>CM041779.1:22365123-23045269 GCA_023374045.1 Limonium bicolor | reverse complement strand
ACGATGGTGTTGCTGACCCCACTGTTCTCGAGAGATACATGTTGAGCACGAGAAGGCTTTGATGCCATACATGTGCCTGCTGAGCACCGAGTTGATATAGCAGCCTTTCACCTGAAGGACGCTGCCAGCACGTGGTGGAGGTCCGTGAAGGCGCATTATCTTGCTATAGAGGTTTTGGGTGGACTGGTTTCGTGGAATTACTGAGAGAGAAATACTATCCTGCTCATCTGAAGCAGAGGAAGAGGGAGGAGTTTGAGGCCCTGAGGCAGGGTAGGTAATATGACAGTAGATCAGTACTATCCTTGTTTATTGGGCTCTTGGACTTCGTCCCAGGAGTTGTTTATTCTGATGCTGTGAAAGTAGAGAAGTTTAGAGGCGGGTTGAGATATGCTATTAAGGCCGCTATGGGTGCTACCTTGTACCCTACGGTTCAGGTAAAACTAATTGACAGTTTGTACCTCGTAACTTAGTTGATTCATTACAGTTCGGGGAACTCATTGATACATTGCAGGAGTGTTATGACGCCGCTTCTCGGACTGAGATGATGGTGAACAGCCGGGAGGACGGCCAGGGGCAGAAGCGTAAGGCCCCAGAGAAAGAGGCAGAGACTGAGGCTGGAGGCGGAGGCAGTAAGGGTTGGAAGTAAGAACCACCTTAAGTTATTTAACCCATTTAAATTACTTACTTACTGCCTGCTTTTATACCTGCTATTCCTGACACTTTGACGATCACAGGAAGAAGAAGTTCTCCTGGAGGGAGAAGAAGAAGGAGCAGGCCAGCCAAAAGGGTAAAGACAAGGTTCCGTTGCTGACCGGGCCTACCTACGATGTGCAGCCTCTTAGATCTGTACCCCCTAAGGGTAAGCGATCTAACCTTGTGAATAAATTGAGTATTACACTACCATTACCATCCTTGTACTAACCTGAGTGTGACATGATAATAGGTTCTGCACCCCAGCGCCACTTTCACTGCAAGCGCTGTGGTAAAGACCACCCGGGTGTCGACTGCACCGGGCAAGCGGTGGACTGCCACCACTGTGGGAAGAAGGGCCACAGGTCGTACGAGTGCTTCAATAATCCTGATAGCCGAGCGTACCGCCCACCGAAGGGGACTCAGGGCGCACCTACTGGAGGAGGTGGAGCCCGAGGTGGCCAGAGGGGGCCGGCGCCCCAAGCCCAGAGAGGGCAGCAGCAGCAGCCGCAGCAGCAGAACCAGGGCCAGAGGAACCCGCCGGGCAACCGTATGCTGAATGCAGCGGGAGCTTCAGGCGCTGGCACTAGCACCCAGCGCGGTGAAGGTTAGCATTTGAAACCTTAACCATTGTATGAAAGCATGACTACTTGTTACACGCTTTACCTTAGCATGAATGTGTGTTTAAGTTACCGCTTTAGATGGACAACTTACCTAGGAAACCTTTTACCTCTTAGGAGACTTCGATATCTGCTATCCCACACTTACAAGACAGAGATCACCTAGACCCGTGGAAGAAAGACGGGAGTACCCTAGTGAGTTGTGTCATGTAGTCAGACCGGGCATGATACTTCTCAGAGAGTTCCTAACCCTAGATGAACAAATCACCATAGTGATGAGTGTAGAGCTTTGGGTAAGGGCATAGGAGGTTTTTATACCCCTGTATTTACTAGTGGTTCTAGAATGAAACTGCACATGATGTGCTTAGGAAAAGATTGGGATCCACAAGCTAGGGTTTATCGAGAGGTGAGGGTAGTAGGTGACATATCTATACCTAGGATACCTGAGAGTTTCCTTACCTTGGTGAGAAACGCAATGGAATATTGCTCAAGACTGTGAGACTTATCCATTACCCGACATGACACCTGACGTTTGCATCATCAATTACTATGAACAGGGAGGGAAGCTTGGAATGCACCAGGACCGTGATGAGACGACCGAGTCCATCACCAGAGGAATACCAGTTGTATCATTTTCCATCGGCGATGATGCTGAGTTTATTTATGGAGACCAGAAGAGGATGGATCTAGCAAGCAAGATCATCCTCAAGTCTGGGGATGTGTTGATATTTGGTGGAGAGTCGAGGCTTGTATATCATGGTATTAAGAGCATTAAGCTCAATACCGCACCACCAGCTTAGTGAATGATACCCACATCCGACCTGGCCGGTTTAAATTTAACTTTTCGACAGTATTGATGTAATAGCAGTAGTTAAGTGTGTAACCTTGTAAAATACAGTTGGATGAATGAAATAAGAGTTTCCTACTTTCAAGTGTTTGTGTTCAGTTTTGTTGATACCGATAATTCATAACTTCAGGCTATAGTAAGGGAAAGGAGGGTACCATCTGCATCTTAGACATGGCGCAAGCCAAGGAGTCTGGTAATGTCATCACAGGTATGACAATTACGAACAACAGTAAATTAGTGATTTATTGGGACTCGATGCTAATACGAGAGATAATCTCAGGTACCTTTCCTATTGATGGTGTTAGTGCTTCCGTATTGTTCGATTCAGGGGCTTCGCATTCTTTATTTCCTCGACGTTTGCTAAGAAGCTGGGGGCCACCCCCGAACCGCTTTCAGACTTTTCAGTCACCCTTCCTTCGAAGGAGAAAGTAGGTTGCACTAGACAGTATACAGGGTTAGAGATCAGCATTATGACTGAGACCTTCCCCATTGATCTGATCGAGTTCAGAAACTTGGGTTTTGACATCATAGTGGGCATGGATTGGCTACAGAAACATAGGGGCCGCCTTCATTGTGCAGAGCATCGACTATTGCTGAAGGGCCGAGCGGCAGGACAGTGTCATACCGCAGTGTGAGGAGAGAGCCGACTGTCAAGATCGTGTCAGCATTGTCCCTAATGAAGGATGTTAGGAAGGGCCGACAAGCCTTCCTCTGTTATGTACAGGACACGAGACAGAGCGACGTGACGGACGTAGACATTCCAGTCGTGGTAGATTTTCCCGACCTATTTCCTGATGAGCTGCCAGGCATGCCACCTGTGCGCGAGGTTGAGTTCGTCGTCGATTTGTTGCCAGGTACGGGCCCCATTGCTAAGGCACCCTACCGTATGGCACCGGCTGAGATGAGGGAGCTGAAGTACAACTGGAGGACCTCCTCGACAAGGGATTCATTCGACCTAGTGTTTCTCCTTGGGGTGCTCCAGTGCTGTTCGTCAAGAAGAAGGACGGCAGTATGCGACTCTGCATCGACTACCGCGAGCTTAATGCGGTTACAGTCAAGAACAAGTACCCATTACCACGGATAGATGATTTGTTTGATCAGCTGAGAGGAGCCAGTGTGTTCTCGAAGATAGACCTCAGATCTGGCTACCATCAGATTAGGATTGCAGAGGGTGACATTGAGAAGACAGCTTTCAGGACACGGTATGGACACTATGAGTTCACCGTTATGCCATTCGGACTGACGAATGCGCCAGCCATATTCATGGACTTGATGAACCGACTTTTTAGAGAGCATCTTGATAGTTCAGTTGTAGTCATCGACGATATTCTGATCTATTCAAAAACCAAGGAAGATCATGAGTTCCATTTGAGACAGGTGTTGAATATTATGAGAGTGAACCAACTGTATGCCAAACTCTCTAAGTGTGAGTTCTGGTTAGACAGCGTGTCATTTCTAGGACACATTATATCAGCTAGCGGCATATCTGTAGATCCTGCTAAGATTGAGGCAGTAGTGAAGAGTTGGCCAAGGCCGAAGACAGTCACAGACGTCCGTAGCTTCCTGGGTTTGGCAGGGTATTATCGAAGATTTGTGAAGGACTTCTCCAAGGAAGCCAAACCAATGACTAATCTAATGAAGAAGGAATCCCAGTTCTTATGGTCTGCAGAGTGTGAGCAGTCCTTTCAGACGCTGAAGGATCTCCTGACATCAGCGCCCGTTCTTACTATCCCTGAGGGCACTGATGGGTTCGAGGTATACTGTGATGCCTCTGGAACCGGTCTAGGCTGTGTGCTTATGCAGCACGGGAAGGTAGTTGCTTACGCATCCCGACAGCTGAAGAAGCATGAGGTGAATTACCCCACACATGACCTTGAGTTAGGCGCAGTAGTCTTCGCTTTGAAGATCTGGCGACATTATTTGTATGGTGTGACAGTCACTATCTACTCTGATCACAAGAGTCTACAGCATCTCTTCTCGAAGAAGGAGCTGAACATGCGACAGAGAAGATGGGTCGAGTTCTTGAAGGACTACGATATAGACCTGAGGTACAAAGAGGGCAAGGCGAATGTGGTAGCTGATGCCCTGAGCCGCAGAGCTCATTCATTGTTCACTTTATTAGCAAACAGCAGTATGATTGATGAGATACGAGCTGCACAGGAGAGCGATCACTATATGCAGAGTATCAGGCAGAAAAATAGATGGTTGTTTTGAGAGGCTAAAAATATTCGAACTGTGCGATGATGGCATGATTCGACTGAAGGGCCGTTTGTGTATTCCGGAGTCGTCTCCTGATCTGAAGGAGAAGATACTCCAGGAGGCTCATTGCTCGTCCTTATCCGTCCACCCTGGTTCGTCGAAGATGTATAAGGATTTGAAGGTTCATTTCTGGTGGAGCGGGATGAAGAAGGATGTAGCTGAGTATGTGGCTAGATGCTTGACCTGTCAGAAGGGTAAGTTTGAGCATAGGAGACCCGGAGGTTTAGTGCAGTCTATGCCTATTCCTTGTTGGAAGTTCGAGGACATTTCGATGGATTTCATTGTCGGTCTCCCACCGACTAAGGGAGGACTGAACACGATTTGGGTCATAGTGGACCGTCTGACGAAGGTGGCAAAGTTTATTGCGATGAGGGATACCTGGAACGTCCCGAAGTTAGCGGACTTGTTCCAGAAGGAGGTGATCCGGCACCATGGTGTGCCAAAGACTATTGTTCTGATAGGGACCCTCGATTTTTGTCCAGATTCTGGGGACAGGTTCAGGAAGCTTGGGTACAAAGTTGAAGCTTAGTACGGCGTTCCATCCACAGACGACGGTCAGAGTGAGAGGACCATCCAGACACTGGAGGACATGCTGAGAGCATGTGCCTTAGATTTTCAGGGGAGTTGGTTAGAGCGACTACATCTGATAGAGTTCGCCTACAACAACAGCTACCACTCCTCGATACAGATGCCACCATTTCAGGCACTTTATGGTAGACCGTGTAGGACTCCTTTATGCTGGGATGAGCCAGCGAGACTACGCTCCTAGGACCAGAGTACCTAGAGCAGATTAAGGAGGATGTTCTACAGATTCGCAAGAATATGAAGGCAGCTCAGGACCGGCAGAAATCATTATGCAGACACCAGAAGGAGGGACATTGAGTTCACTACCGATGATATGGTATTCCTTAGAGTGTCACCCATGAAGGGGATATTCCGGTTTGGACAGAAGGGCAAGTTGAGCCCAAAGTATGTTGGACCTTATGCGATTAGGGAGCGAGTGGGCCCATTAGCCTACAGACTGGATTTACCAGCAGAGCTCGGGAGGGTGCACGGTTTCCACGTTTCACAGTTGAAGAGGTATGTGCCCCACCCATCGCACGTTTTGCAGCCAGAGACTTTAGAGTTGGACCCTGCTCTACGATATGAGGAAGTACCACTCCGCATTCTCGATACGAAGACGAGACAGACTAGGAACAAGACCGTTAGCATGGTCAAGGTTCTCTGGTCGAACCATGAGGTGGAGGAGGCCACATGGGAGTTAGAGGACTCCATGAGAGCGAAGTACCCAGCACTCTTCGAGTAGTAGCTGTGTTACTTGTACGGGTTCGTGGTCAAACCCTTTTTAAGGGGGGTAGACACCACTTGGCTTGCGCACATGTTTGTGCATTAGGTCTTGTTTTTGTGTTACACTTTTGTTGGTATGCTGCGTCATACATGTGGTTTGGATGATTGTATGTGTATGATACATATGTATGTATGTGCCTTAGTGCACCTGGTTGATATATAGTACCGCTGAGTACTTTTGATGAGATGTGCACCTTGAAGTGCTGTGTTGTGAATGAGTACACCATGAGTTTAAATTATTTAATATATGTTGTATACATAGACTAGGTCTGAACCTAGTGGGAGTTACTCCCTAGCAATGGACTGTTTGGTTACTTAGTGGAACTTGATTCCTTAGGTGAACTGTAGAGGATTAAGGACTTCGGGACGAAGCCTTTTTAAGGGGGGTAGACTGAAATACCCCTAATCTTTAAAATATAATTAAATGATCTATTAATGATCTAAGATTATTATTAAACATCTAAATATTATTGGGGAACAATCTAAAAGATCTCAACAAGGCAAAAACGCCTTAAGATCGGTAAAGCCAAAAATGTGCTTTAAGACACCATGAAGGTTGTATGACCCCAAGTAGGATCCAAAGTGGATTCCTAAGTATTATAATGAAGCAAGGAACACGATAAAACCATTCTCAAAGAGAACTAAGCTCAGGAACACATTGTGTGACACAAAATGTGCGCTAAAACTCCTTAAAGCACGTTTTTGTGAGATTGCCTTTTAAATTGATTTTAATGGGCTTAAAAATTATAATTATCCTTAAATATGATATTTAATCATATTATATCATATTAGGAATTTAATTCCAGAAATTTACGAATTTTTACAAATTTAATATTAAAATATTAATAAAACCCTAAAGTGGGGCCCGCATGAGTCAACATTGACCAAGCTGGTCAATGGTCAATTAATTGACTCATTTGGACCAAGGAGGCCGGCTGCAATAAGGGAGGAGACAGCATGCAATTATTTTGGAGACAAATGCTACCTAATATGTTTACTTTTACAAAATAATGTTACCTTTTTACATTAATTCAAACCTTATCAATCATTCCCACCTTCCTCCTCCTTCCTTGTCCGATTCCTCCCTATCCAACGAGCTCCATCCTTCCTCTCAAGCTCTCAAAGCTTGTTCTTGGCCATGGAAGGCAAGTCTAGCTCCTAAGCTCCTAATGTAAGTGTTTTAATGTCATTTTTAGCTCTTTTTCTTCATCTTTTCACCACCAACACCTAAAATTCGTGGCTCATCTATTCCTATGGCTTATTCTCAGTGTTCTAAGGTTAGAACAAGAGCTAAACTCGGTTGAGACCAGTAGAGGGACCAAGGTTGTCCAAATCTACATTTTAAGGTAAAAATGTGCTTTAAGCTCATAACTTTTGATTCCCTTCGAGTTTGGCTGTGAAATTTTGGTCATAGACTCATCTTCATCTCCTTTTCATGTGGGATCTGTTGGTTAGCCATTTGGAGCAAGGGTGACCGAGATCCAAGAGAAATACTCTCTTTTAAGGCATTTTTCCAAGGTAAAACCTAATAACAAGGTAGGATTTCGAGATCTAACTATTTCCTATGTTAATATGGTAGATCTAACACCTTGTGGTGTGTTTGGTTCAGGTCGAAAATACCTAGAACTCCCTTGCATTTTTAAGGTGATTTTTGCCTTAAATCTTACATTAATTATTCCTTATGGTTAAGCTCATGCTTGGAGTGTAACCATATCTTATTTTTGTGTATTAAACATGTCTAAATCAAGTGGTGAATTTCCTACAAGTGACCGAGCCTATACAAGGATAAATCAAGGTATAAACACCTTAAACTTATGATTTTTGCAATCTTTAAGTATATATATATATATGGCCGAGAGTGAACATACACATATAGGTCATATTGACCTAAAAATGTAAAAAAAATGGCTAAGATAAATTAAGCTAGTCATTTAAGAGATTTAATTAACATAATGGTCAAATTATGACATTATGTGGAAAAATAATTAAACCATGGAGAGGCCGAATATATATGCTATATTTTGAGACATTTATTGTGATTTATTTTGCAAGATCAAGGTTGTAATAAGGCCATGTCATTAGGCCATTTTAATTTAAGTTTATAAGCTTATTTAGTTTTATTTATGCTTATAATTAAAGTTGGGGCCAATTCGTAATTATTAAGGAATTAGAAAAGCCGTGGGTAATTTAGAGCAATTTAGGGTTTTTAAATGAATTTAATAAAAATTATAACACTTTATAAAGTTTTGGGTCAAAATTGTAAAAATAGAAAAGTATAGGTCATTATTTGTAATTACCGAAAAATTGGTTCCCATTTGGTTAGGAGTCAAAGTTGACTATATAGGAGACTTTGACCAAGTTTGGAAAATTTAAGAAATTAAAATACTATCTTATAATAAGATACTTATTAAATTGTAAAAGATTTATAAGGTTTGGGGTGGTAATGTAATTACCGAGAATTAAGGGTACTAAATGGAGTTTAGTTAAGTCCTTAAGTTATTAGAAATTTTAGAAGTTTATTTGGTTAAGTTTGGAGTTCATATGAGTTATATAAGTATAATATATGGTATTTATGACATTGTTACAAATAGGTAACAATATATATAAACCGAGATTTAGAGGAAAAATAAGGTTAGAATAATGTTTATAACCTTTTGGTATAGTTTGGTAATTTTTGGAATGGTATATAAGGTTTTATAAAGATATATGTATAATATATAGTTTTAATGGGATTAGAAAACTATGTACTATAAATTGGAATTGAATTGTGAGTTATAAAAGTTTAGTGGTTATAAGTGAAAGCCGAAAATACTAAGGGCTGTTTGGTATTTAAAAACAAAATATAACTATAGGTTATAATTGTTTTAATGATTTAAATGTCATAAGATATGTTATATAACTATAAGATGACATTATATTAATTAAGAGGTGGATTTTATAAATACTTAAGAACATAGGCGCTGTTCGAAAATATTAACATTTTTAAATGGAATTTATAATATGGTTTTAATGTTATAAGAGTTATAACATTTATAATATAAGAGATATTCATTAAAAAGAATGAATATAGATTATAAGACTTACCATATAATAAATAGTTCCATAATACACACATATAAATAAATATATGTAATGGTGTAGAAAATGTGATATGGTTCAATAATTATAAATTATCATAATTAAAATGATAATAGTTAAGGAGAAAAGAATTATAAACAGTAGTTATGGAAATTCTAAAGTTAAGAGTATTCATGGGATAATAAGGATCCTAAATATTAAGAGTATAGTTTACAGATGAATTATACCACATGAAAATAAAAAAAAAGAGACAAACCTTAGAAAAATAAATACTAAGGTAAGATGCATAGTGCATGACAAAGGATACACATACAATAATGAAACAAACTGTATGATGTATAAACAAACATTAAGTTACATGCGATAACAAGTTTAACAACAACTATACTAACATACAAACAAGACTACGCATGTAATATAAACCTTTTCCCAATCTCGAGTTAAACCTAAAACCCGACAACATTGATAGTTAATAACGGGGGGTAACCGGGAGGTGTTAGTGACGGTACGGGTACCGTAGAATTATGTTGTTATACGGTAAGCTAATCAGTAGCATATGTATTGTTTAGATTGTTAGAGACTACACAAGGGGCATAGGATCTTGCTGATTCATACTCCACCGTAATACATCGGGGTGAACGGTATGTTGTTATGTGTCTCTGATTGTCTCTGAGGGCTTCCTCAGTTCAGACTTCTGTGTGATCTGTGATAAGATTGTTTGTCTGAATGTGATAATTAATATGCATGAATTGTGTATTTATAGCTGCTCATTATTTACTGTTGTTGAGTTAACAGTATTGGTTCGTATATAAGAACCTATATATAAAACGAACTAGCGGCTATGGTGCTATCTTATACGAAAAATAAGGAACGTCAGAAAAACGTTGTAGCACTAGGATAATAATACATATATATTATCCAAGACTTTCATACGGAGCATTGGCCTTTCTATACGCCGCTCTCGTATCTAACACTGGATCCCGAGTTTACAGACTCCGGATTGGACTAATGATCTTGGTCTGCTGTGTTAGAAAATTGGTAATGCGATGCGATGGTATAATTAAGTAAATAATGAATGGAAGTAAAGCCAAGAGGATGTGGCTCTTGGTGCGCGCTGTGATCACAAAAACGATACCAGGATGTCCGCGTACGGGTCCGCAAGTATCAAGAAAATTTCCCGTGAGCTAGAATGGCTCGTTGGTCGGAGACTCTACCGTTGGAGTGGCTACTGCCGTGGGTGACCCGCCATAATATATGGGTAACTAGAGACATGTCGTTTTAATGAGACAATGTCACTAGGTATAACTGAACAATAATACATTTGAGAATTATACAGTGGCGAACAATATTGGCTTCTACACCATGGACGAGAATTAATACTTATTGTTACTCTCGTTGTTTCGCTTATTGTTCATTGGTTATACTTGTGGTATTATGTGTGTTGATGGTTGTGTTGTTGTATGGATTACTGTTGTTTATTTTACAGTTTATATATTAAAGTGGTATTGCATGTAATGAACCTCATGCTCTCGACCAAATAATGAGGGGTCTTTGGGGGCATGACGGGGCATGTGATGACATACTCAGCAGGGGCTGATTCCATACCACAAACCATCTTTATTTCAGGTGATTAGCTGTGGGTCGCAGCGAGACGTGACCATTGTGATATTACAGTTGGTTTAGACTTGGTACGGTGTGATACTCAGGTTGTTTTGGACTCGGGTTGTTTAACCGAGGTGTATTTGGTTTAGATGCTCACGGTCTGTAATAATTGTTGATGTTAGATTTGTTTTAAGTTGTTTAAGTTCTACTATCTATCTCTTGTGGTCACTGCGGGAATACGTTTCGCAAGTTGATTATCAGGTAAATCGTTATCACCCGTATGGGCGAGTGATAACAGTGACACCAGTAGGGCGATAGTTTATTATTTACCGCTGCGAGATATTATTGTGCGCGACTTCTATAGGATTACTAGGAACCGGTTTAGTAGGGGTGTTACAAATAGTGTGGATGGAGGGCAACAGTTTCAGCATGGGGGGTAAGGCATTCAGACCGCCGGTTGTAGCAAATTCGATCTCATCACAACTCTAGTCCGGATGCCATCGAAGGATTAGCTGGTGCAACAACAACTCTCTTTCTTTTGCCTTATCAGAATTTGATTGAATGTGTTCCTAAATATAATTTAATAAGTATATGTTTCTACTCTAGGATATGTTAAAGAATAAGTTTTTTCATGGGGTTACCTGCTGCTCCTCAAGCCTAATCAATCTACAGGGCCATTGTACTGCATTGGATTCAGCTTGACGAAGGGTGGATATGTCTGCACTGGGCACCGGTATCTGACAATCCGGTAAGCAGGCGCGTAACCTTCAACAAGCACCCGGGCATGGTACTCTCGGAGCGCTGTATTCCTCACGGTGTCTCCAGCACAAGACTTGAAAAGTTTTCCCCACCCTACTTCGACTTCGTCAACGTCAATCACTTGGAACAATGTGCAGTCAATTGGTTGCTAAATTTTCAAAATTAAGATTTTAGATTCACATAAACAAGTGTATATTTGTGTTTTTTGTTGTATTTGTAGTAACATGTTGTTCTAACCTTGAGAGATGAATATGGAAATGGGTGACGGAGTGAACACTACTGGGAGGCACTGCTGCGGGCTCTGATGCTTGTGCCTGATCTGGCGGTCTAGAAACCTCCTGACTCATCCTCTCAGAACGCATCATCTCCATAGCTTGAGCGATTGACTGCTGAAATTCATTTCGTAGTCGCTGCTCGAGCTCCGCATTCTGGCGTAAGTGCTCCTCATATGTAATGCTCCCTCCAGCACAGTGTCTCGACCCAGGATTACCGAAGGCTTGGCGTATACCGACATGACCACCAAAGCCTACTGCACGACCCGGATGATCCTTCTTCCCGAGAGCGCGGGAAAGTGGATCATCCTGCCTAACGGGCTGCCAAGTGCCCTGGGTGATCTGGGAGCTTAACTCTTCCTGTTATGGAGTTTAATAAGTCAATAAGGATACTTCGGTTTATTTAACTGCTATTGTTACTCTATAAATATTATAAACTTTTTAAACTAAAAAATCACTTACCATTTGGTTGATGACTTCTCTCGTGGCGTCATCATACTCAGTAGGTGCCGCTGGATTTGAAGGTTCTTCCGTTGACTTAAGTCCCAAACCTTCATCCTTCGTTCGCTGACATTCGAGCCAGCTGGCAGCAACCCCTCTTTCTCCCACTGCGGCACACGCTGAGCAATACTTGTACTCCCCATGTGATGGGGGGTAACGATTTTTTTTTTTGCATTTTGTTGTTGTTTCTCATGCAGTACTAATTCACCTATATCTCTCGATCTACAGAACGAAATTGAGTGATTTTTGTTTCTATGGATTCGAAATCGAATTCCGGTTCTAATGGTACGATTTCCCCAATTTTCATGCAGTATTCATCAAGATTCGAGGTTGATACGAGAGTTAGGGTTATATTCGAACAGGATACGATTCGGATATTAATTCGTCAAATTCTCCTAATCTAGAGCGTAATTGACACAATTGAAACATGGGTTAGGTCGAAATCACAACTACGAACAACAATATCGGAAAAATTTGGTCGGAGACTCACCGGAATTGCCCGAATCGAAGCGATTCGAAATCGTTTTTCTGGAAAAACTCGAACTTCCGACCAGTTCGTGAGGCAAACTTCAAGGATCTATAAGTTATTGCACAGATCGAGTTAGGCTATGTTTTGGGCTCATTAGAAAGATGAAACTTAGATCTACACATTGATAACTAGAACTAACCCTAACTCGCATTATACAGAAAGAAAATTGACCCGAAAGTTACGAGTTTACCTCTCTGTTTCGGTATGATTTATGTGCTGAAAAATCAGGAACTTTGAGCGGCTATAACTTCCAACCGGTTACGAATCAGGCTTGGGAATAAACATGAAAGTTGTAGACGGATTAGAGACCTACACAACGAGCTAAAGAAATCGAAATTTGGTTGAAAGACGAGAAAGTTATGGCAAGACGAACTTTACCTGAAATCGGATGAAACTGGAAACTGGGTTACGAACTCGAAAGTTGACAACTTGGATCAACTTTCCCGTCGATGTAGAAGGAGTTAGGGCTTGTATGAGTTATGATTGTAAAGAGGGAATTAAGGAGAAGAGAGTGGTGAAGACGGCACTGGAAAATTCGAAAGTAACGAGAGAGATATAGCCGTCACAAGTTAGGTTAAAATCGGTGGGTGGTTGTTAGAGAAAAACTAGGAGATAGAACCGACTAAGTGTTGGGGCGCACGAGAGGCTGACACGTGGCAGTTTATGAAATTTGGGCTCTAAACTTCAAACTAGCATAACTTTGGCTAGGATGATCCGTTTTTGACGTTCTTTTTATCGATCTTCATGGTTTTTCATAACCTATTTTTTGGTATAGGTTTCATGGCCTGGTTTGACCATTCTCAAAAAGTCAACTCTAGCAAGGCTTAATAAGCTTTAAGGTTTCTAGAATTTATATTGACTTTTATATTTCCAAAACAATGTTCCAACACTTCCTAAAATCTTTATAATATATTTGGAGTGTTTAATAATTTTCCCAAGATTTATTGACTTATAAATCTTATTATTAAATTCATAATACTATATAATAATGTATAATAATTAGGGTTAAATAGGAGAAAACCCCTAAATAAATTTCATATTCCATATAATAATTTAATACTTAATAGTATTATTAAAGGTTTAATAAAAGAAATCCCCTAAATTAATTTAAATTAATTTAGGGGTATTTCATGCTCCATTCTATATGTGAAAACAAAACAATGTTAAGATTGATTTGTCTTTCAGTCTTTCGTCTGCATTTGTATATGGAGCATGTTTCTACTGGATGTACGGTTGCAACAAACTCAGCACTACTCTATGGTTACAACCTAACTAACGTAGCCTAAGTACTCTAACGTTCCAACGTAACTAATCTAGCTTTATTCTAACAATTCTAACCCATTTAATTTAACTTCAACAAATCATTGCATTATTAAAACAAAAATAAAGTTTAATTACTTACTTGTTTAAGGTTGTACAGAGGGGGAAGCTAGGAGACTGCTTTGGTGATGGGCTGGAAAAGTACTGGTACAAATCCAATAGCAGATTCAGAAGACCTGACAAAGAAAAGTAAAGATTGTTATACACAAATAACAAATAAAATTAATTAATAAGACTAATACGATTCTGGAAAAAATTCGGCATGACCTTTGCGTAATCGTGTTAATCCCATGCTTATCATTAAGCATTCACCAACATCTTATTTACCACGACAAATAAATTCAACAATTGACAGCAACCATCCTTATTCACAATCACTCAACCACGACAAATAAATTCAACAATTGGCAGCAACCATCCTTATTCACAATAATTAATTAACAAACAAAGAGAAAAGATAGATGAAGATGTTACCTTTTCACTCTTAGTCCACAACAGAATAAATAAGGAAGAAGAAGTAGAGACCACCCCAATTACTGCAGACAGCGGGGGAAGCAAGGAAATAATATGGGGGGGGGGGAAGAAATCCATTATTATAAGCATTATCATATTAAGAAAATAAAAAAGAGAAAAAAGATAGATGAAGATGTTACCTTTCAGCTCATGTTGCATAACAGAAGCAATGAGGAAGAAAGAGACATAGAGACCACCCCAATTACTGCAGACAGCGGTGAAGCAAGGTAATAAATAGGGGGGTAAGAAATCCATTACTATAAGCATTATCATATATAAGCACGTATATACTTGCCATGTAATGGGCGACATAGATATTATAAAGTTATAGATTCTTACCCTTACCACTTTATTAATGTGAAACTTGAAGTTATTTTTTAATAGTTTGAGAATGAAGAACAAAATGATTTGTAGTTATTCATTTTCTTTTCGTAGTAGTTTTATTTACCATTTCAATTTATATGAATTAAATTATAATTTGTTAATATGAATTGTTTTTAATACCGTACAAGTTGCTCGCAGTTTAAAAGGCGTTTAATTAACATCTGTTTCAGCTCTATTTATTTTATTTGTACTGTTAGTGTGTTGCTTGTTATGCAGTATATCTCCTCTGTTTTATTTGAGTTAACATTTTTTTGTTACATTTTTCTTACGTCCCACGCTCTTCTTTTTACTTATAAAGGTTGTAATTTTTTTCAAGGCTCTTTGCGAAAAAAGTAATACAATATACAAGTATTACTTTGATTTCAGCACCAAATTAGTCGTATCAAATTTGTCTAAAACAACATATTAAGCTAGTTTTTTACAGAATATTTAATAATAGTCTATTTTTTTGCAGGAATTATGTAAATTCTAACAGTAAACACAAATATACATATGAATTCTCAAACTTTTTCATGTCAACAAATGACTTATATATGGTTTATGACATTGGTATCATGTAGTCATTATGTAATGAATTCAACATATAACGTTTAGATCTAATTAGTTTAGTAAAAAAATTCATATACAATAAATCTATTAAAACTTTTTTGAATTACAAACTTGTTTATTGGATCTATATAATGAAAAGTTAAAACTTATAGTGTGGAAAAAATTATAAATTATAAAATGGTATATAATACTTGAACTAAGTTATTTTATATAGTAGATTTTTATATGCCTTATTTGTATATTGATTTGCAATTTTTTATAATCTTTCATAGTTTCATAGTCATGTTTATAATTCTAGTTCTATATTTATATAATTAAATTTATCATCCGTATCATTAACCCCGTTTTATCCGTATCCGTACTTCCGTATCACATACTTCAGATGACCCGTACTCCTCCCGTACCGTTTTTTACAACTTTGGGTTGTATGAAGAGGGCACAAACAGCAAAAATATCAACTTAAGCATTTTATCGAACACCTTATATGCACAACTATTTATACTTGTTCAATAATCTATCTATATTCAAATTATGCACACACAACTAACTAAACTAACAATCAATAACTATATTACAACTAGTTATTCAATCAACAAGACAATAATTAACATATTTCGAAGTTGGAAATCAGAATTCGAACCTAGGGTTCGCGCAGAACCGACGAACGACGCATGCGACCTCCTGGCGGAACGACTTGGGACGGCGACGGCAACGGCGACGGCGAACGATGGTGGCGCGCGCGGAAGGAGAAGGTGGCAGTGGTGGCGGAGTCGCAGGCGTTGAGAGTCGCCGTCGTCTTCTTCGTCGTCGTTCTCGCGAGATTACAGAAGAGAATGAGAGGAGAAGATGAACTGGAGCCGATTTGGGGAAATAAAACAACTCTATCGCAGCGGTTCCTACTAAGAACCGCTGAGATAGGTCTGTAAAAAAGACCTATCTCAGCGGTTCTTAGAAGAAACCGCTGCGATAGAGTTGTTTTTTTTAACGACCCTAGCGCAGCGGTTGTTACTTACAACCGCTGAGATAGGTTTGCCGGATTTTTAAAAACGGCCTATCTCAGCGGTTGTTTTTACAACCGCTGCGGTAGGGGCGCTGCGATAGACCATTTCTGTACTAGTGTAGTAAACAAGGAACATTCATGATCTGGGTGACTACGTCATTCTTTATTCTCACCACTCAAGGTAATTTTACAGCCCTAACATACTTGCTCTGCGTAATTTTAATTCTCTTCACTGAAGGTAATTGCAACCCTAACTGGCAAACATGGAACATAGATGCTCTGTGCCTCTATTTTCTTTCTTCACTCTCGGTAATTTTAAAACCCTAACTGAAAAACAAATAACTTACATGCTCTACGAAGTTTTTCATTCTCTTCACTGAAGGTAATTTTGCAATCCTAACCGGCGAACAGTGAACATACATGCTCTGCGCCTCTATTTTCTCTCTTCACCATGGTAATTTTGCAACCATACTTGGCGAACATGGAACGTACATGCTCTGTGCAATATTTCATTCTTTTCTCTGAAGTAAATTTTGCAACCTTACCAGCGAACATAAAATATACATGCTCTGCGCTTCTATTTTCTCTTCACTCACAGTAATTCGTAAACCTAACTGGCGAACAAGGAAAAAGAAAAACAAACGGGTAAACGGGTTTCCCGCTTCACCCGCGGGTGACGGGTGAAATGGGTGATGGGTGATACATAACGGGTGACGAGTCGGGTATGGGTGGAGCGGGTGAAGTCGGGTGACGGTGCGGCTGATGGTCCACCCAACCCAAACCCGACCCATTGCCATCTCTAAACTGATACCATGTTAGAAGATAATCTCCCCCTTCTCAATAACGTTAATATGTGTTTATATAATACAACCTAAGAGCCTTTTACTAAAGATAATATCTTAACAACCTACTCATAAATGAATATCATTAAATATTATTTACATAGTAAATAATATTTATGCCTAACAATATATATAAAAAATTGATGACATTAATGCAAGGTTATAAAAAATGGTACATGAGTGTAATACGGACTACTGAGAGTACGTGATACCGAAGTATTGATACGGATAAAACGGGGAACCAGTACAGATAAATATTAATATTTAAATAATAAAAAACTTATAATAAATATGTACAAGTATAAATATGTTCTACTTGGTACATAATATTTGTATTTTTTTTATTAATATCTTTAAATTTATATTTATATTATAATTATATCACATTTTTAAACCATAAGAATTTTGTAGAAGTTTGTTGAGTGATATAAGATAAGTTACATAAGTGATTTTTAACAAAAAGTCACACTATTACTAAGTAGAAATAAAAGAACAAAAAATAGTAGGATAGAAAAGTTATTGGTATAATTGTAATTTGTGCTCACAAATAATCAATTTATAGGTAATGGTGGTGGTGCTTATATCATCATTTTTCTAAAGTAAAACCTTGTTTAAGGTCAACATTATTTTTATTTAGAGATTTAATAGAAAAAATCAGTCTTTTTTTTTCTCCGTCAAATCGTTTTCTTCAAAAGTTTACACCGTATTCTTTAAAAATACGGTAAATATGGAAATGCAGATGATTATACGGTCGTACGCCACTACGAGACGGGGTGTTCGATAAGACGAATTTCATATGACCGTATCAATACGTTTTATTGCAAAACGGACGATACGCCGTATAAACGGTCGTACCGTACCGTTTTTTACAACCATGACATTAATGTGACATTAATTTAAGATGTTTTGGCCCACATTAAGGTGAGATTGGTATATACGTACACCCAGGAGACCTGGTTAGCTTTATTGGGCCAAACCTGTTTGACAAAGAACTATTTTGGTTTCACTAACAGTTAGCTACAAATCAGATTCTGCAGCTGTAAGTGATTGCTGGCAAAAGAAAGCCCAAATCACAGAATGTAACTTTCTATTCTCCCACACAGTACAAAGGAGTGACGTTATGCAAGTCCTCCGGCTTAATACGAGGAATTAGTAAAAGTTCCAACTAGACATCATTTAAAGTGAAAGCATGGAGAAAGCGTGTAGACTTTCTTCTTGGTATTCAGACGGCTGCAATAACCAGAGTCTTCGTCTCTGGCTTACTAATCGTCGAGCTCTCCTCCACCTGTCATTAACATTGTTCACCACTGCCATCGTCATGGATTGACCGACATGATCATGATGATGATGATCATTGTATTGAACGTTATCGGGTGATGACGTGAAGATCCGAGATAGTTGGAAGATCAAAACACTTATGTCGTGGATAAAGTTACTCAGACTCCTCGGAAGAATAGTAGCATGGGTGTTATTATTATTACTATTAGTGCTAGGAGAAGATGTAGTGTCATGTTGTTGAGCTGCGGCGTCGTGATTGAACGGAAGGAGGTTGGTGGCGGAGAAGCAGAGTTTGATGAGGTATGGACATAGAAGATACCAGACAAGAGACGATGTAGTGGTGGTATAGCTACTGGTGTGGGTTATTAAGATGAGCTTACCGATAACAGTCACCACTAGATGCAATGCCATTATTAATTACAGGGTGTTATTAACTTGGAAAATAGGAAGAGTGAAGAAGAAGAAGAGGGAAATGGGGTAAGGCTACCTAGCTCTCTCGTTAGTCAGGTGGAAGTGTTTCAATGGCCAAGAATCATCCGCATAATGAAGTACAGCAAAATTGATGCAGATAATTGTAGCTTGTTTGATTAGTTTATGTTTATCTAACTGGTAGGTACAATCAACAATTCTATATATAGCTTCATGAAAAAGAAAAAAAAGTTAGTGATATGAAATAGAATTTGAGATAAACGGGTGAACTTGAGGGGACAGCGAGGCCCTTCCACAGATGAAGAAGTTTCGTGGAAGCTCCCTTATTTCTTGTCTGATCCGTGACATTTATTATATGCTGATAGTGATCAGAGCTGACCGTCTGTTTGCTTCTGTGGGCAGGGTTTTTTCTAACCAAAGTGCAGATACCGGGAAAAAAAAACCTTTCCTGTATAGTGTCAAGCAAGTGTCCTGAACAGACCTGATAAATGACAACAAAGAAGTGTGGATGAAACAGTAGCTAGTCGTGCATTTAGTTTGCTCAACTTATTGGAGGTGAAAATGCATATGCATGTTGACTTTGTTTGAGACATGAGGAAGCTAGGGAGGATACTCATCAGCCAGTATGATTCAGAGTTCAACCTAATTCTTTACTTTGTATCCCGGCAACATGTAGTAAGATTTGAATTTGTCTCGGGAGTCAGCCAGTCAGGATTTAGATTACAGCAGCATTTGCTAGCGTTTTAAAATGAAAGCTGTATTTGATGTCTAGGGTTGAATTCCGACTCTGAAGGAACAAACTACGCCTTACACAGTAGTAGTATATTATTGTTAATTTATGAACTCGCAAGACTGAGGGTTAAGAATGCTTTGTCTACGTTTGGGCTTGAAGAAGTTCCCTGGAAGCTCGCGCTTTCTATTCTTTTAAAATTTTCCATGCCACTATATTTTTTTGTTAATTTATGCAATGCCACTAAAAATTAAGTTATGTCACTATATTTTTACAAAAGTCTATGAAATATCACTATATCATTGACTAGAAGCAAAAAAGACAAAAATACCCCAAAGTAGTTTTAAAGTTCACAATATGCCTCTAAAAGTTAAAAAATTCACTAAAAAATCAAAATACTATAAAAATATAATAAAAAATTATAAAAATAAAAAAAATTAAAATATCATAAAACATTGAAAACAAGTAAATATTTCTTAGATTTTTTTTCAAAATTATTTAGTACCATAAAAAAGAATATCTGGGTTGCTATTCGCAGTACAAAATTACTAATCACCACAGTAATTTTTTTTTAAAATCATATTAATGTTGTAAACATGTAATGTTATCGTGTCGTAAATTTTGTTTTTCGAAAAAATCATTTCGTTAGCGTAAACTGTAAAAAACGCACTCGTTGTAATAAAAGAAGTTAAACCCGTTATTATTGCGTTAATATAACGTTATAATTGTGACTCCATATTAGTAAACGACATTTTACTTTACGTTTTATTAAATTATTAACATTGTTACACTTTCAGAAATGTCGTATTGAATCGTAGTTGAAAACGCCAATTTTGGGTAAAAACCGCTCGTACTATATATAGTCGAAACAAATTAGATTATTTCATTTCTCACATTACATCCATCTCTCTTCCTTCTCTCTCCCTCCTACTCTCCCCTCTACAGACCAGCACCACCGCCGGAGCCGCCATGACCACCAGCCGGACCACCGCAGCACCACCGCCGGAAAATTTTTCCGGTGAGTTTTTCTTTTTTTTTCAATATGATTTAGGTGTCCTGAGTATGGATTTGCTGTTAGTTTTTTGAAATTTAACATCAGTTAAGCTAGATCTAGCATGGAAAATTCATAATTAACATGAAAATTTTGAAAAAAAATATAACAATGGGGGTAGAGCACTGCCGCGGCTCGACTTGGGCTAAGGAGAGCCCTGCCGGGCTCTACCTGGAATGGGGCGAGCAGCTGGGCTGCTCGAGGGTATAGAGGTAGAGCCCCTGCGCGGCTCGCTTGGGCTGTAGTAGAGCCCTTGCGTGGCTTCCCTGGCAGGATTAGAGCCCCTGCGCGGCTCGCCCCTGTTTTTTTTTTTGAATTGTAGACTAGAGCCCACAATAGGGCTTTACCCTATATTTTTTTATTTATTTTTAATACTTTTATGTTGAATTTATATTATGAATGAATTATAACTGTGTGATATTCATATGCAGTGATGGATAGACTGAAAAAAGCAGTGCAACATGTATACACGAAGAAGAAGAAAGACCAGACTATGGAGCAGCCTATGACGGCCTCGTACCGTCGTGCACGTGCTCCTGGTGAAGGGCCGAGTAATCCTGCCCCCCTCATGGAAGCACCACGTCATTCATCATTTCATTCGGGTCAATCTTTCAACGATTCGGCGTTTCAGATACCTGCACTACCAAGGGAAGCGGTGGATGACTCGGCGATGTACGATCATATACCGAAGAGACGCATGCCAGTGTTGTCATCATCCGGTAGTGCTTGGTTTGAAGAACCACTGCACAACGCTAGCTACAACATCTCGGACGAAGGAAGCCACCAGATTGAAGCTCAAACGTCAGGCGGTGGTAGTTCATCACGTTTACCACGCCCTGATGAGGGCCATGTGATGATCGAGTGTTCTCTAGGTGTTGATGACGATGGTGTGGTGCTGATGATGAGACTCACCCAACGGATGAGGAAGAAGATGATGAAGATGATGATGTCATGGATCAGGAGGATGACACTGATGAGAAGGCAATGCTAGCGATGGTTCCAGTGATTCCTACCTCTTGGAAGTTGACAGAGGTGCTAGTTCATGGCGGTCCACTACTCACTAGTGTTATCACTATCTTCGTGGGTCATGTAGCGCTTGACTTATGGTCCTCAACTCAGGTATGTTCTCTATCTTCTCCTGTATTTGATCATGTAAATCACACTACGTTTTGTAAATGCTAAATATTGGTCATTATCTAGGATCGTGGGGTTTTGAGTTTCAAATCCCGTAAGGTGATGCTTACTAGCTGGCCAAAAGATCAAGTTTCTAGCAAAACGGCAAGGAACATGATTAAGTATTCTAGTATACAACATCTACAGGATATACAATGCCACACAACAATATGTCTCTCATCAGTGCTTTTGTGGAGAGGTGGCACCTGATACGAACTCATTCCATATGCCATTCGGTGAGATGACGATTACCCTACACGATGTGTGGATGATACTGCAAATCCCCATCGTTGGTCGTCCATTGCTAGGGCATTCATCCACCCCTGAGCTGAAGGAAGTAATGGCTGAGTGTCTTGATTTTGAGGGAGATGTTGAAACTATGACAGAGACACTATGGAATACCGGTGTTGTATCCATTGCGGGCTTGTTGCAGCACTGTAGGGATGGACATGAAGACCCAATGAAGCAGGCATGTGGTTGGTTGTATCATCTGATCAGTACCACCATATTAGCTGGAAAATCACATGGTCGTCTGAGTCCACAACTGTTTTAGTTAGTAGCCCCATGAAACATGCTAAAAAGCTTAATAAATATGCATGGGGAACTGGTACTATTGCATGGTTATATCGCCAGCTCGGGATAGCCTCTCGTGCCGGTTCCAGTGGAATAGGTGGTTCTATGACATTACTTGAGGTATGTGTCCTAATGTGGATCTAGTATTTGATGACTCATTGGATATTAATAATTGGTACTGCTTAATCATTTTATTGTTTTTTATATGCACAGTGCTGGATTTATACAAACTTCCCTACTTTAAGACCAGCGATTAGCCCGGACTGGCGTACTCATGATGACAGACCTTGGGCTCTAAGATAGGTGAGATCTAACTCTCAAGTTCATGATCATCGTTCACTGCAAGGCTATCGTGACATCTAGATGCTTTGACTGCTCTTAATGTAAGTGTTTGTAGTTGCTAACAAATTGAACCATTATTATTTTTCTCTTTCGTTGTTATTTATATTTTACTATCAAACATTGTAGATTGATTGGTTGCCTTATGGTCGGGAAAATGTTAATGTTCATGGAGGACTGCAGACGTTATAATCTGAGTGCTTAAACTGGTGTAAAATTTAAAAAAAAAGAAATTAAAACTCAAAATAAATGTCGGGCTGCAAACAAATCCCGGTCGCAGTAGTATAGTGAAAATGTAAGCAACCGGATGTCGAACCGTGGGACTAATGTACATATAATAGTACCTAAGCGTGTCACAAGAGGGGGGATTAATTGACTTGTAAAATAAAAAAAAGAAAAGAAAAAATAAACTAAGTTAATAGATAAATAAAATGGAACTCTGGGTCAGGTTATTATAATCTGCATAATTAAGCTATCTCTACGGTTTAATAATTTGGCAAGGTTCCTGTAATTATCTTAAGGACTAAGTCATAGCCTCATAAGAACTCGTTCACCTGTAATGCAAGGTTCTAATCAAGGATCAAGCAAAAGCCTGCGAACGGCAGAGGAGTATTGAGGAATTACATTTGCAACTGAATACTAACTTATTAAATCATAACAAGTTTCCTCCAGTTTTACGTCTTAATTAACCTATCTATTTATCACCGGTCTGATCAAAATAGATTTAGTAAAGCAGTTTAAAAACTCATGACATTTATTAAAAATGTGCGAGATAACCTTTAAGCGTAACAAACTGTATAAATAAGCAGTAGAAAGTAGAAAATTGCATAATTAATACAAATATATAATAACCATTCCCAGAGCGTACGTAAACTAGCCTAACATATTAAATAGAAAGACAGAGACAAGAGTAATAGAAATCATCCGTAATCACTCCGGCTCACTCTGCTATTTTGTATACGTAGGGGCTAGAGGTGGATTTTGTGGAATGTGGAAATAAATAAAACGGAGAAGGCGGGAGAAGAGAAATGAGATGGCGTGAGGTTTTTGGTGTAGTTGGGTCGTGGATGGATTGATTATTTTTGAGCAGAAGCTCGTGGCTTTTATAGAAGAAAAGAAGAGGCAGCAGATAAGGAACGCGTGAGGAATTAATTGAGGCGGGCAGATTGATTTCACTGATTGCTCATTTATTGCAGGGGACAGACAGCTGAACACAGGCGTGAATTAAGGTAGGCGCAGACAGTGGACGAGTGGGCGAGTTGCAGACAGTCGGTGAAGGTAAGTTGCAGACGACGACGGGCGAAGAAGAAACTGGTCGCGACTGATAATTAGTCACGACCGCGCCTGAACAACCGCTTCAATACAGGCGGTTCTCTTAGTCTCGTCCGCCTGATCAACCGCCCAATAAGTGGCGGTAACCTCCTTCACGTCCGCCTCCTTTAGAGGCGGTTGCCTGTGTGATGTCCGCCCAGTATGGGGCGGTAGCCTTGGTGTGAGACGTCCGCTTGTTATCACGATGTACATGTCCGCCTGTTATCACGATGTACAGGCTTATTTCTTCTACGAGCTCTAGATTCTTCGTTTGGACTCCGTTTTTCGAGCCGTTTGCGCCTATGTGTTTGTCTCTTCGTCTACTTTACTTCCAGCTTGGTTTTCCTCATGTTAAACCAATAAATTTGTGAGATAACAATAAAACATAAACTAGAGGAAAAACTAACCGAAGTGGAGAAATGAGCAAGAAAAGTGCTAATATTATATATGAAATACACCTATAAATCATGCTCATTTGGACACTTATCACACCCCCACACTTATCTTTTTGCTTGTCCTCAAGCAAAGCCACGTACCCAAGTAGGGAATGCTCAATACTAACAAATATTATTATGAAGGGTAGGATAAACATGATCTTCAAACTTATTGAGGAGTGTGAAAAATTAACTGCTGGTGGCATAGGTGTGCTCAGGGTAAAAATAAAATATAGAGTTTCGGGGTATGATCCAAGGTACTTCAATGTTTCTTTTTAGGCGACTCTAAGAACTTTTACCATGGCCAACTTCTCTCAAGAACGGGCATTGAGGAGAAAACAAAAGGAAAAATAGATTTATGCATTTGTTTCACTTTTGCATAAGAGATGAGAAAATGTAGGCATCACGCCTTTGTATTTAAGAACACTCAACTCTCTTTTGTTGGTTACCAATGGTGTCTCGCAAGTCCCTTATTATTTTTTTGTATTCTTTTTTTTAACAGAAAAGCACCCCTTAGCAATCCCTAAGAGAGAAGACAGAAAGAAACCCTGAGCAATAAAATCCAACCATTTACAGATTATTTGGTCACACCGCATATAAAATGCTCCTCAAAAGTAATCAAAATTTTAAAATTTGTACCATTTATCCCACAATTCATAACAATATTTATTCTTAAAGAGAACAACCCACATATAAAGGGTTCATAATATTTGAATTGGACAAACGCATGATAAGGAGAGAGATTAAACATTTAAGCACAAAATTCCACCGAAAAGGGCACACTCCCCCACACTTAAATTGAACAATGTCCTCATTGTCCACCAGAAAAACAAGGGAAGGTTTTAGAAGACCTTTTCAGTAAGTAGATAAAATAGAGATAACACAAAGATCACAAATAAACATTTAAGCACATAAACGCTCCTCTGCAGTTTTTATTTAAATAAAAGCATAATTAAAGAAACTGGTACTCCCCTGATATTATTTTTGCTTGCGTTTATAGGAGTTCCCCCACACTTGAGCTTCAGCCTCAAGTAGCGTAGCTTGGTTACGGTGTCTACATGGAGATGTACCTGCATAAGACACTAGAAGCAACCACACTATAAACGGGGTTAAAAGTTTAGCAAAAATAAAATTTAAAGAGAACCTGAAAATTAAAAGAGCATAAAAGCAAATAAAATAAAAGTACACCCGGGTTGCCTCCCAGGAAGCTGCCCTTCTTTAACGTCTTTGGCTAGACGCCTGCTTCGTTATCCTGGATCAAAACAAAACGTTACCTCGGCATATAAAATAAGAAAATTAATACTCCACAAAATCTGGTGTTTGAGGAGGTACTGCCGGGAACGTAGTTCTAACAGAAGACCCGGTGGTGATGATTTTTCTTCCTCAAATTGGAGGATGTAAAAATCCTCCTCTTGTAGGTGAGGCTCACAGAAAGAACGCTGATCAATATCATCTTCAGAGAAAAAGGATTCTTCGAAGGTGATATTGGCGTTTTGTTTGGATATCTTGGCGGGAGGTGATGGCAGTTCCTTCTCTTCATTTTCGAGGATGTAAGTATCCTCATTGTCTGGGTATATTATAGAGAAGGATGGAAAATAGCGGTAATTGATTTTAGAGGGAGGGGTCTCTATGAATGGCTCGTCTGTAGTGGGGTGTTCTACCTCTTGAACTGTCTCGCTCTTTGATTGCTCCAGTAGTTGAGCGATTCTCTCTAGGTAGTCTGGTTGATCTTCGAACCAGAGTTGCTCTTGGAAAATGAGACAATCCTCATAATCATGAGCTCCTCCACATACGGAGCAGTATAAATCCTGCCAAAATTCAAACGCTTCTTCCATTTGCCGTGTACAGATATATATTTTTTTGTGTTTTTGTATATAAAACAAAATTACTGAAACAGATTAGAAAATAAAAGGATTAGGAACAAACATAAAAATAATATAAACAGAATATAAAAGAAAATTAATGTAAACAACAAAAAAAATAATATAAACAAAATATTCTAATATAACAAGTGAATAATCCGGGGCTTAGGGACTAGAATAAACTAGTCCCCGGCAACGGCGCCATTTTGCAGACGTTATAATCTGAGTGGTTAAACTGGTGTAAAATTTTAAAAAAAAGAAATTAAAACTCAAAATAAACGTCGGGCTGCAAACAAATCCCGGTCGCAGTAGTATAGTGAAAATGTAAGCAACCGGATGTCGAACCGTGGGACTAATGTACATATAATAGTACCTAAGCGTGTCACAAGAGGGGGGATTAATTGACTTGTAAAATAAATAAAAAGAAAAGATAAAATAAACTAAGTTAATAGATAAATAAAATGGAACTTTGGGTCAGGTTATTATAATCTGCATAATTAAGCTATCTCTACTGGTTTAATAATTTGGCAAGGTTCCTGTAATTATCTTAAGGACTAAGTCATAGCCTCATAAGAACTCGTTCACCTGTAATGCAAGGTTCTAATCAAGGATCAAGCAAAAGCCTGCGAACGGCAGAGGAGTATTGAGGAATTACATTTGCAACTGAATACTAACTTATTAAATCATAACAAGTTTCCTCCAGTTTTACGTCTTAATTAACCTATCTATTTATCACCGGTCTGATCAAAATAGATTTAGTAAAGCAGTTTAATAAACTCATGACATTTATTAAAAAGGTGCGAGATAACCTTTAAGCGTAACAAACTGTATATAAATAAAGCAGTAGAAATATTGCATAATTAATACAAATATATAATAACCATTCCCAGAGCGTACGTAAACTAGCCTAACATATTAAATAGAAAGACAGAGACAAGAGTAATAGAAATCATCCGTAATCACTCCGGCTCACTCTGCTATTTTGTATACGTAGGGGCTAGAGGTGGATTTTGTGGAATGTGGAAATAAATAAAACGGAGAACGGAGAAGGGGGAGAAGAGAAATGAGATGGCGTGAGGTTTTTTGTTGGTGTAGTTGGGTCGTGGATGGATTGATTATTTTTGAGCAGAAGCTCGTGGCTTTTATAGAAGAAAAGAAGAGGCAGCAGAAAAGGAACGCGTGAGGAATTAATTGAGGCGGCAGATTGATTTCACTGATTGCTCATTTATTGCAGGGGACAGACAGCTGAACACATGCGTGAATTAAGGTAGGCGCAGACAGTGGACGAGTGGGCGAGTTGTAGACAGTCGGTGAAGGTAAGTTGCAGACGACGACGGGCGAAGAAGAAACTGGTCGCGACTGATAATTAGTCACGACCGCGCCTGAACAACCGCTTCAATACAGGTGGTTCTCTTAGTCTCGTCCGCCTGATCAACCGCCCAATAAGTGGCGGTAACCTCCTTCACGTCCGCCTCCTTTAGAGGCGGTTGCCTGTGTGATGTCCGCCCAGTATGGGGCGGTAGCCTTGGTGTGAGACGTCCGCTTGTTATCACGATGTACATGTCCGCCTGTTATCACGATGTACAGGCTTATTTCTTCTACGAGCTCTAGATTCTTCGTTTGGACTCCGTTTTTCGAGCCGTTTGCGCCTATGTGTTTGTCTCTTCGTCTACTTTACTTCCAGCTTGGTTTTCCTCATGTTAAACCAATAAATTTGTGAGATAACAATAAAACATAAACTAGAGGAAAAACTAACCGAAGTGGAGAAATGAGCAAGAAAAGTGCTAATATTATATATGAAATACACCTATAAATCATGCTCATTTGGACACTTATCAAGGACGTACATGGTACAGAGGTACCATACAGATTATGGGGTTGAATGAGTCGTACATGCCAGGGCGTTGTCTACGCCAGTTTGGGTACATTCAGGGTATCCCTGAACCTCATATTAGACCCAACTCAAGGTTCGAAAAAAGAGGAAAAAACAACCATACACCTGTGTTTACCCCCCCCCCCCCATGTATAGTGTGTGGGATAACACACCTAAAGTGCTAGTTCCAGGGTATGAGCGTACAAGTGTGTGGTTGCATGCTTGCGACCCACTCTACCTAGATTGGTACACCAAGCACACACATCCGAAGATCCTAAACCCTCAGAGTTATGAGACCACATTGGTTCATCGTCCGGATCCCACGCTAGTAAGTCATATTTTTATAGTACATCATGAAATATCACTTTTATTTTTATGTGTACTTACCTGACCAAGTGTGTTGCAGCTACTGTCTGAGGCAAGTGAGCTTGCATGTCCATACTATCAAGAGAACCGTGCATGGGACTGGTCGTACTATCGTCAGGGGATGCCAGAAGATGAACAAAGGGCTATAACTCGTGGTCTTGAGGATGTGTTCAGCTCTTTATCCATATGGGATAGTTACCAGCGCCAGCATGGTGCACCCTAGTGGTTCTCATCTAGGATTTAGATGTAATAAACTTTAGTAACATCTTGGAACTATTTGTCGTCTTTTATTTTTACTTGTTGTAATAGACTTTAGTACAATTTGTGTGGATTTCTCTATTTCTACTTATTAACGGTTTGAAAAAACGGGTTCGAACCTTAAATTGTTCTATGCTAGAAGTTTCATTAATCATCTAGAATGATCACACTGTTCACGTACAATAGGACTGCATCCGGTACTAAGTGAATTAAAAGTTACCGTTGGTAATACTTTTGCCAGGAAGAGGCACACGTACCAGGTCACTGTTCACGTATAATGGGACTGCATCTAGTACAAAGTGAATTAAAAGTTACCGTTGGTAATTACTTTTGACAGGAAGAGGTACACGTACCAGGTCACTGTTCACGTAAAATGGGACTGCATCCAGTACAAAGTGAATTAAAAGTTACCGTTGGTAAATACTTTTGCCAGGAAGAGGTACACGTACCAGGTCACTGTTCACGTACAATAGGAATGCATCCAGTACGTATGGTACATGTACCAGGTTACCGTTTTTGAACTTGTAACCTTGTGATTAGTTCATGACCAACCTCTATATAAGGATGCCTCCTCCACTTCATCTTCACACACTCACTCTCCATATTCTCAAATCTCTCTATCTCCTGACTCTCTTCCAAAAAATATTTCGTAAAACTGTCCAAGTAGCTAGACATGAGTCAATCTTCAGATTCGATCATGATTTTGTTCTAGTATCAAGCGCAGTAAGTATTTATTTTATGTTTTTGTAAATCATATTCACACTAATATTGCATATTTAAACATTCGTCTAACATTCTCTCAACCCTTATTGCAGGACAGTGACTCATCTACTGATGAAAGTTGGGATAATTTTTATGAAGGAGTTCAAGATCACCTTGCAGAGATGGATGACTACATTCAACAGATGTATAATCGACCTCTGGTGGTGGATACAGGTTTCTTATTTGAAATAGATCAACCATTTAGGAGTGAAGAAGAAGCGAAAGCTTGGGTAGAAAGTGTTGGCCATCCCAACCATATCTACACCATAATTCAAAGTTCTCGAGTGGGCCAAGATTTCCACATAACATGCGAGAGGTATTGGAAACAATGAAGGACACCACGACCTGGTGTCATCACCCTACGCAGATCATCTGGTTCAAAGAAATGTGGTTGTCCTTTTAAAATTAAGGGGTATTACACAAGCTACGGGTGTGTGTTGAATGTGATTAACGGATGGCATAATCATGATCTCGCACACCCTACCTCTAGATTACTGTTGCACACTTTTCCATACGTCATAGGCATTGATGTTACCTACAAAACGAACATCGCAACAATGCATTTGGTTCAGTTTATCGGAGCACTTAAGTAAGCAGAGTGACAAGTATAGGCAAGACAGCATGCAGAATTCAGCCATTACCCTCTGTCACTTTCTCATAGTGTATCAGAGAATCAACAGAACATGTATGTGTGGGCACTTGAACAATTAAGGGAATTCCTTGGTCAGACTAAAACCTCAACATTTATCACCGATAGATGTCTGGCCCTGATGAATGCCCTAAAACAGGTATTTCCTGAATCTCATCATCTTCTATGTCGGTGGCACATAAGTAGGAACATTCAGGGGAAGGCAGAGACGTATATGGGTAATAGAGGAAGGGCGGCGGCTGCAATCCGAATGTGGAATTCGGTTGTCTACTCAAGAACAGAGCAGTAGTACAACGAGAGCCTCCAAGTATTCAAGAATACATACAGAAGCTATCCATGTTTCATTACGTATGTTGCATCAGTCTGGGAGAAACACAAGGAAAGATTTGTGGAGGCTTGGGTCAAGAATGTGTTGCACTTGGGAAACACAACGACAAATAGGTACGATTGTTAGTCTTGTAATTTGTAAGATAATACAGTCATTGTTATAAATCTATAACACTTACTTAAACATTTGACAGGGTGGGGAGCGCACATTCTGCTCTAAAGGCGAGATTAAGGAGTGCTACACACACTTTGGATGTAATCTTTCCAAAAATTGACGATCACGTGAATACTAGCATCAGGGAGCTAAAAAGAACTTCGAGTCGGCAAGGACAAAGCACAGAAGAGAGCACATAAGGGTTCCAATTACTGACCTGATCGGGAAGGTTAGTATCATGTGCTTGGATGACGTATTAAAGGAGCTTGGTATGGCGGATTATGTTCAAATGGATAGCTCAATCTGTGGATGTGACAAGGTTACCTCTCATGGATTACCATGTACATGTAAATTAAACTACATGTTGGATAGTGGTATCCTGTGCTCAAAGAGGGATATACACCATTTCTGGTATACCCTGAGCTGGAAGAATCATGAATCAACAGTTGATATGCTATCCTACAATGAGGCAAAACAAAACAGATGGCGTGATATTGTTTCTGAGGTAGCACAATTAGATGATCCGACTCTGATGGCCAGATGTTACAGTCAAATCCAGAACTCCCTTCATCCAGATATGGTATGCCAATTAGGAGAACCATTAGAACAGTTTGGGATTGGCAGACCTACCGGGATCTCAAGACCAAACCGTCACTTAATAGAGGATCATTAGATCCGAATCGATTCACGCCCATAAACAACTTCCCATAGTACCAGTATTTCTCATCCAACCTATATCAATATATCACTGGGTATATTGATGTTCGTGGAGATGGTAATTCTGGGTTCAGGGTGATTGCTGATTACCTGTATTCAAACGAAGAAAGGTGGAAAGATGTCCGTAAAGAATTGTACCATCACATGAAGAATACAGAAACGGTGAGGCATGTATACAAGGACATATTCAACGAAGCACCGTACAACGAAATGTTAAGAGCGCTTCATTGGAATGGGGATGGGGCAGCACCTCTAGAGAAATGGATGATCACAGAAAGGGGGACAGTGATCGCGACAAAGTACACTTCGATAGTAGTTTTCTACTCTACTGTATGGGGGGGTATGGCAAGTGCCACATACCTTCCAATCGAAAATTATACCAATCGTGATAGACCAAGAGGAGAGATCCACATAGGAGTTTGCCCCCAGGGTCATTTTGTAAGGTTTTGTATGGTTGATGACTCCCCACTCCCTCCTGTCTATCCGCAGTGGTTCTATTATAGAGATCTAAACACTGTTGGACCTTGGATTCATCACATACAATCTAGGTTAGATAGATGGAACAACGTTGTAACTTAGTTTTTCTTTAACTTAGTTGTTGTAACTTAGTTTTCTTTAACTTCATTGTTGTAACTTAGTTTTTTCTTTAACTTCGTTGTTGTAACTTAGTTTTTCTTTAACTTGTTGTTGTTGTGACTTAGTTTTCTTTAACTTAGTTGTTTTAATCATATTGACTGAAATTTTGTCATTCAATTCTTTTTATTTCAGAAAAAAGTGTCTCCCCGCAACATTCCAACTTATTCAACTAAGTTTGGTGGAAAAAAAATTGTACTGCAAATAGTAAAGTTTTTGCTATTCGCAGTACAAATTAATTTTAAATCATATTAATAGTGTAAACACATAAAAATGTAATCCAACACTTTAAAAAAAGATTCCAGTATTGATTACAACAAAAAAGTAACTAGCAAAATTCGTTACTAATCAACTACAAACTTCTTGGGTTAAATTACTTTCAGATATCATTTTTTGAAAAAAAAAAACACAGGGACACATCATTACATGTTTACAACGTCAATATGCTTTAAAAAAATTTTGTACTGCGGTGATTAGTAATTTTGTACTGCGAATAGAAACCCCCAAAGAATATACTATATTTTCTACAAATTTAGACCAATATAGTACCATTATGTATACCAATTAATTATGATAATTTATACCAATTAATTATGATAATTTATACCAATTAATTATCATACAATTTAAAATTATTTTTTTCCAATTTAAATTATTTATTCAAAAAAATTAATTTTTTAACTAATTTTTGAAAAATTATTATTTTTAAATTATATTCTATTTTGTAGAATAATATAATTTATTTCGAGTAAATAATTAATTTTTTTAAAAAATCAAAGATAATTTAAAAATGTATGGTGCAAATTATGATAATTAATTGGTACTACTTAGTTATGGTGCTTAATTGATAGAAAATTGGGTATAAATTATGACTAGTACTAAATTTTCTAGCAATTAAGCACCATAATTTGTACCAATTAACTACCATAATTTGTACCATACATTTTCAAATTATCCTTTTTTATCAATTTAAATTGTTTAATCAAAATAAATTATATTATTTCACAAAGTCATCTACAAAATTGAGTATAAATTTTTAAAAATAATCTTTTAAATATTAATTTAAAATTGATTTTTTTAATAAATCATTTAAATTGGTAGAAAAAATAAATTAAAATGTATGGTAAAAGTTATGATAATTAATTGGTATAAATTATGGTATTAATTGGTATAAATTATGGTACTATATTGATCTAATATTGTAGAAACATGAGTATAAATTATCTTTTAAAAACTCTATATTCTTTTTATGGTACTAAATAATTTTTTAAAAAATGTAAGAAATATAAATTTATTTATGTTTTATGTAATTTTAATATATTTTTATTTATTTTATCCTTTTTTATAATATTTTAAATATTTTTTATAGATATTTATATTTTATAGTATTTCGAATTTTTATGAATTTTAGTAAATTTTTAACATTTAGAGGCATATTATAAACTTATAAAGTACTTTGTTAACTAGTAGGGATATTTTTATCTTTTTACTCTGGTCAATGACATAATGACATTTCATGGACTTTTACAAAAATATAGTGACATTTCGTAACTTTTTTTTAGTGGCATTTCATAAATTAGCCAAAAATATAATGATATTTCATCAAATTTCCCTTTTGTGTTGTTGCTCATACCAATAGTATTGACTATTTCACACAAATAACGCACTATTTCAGTAGGTGAAATTTTGGGTTTGAATTTATGTCGGAAGGTCAGGATTGTCAAGATTTGAATTGCAAGAGCCGGCCCTTTATCCTTCTAAGTGTACAGCTTTAACTGATGCACCGCAAGCCGAGGGTTGAATTCTGATGCACCACAAGCCGAGGGTTGAATTACAATCCTGAAGTCGCTTGCCTTTTCTTATGTGCCTACTTTTCATACAGCACAGCATAGCGCAGGGGGTTAGACTGCTTTTGACGACGTTTGAGGCTGATTACTAAAATATCTCCAAAAAGCTAATACTATATGCAACTTCGCTTCAACACATCTTTCAAAATTTTGCTTCATTCTTCCACAATGTCGCTGGCAATATAATTTCAGCTCCCACTATAATTTACCTCGTAATGAGAAAATTACCAAACAAGAATAAAATACAACAATTAATCTTCACCCAACAACCAGCATCAAGGATTCCTATCTCAAGCATAAATGAACAAATACACACACCTAGAGAGCATCATCATCATAGAAAGGCATGCTTGATATTAAGATTGCCATTATCAGAGTCGAAACATGCTTCAATTTCAACTAATGTCGCTCCAACTGAGTCACCATCGGCACAAGTTTTCACCACAAGAGGCTTTGAAACAAGCTTCACTCCTTGCTTCCAGTACCTGTGATCTGTTTAACGTGTTGTGGTATTAGTACAGGGATTACAAGTTCAAACAATGGAGACCTCGCCCTCCCATTCAAACTACTAAAGTGTAGTAGTGTACTATAAATTCAAGTATAGCCAGAGAACTAACTAACAGGGATAGTTGGGGATGGTATCGTGTTTCTAAGCAGTCACACTAAACACGGTCCTACTACATTACCTGGGCCACAAGAAATTACGACGGAGCTCTCAGGATCCATCACCCAGTCTATCCAAAGTACAAATCCGTGGCAAATCCCTGACTGCGTAAACCCAACCTACCTCAATAAAAGCATGATGTTTAGTAACAACAGCTTACAAGCAAAAGGGGGTAATCCTCAACTTAGATTTATGCTATATTTGAACTGTTACCTTTCTCTTCCCGGAAACAGAATGCATAGGCTTCGAGAAATCAAACTCCATTACATCAAATCTCTCACTCAACTCCTGTAAAATAAGCAGCCAGTGATTGCACCACCTGATAAGGAAACGTAGTAATTTCAACCAATAATCATCCCTCAGTAGTCACAGGTTAATTTACCTTCATCTCCCCACATTGCCAAACAAAGAAGGGCAAACAGGGACTCTCCTGAGACGGAAGTAAGCCACTACATGACCCGAGCACAACATTCGCGGTTGAATGATCAAAGCCTTCAATATTTTCCAGCCCACGGCGACTGCTCCAAAAATCCTAAAACACGATATTATAGAAGATAAACTTAGGAAGACCCAGAAAAAAAAAAAGAAAAGAAACCCACAGTAGTCCAAAGTTTTTTGTTCCGTAAATGCTGATGCCCATGGTTACTTAGCCAGAGAAAATAAGGAAGGCGTACGTTAGAGACCTGTTCATCTTATGCGGATAACAGTATAGTTTGTATGAGTTTTTCTTTAGTCTCTTGACAAATCTCTCGAAGATGACCGAAATAGATAATTTGATAACATGAATTCTGTGCAGCTGACCAAGTTTCTTTTATGAGTATTACGTGATACAAAAACCAGTAAGAAGTGGTCTGACTATGCCTTCATTATGGATAAAAAAACAAATGGGATATGCTACCCTTAACTGTTGACAAAATTAAGAATGATGAGACAAGTGGGATAACTGAAGGATAGCAAAAAAAAGATGACCAGTTTCACTATTCAGGATCTATATCTATATAACAGAAAGAAAAAGAAAGGCTTCATTTAAGTCAATATGGTATATTTTCGGCTCTCCACGAATTATTGAAGACACCATAAAAATCCCATAGAACTTACAGGGAGAAACACTGCACAGGCCTTTAATATCCCTTTACAAGGCAGAATCTGCACCTCTCTTGATAGAATCTTGTCAAGCAGTGTCCGCTGCTTCCTTTGAAAGGCAAATAAAGTTACTATCAAAACATAAACATGAATCATAAGTATCGTCAAAACAAGTGGCAAGTCATTAACATTAGATACCAGGCTAATTAGTCCAGAACTTCGAAAAGTTACAGCTTCAGAAAAGGGAAGAATGCAAGAGATTAGGATATGTTTGAGTTTTCACTGAATCATATTTTTCTGTTAATGCAAAAGCAGCCAGCTTTCCAAGGTAATGGCAAGCACATACCAAAATCGCAGATTCTGCCATGGAAGTTGGCTCTCGTTACCATAGTAAAATGGTTCTCCAACCACAAGATCAACCTACGAAGTGTGTAAAAAATAGAAATCAACGTGATTCTGATAATCCTGTAAGCAGTATAATATAAAAAGTGCAGTTTGACAGTTAATTAGATGATAACAGCGTATCTCTGTTGCAGAACAATATCAGATTGTTAGGGATGAAATGAACAAATGTATGAGCTGATGAAGAGTATATCAACCTTCATTTGACCAGTAGAATGTATGGCCAAGAAATTTTCCAGGCCCAATACTTTAATACGGTCTTCTGTAAAACCATTGGCTTCAGCAACAGCTTGCAAATACAAGCAACCCTTCTCACGCAGCCCTGGAAACAGTGACGTACAGAGGATGACCTAGAGAGATGCGTGATGAGGATTGGTAAGAAAAGGCTATCATCGACGACGCAACACAGAGGGGAATCTTTTCCCTGCAACTGCCAAAGAGAAAAAGAAATGGATTAAATGAAAAGCATTGTTTTGATATAGACGTCGAAGCATGCAGATACAGAAAAGGGACAGAGAATTCAAACCAAAAAAAATTACAGATTTGTGTATAGCAGACACCATACAACTTCTCCAATCACTGTCCCCATATATAGCCATCCTTTCAGGTGGCAGATACAGTTGAACATCTTGATGATGATGTCTCAGGTGCTTAAGCTCATCTCTGAAGTTAACAGCCTTGAGATCATATGAGACACTGACATCAGTGTGAACAGCGTCAATATGAAGTTCTTCATCTATTGTAACAGATAGACCTTTTCCTGGGACAAACCAGACACACTGTTTCCAGTGGTCACACCAGTTTTCATCACCCTCTGAAGCACCAGTCAAATACATAATAGTCAAGATAGCAGCAAAAAGAAGTGTATCAGAGCAAGTGACAATTTTGTACAACAAAGAACTAAACATCATAGTGTTCACATACCATAAAAATCTGCCTGCATGTTCTTTATCCACTTTGGAGCTGTGGAATAGAATATTGTTCCCTCCTGATCAAGCTGAAGAACCCACCTAAAACCAGAGTTGCAAACTGTTGAAAGATAACCAATACTCCAAGAGAAGCATACTTCCAAGAAGAAATATAGCATACCATGAGACAATTGCATTTACAACGCCATCCTCAGTTGCCTTTATCTGTAATTGAACTTCTCCACAACTTTCTGGTCGTTTCCAAAAGTCGAACTCAAAAATCCTGAAGGGTTCTGAAAGCTGGATGAATACTAAATTAACCAGGTTTCCCCACTTCCCAAGGGACATAAGGCACACTTTAAAGAACACAAGAAAACTAACCAGCTTGATTTCTTCTTTCAATGGATCACAATGCATAGGATACTGTTTAGGTTGCACTTGCAAAATATTTTGCAGTCCCTTGGGTAGAAGACGAATACCATCAGATGTGCTTGTTTCATTACTGTACAGATCGTGTAGCCTCCACAAGAATGGGCTTTCAACTAGCTAACACAAAATAAAGCACTAGTTACACGGATGGTCTGGTTTGACTTATAATGTATTAGCTGTGGATAAAATTTTCCAGTACATAATCAGCTTGTCAGTAAAATTCGCAGTAGGCAGGTTGCCTACCTGACCATAAGTTGTTGCTCGGTATGGAACAACTTGCGGATTATCCACCAGTAGGGTATCAAATGCATTTTGCAGGGTTGGAATCATCCCTTCACCTAATAACTCTGAATCTAGTATCTCACTGACCTACATTGCAGCTCTCCAGAGAGAAGAATAATTAACTCTACTAGCTTTGTCCTCTAAAACCAAATCCCATTGAAAGAATGTTACAGATTAAAGTGAACAAAAACAAGATAGAACCGATTCAGATGTGCAGGGCTAACAAGTTCCGGGAACTAGAACATGAACTAGGTCAATATCTCAAAAGTAAACAACGCTCACCAAGAAATCGGCCCGAGAATCAATATCGACTCCAACTCTGAGCTCATCAGAGCGCTTGTTGATAACACGTATCATCCCCTGCAAACTGTTCAAACGCAAAACTTTGTGCATCAACTTCACCATAGGAAGGAATGATTCACAGGCTGTAACTTGTCCTTTCTGGCTATGACATGGAGCCGTTTGCGCACCCAAGCCCATCGATCGAGCAGCCATCATCGACAGCAAGCCAGTCCCAGCACTGCAAGCGACAAGAAACGCCCGATATAGAAGAAACTTTAGCGGATGATATCGACAAATGCCGCACACTATCAGCAGTTTTCAACATTCTGCGACTATGTGTCCATAAAATGACTGAATAACTTCAGCTGCTAACTAAAACACATACCCGATGTCAAGTACATGGTAAGGTTTAGAATTAGAGATGGCCTTCTCAATGGCAGCTTGGTATGCTCGGTTCCTTCTGGAATCATTCAGCATGTCGAGATACGATGTTCTCCCAAGCGGGGAAGAGTCAGGGGAAGAATCCTCAAATACGCCGCCGTTTTCTCCCTCCACAATAACGACCCACGCGGAGTTGCCAGTGAGAGGATCGACTTTGAGCTGAAACATGCGATTCTGAGACTGAGTAGTATCGGAAGTCATCGCCATCGCTCTGCTGGGTCTGGTATAGGAGTGGGCGAAATTTGGGTAACTGAGGCTAACGGAGATAGATAAAAATGGGCGGATAATTGAGGAGATTGGGTGTATAGGGTTCATCGACACAGCCATAGGAAAGGCAAATTTAGAGCGGTTTGAGACATGGCAAGTACGTGCGGCCGGCGGTTGCTTCGGCGGCAAGTACCAAGTTTCCTGAATCTTCGTCTTGCATATACTACAATGCGAAGGCTCCACTTTTTATGTTATATGTCAATATATTGGCTCAATTAAAAACAATAGAAGAAAATAAGAAAAAATGAAAAAAAAAACAACGTGCCCACACAGGAGGAGGAGATAAATAAATTTTTTTTTTCAAAAGTTATAATTCATAAAATATAAGTGCAAAAATTGAAAAAATTATATCATTGTTTATCATTTTTCGCGCTGTTCAAAACAAGATGTAACATGACTTAAAATTTTATATTTTTAGAATGAGTATATATTAGATATTTTTAAAGTGAATCGTATTCATTAGTAAAATGAATCTTCTTTAATAATAAAATGAACCTTATTCATTAACAAAATGAATCTTACCCCCAAACACTCTAAAAGAGGGTCAATACGCTCAGTCGTGTTTTCACTTCGTACAGTCGGAAAATGATAATTTTGCCCCTGCTTTAATATCTTTCATAAATTACTATATTTACCCACAATTTGTGACATATTACAAGGTGACCCCAAATTTCATTACGCACAGTTGGAATTCCAATACGCTCAGTCAGAAAATGACCAATTTAGGGGCTAATGTAGGCAAAATTTATTAAAAGCGGTTCGAAAAAAGCAAAGAAGGATTCCGAAGTACTTATATAAGTAAAAAAATATATCATAAAAATTATCAGCAAAGTATACCATGACAAAGTAGACGAAAAGACGAACGCGTCGGCGGAAACGAATCGAAAAACGGCCGGCCCTTCCTTACCGGCGCCTGCGCCGGGTTCCGGTCTTAAAATTACCATATCTTCTTTTGAAGTATTGAAAAAATGTTTCAAAGATGACATTTTTTGAGCAATCTCTGACGACAAACCGATCTCGCTTTTGAAGTATTGAAAATATGTTTCAAAGATGTATACATTTTCATTTGTTATAAAAAAACATTTTTGAGCAATTTCTAACGACAAACCGATCTCGCTTTTGAAGTATTGAAAATATGTTTCAAAAATGTATATATTTTAATTTGTTATAAAAAAACACATTTTTTGAGCAATCTCCAACGACAAACCGATCTCGCTTTTGAAGTATTGAAAATATGTTTCAAAGATGACATTTTTTGAGCAATCTCTGGCGACAAACCGATCTCGCTTTTGAAGTAATGAAAATATGTTTCAAAGATGTATACATTTTCATTTGTTATAAAAAAACACATTTTTTGAGCAATCTCCAACGACAAACCGATCTCGCTTTTGAAGTATTGAAAATATGTTTCAAAGATGACATTCTTTGAGCAATCTCCGACAACAAACCGATCTCACTTTTGAAGTATTGAAAATATGTTTCAAAGATGTATACATTTTCATTTGTTATAAAAAAATAACATTTTTTGAGCAATTTCTAACGACAAACCGATCTCGCTTTTGAAGTATTGAAAATATGTTTCAAAGATGTATACATTTTCATTTGTTATAAAAAAGACACATTTTTTGAGCAATCTCGGACGACAAACCGATCTCGCTTTTGAAGTATTGAAAATATGTTTCAAAGATGACATTCTTTGAGCAATCTCCGATGACAAACCGATCTCGTTTTTGAAGTATTGAAAATATGTTTCAACGATGACATTTTTAGAGCAATTTCTGACGACAAACTGATCTCGCATTTGAAGTATTGAAAATATGTTTCAAAGATGACATTCTTTGAGCAATCTCCGACGACAAACTGACCTCGCATTTGAAGTATTGAAAATATGTTTCAAAGATGTATACATTTTCATTTGTTATAAAAAAACATTTGTTGAGCAATTTCTGATGATAAACCGATCTCGCTTTTGAAGTATTGAAAATATGTTTCAAAGATGTTTCAAAGATGTATACATTTTCATTTGTTATAAAAAAACACATTTTTTGAGCAATCTCCGACGACAAACCGATCTCGCTTTTGAAGCATTGAAAATATGTTTCAACGATGACATTTTTTGAGCAATTTTGATGATTGTCAAATAAATTCTTCTTTAATGGACATGAATTTAGTGAAATTGATAGGTAAGTTCGAACAAGACATCGATGATAGTTAATGTCGATACATCTAACTATTTAGATTGGTGTCCATTCATCTGTTAATTAGAATAGAACATCCTTGATTATTTTACTATGGAATAAGAAGTTAATGATAGTTAATATTGATATTGATAGGAAATTGTGATAATTTCAAATAGAATCTTCGTCAATGGACGTGAAATTGGTGGAAATGATAGAAAATTTCAATGAATTTCAAATAGATTCTTCTTCAACGAACATGTAATTAGTGGTTGATAGGCAATTTCGAACAAGACGTCGATGATAGTTAATGTTGTGCTTAAGAAGAAATAATACATATATCAGAAAAATTATCAGCAAAGTATACCATGACAAAGTAGACGAAATGACAAACGCGTCGACGCAAACGGATCGAAAAACGAAGCTATAACGAAGAAGATATGGCAATTTTAAGACCGGAACTTGGCGCCAACGCCGATAAGGAAGGGTCGGCGCCGGTAAAGAAGACCGCGCACTTTGCTGATAATTTTTATGATATATTTTTTACTTATATAAGTACTTCGGAATCCTTCTTTGCTTTTTTCAAACCGCTTTTAATAAATTTTGCCTACATTAGCCCCTAAATTGGTCATTTTCTGACTGAGCGTATTGGAATTCCGACTGTGCGTAATGAAATTTGGGGTCACCTCGTAATATGTTATAAATTGTGGTTAAATATAGTAATTTATAAAAGATATTAAAGCAGGGGCAAGATCGTAAAGTTTTTTAAAATTTCGACTGTGCAAAGTGAAAACACGACTGAGCGTACGAGTTCAGCTCTAAAAACCACCATAGTAAAGTTAAAAACGTCGAAGGCATTTACTAGTATTAAACAAAATATTCACTTTTCTTAAACCTTTGATTCACTTTTTAAAAAACCTTTGATTCACTTTTTCTTCAATCTCTGATTCACTTTTCTTAAACCTCTTATTCACTTTAGTTAAACAATCTCTATTTACGAGAATCACTTTTCTTAAACGTTTAATTCACTTTTCTTAAATGCATGATTCACTTTATAAAAACCTCTGATTTACATTTCTTAAACCTCTTAATCACTTTAGTTAAACAATCTACGCTTACGAGATTCACTTTTCTTATTACTCTGATTCACTTTGTAACAACTTGTGATTCACTTTTTAACAACATTTGATTCACTTTTCTAAAACATCTAATTCACACTAATCAAACAATCAGAATCACTTTAGTTAAACAATCTCTGTTTATGAGATTCACTTTTTTAAAACCTCTTATTCACTTTTACACAACTCTCTGATTCACTTTTTAACAACCTTCGATTCACTTTTGAACAACCTTTGATTCACTTTTCCTAAACTTAAGATTCACAATGAATTTTAAAAAATAAGTACATTCAAAAAATAAAAAAATAAAAATATATCAAAATATATTCATGTTTGGTCTTATTTTGAAGAGCTCGAATTATGATGAACAATGGTATAAAATTTATGTTATTTAGACTTATATATAATAAAATACAACATTTTAAAATTTTACAAAATGATAAACCACTAAAAGACAAAATAGATGCCACCTTGTAAGGTGGCACCATCTCCGGCTTCGAATTCGCGTATTACAATAAGGTGTGTCCGGTTAAGCAAGGGAAATGGAATGGAATTAGGAAAGAGAATTGAGAGAAATGAAAAAAAAATTGCTTTAATTTTCCCAGTTGTCTATTTGAATCGGGAGAAATGAAACAAATAATCGGTCAATGGTCGCCGGTCAATGGTCAACTGTTGTAGGCTGCCGGTCAACAGTCATTAATTATTGGTCAACTTTCACCGATCGCCGGTCAATAAACATTAGTCACCAGTCAATGGTCATATGTCGTCGGTCAAAGTGTACTGGAGAAAGGGAATCTCATTCCCTAGTAGAGGGTGGGGAATCAAGATAGAGCATTTTGGGTAATCTCATTCCTTTTCCCTATCCTAAAAAACTGGCAAACAACGCCCCCTAATTAAGAGTAGTCACAATAGAGTGGAAGAAAAGAGACATGAGAAAGGGTTTCTTAGCTAAGGATTGAGGAGAGAGGGTTTCTTAGCTAATGTTGTGAGAGAGGAGAACAAAATAGTAATATTTTATGGGTGGATTCCACACTCATTGTTGTGGTTGCTCTAAGTACTATAAAAAATATGACGGTCTCTTACCCATTTAATAAAAAAACTAAATATACATCACTTACTTTCTTAACCTATTACTCTCATGATATTCGAAAACAAAAATGAAGACACATCAAAAATTAGAAAATTGTAGCATCAAAAATGGAAACAACAACAAGTAAATGCTTACATTCACACATCAACTACAATCGGATGAGGGTGGTGTCGAGTAAGATTTGAAGAACCTGCGACAGGTACATGCAACAATCAATTGTTTGACGAACCTATAAGATTTGTAGACCAGAGAAATTAATCAGGGAAGAAATTGAGCATATAAAAGAATGAGAAATTAGAGACTAAAGAGTGCTTTGCTGCAATGCTGCTACATACGATTGTTGGTGGCTGATGCCGAAGATTTCTATGTGTTTGTGGCTAATGAGTATGAGAGATTACTAATTAGTTATTACTAGATTAGTTTATTTATTTTAGACTTATAGATATTATTTTTTTTGAACATAAAGAGTAAGCTTTGTATTTATACCAAATATTTACAACCTAACATCCAACTATACCACCCCAATGAATTATTTTAGGAACTCCAAAAGAAAAACTCTCACAAATCCTCACATTCTTTCTAGTTACAGGGAAAGAAAATTTGCCCCATCTCATCTTTAACTCTGATGAATATTCACAATACATCTTTCCCTATCCACCGGTTTTTTCGAAAACACCGCTTCATTACGAGTTTTCCAAATGTAGTATATAGTAACTCCTACCGCTGCACATCTCAATCTATACACCAGACTAGTACTTCTATGAGCTCTCCAAAGACAGGCCATACAGTCCAAAAACCTAACAGGTAACTTACATCTTAGCCACTTGTGCAGAATTTCTCTGAACACCTCTCTACTAAACTCACATTCAAAGAACAAATGATCCCTGGACTCTAGTTGACCACAAAATTCACAATTCCCATCAGCAATCAAGTTCCACGCTCTTAGCCTGTCTTTACTCGCCAGTCTATTTTGGCAAGTAAGCCACCAGATGAAACTGGCATGTGGAGTGCAGTAACTTGTCCAAAGGATACGGTCCCAACCATTACCCTTAGGAGAAGGGTACATCATCTCATATAGAGCTTTTGCAGGGACTTTACCTTTCTCTTCAATCATCTCGTCAATCTCAGATTGCAAGCCCAATCTAATCAATTCATCTCGAATTCTAAGACAACTCTTCCACCAGTAAGCATGTGAACCTTTCATACTGACTGTCCAAAAATGTCTCTTTTAGCAAGTAGACCCTCCACCATCTACTAAAGGCCGATTGGAACCCATTACCCTCTGCAGAGATCAACAAATTACTCAAGAGAGATGCTTTATTCCACCCTAGAACTTCCTTAAAGCCCAGGCCTCCAATGTTTTTCGGCCTACAAACCTTACTCCAGGCAACTGGAGCTTTTCTCTCTCGGTCAAATCACCACACCAAGGAAGGACCTACACCTCTGGACCACCATTTGGACAACATTTTTAGGGAAAGGAAACATTAGCCCAAAATCTTTGAATACTTAGCAGAGTACTTTCGACCAGCTGAAGCCGACCAGCATAGCTAAGTTTCCTTGCAGCCCAGTGGTTTATCTTCGCAGTAATTTTTTCCAATCAGGGGAAGATATCATCCTTATTAAGCCTATGAGTTAGACAAAGGAACTCCCAAATATTTCACAGGCAAAGCCCCTTCCTCAAACCCAAGCACTTCAATAATTTTCCTTTATCTCCTCGCTAACCTCCCCAAAAGAACACCTTGCACTTCTGATGACTTACCAGCAACCCTGAAGCACTAGAGAATTTATCAATGATCCCCTTAATAATTTTGATAGACCCCACGTCCCCACGGCAAAACACTAACAGGTCATCAGCAAAACATAGATGATTCAAACCCACCCTACCACACTTAGGATGGAAATTAAAGTTGGGTCCCCCTTAGCATCAGCTAACAACCGACTCAGATATTCCATGCATAACACAAATAACAAAGGAGAGAGAGGGTCACCTTGACGTAATCCTCTTTCCCCCTTAAAGAAACCACAACTTTGCCCATTAATCAGAATCGAATAATAAGGAGTAGAAACACACCTCATTACCCATCCTACAAACTTCTGGTGGAAACCCAGCCCTTCTAACACCTCTTGGAGGAACTCCCAGCTAACACTATCATAAGCTTTGTGAATGTCCACCTTAAAAGCACACCGGGGGGAAATGTTTTTCCGGTTGTACCCCTGAATAATCTCTTGGCAAAGCAGGACATTATGTGCAAGACTCCTGCCTGAAACAAAAGCTCCTTAGCAGTCGCTAACGATCAATGGAAAAACTTCTGAAATTCTTGATGTAATGATTTTAGATAAAATCTTATAAATAACATTACAGCAAGCAATGGGTCTCAAATCAGTAACCTTAGTTGGATTAACAACCTTAGGTACTAGGGAGATTAAAGTAGCATTAACTTGCTTCAAGATCTTCCCTTTAGCAAAGAAATCTTTCACCGCTCTACTGATATCACCCCCAATAATGCTCCATGAAGACTTAAAAAATAAGGAATTAAACCCATCGGGGCCAGGGGCTTTTGTATTCTTGATAGACCTCAGAGCATCCCAAATTTCCTTATCTGAGATATCCTGAACCATCTTTACATTCATATCACTTGAGACTCTCCTCCCTTTCTGAAAAATTTTATGATCACACGGCTCTCTGTAGCCCAATTTCTCCCCCAGTAGGTTCTTAAAAAACCCCACAATATGAGCTTTGATCTCCTCATCCTTTACCAGTCTCTCCCCTAGCTCTGTTTCCATAACATGAATCTTTGAGCCATGCCTTCTCGCATTCATATATCTATGAAAGTATGCACTGGATTCATCACCCAACTGGATCCAGTCAATTTTGGCCTGCTGCTTCATTTGTGTGTGCATCTGATTCACCGCCACATTATAATCTTTAATCAGCACATTCTCCATTTCCATCAACTTTGCATCAAAAGGCATAACAATCAGCCTCTTTTGCACCTCATGTAATTTCCCCTGGCACTCCTCCACCTTTTTCCTAATATTGCAATACTTTGTTTTATTCAGAGCCTTGAGCTTAGTCTTCACCTCCTTCATCTTTTGCACCACTCTAAACATAGGGCAGCCCTCAATCTTCTTCTGCCACCCATCTCTAACCAGGTCCAAATAACCCTTGTCCTCCACCCAAATATTACGGAACCTGAACTGGTTCTGCACTTTAAAACTAGATTTATCCAACATAACCAAGGCAGAACAATGATCCGACACATCGGGCAAACAAAACTCAGTGTGAGAATCCACAAACCCACCAATCCAGCTGTTATTAACCATCACTCTGTCCAACTTACAGTAAATCCTAGAAAGGGGATTTTTAACATGGTTATTGGTCCATGTAAAAAACGCCCCCGAGAACTTCATATCATGAACATCAATGTCGTCAACGCAACTAGCAAATTGATTATCAACCTCCCCTCCAACCGCACCACTTGTCATCCTCTCCCCATTCAGAACACAATTGAAATCACCCATGATCAACCATGGTTCAATCATATTCTGCCCAACCCTTCTCAGATCTCCCCATAAATGTTCCCTCCTCTCACTCTGATTAGCCGCATAAACTACAGTCAACCAGAAACAGGTGTCTCCATTTTTCGACGACACCTTACCATGAATAAACTGATTTGTGACCTCAACAGAAAGGAAATTCCAAGCAGAATCATCCCAAAGGAGCAGAATTCTACAGTTAATATCCTTATCCAAGTTTGAAGTCCAACACCATTTATTCGTAAACCAGCTAACAATACCATCAAATTTATTAGCTCTTACTCTCGTCTCCAACACAGCAAAAATACTCACCTTATTCTCAACAGCGAATTTGTCAATCGCTGTCCTTTTATTGAGGGTATTCAACCCTCTTATATTCCATGCTGCTAAATGGCACCTACCCATTGGGTAATACCGATTTTGTCACACCCCCCAACTGCAAATCAAACCCTCTCCTATTCTCAACTTGATTATTCAACCGAGAACTCCTTTTAGAGCTAACCACCTGCCAACCCTCTTGGTTCTCCTCTGCCCTGTACCCACCTTCCCGTCCTTACCTCTATCCCTCACGGAGCTAGAAGTCGCAATCTGAGTGGACGTCTCAGTTCGGCCCTTCCCCACCCCCTTATTCTCCTTAATCTTATCAGATGCAACATTCTCCTTAGTGTTATCAGTTTCTATACTCTCCTTTTCTTTTAGGCCCTCCCCCGCTTTACGAATTTGGTCCACTTCAATCCTTTTCTGACAACGTGCCGTCAAGTGGCCGAATTTCTTACAAAACTCACAATACCAGGGTCTCCATTCATACAGGACCCTTTGCGTATACCTATTCCCTTCCCCATCTTCTAAGAAAATTTCCTCCCTCGGTTGCATCCTCGCATCAATTTCCACCAAAACTCTCGCATACCCAATTTTCTCTTTGCTAGCCGTCAGTTTATCCGCCAAAATGGGTTTCCCCACTTTACTAGCGATTCTACCAAGCATTCTGGGCGACCAGAATTGTAAATCAAGATTGGGCAATTTTATCCAAACCGGAATCGATGACAGATTCCCCAAATCAAGCTTACAACCTGGAGACCACACACGCAAAATCAGAGGAAGATTACCCTGCACAAACCACGGTCCATTTTCAATGACCCTCAACATATCCTCACGATTGTCAAATCTAAACACAAAGACTCCCGCATCATTTTGAAGGATCTTCGGTTCTGCAAATTTGCTCCATCTAGATTTGACAAACCTCTCCATAGCCATAAACGAGCATCTCATGCCCATCACCGCACCAATCAAGGAATTTTCCCAATACTCACATTCCTCCTGGACTTCAGATTTCGAAAATTTCAGTACGGGAGAATCGTCTTCTTGAAAGTTTTCCAAATTCAGACAATTGTCCTTATCCCTGTTATTCGCAACGATCGAAACCCAGGTTTTCTTCGCATGCGGCATCTTCCCCGGCATTTCCCCAATCACAGGTTCCCTGCGTATGATTTCATCAAACCCGTCACCTTCCATTTGGTCGCCTTCCAAATCTACGACCCCTTTCTCCAACTCCTCTCTCCCATCGCTACCAAACATTAGCGTCTTTTTTGGATCTCCAGAAGCAACACCGGGTATCATCTGATTAATTGGCGTGGAAACCCTAACCTCAGGCATCGGTGCTGGAATCTTGGCTTTACGACCTTTTCCCATAGTATATTCACTGGGGAAGAATCGATGAGATGAAAATCTCACAGAGACATCGCCGGAGGGGCGCTCGAGAAGAGAAAGGTTTATCGCCTAGAAATCGCCCGAAATCGCCCGCGAAGGAAATCGCCCCCTCAGACTTATAGATATTAGAGGAGATGATAAGGTGTTTAGGTTGAGTGCTACACATAAATTTTAATGTGTAATTTTATAAATAGAGATTATTTTGTATATATATATTCAGTTAATCACGGTTAAATGACTTGAAAAACTATTATTTTACACCGTTCCTTTAACCATACTCTAAGAACTGATACGGTTAACCTGAAAACATGCTCTCTTCAATTTTGGTTAGATACTGAGATTTCGGAAATTTAATTTACACAGTTTCTTTAACCATACTCTAAGAACTGATACTGTTAACCTGAAAACAGGCTCTCTTCAATTTCGCTTGGATACTGAGATTTCAAAATTTTTTGGACAGTACTAATACTAACTTCTTCGAACTGTAAAATTTAGAGCAATATGATCTAATATTCTTTTCAAACAAGTTTAGACGTGTTTGTTTCGTTCAAAAGCTATAAATTGGGTGATTTTTTAAAGTCACCAATGGCTAGATGAATAGGGTGTTGTTAACATATAGTGTCACAACACATGCACTTACTTCACATATTTATGGGAAAAGTTTCATAAAAATGCCGATCTCGGGAAAAACAAATCTAGAAAATTACGTGGATGTACCAAAACGTGGCAAAGAAGAAGCCCTGACTGCTGGCGGTTTCTGCAAATTAGGTAGAAACCACCCTGGTAGGCGGCGGTTTCAGGTTAATTTAGCTAGAAACCGCCCTAGTTTGTGGCGGAATCCGGCTCAGTCAACTAGAAACCGTTCTGCAGTGGGGCGGTTTCTATGCCGTATCCGAGTAGAATATTTTTTTTGTGTCAATGTTTGATCCGTTGGTTCGATGCTTAAACGGTTCCCGAGCCTCAAATTTTGTGAGAGTATAGTTGAATAGTTATACTTTGGACCTATGTCATTTATCTAGAGTTTCTCAACCATATGGGACCCACATGACTTCATCTAAAAGGCACCAGAGTTAGAGTTTTCTTGGTTTTTCAAACTTTCCAATAAGTTGCCTAGTGCTTAAATCAATACTTTTTGTTTTATTACCCAGTCTTACACTTATATTCATGTCCTATGATATATTCGCAGCAACTACAACTTCATACGGGACCAAGACGACTTCATTAAAATGGCACCACAGTTAGCATTTTTTTCTAGTGTTTAGTGAGTTTGCTCGATAATTAGATGGTCTCTACAATAAACGAAATTTTGTAAGATGTCAGTCAAACACCCATACTTTTGTCACACTTCTTTGGTATAGCCGCTTGAAACTCACACGGGACCCACACCACTACATTAAAATGGCTCCAAAGTCAGCGTGTTGTATATTCTTTAAAACGTTATTTTGTTATTAACCCAAATATTTTATAGATTGTAAGTAAATCATGCAATAAAGGTACACCTTTATTATACTCTAGACATTAAAACACATGTCATTCAGCTTTAGAAAAACATACATTTTTATGCTTGCTAAAAGCACAACCTGTCTATGCAGGAGTACGGTTAATCATTTAACACTTTAAACACTACAATCAGTTGTATCCTCTATTTGGGCAATTCTTTCTGTTATGGCCTATTTGCAAACAATGACGGCAACGTTGTCGTTCTGAAGTTGGTTCGTTGTTGTCATCTATTTCATTATGAATCCTCGAATACCTTGGTCTTCCCCTGATAGTACGAATTGCATCGAGTTGCGGTATCACCTTCGCCCCTGTATATGTTGGCCAGTTGTGTTCATTACTTAGTGGTGTAAAAGGGTCACCACCATATGCCTCGATCATTGTTTCTAGCTTGTACACCGGATGCACGTAATTTTCCCACAGCATGCTGGTTCTGCAACACACGACCATCACGTGAGAGCATGGGTATTTGAATGCTTGCCACTCGCCGCATTCGCAGCTCATCTCATCGAAATCAACCATGTACTTCTCCTTGTTTCTTCTCATAGCCACTAATCCAAAATCTTTGACCTCATACACTGGGTCGACCTCATTATAGCGATTTACATTGTGACTATTAGATAGTCTGCGGTTTTCCTCTATCTTGAAAGTTGCATGGTCTGTATACAATGTTGAACTCGCTATTTGCTGGCCATAGTATGTATCGAGGTTGTCGTTAAAATAAGTTACCAACTTGTATAGCGTGTTGGCGACAATGGTGGTGATCGGTAGCAATCAAACACTTTTTAGTACTCCATTTATGCACTTAACCAAGTTCGTTGTCATGTGCCCCCACCTCCTGCCTTCATCGTATGCTCGATACCTTTTCTCAAATTGCAAGTCATTGAAGAAACGTTCAATGTCGGCATTATGGGATAAAAGGTGATTATATCTTCTTTAGACATGATGCCAAGGGTTGTCCATGGTAGGTTAACCGCCTTATTTGGTTAACAAAAAACGGTTAACCGGGTCTACGATTTTCTAAAATCCAATTCCATTTAGATCGGTTAACCGGATTCGGTTAACCGGTTAATTCGGTTTTCTAAAATATGATTCCATTACCATTCCATTTAGACCAGTTAACCTTACGTTCAGTTCGGTTTTATCGGTTAACCTTGTAACCGTATATTTTTTTATTGATGAGAACCATACCATTAATATTATAGTACAACATTGATCATTCATCTAACTCATGAGTGAGAAATCAAACACATGTGACAAAAAATATAATATTGTGCATATTCCCTCTATAGTTAACATTAATTATTATATAAGGTGAACATTTATTTTTGAAGATTTTGATTATTTATATAATCGTGGTTAACCGAGTGGTTAACCGTTCTGGAAAATTCAATATCGTTACCGAAACCGAAACCGGTCAATTTAAAAGGTTCGGTTAACCATACCGCAAGAACCAGTACTTTTAACCTAAAAACAGGTACGGTTCACTTCGGTTTCGGTCGGATACCGCGGTTTCGGAATTTTTTGGGCAGCCCTAATGCCTTCTGAATTCGTACACTGGATACGTAATAATAACTCATTGTTAAAGATTGAAAACAGTTAATAAAATTAGTACAGAATATTAGTGAATAAATTAGGATACTTGTGTTGATCATATACTTCTTCAACTTTGTGTTGTGGGACCGTGTGTTAAAGTTCGATGTAATATGTCTTATGCAGTAGAAATGGTAACCCATTGGTGGTCTCCATTAATAATCTGACTCCATAATGCTTATGATAGCAGGTGCACGCTCTGTAATTATTGAGACATCGGTCCTTTGACCAATGACATGCAACCTCACCTTGTCCAGGAAGTACTTCCAAGAAGCCAAATCTTCAAACTTGACAATAGTGAATGCAATTGGTATAATTTTGTTGTTCCCATCTTGTGTTGCCGCTATCAAAAACTTACCTTTGAACTTACCATACAGATGTGTCTCATCTATTTGCACCATAGGTTTGAAGTGCTTGAAAGCTGATATGCATGGTCCAAACGCCAAGAAGCATCGTTGGAAGAATTTGACTTGCGTTGTTTGAATTTCATTCTCATAACTTGGAACTGGTTTTAGATTGACAATCGAATGCTTTATTGCCATGAACACCCTTGGCAGCTGGGCATATGATTTGACCCAATCTTCGTACATATTTTCTATTGCTTCGCACCTCACCAGCCAAACTTTATGGTATGAAAAGGTCCTATTGTATTGCCACGAACTTGTTCTATGACATCCAGAACACTTATACCTGGGTTACGGCTAATGTGAGGAAGAATGACATCGACAATGAAATGATAGTTCATTTGTCGGTGATCTTGTCCATCGGCTTGAGGAGCGCAGGAGTGTGGCCTTTCTCTCCTTATCTTTCATTCGGTATCGTCGAATAATAACACCCCTCTTATGTAAAATGAGCATTCGTCTGCATTGACACATTGGACAACGTACGCTTTGCTCGAGCTCTTTACAATATGAAAGTTGAGATTATTTCGAATGTGTAAATGGGCTAATACAATGAATAGACTGAAACTAATTTTCTGTCGTGGGCTGATTCGCGGATTGGGCTTTGCCCATCTCTTCTGTAAACCCAAACTGCAGAGCAAGGAGCTCAGCTCTGAGTGTTTTCTTTTCATATTCCTCATTCCTCTTGTGCTGGAACACAAGAAACATATATCATCTTGTACGCCAGCAAGGAATTACATGCCCTCCACTTCAGTCCCTCTTTATTTTGTACTCTGTTCAGAAATAAAGCACTGAAACTACTCCCACCTGCACACCAGAGTTTGATCGGGGGCTGAAAATATTTCATTGACAGTACCGGTTATATATTCAAACTTTATCTTTCCTTTTATAGAGAAATCAGTAACCGCTAAACTGATGCAATCCGTACACCAGACTGAAGTAGGGTAGAGAAAAAAAACTTCATTATATAGGAGTTTTAAATAGACCTGACAAAATGGGGTCAACCTGTCAATCTGATCCAAAACCAACCCGTTTATAGCGGGTTGGGTTGAGTTTTTCAACTCGTTTAATAAATGGGTTGGATTAGGATTGAGGAATTTATAAATGGGTTGGGTTAGGGTTGAGGTAGTCCAATCCGTCAACCAATATATCCATTTCTTTTCAATTACATCTATACATTTTTTGCGTAGATGTAGTAATTTTCTACATTATTAACGGGTCATATATAATATATTTCTAAAAAATATAATTTATTCACATTTTACTACAATTTACACAAAATATACAATTAATTATCATTGGTTTTAATTATCAATTAAGTTTGAATTTAATCTTATTATGTAAAAGCTTTATGTACAAACTTTTAGTATAAGCTTTCCTGTTTAAACACATGATATCATTTATCTTTATACTATAGTTAATTATGTATTAACTTATAACATGTTTGTATATCTATAAAAGATTATTTATATATGTAGAAGTTTAATGGGTTATCCGCGGGTAAATCCACAGGTTGATGGGTTGGGTTAGGGTTAAAATTTTGAATCCATTTAACTAAATGGGTTGGGTTAGGATTGCCACTATTCTAAATGGGCTGGGCTTGGATTGGAACTAATCCGACCCGCCAACCCGTTTTGTCGGGTCTAGTTTTAAATTCTTCACTTGCACCTTGTGATAACCGGAAAAAAAGGTGTAACACCCCTACCGGTAATCACACAATAATCCCCTAACCCGTCTTCATTACCAATACACAAGCAGCGGAATTCCAATACAACCGGGGAATTTACAATGCCGTTAGTCACCCACGTGACTAACAAGGCCAATCCAATACAACAACTCGAATACATTATCGGTCTGATGGACTATTATACAGAGTACTCTATACAAACCATGCCTTCCATTACTTGATTAAATCTCAACCAAATACAACTTCAATCCCATATCATACATACAACTTCAATTACATTCTATACCGAGTATCTACTACAATTCCCAAACTTGTTGACCACATGTCGGTCTTACAATTCCACAATACAAAACAAATACCACTTCTTAAACAACTACCCATGCTCACATGACAACCTGTTCTACACTCGAACGGTAACGGTGCCCCTAGGGGCTCAACAAAATTGCTGCATATGAAATTCGCATACCTCGAGTGCTAACAGGGGTACGCCGACTACTTTGGTCGAGAACATGCGGTTCATTCTTATTCAAACAGCATGCAAGACAACAATACATTATATATGTATATTGGCACAATCAAGGTTCAACATCGAACACATACACTAACATACACATCAAGAGGTTAGTTTAATAAGTCTTATACTTAGGCTTTGAGGGTTTCTACCTCACTATGCCTTACTCAATTACTATTGTCTTACCCATTCTCTTGGGGTACTCTTATTCAATTCTCTCACTCTCAACTCAACTTCTCAAGTCTCTCAAGTTCAAACTCAATACTCAATACTCAAATTCTCGATTCTCAATACTCAACTCAAATACTCAATTCCAATACTCAAAGGTACATGTTAAGTCATTACTCATGACCTCCGGGCAGGGTCATACACAAGACCCACCACCGGGCTTACAAACGGGGCTATACAATTAGCTCCTCAAATTCTCAAATGTCCAGTTCTATACCGGACTACTCAAATTCCCAAAACTCCTCTCTCGGAGTTATTTTACAATCTCATAGATTAGCCTAGAAGTATCTCTCTCGATATCCTCCATTAGCTTAGGGAACTCTCAATGTCTAGTATTCTTAGATCTAAGGTTTTACCCAACTTATCGAATACTCTCATGTTCGGGACATTGTTTATATTAGTCGGATCCTCTCATTGGGGTTCGACTATTTTTCTAAGGGGTTTGGTAATCCCTTACCATTCTTCACCTTTCTCAAGGTTCATTGTTTGAACAATTATCAAGTCCTCTAAGTAGAGGTTCCTTATATACTTCCACTGTCAATTGTGTTGTGGATTAAATCAATTCGGTTCTCTAACTGTTATCGGGAGTTTACTTCTCCCGTACAATTCTCTCACGTTCTAGTGAGTTCATAGGTTTATGTTATCGTTTATTGGTTCGATAGCTTAGTGTGTTACCACGTTTTCGTTAATTCACAACTTGACTCTTTCTTCGAGTCTCTAATCAAACAAGACTCAACTATGAGTCGAACTACAATACACAATCAACAATCAAGCAATTCATTCACAATTCACACATTTCATGAATTATACAAACTTCAATTCAAAATACAATTCAACAAGCAACAATACAATACGAGCACAAGAAGGTGCAAATAGCCCGATTCGTGCATTTATCTTGTTAGGTGATCACACAATCAAACAAGCACACAAATCAGAGTAACCAAGGTAGCATACGGGGCATGAGAAAATCATACCTTACACCTTGGTTTACTTTTACCGGGTCACCTCGTGTTCCTCGATTCACTCTTGGTCCACTGATAATATTTCAAACATCTCCATTATTTAAGGTACTACGGTATGTAAAACTAGTACTCCCGTAATTAACCCCGTTAACCCATTATTCTTTGGTTTTGTTTATGTGCTCTTAAACTCACAACTTTCTCAATCACTTCTCCAACTTGTTTACACATCTTAGGACCTTTACAAGTCACCAAACAACTCCTAAACATCATCTAAAACCATTCCCATCCAATCCCCCATCATTAGAAGCCTTAAACAATTTTTTTTTCTCTCTGGTCTGGACCACCCCTCTAGGGAGGTCCCCATGGGAGGTCTACAACAGAAGCTACACCCGTCCTGCAGAATTCAACTAGACCTTCCCACAGGGGCGGTCCACAACAGACCCCATTTTCCAAAGTGCTTTTCTTCTCATTTTGAACTCCAAATTCACCCCAATCTTTTCCTAATCATTCCCTAATCCTTCCACAAGTTTTCTACATGTTTAAACACCTCAAAACATGCTCTAAACCTCTTCAAATCAATGGTCTAATCCACCACCCAATTCTTGCTTAAATTCAACAAATTCAATTTTCACATTCTTGCATTTTGCACACTTGTGCATTTCTACTTCCTTTTGATGGTTCTTACCTCCTACCAAACTTACCAAATCACTTAATGACCATATTCTAATTCATTCCTAGACATTGGCACTTCTAAAACCCTAGTCCGACTCCCATTTTCCTAAGTCTTGCACACTAGTTCTTTCCTAGTTATTCCAAAGCAATATAACACCCTTTGCTATAGATTTTTGTCTCTCTCCTATCCATTCTCCATTTACCATTTCAAGGCTACCACGTCACTCTACTTAACACTAATAACACCTAGGTTCTCCCATTCACCAAGTCAACTAAAAACACCCAATATCTACACAAATTTTACCATAGTTTCCCCACAAATCTTACATCCTCAACTTCATCAGTTTTCATTCCTAATCTAGCCACACCCATAAGGGTCCTACCAACACATAACATTTCCTCAAAATTCATCAAACAACAATATAGCTCATAACCTCAAAACACTTGGCTCCAAGGCCTTTAATTCAAACATCAACTTCACAATTCTATTACATTTCAACCAAACACATTCCTAGTACAAAATTTTGGGTTCATTCATTAATTTACCCATTCCACATTCTAAAACAATTAAAACAAGTTTCAAGGTAGAGTTCTTACCTTAATTTCACAAGTTCCTCCTTTAATTCTCCTCTTGCTCCTCCTTATCTCAAATCCGGTTAAGTGGGAATGGAGTTGCCAAACTCCATCCCAACATTCAAGGAACACAAAAATGGATTCAATTAATCTTCTAAACCCTTAGGAAATTCTAATTCAATAAAGGGGGCTTAGAGCACAAAGTTAGGGTTTTACCTTTGGAGTGTTTTGGAGGGGTTTTAACCCTTGAATCAAAAGGAAGGTTCCACCACCATTGGAAGGGTGATACAATGCTCAAACAAAGAGAGAAAAACAGGGCATCAAGAGGGAGAAAATCGGCCACATAAGGAATGGGAAGAAAAATGAGTTTTTCTTTGAAATTTTTACCTTGGAAGAAAGGGAAGACTCCAAGCTTCACTTTGATGTCATTTTCTCTTCAAATGGGCAAAACCCATGGAGGTCAACTTCCTCCATTTGAAATTCTAAAAATAGGGAAGTGTAGAGCTTGAGGAGAAGAAGAATATGTAATTTTTTCTTGAATTGGAGCCTTGGTGTGGATTGGGCAAGCTTGGAAAGATGGGCTGCCATGGAGGAAGCTCAAAATTGGCTAGAACCAGAGGGGGAGGAGAAAAAACGGCAGAGAAGAAGAAAGGTAGGAAAGAGAAGGAAGAAAAGAAAGTGAGGGAAGAGAGAGAGGGAAGTTACCTTTTTCTATTTTTTTCTTTCTTTCTTTTTCTTTTCTTCTTTTCTTTACTTATTTAGTGTGTGTGAGGGCTGACTCACCTATTAAAACTGTCCCACATATATATGCAAGCTGGAGCGTTTTTTGTCTTTTACAGAAAATGCTCGTTAATTTATCCGGTTTTAGTACTATTCACTAACCGGGCCAGTTTTCCGGATTTTTCTCATTTCTTTAATTTAAGGGCTCTTAAGCTTCCATAAATGTTTATTTATAGATATTTTATGACCTATAATTTTTATGGGTTCTTTTGACCACTCAAAGTCACGTTTTCGGGTTTTCTCGAAAAACGTGTGCTAAAGCTTAATTAGCGTTTTTAATTCGTTTTATGGATTCGTTTTCTTCGGGAATTGTTCTCATATATTAATTAGGCCTTATTAAGCCTTGTAAATCCATCTAAGACCCTTGTCGAGGTCTTATTCCTCCTACGGTCACATAACGCTCAATTTAGCGTTTTTCGCTTTTTAGGCGTTTTACTCTTTTCTTTTGGATTTGTTTTCTTTACCAAAATTCTTTAGGCACTAATAGGCCCTTAAATATAATATTAGAGTAGTTTAATCACCCTAATTAAGTTTGAGGTATTTCAAAAGGATAAATTACTTTCAAATGATTAATCAAATTTGTAACTTTACGCTTGCTCCGTAAGCTAGTGCTAATTTTATGGGTTGATTAGATTGATAAATCATCAAGTAATAAGTTAATAATGGGAGATTTGATAAGAGGAGTTATAAACAAAGAATTATGAAGTGTTTAGCAGGGAGACCTTAAGGAGTACTTAATAGTTAATTATCAAGTTGTTAAACTATCAGTGATGCTAGAATAAATAAAAAGAATTGAGTAAAAGAATAGTAATATGGGACTAGAAGATTAGGTGGTTAAACTGATAAATGATTTAAGAAACTTTGGGTTGATAATAAATTGAATTAAAATAAAGTATAATAATAGTTATGAAATTTATAGGTAAGTATAGTTAAGCTTGAAGAAATAAATGAAATGAGTCAATAACATAACTAATAATTTGTTAAGTAGAAATTGACATAGATTATCTTGGTAGTTAAATAAGTGGGGTTAAAATAGTGAGGAGAATAAAGAGGGTAGATTAGTTAAAGAAACTAGAGTAAGTTAGTATCAAAAATATAAATCTGGTTAAGGTAAAAGTCTAGGAGAAGAGGTCACGTGTGGCTATGTTATTAAGTTGACTAGGTTATTTTGCCAAGTGGGAAAATAAAGTGTAATCGGTGGGTAAGAAGTAGTTGTGCTAATTAAACACAAATTGTTATTATTGTGGTGCAAGTTGAGATATTATGGTTTGATAAGTGGTGCTAATCTGGGTAAAATCTAGTTAGTTAAATTACTTAGGTTAGCACTTTGGATTTAAGCATGTAAAAGGAGTGGTATTAGTAAAAAAAATGCAACTGAAATAAAGATAATATAAATATACTTATAAGGTTAAACTAATAGAGTACTAAACAGATGGAAATTATGTTGGGGATAGGATTTATTAAATCAATAAACGAGTAATTTGTTAACAGAAGTGAGAAAGAAAAGGTACCTAATAATGGTTCAATAAATTGGTTAAGAAGAGTGGGCGATTTAGGATTTTTTTTTTAAAAAAAAAATCTGAAATAGAGTTTGATAAAAAGAAGGAGATGATTTACCTAAAGAAAATAAGGAATTACTAAGGAGTTGAGAAGGTTGATAATTTTAGGATTTAAAATCTCTTCGTCCATATATATACGTATACATCACTAAACTTAAGGAAATAGGATGAAATTAATAATAAACTAGTATCATGAGGGTGAAGAATTTAGTTGTTAAGTTGGTAAATTGAAATGGATTTGTTGATAAATGAGTTAGAAAACTTGTGTAGTTATATACTAAGTTGGTGTAAATTAGACTACAACTAGAGTAATTTTACTAAGGGCTAGAGCTAGGAAAAAATGATATGATATTAGGTTGTGATATTTTGGATGTGAATTTCAAAATATAAAGCTTTAGTCCAACAGTACATTTGGGAGGTAGGGATTAAATGAGAGATGATACAATAGTAGTATCTTGTGTAAAATGAGTTAGAATAAGCTTAGAGAATTTGTATATATATAATGATATCAATATCATATACTGAATCTTAGGTTAGTATCATATATTATAAAAAAAATTTATACGGAATAACATTTCAAGTATGGACGGTTAATAGATTAGTGGGCTTATTGTAGACAGACAAGGTGTTAGTTAATGATAAGATAATCGCTTAAATTAACCAACCCGAAGTTAGAATACTTCTAGACGAATTTCGTTATCAATAACTAGCGAATCTTGAAAGATTAAATCGGTGGAGAATACAATTATAAAGAGTAATCTACTTTAACTAGGAGAAGCTGGGAATTAATAAATCTTCTTTCCTATCTAGGATTTGGATGATTTGATACACATGGCTAAGACTTATATAAAGCTGCAAATTCCAGGTATGTTATTGTATGATCCGAATACCCCGAGGATCACCTTGGGTTCGGATGTGAGAAATTGCTTGATAAGAAGATACGTGTGTTTACAATATTTTTTATATATTATTCTTGCATGTTGAATGGTATGATGTTGAGTGTTATTCCTCCTTGAATTTTACTTGTGTGTGTGTAAGCTCAAATGAGACAAGTACCAAACAAATGTACATAAATATATCAATTATAAGTAATGACAAGCCAAGCCCTCGTGGCTTGGTCGGTAGAGGAGTGGTGTCCTCGAACCAAAGGTCCAAGGTTCAAAACCTACCCCACCTATCAAAAAAAAAATATAAGTAATGACAAGAAATATGTATCTGAGGAAGGATGATAAATATTGGATATGATATCCATAATATATGAGCAACCTAAGAATGTTTCTTAGGTAATGTGGAAGAAAAGTTCTTATCATATGATGAATGAAAACATGAATATGAGAATAATATCATATGGTGGGGTATTAATTAATTATGAGAAATCCAAGAGGTTCTTGGTCGCTCGCTGTGATCACGAGTGGATGACTGAGATCAGGTCTACTCAAAGTATTTTCAAAAGTCCAACGAGTCGAATGATCATGTTGTAACCCGGTTTTCTTAAGTTGGGTTGCTTTGTTATATCTTATGTTAAGTGTTTTATGTCATTAGATCCCTTGGTCATTTTGGAAAAAGAAGAGGATAAGGAGGTCTTTTTCCTCTTTTATTATTTGGTCAGGATATTAGGGTGCGTTCACTTCGAGATAAGGAAACGGAATGGAATCAGGAAAGGGAATGGAAAGGAAAGAAAAAGGATTTCTCCGAATCAAGAAGTCTGTTTGATTCTAACACGGAAACGGAATAGAATCTCAATTATTGTCTTTATTGTTGTTTGGTTTCAAATAGATAAGTGTTAATACTTAATTACATTATGAATAATATACATTAATATTTATGTGACATATACTAATATTTATATAAGTTATATAGCATATATAAATTTTTAAATTATAAATGATATATAATAATATTTATATAGATTGTAAATACAATATAATTATTTATATATATAATATATAACACATTTTGAAATTTGTCTATATATAATATATTAGTTTTTTTAATTTTATAGTATTTAAGTTATAAATAATATTTTATAATATATATTATATAATAATATTTATTTAAATTGTAAATAATATAAATAAATATTTATATAAATAATATATAACTATATATTAATATTTTTCATTTTATGGTATTTAAATTTTAAATAATAATATTATTAATATTATTTTAAAATAATTAATTAAATTGTAATATTATTAATATTATTTTAAAATATTTAATTGTTAATAAATATTTTCATATATTATTATTTATAAATATTCTTTAACTTTATAAACAATATATATACATAAATATTTTTTTTATCTTTGTAGCATTTAAAGTATAAATAGTATTTATTAATATTAATATATTATATCATGGTTGTTCATATTTATTTAAATTATAACTCATATGTATAAATGATTATATATTTAATATTTATTTAAATGTATTAATAATATATATTATTTTAGAATTTTATTGTAGTTAAATTATAATAATATTTATATAGTATTTCTTCATTTTTTCAAATATAAATCATTTATATTAACATTATTATAAATTATACATTAATACTTATTTTGAATTATAAATGATATATATTAAATATTTATATAATATATATTATATTTATATCCATATCCATATTATATTTATATAATATATCATATCCATATTTATTTATATAATTATAAATAGAATATATTTATATTTCTATTAGATATATATTATATATTAATATCTATAAAATCTATGTATCATATATTAGTATTTATATAGATTATATACCATATATATTAATATTTTTTATGTAAAAGATGAATATATGGGTAAGAGGGAGGAAAGAGAATACGTTTCCCTAAGATTTTGGGGGGAATCACCAAGAGGAATATGGGGGTTTTCGAAACTGGAAGTGGGGAAACGGAATGAATAAAAATACAAAACAAACAATCAGGAAGGGATTGATTCTGTTTCCCTTTGCTGATTAACCCGAAGTGAACACGCCCTTAATAATTAAGGAAAACTATTCCTTCTTTTCACGTTATATTCCTCGCTCTGAACGTCAGTTTTCTCGTATTGTGTTAGCGCTCTCCTCCCCAAGTTCCCTCACCACATTCCAATTGCTTTTTTTATTCATCTATTGTTGCTGCGATTGGTCTTCTCTGCTGTTGTTGGCTGTCTTTCGTCGTCGATTTCAGGTTTGATTTGAGGGATTTGGTTTGGTCTTGCTTGTGTTTTGGAGGAGTGTTGTTTCTGATTTCAAGACTTGATTGTTGGCTGATTTCAGTAGCCTTGTGGTCTCCTTCTGTTCTGCGATCTTGATTGGCTGATAGCCGGTTTTGTTGGGGATTCTGCACTTCGAATCATATAAGTGGGGGATGAATTCAGTGGGATATACTCATACATGGGGGTTTGAGAATGACTAATTTGTGTATTGCCTTTTGGTGTGAATTGCTATTGTTGTTTTCCTCCGTTTTGGTCTGTTAAAGTGCTTAAAACCCCATGGTATTGCCTACTTCTGAATTGGTTTCAGTTGTGTGAAAGTGTGCCAAATTCTATGTTGATTATGTCTGTTTTCGCACTTCTGTTCGTCGTTCCGAACGTGTAAGTTTAGACAGGCTCTAGCGCGGCCAAATTCTTCTATTTTCAAAACATGTCCGAACATGTAAGTTCGGACGGGATACAAGGATGATGTCTGGATTTACAGTTCGGCATACATCCGAACTTGTAAATCTGGACGTATGTTCAGACATGAGTTTTCTTCACTTTCTGAACTCTCAACATACGTCCGAACGTTGATGTCTAGACGCATGTTCGGACACTGTATTTCTTTGCTATTTTGACTTTCGGCAGGTGTCCGAACTTTCAAGGTCAGATGCAAGTTCGGACACCATGAATTTTTAAACTTCTTAACTCTTGGCCTACGTCCGAACATGCAAGTTCGGACGCATGTTTGAATAGACCTTTGATTTTGCATAACTTGTTTGTTTGAGTGCCGTTTTGTCGTCCGTTTGCGGGGTTATGTTCCCCTAATTGTGTACAAGCTATTTATTCATTTGTTATGCATCTTTATGCACTCCGTTCAGTATTTATAAGTATTTGTTTTGGGAACCTAGTCACTTTGCTTCTAAGCCTTGGATAGTCGGGTCTAGCTCTCACGTAGCATGCTGTACAGGAATTTCTTTTGTATCCTTCCTTGGTTTCCCTAGGATGTTTAGCGACCGACGGTCCAATAATGCTGTCTAGTGCTTCTGATGTGGGATCTACGGATTCATAGGGCCTTAGTGTCTGGCCTTCTGATGTGTCAGCTAGTTGCTAGGGTCCCACCAACGTTGTGTTCTTGAAAGTCCGACCTATGTGTTTGGCATGTGTTTCCGCTTTGGTTTTGGGCTGGTTAGCCCATCAGATTCCTTTGATTGTGAAGCTACAATTTTCTCTCTTCTGATTTCATTCACCTTTCGTTTAATGTTTTGGGCATACTTCATTGATGAAGTCTGCTACTTACTGAGCATGTGGTTGCTCACCTCTTTATATATACTCATTGCATATTGAGCAGCGATGAATCTCTCTTTTGTTAGAGTTTTAGCTATTTGTTTTTTGCACTATTTATGTACCAGTGCTAGACGCTTTTGATCTCTTTGTAGCCTTCAGGCCTTCACATTATACTTATGTTATCTATGAGATATTTGGATATTTTGTAACGTATGGTTTCATTAATATAAGTATTTACATTTCGGGTTTCAGGTATGTCTCCGTTTAGAGCCTTGCGTTATGTAGGCAGTAAATAAGTGGCGTGTAACGGTCTCAAAATTAGTCCGGTTTTGGGGTCATTACAGATCGTTGGCCGGGTCACCCCGTCTGGTGCGGCCACTACCGTAGGGGTCCCGCCTTACAATATGAGAATTGTGTCACAGTGGCACAACAGGGTTAGGGGATAAAGTAATAAAAGTAAACCATTCATATTATATGATTACAGACTTAAAGGACATTATAAGATACTATGAACCTTAATAAGTTTGAAGGGCTGAAAATGTATAAGTTCAAAGCTACTTATGAATTATTTGTTGTATGTTATCTTTTGCTTGAGTTCAAATATGTGAGTGAATTACTTTATTGTATGCATGATTTGGTTGTTGTCTTCTGAATGTTTTGGATATGTATGTGTTATGTTTTATGGAATTATTGGAATTAGATTATAATAAAATGGACTACATGCTAACTTCGACCAAATAACTCAAGTGTGGTCCAAAGGTGTATGAGAATTATATAATAGCATACTCAAAGTAGGGTTGACCCCTCCAACAATGTTTTTACAGATATATAAACGAAGAAGCTCAGTCGGAGTGCGGGAATGGGTAGTTGTAGCAGAAATATGTTATTATTTCTACCTAGGAAGTGTACCTATCGTTTTACGGAATAGTGAATTAAGTGGGGCTGTCGATCTCAGGGACCTCGTTCAATTAGTTGACAATTTATTAATTAACTGATATAATACTGACTCAATAAACGAAAATAAAATAATTAAATAATGAAAATAAACTAAATTAAGAAATAAAGATTAAAACTTCAAATCTAAGGAAACACCTTGGATTGTTTTGCAAACCTTCACTTTCTAAATCTATTAATAAACTCTTCCCTAATTCTGCAACAAACTCATAAACTATAAATAATTCATCAACGGCTAAGTCTGACGAATCCTAACCAGTTGCTAGAACTAGCAGCAGACTAATGCTCTAATCCAAACACAACCAATCACATAAAGAACAGTTTCTATTGGAGACTGATTAACCTATAGACGACCCTTCTAGTCGTTAATCGGGTTTAACTTCATATGTCTTATAATCTATCTTAGCTCTCGCGTGTTGATTAGAAAACTACAAAGATTGCTTTAATAATTAGCTAGAGAATTAAAACGCATGAAGGACTGAAATTAAACTATTGCATTGATGAATTATAGAGAAGATTACAAAATAAATATGAAGATCCGGTTTGCTAACCCATCTGGGGAGCTTGACTAACTACCCTAGCATGAATCCAATAGAAACTGTTCTTTATGCGATTAGTTTGTGTCCGGATTAGAGCATTAGTCTGCTGCTAGTTTTAGCAACTGATTATGATTCGTTTGAACTTAGCCGTTGACGAATTACTTATAGTTTGTGAGTTTATTGCAGAATTAGGGAATAGTTTATTAATAGGTTTAGATTAGAGCTGATCAACTGGGTGGACAGGCCGGGTTCGGACCGGGCTAGACATAAATTTTCAGCCCAATCGGGTCAAGTGTTTAGTCTGAACCCGCCCAATCGGGCCAATCACCTGAACCCAACTCGCCCACCTAAAAAAATGCTCATGTCATAGCCCGGCCCGTCCAGCCCGCTTTTAACTCAAATTTCTCTATTTATTAACATAGATTTTAAAGTATAGATATGTAGTATAGATTTTGAAGAGTGTGCACGACACAAAACAAAATTTATAAGACGAAGAGTATGTGGTCCATTCAGTTGAATTATTACTACTGTACTATTGTAAGTATTTTATTACTTTTGTTTACATATTTACAATAACATATACTAATGTAAGGTGTACTATGACATTCGGGTTGGGCCGGGCCATCAACTGGGCAAAATATTTAGCCATAACCCGACCCAAAAAAAATTCGGGCTGTTTTTTTGTCCAAACCCGCCCAGTTATTTATTCTACCCATACTCATTGGTCTAAAATACGGGCCGGGCCGGACTGGGCGGTTGGGCTATCCTGATTATGATCGGCTCTAGTTTAGATAGGAAATGTATGCGGAACAATACGGGGTGCTTCCTTAGATTTAAATTTTTAATCTTTATTTCTTAATTTAGTTTATTTTGATTATTTTGTTATTTTATGTTTATTTATTGAGTCTGTATTTTAGTTAAATCAAAAAAACTTTAAAAAGTGACATTTGTGGTTTTTTTAGTTTAGTTTCTCAATTAGTTAATAATTTGTCGATTAATTGAATGAGGTCCATGAGATCGACAACCCCACTTCATTCACTATATCCGCAAAACGATAAGTACACTACCTAGGTAGAGATTGTCACATATTTTTACAAGTTTTTGATGCCGTTGCCGAGGGCCTCTTACACGGTTGATTGACATTTTTATTTAATTTGATTGAGATTTTTGATTTAGTTTGGCTTTTGTTCTTGTTTAGTTAATTTAGTTAGTTTCACTTAGGATTTATTTTGGTTTCTTGGTTTACGATTTTAAACGTTTCTTTTTTTTTATTCAGTTTTTATTTCAATAGTTTTGTTGATTTCTATTTTGTTTTATTCTTCTTCGATTTTGATTTTTGTTTAGTTTAGGACTTCGTTTAATTTTGTTCTAATTGTTCGTTTTCTTTAGTATTTGTTCAGGAATTATCTTAGTTTTATTTTTCTTGTTATTTTTGTTTATCAATTTCGTTTTATTTTTTTAATTAGACTATATTTGATTAATTTCAAGTTTAGATTTTACTTTGATGTTTTGTATTTGATTTCATTTGTTAATTTTTGTTGTTTCTTATTTATTCAGCTTTGTTTTTCTTTTTATTTTGTGAATTTCGTTTTTTACTTTATGTTGGAACCTTTTTTTCTAGTTCTAATTTAGTTTGTTATTTAGTATTTATTTTTGTAGATTTTACTTTATCGATTTTAGTAGTTCCCTTTGTTTCTTACTATTTATTAGTTTTGTTTTTCTTTGTTTTTTTTTTAAATTAGTTTAATTTAATATTGTTCTTATTCGGACTTTCCGTCTTTCTTTGATTTGGTTTATTATTTCTATTTTCCTTTAGTTTTAATTTTAAAGTTAATTATATTTTATTTATTTTACTCTTAGTCTATCATTAAACTAGTTTATGTTTCCAGTAATTTGGGTTTATTTTCTCAAGTTCATTTTCTTCGCTTTATATTATGCTTTTATTTTTAATTTATTTTATAGTTTAATCTTAGTTTTTTTAGGATCTTTGATTCTCTCTTATTTTTTATTGTAATTTTTAACTCTCATTAGTTTGATCATTTTAGTTTATTTTTGTTATTTTATGTTTATTATTTATTTTCGTTTCATTTTTATTTATTTCATTTATCTTTATTATTTTAGCAATTTTCTTTTGTTTGTACTTTGATTGTCTTTGTTATAGTATTTAATTATTATTGTTTTAGTTTTATTTTAATTAGGATTTGTATTTCTTTTTTATTTTATTTTATTTCTATTTTACTTTATGTTTTTATTTTTATTTTTGTAGGGCTAGCTATTGCTAATGACGGACAACATGGATGAGTTTGAGGAGAAAACACCACTACCAACCGGTCAATATCTTCACAACTTTCCCAAGGAGCCTCATCGACGTTAGGAGGATGTTTATATCCTTCAATTTGAGGAAGAAGAGTCATTCGAGTGGTCTCCTATTAGAAATTTGTTACCAACAACACCTCCTCATACAACAGGTTTTGTGGAACTTATATTTTCCAAATTAATTTATTAAGGTAACACTTTATTTTGATTCAGGTGGATTGGTAATGGTCAATGTGGTTTCTTTCCCCCAACCTTCAATACCATTGTCGACTTTTATTTTTGATCCTGGTTAAGTTCTTTTTCTTTACATTATTTTAGTTTAGTTTAGTTTTATTCTATTTGTTTATTTATTTTGTTTTTGAATTATTAGTTTATTTTGTTTGTTTTGTTTTGCATTAATTTCTTTTCTTAGTTTAATTTTTGTTTTTCCTTTCATTCAGAAGTGGCAGTGGTGCCCTGTGGCAGATCCAAATGGGCCCGGGGCATCGGCCCTCCCAAAACTTTTGAAAATTTATAAAATACTCTTATAAATTTTTGAAAAAGTACAAAGTGACATAATATTTTAAAGGGTGATAGTGTCAAAAAAAATTGCCCCCTCGAGGGGTGTTAAAAAAACCATAACCGTATAACCGATACCGAAACCAGGAAAACCGTACTGAAAATCCGGTTAACCGTACCCGATTTTCCGGTTTCGGTTAACTGACCAATTAAGTAAGCCGGTTACGGTTACGGTTACGGTTATCAGATTTAACCCAACCGTTTAACCGGATTAACCGTTTAACTATTTATAAATAAAAGAAAATAGATTTTTTAAAAATCCTTATATACTTTCCTTTCTTCTTTTGAATTCTAACCCTTATATTTTGTGTTAGATAATATAATTTTTGAATTAGAAGATATAGAAATTGATGAAGGTCATATTTTTTTATCATATAGTTATTTTACAATTAATATTTCGTATGGTTACCATCATATAGTTATTTTACAATTAATATTTCGTATCATTACTATAATATTTCGTACAATTAATAGGATGACTTGCTGTAATAACAAAATTTATGATGTAACAAAAAAATTTATGATTTTAATTACAGATAGTAATCTAAAATAGTACTTTTTTTTCTTTATCCGGTCTACGGTTAACCGGAAAAACTGTACCGAAACCGACGGTTAATCGAACCTGGTTAACCGTTTCTAAATAAAGTGGTTATGATTATCAATATTGACTAACCGCCAAATGCGGTTAACCGGTTCTCGGTTAACCGGTTATGAACACCCCTACTCGAGACAAAGCTCCTTGATCTGCCACTGGTGGTGCCCGTGCTTTTAATGCAATGCCTTTTAGCGTTTTTCTTGGAGTTTTGTGAGTGTGTGCTGATGAAATTTTTTGTGGTATTTTATATTCTCCAAGGTTGGACACTTGCTTGGACGCAAGTGTGAGGAGCGATGCTACCCCCATTGTTTAAACTTAAGTGTGAGAAAGGGAACCTTCCTTAATCCACGATATCAGGGGAGTTTTAGTTTCTCTTTATTTTTAATGTTTTTATGTTCAGCCTACAATGATTTTAATACTTAATGTTTATTTTCAATTCATGAAATCTGAATGAATCCTTAATGAGTCTGACATATTTTGAAAGTTTTTTTTCTTGGTTTTATTTTTGAACAATGAGAATATTGCTCCTCTTAAGTGTGGGGAAGTAGAGACCTTTCCCTGAAAATATGCTAATTGTACTTAATGCCACAATAGTTTTTGTTTTTTTCTCTTGCTTTGATGAATATGCTTCTCTAAGTTCTTATAAATGTTGAATTTGGGTGATAATTCTTGTGGAAATTAAAAATTGGGACAAGTGACAACCTCAAGAATTTTGTTGCTTAAAGTTGTTTGGCGAAATTATACAACCCACCCACGAGGTTTCAAAAATTACTTTGCCCACCCATGTGGTTTCATCTATTTTACATCTGCAACTTTTATAATATTTGATCAACTTAAACGAGGCTTAAATGTTGTCCAAAATTGATAAAACTTGACATGGATGATGCTAAGGTGTTATATTTTGGCCCAATGTCAAATCCAAAGATTTTTAAGGTCATACATGACCTGTGGGACCCAATGAAAACATGTTCACATGTCACATATTTCATTGGTCCCACAAATTACATATAAGCTTAAATAACTTTAGATTTCATGCTAGACCAAAATATAACACCTTAGCATCGTCCATGTAAAGTTTCATCAATTTTGGACAACATTTAACCATCTTTTAAGTTGACCAAATATTAGAAAAGTTGTTGGATGTAAAATAGCGGAAACCACATGGGTGGGCAAAGTAATTTTTGAAACCTCGTGGGTGGGGTGTGTAATTTCGCCAAACCTCATGGGTGGGGGATGTAATTTTTCCTTATTCAAATTAATTCTATTTTCACTGAAATTTAGTGGATTAGTTGATTGTGTAATCTAAATTAGCTTAGTTTGGGATTTTGGAAATGATGTGAAAGCATGGAATGAAAGGATAAGACAAGGTACTCCGCTGATAAAAAATTTTCCTAACAAAAGCAGGTCTTGTATATCCGGTTATTAAGTCCTAGGGTGCCTTAACACCTATTTACCTAAGGTCTCGGGATCTGGGATAGTTGGCCCAACACCGTTACAGGGATAAAGAGAAAAGTCTAGGTTACGGAATAACTCTACAATTCACAATAATTCGTTTGTTTTGTATATATTTCTTAAAGAAGAAAATTTTTACATGCGAGAAAAGTTAATTGCAGTTTAATTTTTTGTTTCTGATCATAAGTACGTGGTGTTGAAAGATATCACAGAATAAGGTGTTACTTCACACCCCTTGTCATCAAAAGGTTTGAGGAAATAAATTGGTGGAAGATCCCAAGCTATCCTGTATTTAGTTTATGCAATCAAACCTCTCCATGCTTTTACATAATTGTTCTTTTTCACTGATTGCGAAAACCTAAAGCCCAAAGTAAAACTATTCTTTTGATTGTCACTTTGCTCTCTTTCCGTCTGCATCTGTTTGATCCAGAGGTCCGATACTACAACCTTAGAGATAGTTTTATTCTTCATTTGCTTGAGGACAAGCAAAAGCTAAGTGTGAGGAAGTTTGATAAGTGTAAAATAAATATATTTTCAGGGCTATATTTCATGCTATATTTACAATGAATTATGACATATTTCTCACTTATCATATGTTTTTCCTTAGATTGATGTTTTGATGTTAACTGATACATTATATAAATATATATATATAATGTAGGAAAAAGTCTAGGAATTGCATATAATATCTCATGAGGATTACAACACAACAAACGAGGAGTAAATCAGAGCTAAAACGAAGAATTTAGACCCAACTCAAGTTGTGTGCAGACGTGTGTCCATTTATACCACACATGATTGACTCGTTATTATATAATGATTGATTCATTGTTATATAATAATTGACTCATAATAATGATGATCATTATATAATAATGATTATTCCATCATTATCTAATTATGAATATTCAATCATTACCATTAGACTTTCACGGAATACTAATTTTAGCTAAATCTCACGGCATTGCTTTCTAATTAATGGCTGCATCATAATTGACTCATGAGTGGCAGCGTGAACTCGTCTGTGTTTTGCAGTCAGTTTTTTTATTTCCGTAATCAGTTTATAAAAGATATAGTCAAAATTTTAAATTTCGCAGTCATCAGTATGCAATTAGTATTCCAGAGTTCGCAGTCGTAATTTTTTTTTTAAAAAATGAGTATATATATACCCCGAGACACCCTATCTCTCTTCACGCTCTCATTTCTCATTTCGCATGAAAAAATCTCATTTCATAACCTCTCAAACGCCCTCCTTCGGGCTTCGGCGGAACTCCATTTCGCTGTTTAAGGTAAAAAGTTTCACTCATCTTTCATTGTTTTATGTTATTCTATGATTAGGATTAATTTTAGTACTGATTAACGGTAATCGGAAGTTAAATAGAGCATGAAAAAAAAATGGACCCGCATATCCGTCCGCAAAATGGACCGCCATCCTCATTGTCCGTTTCAAATGGTCTGTAACGGACGACATGAAACGGACAATGAGCCTGGTCGTCTGTTTTACGGACAGATCAATTGGTCCGTTTTGCGGACATGTTTTAACGGCCCGTTTTGCGGACTTATTTAGTGGGTCCGTTTTGCGGACAAAGCTTTTCGTTCGTTTTATGGACCATAGCAGTCTGTCCGTTACAGACCATCTCTTTCTGTCCATATTCCGGACCATATCATTCTGTCTGTTTCGGACCAGTGAAAATGAGGCTGATATTGTTTTTTTGATGTCATTTTTTTTACAGATGAACCCAAAAGGACAAACAAACAGCGGTGACTGGTTATTCTACTTCGAAGGCCAAGAGAAAGAAGGTGACACGATCTGCGAGGGAGGCAATGAAGGCAGAGAGACGGTCCAAGATGTGTGCAGACCGACCATCATCATCACGGTCACTTGCTGTCTCTTCTTCTCACCCTGCTGCTGCTACTTCTCGTTTGTCTCCTGTACATCAGGAGTTTGCTTCACCGAGGAGGAGGTTTGTTTCTGATGGTGATGACGATGACGACGATGACGACTCTGATGATGATGATGTGGACCAGCAGACGGCCGGACATCAGTTAGCCATTCCTGGTGCACCTGATGCCGGTCGAGGAGAGGCACCAACTGAGGGTCAGATACCCACCGATTGGTTCATCACTTCTGAGTCCGTCCCAATTGCCGGTGGTCCTTTAGATGTCATGTAACACCCCTCTCCTTAAACACGTAATAATCTCTCACGTAGCAATAAATAAAACGTCTTACAGTGGAAGAATAAATAACAATAACAATACTCACTCGGGTGTCACCGGCCATTACTCGCCCATGCGAGCAACGAAGCCAAACTACATCCAACTTCCAACATAAACAAACTGCTAACCGCCGTGATAACGAGAAACTCCTATACATCATACTAAGTCCATAAATCATAAACATCAACAAGTGAGCGTCTACCCAAACCTGAATATACATAACCTTACCGTAATACAATTCACCATCTTCATTGCTATACAAACAAACTCCCTGTGCGGTAATTAAAGTAAACTCTAATTACCCTGTTCCCGCACTTCGGCTTCGGCGATAATCAACAACCTGCATATGGTGTAGTATCAGCGATAGACGCTGAGTATGCCAGGCCTGGACCCTAATGGTCACTTAGTCATTTTAACCATCTTATTATTAGATTGGTTTCATGTTTTACCATTTTACAGTTATAATCAATACTGTAATGTACATGTATAATATACATAATCCTCCATTCAAACAATCATAAATATTCAACCATCCATCCAAACATTCATTTAATATCTCAAACAACAATTGTATATCGAACGTATCGAGCAAAAACAGTATAATGTACAATGTACAATCGCCGTAGCGTACAGTTTCCATAGTTAATTTAATTTGGCCTTTAAGGCCCCATCCATCCAAACCATGTTTAATTAATACCAGTTGGGCGTCATGTTAAGACAACCCGATAACCTCACCATGGACAGTAGTCCTCCCGTACACACAAAGGTGCTCATTTCGCCAGAGGTTCGGAGGCCCCTGACTATTCTCTTATGTCTCGTAAGACGTCCATATAAAGGCCGTAGCCACTTGACCCACGATCCAGTTTGGGCTCGTTGGGTATAACCTGGAGCGGAATCCAATCGGAAACCCCTCAGTGATCACAAATGCGCAACCAAGTAGTTCGTAAACTACCGGGATTCCTCACCTCAACTCATACCATCTCTCTCTCTCATAATGTTTAAGATATGCTCTTAGTCTTATGGAGAATAATTATTAATTAGCTGCCCAATGGGTCTCACGCATACCTAGAAGTAATCTAGGTTATATTCATGTTCGAGATCCATGCTCTAGAGACCGACAATGTCGTGACTCATCCCTAAGTGTTTTACTTAGGTTACCATATACTTAATATTAATACTATGGTATTATATCAAGTAACCGTCATGTCATCGCAATAACGTATATGTATGTTTATATAAGTCGATCTATAGTCGTCGTAGTGTTAGTCCCGTGGGACGCTTGTGCATAAATAAATAATGCAGTAACACTTAATCACATACATGTAACCACACACATAACACACAAGTTATATCAACCAAATCCGAGCCCAAGGAGCTTCCTTAGGACAACTCGGATCAAACCCCTTTACATACCGTTCACCAAGACCTAGGATGCGCAGTGTAGTCCACTAGCTCGTCAAGCGTCCTCGTCTGAAGTATGATCTAAACGGTATTAAAACTATAAGTCAGTCTCCATGACTAACTACATCCGGTATTTCCGAATAACAAGTAACCCCGACAGATCATCCCCGTTTTCTACAGTTATTTGTTACGGGTTTTTTTTTCTAAACCGGTCGGCTTCGTTACTTTAAAACTCGTATGTTAAAATATTTCAACTGTTAAGTTTAATTCATTGTTTTTCTTTAATCTTATCCACCGTTAATATAGGTACATAACCTATAGTTGCATGTATGCATGCATTATCATATTATATTGTATTATTTTTCCACCATCCATTACAATACATTGTATTATATTATCCATTATCTTAGCAAATAATATTTGCATCCAAAAACTCATAACTTATAGTTCGTAACTATTTTCCATGTAATAACCACCACCATTATATTATATGGTTTACAACCATAATATATATCCATCCTTATATACATTTTTCTTGTGTATGTATATATTTACCACGTAGGTAAGTTCCATGAGTTTAATAAACTCTTATATCATATGTTACATTTTATCATCTTTTATTGGATGATTATTTCCATTAGTTGTATTATGTTATACAACTTATATTAAGATTATTATCCTAATATTATGTAACATTTTATGTTGTTTAATTATAACTCCTATGGTTTATTCAATAAATACCTTAGTTATAAATCCCATTTATTTATAGTTTGTCACATTATTTAATGTGAATATCCTTACTCATATTTTAATCCCATTTAAACCATATAATTGTTATAACATTTATAACATTATAGACCTTAGTCTAAAATTCATTTTCCAACTCTTAAATATTCGGTTCAGCCCTTGAATTTACTTAAATTCCATTTTGACCACATAACATTATGTAATGTTATACCATATACTAATATCATTTGATATGATATTTTTATTTCCTTTAACTTATAACCTATAGTTTTTATACAAAACTATTATATATTGCCGCATAGGCATATATATATATCAAACCTTATTCTTTTCCATAAACCATAGTTTCCTTTATTTACAAAATCACCCCATTATTTATACCATGTTATATATACCATTTAATATAACATTTCTAACTTATAAAAAGGGTATAACCTATGGTTATATTTTTGTAAATTCAGAACATACCTCAATATATATTTTATATTGCCATTAGGCCCAATTTATAACATATAGTTTTATAATATCATTAAAACTATATATTATACATATATCTTAATAAATACTCTTATATAATTCTAAAAATCACCAAATTTCACCAAAGGGTTATAAATATCCTTATTAACCCATACACTTTCGATATTAGCTATACCACCACATCTTTTATTCCAAAGTTTCATAATGACATAATAACTATATATTATACATAAATAGTTTATCTTAATTCCAAAATCAACCCAATAAATTCCTAAAAATTCCTAATAGCCCATGGGTGTTTATAATACTATTATACACCCTTTATTTTTGGTAATAACATATTCACCACATATGTTATAAAAATGTTACAATTAAATACTTATCTTATTATAAAACCTTAAATAAGTTATCTAACTTATTTAATTTAGTCAAAACCTAACATATGGTCAAGGTTGACCACCTTAATATTTCCTTGACCATTAATATCCATATATTACGGTTTGTACCCTTATTTTTCAGAAATTACCATTTAACTCCAAAACTTTATAAACTTTATTTTAAATCCTTTTAATCTCTAATTTTCAGCCTTATTACTATTTAGCCCCAAAATTTGATTTAATTACACTATAACCCCATTTCTTTTCGGTAATGCATTTTCACCACTTAAACTTAATTAAAAGCTTATAAATGCATAAATAAAATGGCCTAAAGTACATGGCCTTATTACAAACATTGGCTTACAAAATAAATTACACATAAATATCCAAAAATGCATTAAACTTTCGGCCCTCACCATAACTTTTCATTTAATTACCAAACTTCCACATAATGTCTTAAATTTGACAATTATGCTTGTTTAATTAGTTATAAAATTTATTAAACCATTCCTTAATCACCTAAGGTCAAAATAAGACCTTAATATCCTTGTTCACTCACGGCACATATTATTCAAATATGTATAAACACATATTAATGTACCAAGTGAAGGTTTAAGTGATTTATACCTTGTTTTTGCTTAGATAAAGCCTTGTTTGGTTCGGCCTGCCTAGGATAAAATTTCCACAACTTCTTTTACATGTTTTCAAACAACAATTAAGGCATAGTTAGTCTCCAAGCAAGATCTAACCATAAGAAGTGTTTTAATGTCAATTTTCAAGGTAAAATTTACCTTAGAATACCTAGGCAACACAAGTGCTCCACGGCCTGTATTTACAGTAGTTAAAGAGTGTCAAAAGAGATATTAAAACCAAGCTTTAAACTGGTATAACTCAGATTAGAAGATGGCTAATTTTTACCTTGTTTAAAGTGCCTAAAATGGTGTTTTTGGCTTGGATCTGGATATACCTTGAAGCTCTTGATGTACCAACTGAATAAGTATGTTAAGATGAAGATAATAAGGCTAGGAACAAAGTTTCACAGCCGAATTTGAAGGGAATCAAAAGATATGAGCTTAAAGCACATTTTTGTACCTTAAGAACAAGATTGGGTTTCTCCACCTTCTTCCCTTGTTATGGCCGAGATTTGTCCTTAATTTAACCTCCAAAACAACCTAGATCCATGGATGGAAGTGGTTGATGCTTAGATCCACCGAAAGAGGAAAGATTCGTGAAGAAATTGAACATAAAATGACTAATTAAGCTTACCTAGGTAGCAAGGAGTTCTTCTATATTCTTGGAGAGTTAGCCACGACTTGGAGAAGCCAAGAGAGGATGGAGAAGGCCTTGAATCGGCTGGGAAGCAAGGCAAGTGAGAGATTAGGTCAAATTTTGCCTTAATACTCATTTTTTCTTTGTTTAATGTTATTAGTGTTTGGTGACTCACCATGTATGATTGCCACCGATTATTGGAGGGGCTGGAGCCTGTCAAGTGGAGTCTCTCACGTTTTTTGAAGCCTTAGTCAATCAAATAAGGAGCCAAGGTTGAATATTTACATTATTGTATTGTAAAGGCAAAAGTGGTCCCTTAAATCATGGAAAGGTGTTGGGACCTTGTTTCTTGTGATGTAAGTGGCGATTTTTAAGCTCCTTTGCTTGTGGCTGTCGACCTTATGTGGTCCAAGGGGTCAAACTTTGACCTCTTGACCATTCTTAGTCAATGTTGACTCAAACGGGCCCCCTTTTAGAGTTTTATTAATATTTTAATATTAAATTTGTAAAAATTCATAAATTTCTAGAATTAAATTCCTAATATGATATAATATGATATATTATCATATTTAAAGGTAATTATGACCTTTAAGCCCATTAAAAACCAATTTAGAAGGCAATTACACCAAAAACGTGCTTTAAGGTGTTTTAGCGCACATTTTGTGTCGCAAGGTGTTTCTGAGCTTGGTTTTCTTTGAGAACGGTTTTGTTGTGTTCCTTACATGATATTTGATCATGGTATCCAACTTTATATCATTTAGAGGTCATTAGACCTTTAAGGTTTTCTTAAAGCACATTTTTGCTCTACTTGACCTTGAAGCATGAAAATGCTTGTTCTTTGTGTTGGAGTGTTGCCCAACAATTGTAATATGTTTGGTTATGTGTTAATAAGCTTAGGACAAAGTTTTAGGTCCTAAGTAGTTCATTTGGGTATTTATTTACCCTAAACAGTCAAAGGGTGCAACATCTTGCTTTGTGTTGACCACTGTTGTTCTCAGTTGACTTTTAAGGCATGTTTAGGCCTTAATTAATGTGATTAGATATTTAATCCATGTTTAATAAGTTTGGGGTATTTCATGTCAGCCTGCTACAAAGCTTTGAAGGACATGTTGCACTTGGTGTGTGGCAAGGAGTGGTATGTATCTCTAACTTTTTTATTTAATGTTATTAACCTAAATGTGTAGACTTAGAAAACATATGAAAACATTAGATTGTACATACAAAACTTATAGATTCGATATATCTCTAGGATCGTGGATGTTTGACATTTGTTACTAGAGGACCTTTACTGGAAAAGTGGCTTGCTGATCTCCTTTACCACAAGACGACTAAGGATGTAGTGAGGGATAGTGGGTTAGCGCATCTTCACGACTGCTCCCACACATATTTTTATTTAGCGTTGATATCCGCTTTCTTGGAGAGATGGCAGCCGGACACCAACACCTTCCACCTACCTTTTGGTGAGATGACGATCACTCTGCATGACGTCTATCACATTATGGGCTTATCGATAGAGGGGAGAGCTGTTGCGTTTGAGGCCCCTGAGGAGTTGCGTGGAGGTGCATCACCACCAGAGCTTACTTTGGACCACGAGCTGGCTGCACTCGCTGAGGTGGTAGGCCTTCCTTCGGCCAATGTGGTGAGGGAGCGGGGGTTCTACCACAAGGGCGGCGTCCCCTACAGTATGGTCAGGGATTGGTGTGGCCTCGCAGATGCCACCTACGCTTGCGAGGCTCATGGCTATCTGTTCTACTTGCTTGGATGCACATTATTCCCTAACAAGGGGAATGACAGGATGCGCCCCTACACTTGCTGGCCCCTACAGGACATCGACACCATCTCAGAGTACGCGTGGGATGCTACTACACTTGCATATCTCTACAGACAGCTCAGTGTCTCTTCTCGTGCTGAGATGAAGACCATCGCTGGGTGTCTTACCCTACTACAGGTCGGGAATAACTTCATTTGCAAGCATGTAAAATTAAAATTGTCAATAATAGTGCTAAATGTTTTAAAAAATTTTTAGTGCTGGATCTATGAATATTATCCTGGTATTTGTCGTTGTCTGAGGGGGAAAACCGCCTCACTTGTCCCATCCGCGACGAGGTTTGCCAAGATTGAGGGTCAACATAGTACGGATCACAGCTGACTCGTGGAGTATCGACGACGTTTGGACGCCCTTACACCCGACCAGGTATGGTCCCATCACTTTAGAACTAAATATTTTTTTAATTATTTAACTTGTTAGAATTAGTTGACAAATAGAGAAAATTTGAATTATAAGGTTGTGTGGACCCCATTCGGAGAGGATGCGTGGGGCGTCCAGCAGGGTCGGTCCCGATGGTTTGGGCATCTGCACATGATGGATATAGTTGAGCCCTACCATCCGAACCGGTGTATGCGGCAGTTCGGCTGGTCCAGATCATTCCCTCCACTCCACCCCTATGGCAATATACGGCGGTACGGAAGAGGACCACCAGAGACTACATGCTTTATCATGTTGCATCCCCTATGGAGCAGCTAGTTCAGTATGTATGCGATCGAGTTTGTACACGCACGAAGCACTTCCCCGGGTGATGACGTGGAGGCAGATTACCTCGACTGGTACCTCGCTCGGACGCATCCAAGACTCATCCCTCCTGGTGGAGCTACAACCCCGCCTCCTAATCCGAATGTAAGTAGTTATATCATTTCATCTGCACAATATATCAATTGTAGGAGGGCCCTTGTTAGCCTTCAGCGCACGCGTGGGACCTCTCTTCTTTGGCTTATTGGCCTCTGATGGGGCAACTGGCGGCTCTTCAGTTTGCTGTGAAGGGCCAGCCTCAGTCTCGCGTGCAGCTAACTGATCGCTCTTCTTCTTCTTCCCGCCTCTTGTGACATGCTTACTTGGTCTCTCCTGCTGTGGCTCAGCCTCTCCAGTCATGAAAAACTGTCCAACAGGGTCATCCATAGGGTGATCATTCACTGTGAAAAATATAAAGCATTCTCATCAGATAAAGTCATTATATAATTGAACATAAATACTATGAAACATATATAACAACAATAACACTTAAGATGACATTACAGTCTACATTCTACTAACAACGTTACCTGACACGAAAACATAAATCATTTCATGTTTTCAACTCAAACACCCTCATCATAGTCTGATCATGCGTAAAGCAAATCATTTTCGGTAACATCAATCGAATCCGGTAATCCAATAGGAAACAAGGGTGCTTCCTCTACCGTCTCATTGTCATCGTCATCCTCATTTTCATTTTTGATTACAACCGGCCTTCTTCCCGGAAGAACAACAGACCATCTGCAGTCCTTCGGATCCTCAACATACCACACTTGTTCACAATCCTTTCCTAGAACAAATTGGTCATCCTTATAACTGACACGTGAAAGATCAACCAAGGTAAGCCCTCCATCATTTTGGTATCCACGTCGGTTGTCCATGCATTTGCATCGGAACAACGGAAAGGAATCAATGTGGTAGTATAGTTCCCAAATGTCCTCGATGACACCATAATACCAACTAGAGTTTCTAACTGGCTGAGATCGGTTACCGCTGTGGTACTCAGTGGCTGCAGCTTCAATTTTTACCCCACTGTTCTGGTTTATCGATTTGGCATCTTGGCGCGCAGTGTAGTACGTATATCCACTAATATCATACCCCTCAAATGATGTAATATTAGTTTCAGGTCCGATTGCCAAACATCTGATCTCTTCACTTATAGCTTCAGGATCCGATGATGCTAATGTAAACACATGATTTTTGAACCATTGGATAAAAACTTGGTTTTGTTCCTTTGTCAGCCAAATGTGGTCTTTCGTAGGATTTTGATGTCTAAACTCAACCATATGGGTTTCAAAATAAGGTTCAACAACCTCAAGGTGTTGTAAGACAAACAAATGTGCTTGATGAATAAGATGACGTGGAACTTGCACAATATTTCTGCCAATGATACCTTTACCCTTGAACCTACCATAGTGTCGTGGTTTTGGGATACCAATTGACTCCGCCTCACTCAAATAATCGGTGACAAATTCTGTGACTTCCTCAATCACCGTTGCTTCAATAATGCTCCCTTCTGGTCGATACCTATTCTTCATTCTACTTTTCAGAATACCCATGTTCCGTTCAAAAGGGTACATGTACCATAAGTATACCGGACCACAGAATTATATCTCTCGAACGATGAGCACACTTAGATGCACCATTATGTCAAAGAAAGATGGTGGAAAATACATCTCAAGTTGACATAATGTGACAACAATTTCACGTTGTAGATCATCTAGAGATGTAACGTCAATTGCCTTGGAGCAAACAAAATTGAAGAAGAAACATAACCGAGTTAAAGCATTTCTGACATCAGATGGCAATATCCCTCGGACGCAACTGGAAGAAGATGTAACATTAGTACATGATAATCGTGAGATTTCATGCCTAAAAGTTTCAAATCCTTCATCGATACAGTGTTCTTCTAGTTTGAAGAGTACCCATATGGTACTTTTACCGAATGCAGGCATTTGCAGAAACTAATTTTTTCAGCCTTTGAGAGCGTGTAGCATGCATGAGGTAGGTATATTCGTCTCCCATTCTCTTGTGGGTGTAACTCTTTTTGTATACCCATGATTTGCATGTCTTTTCTGACTTTCAATCCATCTTTTGTTTTGCCGGGTATGTTAAGCAAAGTCCCACTCACTGCCTCACCAACGTTCTTCACAATGTGCATGATGTCTAAGCAGTGTCTCACAGGAAGATGACGCCAACAAGGTAGATCCCAAAAGATAGAACACTTTTTCCAAATGTTCTTTGCCAGTTTTGATGTGTTTTCAAATACATTTACAATGTTCTAACCTTTTCGTACACTTCCTCAGAGCTCAGAGGTAGACGGGCCACACGAGTTTCGGCCTGACCATTGAACAGCTTTCTCTTCGTTACTCAATAAGGGTGATCTTCGGGCAGATGACGTCGATGACACATATAAAAATTCTTTCCATAATGTTTTAAACGGTTGAACAAGTGTCTTTCTCGCATACGGGACATGCAAATGTTCCTTTAACCGTGTAACTAGACAAGTTCCCATACACAGGGAAGCCGTTGACAGTACAGAACAACAAAGCCTTGAGCGTGAAATTTTCTCTTGCATAAGCATCATATACCACGGTCCCCTCATTCCACAATAGCTTCAGATCATCAATCATAGGGGTAAGATACACAACAATGTTATTACCAGGCTGCTTGGGACAAGATATTAGGAGCAATAACATAATATACTTTCGTTTCATACACAACCACGAGGGCAAATTGTAGATCACTAGCAAAACAGGCTATGTACTATGTTGACTACTCAACATGCCGTACGGGTTCATTCCATCAGTACATAACCCAAGCCTCAGATTCCTATCTTCATGTCCGAAATGTTCTTTGTACCGTCTGTTAATGTTTCTTCACTGAGGCCTATCTGCTGAATGTCTTAGTTTCTCATCAATTTTTCTGCCCTTTGCGTGTCACTGTAAGTTCCTTGCATCTTTCGGATTGGCAAATAACCTTTTGAACCTAGGTATGATCGGTAAATACCACAAAGGTTTAGCCGGAGGACTTTTTTTCTGAGGGGATGAGGAGTCACCATTCTTGAGCTTGTATCGAGACAATGAGCATTTCAGACAATTGTCTAGGTGTTCGTAATCACCCCTATACAACACACAATTGTTGGGACATGCATGTATCTTCTTATACTCAATCCCCATTGGACACATCCATTTCTTTACCTCATAAGTGGTGGTAGGGAGACCGTTCCCATCTGGAAGCATATCATAAACCAACTCGAGAAATGCGTGAAACTCTTGTCACTCCATCCATATCTCCCCTTCAAGTTGAATAAATTCAGAACAACCGTCAATTTTGTGTACTTAATGCACGTTGGGTACAAGGCTGTCTTGGACGCATCCAACAATCTTTGATACTCATCTGCCCTGTCGACGAAATTATCCTCGACATTATCAAGCATATCATCCATTCGCTCGTCGTGGTAAGTCGTCTCACTGTTAACATTGACTCCTGAATTACTCGGGAATCGATCTGACTCGTTGGTAGTATCAAAGGTCTACTCGGTTCATGAGTGACACCGATCATGACTGTAGGAAGTTGAAGCATTATCTTGAACAGGTTCTCCATGAAAAGTCCATCTTCTGTAATGTGGCATGAAACCACGGGTCTTTAGATGGAATTGTACGACGTCGATGCTTGAATATTGTCTAACCACACCACAATCAACACAAGGACATGGAATTTTTACCGCCTTTCCTTGTGCTGCACTACAGCTTTGCAAAACTCTTTCAGCATCTTGTCAAAGTGTCCCCCCCGATCACCATACATTCAGTCACGCTCCATACTATATCTGCAACAGATCACAGGTGTGAGTTATAGCCTACGTAAAACTAAAATGTTTATGTAATATGGTCTGTATTTAGTTGCACATGTTTATTTCCTAATGGAGCATGACTGGGATGATTGTCAAGTAGTCTAGCCTAACTCTAAGGTTCCAAACACAAATAAACTAGCATTTTAATTTTAACAAATCGTTACATTTATAGAAAAAATTCGGGATGACCTTTGCATAATTGGACACATCCCATGCTTATTATTAAGCACTCACCAAAGTCATCATAACCACAGATATTCCAACAATGGCAGAAACTCAACCAAATACAAATTCAATCATCAAACTACATTTTAAAAAAAAAATTCAATTCAATTCAGTGTAATTGTAAAACAACATCAAACCAACATTTTCAATCCACATTCTCACTCGCTAATTGTCAACAATAATCAAACCATATTATCAATTCTTCACGAACCTGTTCATATATTAAAACAAAATCCGAAGTAAAAATACTTACTTGTTTTTTTGGGATTTATAGAGAGAGGGGAATATGTGTCCCAAGAGGTAGGCTAGTGTGCGAGAGATACATCAGTACCACTTCTGATATATCTATACAAATGCGTAAAAACAAATAGTTAGAAAGAAAACACAACAACATGTATGTTAATTATTCATAATTAGGCTTGGAAAATTATAGTCAATGAAGAGAATGAATATATAAGTTAAAGTATATTACCGGACACAAAATGAATGGCTTTCAGCCCCGTTTGCAATTTAGATAATAAGAGAGGTGCAAACGCTCCTAATTTATCGCTGCAAAGAACACAAACAATACATTTTTTCATTCAGACATTACATCGAACACCTTGCGTGCACAACAAATTACACTAAACTTACATCATTTTTATACACACATTGTCCACACACAATTAAATTATACACACACAATCACATTCAACCCTAAATCAGACCATTATAACAACAAATTAACAATTTTTATACTCAAAATTCGAACTTACATATATTGTGCGTTTTCTAGGTTTTAGTGGGTCACTGGCGGTTCCGGCGAACGGTGAGCAATGACGGCCGACAAACAACGATGACGGGCGACGGTGGATCGGCGGGCGATGGCAGCTGACGGCGGCGCAAGGGCTGGTGGTTGGAGGTGGAGTCTGTCGCCTTCGAAATCACCGGAGTCAAGTTCGCACAGAGAGAGAATAGAGAGAATAGAAAGATCGCGCGGAGAAGGAGATCTGGGAGTGATATTAAAGAGTCTATTTCGGTGATTGTTATTCGAAACCGTCGAAATAGAGTATTAAATACACCTATTTTGGCGGTTCTTGTTACAACCGCCGAGATAGATAATTATTATTTCTAAAATTTCGACTGGGAAAATAGTCTATTATGGCGGTGGTTCAAAGGAACCGCCGAAATAGATTGTGAAACGTATCTATTTCGGCGGTTTCTATTGACAACCGCTGAAATAGACCGTTAAATTCTAAACCGCATTCACTTAAACAACCTATCTTGGTAGTTTTTTCTACAACCACCGAGATAGGGGCGTCGAAATAGTCCTTTTTTGTACTAGTGGTTGTTGCGTACTCTGGGCAAATCGAAACCCCTTTCCTTTCTCTCTTTCATAATGTGGCAAAAAAATAAGGGAAGATCGAAGGAGGAAACAAAATCAGGTTAGAAAGATGAAGTCCTCAAATCTGTAGTATCTTGATTAAAAAAATCACACTAAAAGTGTAAACAGGAGGGTGATAGCCTCTACAACCGCCTTCGAAAGGGAAAACGATACAACTGTATGTGTGTGTCTGTCATTGTTTATATTAGTTAGTCTTAGTTGGTTTCGTTTTACATTTTGGTTGCAATTTACTGAACAGTACTTAAGTGTGAACAATACTTAAGTGATGTAGGTCTTACTATCCTAGTATTTTTTTGCATCATGAAGAAGTATATCACGCTTCTACAATCTAATGACGGTTGACACTTAGTCTCTTGTAACAACCCATGAGATTTCGGTTGCTCATAGTAGTCTTGCCTTTGTTATAGACTCGTAGATGTAGGTTTTGGAGTCTGATGTTTATATGTATTGGGTTATAATGGAAACTTAATGAAAGGTTGGTTTGGTGATTTTTAAAAAAAAGATATAATACCTTTTTATTTAAAGATGGAAATATATTTAACGCTTTTGTGGTGGGAATTAGGCTTTCAAACTTGTTAATTAAATTTGTTAAAAAGACTATTAAGTCATCTTTTGATATTTACTAAATAGTATTATATTATAACATACACTTTTATTTTATTAATAAAATTAAGATAACATATCATAGAAGTGAATAGAATACTAATTAGAAAAAAAGTTTACCGCTAGAAGCACACAAAATCTGGCGAATAGTCATATAGATAGCCCGCCTCTTCTTAACCGACCGCCGGATCATGATTCCTTCGTGAGGTCTCTCGCAGAGGGAGATAGGTAGAAGGAGACGAGCAGGTGGCGAACTGGATTAAGTACATTTCTCGTGTATTCTCACTAGGGTTTCTTCATACCATCTGCGGATTTCTAATAACCCCCCGTCCTCGACTGATCGGGCATCCCCGAAATCTACAGTGTCATGTCCCAAATTAACGCCGAGACTCCCCCCGCTAAGGGGTCGAATGTTGTGTCCGCCACTTGCTCAAAATCGATCCGCGAGATCACGGACGGGTGCTACCACTACGTGATCATGGGTTACTCCTCTGCTAAAGGTATGGGAGTAGGGAAGTATTTGTGTAGTGATTCTTTTAAGGCTGGTGGTTACGAGTGGACAATTTACTTCTACCCTGACGGGTACGACGAAGGCAGTTCGATCTATACTTCGGTCTACCTTGCTCTGGCTAGCCACGGTACGGATGTTAGGGCGCTGTTGGAGCTCACCCTGGTGAATCAAAGCGGGAAAGGAAGGCACATAGTGCGTGGGAATTTTAAATGGGCGCTGAAGAATGGCCCTTGTATCTTTGAGCGCATGGGATTCAAGTGGTATGAAGTGCTTATTTTACAATCAAATGGCTTGTTATTTCTGTAGTGAATGACTAGATTATCAGTGTTTTTTTGTGTTTCTCTTGGACGGGATGGATGGAGTGCCTTCTATATATAATTTTCGATTTTTACGTGGCGTGACAATAATACTTCATACTCACTGAAACCCTCTGGTGAGATGTCCCAAGAATTTCCAATTTCCCATTGATGTAGATATAGTTCCTCATTCCTAATTTTGCATCTCGCTCTCTAAAATAATTCGGGTAAATGGGATATGCGGTCCTCTGAGAAAGGGAAGCGAGTATTTCAGACTTGATCAATTATTCTGGGAGCTTAACAATTTCCGATTCTTGTGTTCGATGACTATTTCAGGGGTATCAAGGCCTTCATCAGAAGATCGACTCTAGAGAAATCACAATATTTGAAGGACGATTGCCTTCTGTTGCACTGTAAGGTTAATGTTGTGAAAAATAGCGGGGAGGGGCCAAGAAATGATATGTTGATACCCATACCCCCATCTGACATGGTCCCGGCTTTGAAGTCCATGCTTGAGTGCGGAGTGGGTTGTGATATTGCATTTCACGTTGAAGATGAAATAATCAAAGCACATAAAACGATCCTTGCTGCCCGTTCTCCTGTCTTCATGGCACAGTTCTATGACCCAGGTGGGGATCCAAACTTGAACAAGGTTGTTATTGAAGATGTTAAACCCTCTATCTTCAAGGTACGTGCATCAGGTTTACTAAAGTATTATTTACTTTCTTAATATGATCTTAAAAGATTTCCATAAGATCTAACATTTGCATTTGTTGTAAAATCTATCTTTGGGTATATATTTGCATTTCTGGATTTTGATTGCTGATAAGTTATTGACTATTGGGGTAGTAGATTTAAGCCCTTTTTATGCAAGTGGAGAAATGTGACGCATGTTCTCTTTGCTTCTAGCTTTAAAGATTCTAATTTTGTGGTAGGCTATGATCACGTTCATATACTCTGATGAGCTCCCAGATGTACATAAGCTTGCGGATTCTAGTTCATTTTCTACTGAAATAAGTATCCGGAACCTTTTGGCGGCTGCTGAGCGGTATGGACTAGCAAGGCTCAAACTGTTAAGTGAAGCCAAATTGAATGAAGAGAGCATCGTTGATACTGTTTCCAGCCAACTACAAGTTTTGGGTACACAGGACAGCGTGAAACGTGGTCGAAACACTCTGGGAGAGGAGTATGAGGAGCTGTAGCGATTCCGGGGTACCCCTTTTACTGGGGGAGCAACAACACTGTTGCTTCCAGCTCAAGTCTATCTGTCTGAAACTTGCTGCACTGGAGAGGTGGGTCTTGTAGGCATAAAATCTGATGGTCATGCTTCATATTATCACATGTTTAGTATATGCCCTTTTCCTTTTTCTGATTTTGACTTGGATCTAGTATGAATATAAATTTCTGAAGAAATATTAGGGGAGGTTACTGAACATGGGGTATGGGTTTTAATGTGAAAAATAGTGCAGCTCATAGTCATTTGGCGCGGATGATTATGCGAAAATATTGTGGCAGGCGAGGTTTGATGAAAACACATACCGACAGTAGGTCAACATTATCAGCTAGCATGACTTGTCCGAGGCTTTTTGGTTCATGTCATTCTATGCCATATCTACCCCTTTCATTGTCTTTGATGTGCTCATATTTCATTGTCTTTGATTTTGATGTGTTCATAATTTTTTCAAGATCTTTGGCCTTTAGTCTTCTGGCATTTTGTTAGCTAACTCTGACAAATTGGGTTATATTTAAAATGTTTCAGGAAGGGCCTTGGTGTAAAAAGCTAGAAGAGCACCAAGATGTAAAGGGCACGTAGGTGTGAAGCTTGAGACTAGAACAATTACTTCTAATGTCGTATAGCCCAGTATGCTAACTAAAGTGTCCTTTTGATGCATTTGTTTGTTTTTTTATGGTTTCTAGTGTTACCAGTATGCTAACTAAAATGTCCCCTTTGTCCATTTTGTTTGCACCCGTGTCTTCCTGAAGCGGAAGTAAAAAATGTGCTCTTTCTGCAATACAAGGAGATACTGAGTTTCGATATCTCCTTGGATCATTCAACTGCAAGACTGTTTATCCTGTTGGTGGGTATCTACCTTGGTATTGTAGTACTCCATTCTTTGTATAGATATATTAATATTCTTATCACAAGCTCATCTTCTTCTGTTAGAATGAGTGTTGTTTATACTGAAGTGCCTCGAACAGATTTTTGTGCTGTTATGTGGCTCTTGCTCTTATCGATGTAATGTTAGGATGCACCATTATAAATGCTTCAGGTATGTCTCTCTAATGGCAAGCTGTCAATAGTCACTTCGCAGGAAGGAGCTTGACTCAATTTTAGTGTTGAGATAGCATGTCCACCTAGTTAAAGCCTCATGTCTAGGCACGACCTTGAAATAATGAAAAACAAAAAATGAAAGAGAGAAAAAAAAAACCTTCCAGATTCTCCTCTATCGTATCACAAACAACTGAGCCTCAAAAAGACACACATCGACCTCCCATACTTATAATTAGACCTAACAATTCGGGTCACTCAGTTTGGGTTCGGTTCGGGTTAATTAGTAGATATTTACTATTTGGTTTGGATCATGTTCATCTGGTTTAAAAGAGATTTGAGTGACCTCAATTTTGGTTGAGTTCGGGTTTGAGTGCTTTTGGTTTGGGTTAGTCTCCGTGTCATTCAGTTTTTTCGAGTATAAGTCAAATTCAGGTGACTTATTCGGGTTATGTTTGACTGACAAAAATTATAAAATACGAATTTTAAGTAACTTTTGTAACTTGTATTTGGCTTCAAATTCTCTTATAGTGTTACTCTTGATCAAGATTGCTATTGTGTGATATTGTGTATTAGTTAGACATAATCAAATTGGATGAAAATTTTTGTATATGAATTTTTTATTATACATTTATTAATTGTATCGACCTAGTATAAATTAAAATTTTATGAATTAGTTGTCAGTATCTGGCATTCGACGTCGTGCCACCAGCCGTCCCACATTCATCACACCTCACGCAAGTGTCACACGCTCGCGTCCATCCATCAACATTTAAACAATTCCCAAGTTTTAAACATAAATAAACCAAAGTTTATAAATATATAGAGTAATATAAAATAGTAATGATATGTATTACTCCGTCTTATAAAACATTTTAGGTTATATTGTCAAGGTAGATGAAATAATCTGGTGAAGATTATTCATCCTCCAAAATGCTAGTCTATCCCACGTTTCACAATAATCTACCATTGAGAATATTTATTTTTCTCATTTTATTGCATACTTTTCTTTAGACATATACACATCAATCTTGGTTAGTATATGTCTCAAGTGAAAAGTTTAGGTTTTATAATTAAACTTCATTTACATTTAAACCATTTTCAAGTCTCATGTTCTAAACATAAAAAAACCTAAGTTTTATTAAAATCAAAACTAGTAGAGTATTATAAAACAATAATGATACACATTAAATTGTATTATAAAATATTTTAAAGCAAATCATCTATAGTTTGTAGCAAAACAACACACTTTATGAATGTTTTGATACAACACGGCTTGAGATACTTGAAAATTGAAGGTGTCTAATATTATATATATCATTTGTGAGCAATGAACACTTATTGGATGTCTAAATCTCCATTATGTATTTTTGGTTTCAAGATTTTTTTCTATGGTTGGAACAACTATAGTAGATTTAGGTTTAACAAAGAATTCGGGTGAATTCGGTTCGGGGGTGCTCGGTTCGGGTGAATTCGGTTCAGGAATTTGGTCCGGATGAATTCGATTTGGGTGGATTCGAGTTGTACCAAATTTCGGTTTGATTCGGTTTTGGTTTGGTTCGGTTTGGATTTTTGGGTCACATTTCAGGTCACGCCACTCGATTTAAAATTGGGTTTGAATCGGGGTAGATCGGTTCGATTTTTTGAGTTCAGGTCACCTTTGCTAGGTCTACTAATAACACACATGCAAGGATGATATTTAGGGGTCAATAGTGAGGTTTCAGGTCAAACCCTTATCAAACCAATTGGGGTATGATAAAACACAGGTATTACCGATCTTAGAGCATTGGCACAGAACAAGAATATAACCTAGATTACTCCTAGGTATGTGTAAGACCTTACGAGGCATCGATTAAATAAAATGAATTCTCCAAAGAACTCAAAACTAATAATGGTGAGTCGGTTGAAACGATTACTATGGAGAAATGGTGGATGGTGTGGTGGTGTGGTGTATGTACCTGGTATGCATCCGTTCCAGCTGGTTGTGCAGTGTGATCACCAGAGAGAATCCGAGTGTGGAACCTCTGGTTGTGGAAATCCAATTGATCGTCTTAGATCGTTGGCAGAGAGTGGTGCTGTTTGGCACACGGCTACAGCCATATGGACGTCCCTCTCTCGAGACACAGGGAAGCCCAATGGTCTTTGATCATTGGCAACATGACTACTGTCCAATTAAAAAAATAAAACTTGGTGAGGTTAATGGGAATTTGTTCATCTAACGAGACACCCATATGATAATAAGAGAGTTGGTGGAAGCGGGGCTTCTAGTGTTGGGGGTAAATATGAGAGTGCGACTTTCGACTCGAAGATTTAATCCTTGCTTAGGGATTTAAATGGATTGCATAATATTTAAATGTTATATGTCGGTTGATGGATTGTGATTGCCTTGTGTGAATTGTTGGGTGTTTATATTCACACATTTACAGTTTTCATTTCTCGCTTATAAACTGGAACAACATGTAAACTGGATAGCATGTTAAGATGGCTAATCAACCTAAGTAACCTAAAGGGGTCTAAGATAACACAGTTTAACATACTCGGACAAGCGTTGAGCCCTCAATGGGCACCGACATTTTATTTGCAGGCGATTGACACGATGACGGAGTACGGGTTTTGGGTTTTGGTTATTTTGATATGGCAATAGTTGTAGTTGAATTTAATTATAGCGTTTTTGGGTTGCCATGAGCATTGGTGGCATTGTATTAAATATGCCCACTTTCAGTTGATGTAAATTTATACTTAGTTGCTCACTAGTTCCTAGGACGATATTTGGACTCCCTGTTGGGCAAATGGCGTGGCGAAATGTTGGTAAGCGTTGTGGTTGGATTAGTCTCGATCATCACGACGGATGGTTGGCTAAGTCTTTGGAATAGTGGTTGTGACACCCGCCTAGTTAGTGAGTGTTCCCGCTGCGATTATAACGTCTTTAATTTCTATTGCGATTACTAGGTAATTACGGTGAGGATTAGGATTAATAGACGGGGGTGTTACAGGCCAAGGGTGTAGGCTAGGAAATGGGGTGAGGGACTTGGTCTGCATCTTGGTATTGACCCATTCATTTTGAATCTCAAGAGAGTGCTAGATGTGGCTAACCGTGGTAGTGAAGCGTATTAGCCAAAGTATTCTTACCCATACACGCAAGCTAGCGTTGCTGTGAAGCGCAAACCAGAGTCATGCAAGTTCCACTCTTGGAAGTGGTGGCTGGAGCAAGAGTAGGTCTTCTTCAAATTGATTATAAGTTGAAGAGATGATGCTAATTTTCTTGGTTTTAGCACTCTCATGGGATTTCTGTCTTTCTTTTTTTCTTTCCCTTTTTTTTTAGAAATTCACTTCAACTACGTGGGTATTTTTACCAGACCGATTATGTCTGCAGATTGACTCTAGCAGTAGGGATGTCAATCTTGACCCGAACCCGAAACCCGACCCGAAACCGACCCGTAAAAAGCCGGGTTTGGGTTGAGATTTTTGACCCGAAATGATTTTCGGGTCGGGTTCGGGTTGGGTCATTTAAACCCGCTTCAGGTTCGGGTTGAACCCGCTAACCCGTAACCCGAATTTTTTTTAAGTAAAAATAGAAAATATGTTATATTTAATGACTTAATTAGTATTTAATGATTAATTTATGACTAAAATAAATATTTAATCGATAACATAAGATTATATATTGTATATAATAATTAATTAATATTATAGTATTATATTTTTTATTAAATAATCCAAAATTAAAAAAATAAAATAAATTTTTGAAAAAATGGGTCGGGTTCGGGTCAACCCGCTCCGGGTTCGGGTTAAAGAAGTATAACCCGCTCCGGGTTCGGGTTGACCAAAACTATTTTTGGGTCGGGTTCGGGTTGAGCTCAACCCGACCCGAAACCCGATTTTGACACCCCTATCTAGCAGTATTTCTTGGTCGAATGAAGGGAAGGGGTTGTTATGGACTTAGGTGGTAAAAGAGATAGTGGGTTTTGCTTCAGTGGTAGTGGCAGTGGGTTTGGTAGGAGTGGCAAGGGCTTCAACAGAGATAGTAGTGGAGCCGGTGGAGGTTTGTTTTGCTTGAAGGGCTGCGAGTTGCAGGATCAAAGCTTGGAGTTGTTATAGGTCGAGGGTGACAACTTTAGGAGTGGTAAAAGTTTGGTTAGTGGCCATGGCGAAAATTATAGTGAAAAGGTTAGAGCTTGGGCAAGGTAGGTTGGGTAATCGACTAGGGCTGTAGGGTAAGGTGGTGAGTTGGGCATTAGTGATGATGAACCCAAAGTAGATAGGATTTTTGTGTGGTGAGACGGCCATGGGAGACTTAGTGATGGTTTCGGGAGTTGGGATAGCAATAGTGCTTTGTTTGGAGGATTTTCGGCTTTGAGTGGGAGAGTGAGTAGGAGTGGTTTGAGGGTCAGCAAGATTTGTGCTTTGGGGTTGTGGGGTGGTTGATGTGGGTGCTTTGGTCGAATTGGTATGGAAAATCTTACGGGTTTTCAAACAAAAATTCGCAGACAAAGTTAAGTTGAACTACTTAACCAAGGAGAGTCTGGTGCAAGAGAGACTATACCTGAGTACCCAGACTCTGTCTTCAAGAGGGAGAGGAGATACAACCATCCTCAGTCAGAATGAGTCATGCCATGGTGTGTGCGAAAGAGCTCAATGCAACCATGTGTGATGCCTTGGTGATGATATCAGCAAGTTGGGTCTGTGGAAACATAGTTTAATTAGATTAAGTTCATCTCCATAAGATCTCGTAACAAATGAGAACTCAAGTATATAAAATTTAGTGTGAGCATGAAATTTAGAGAATTTGACGATCTTAGCTGGTATTATCATACATAATGATAACATTTTGATCAAAAATACCGTAGTCTTCAAAGTACTTAGAGCTGGAGCGAGTCAGCTTGCTTTCTGCACATGATTCACACAGAGAGTATGCTTGCTTCCGTACATGATTCGCAGATAGAGTCTGCTTGCTTTCTGCACATGATTCTCATATACATATTGGAAATTCATATCAACACGTGCCATATTGCCTTAAGATCACCAGTGTTAGAGTCATAAACCATATTTCCTTAGGATCACGAGTGATAGAGTCATAAATCTTATAACATAAGATTGGAGAAATCACAAATTTAAGAGACACTTGAGAGACTATGTCTTAAAACAACAACTAAGTTAACATTGTCGATTTAAATAAAGAGGGGTTACCAATGGAGCCAATTCTTATGATTTTTTTGTGTATGCTGTCTCTAAAAGTAACCTTTTCCCCTTGATGATCAGAGTGAGTCGTAAACTCAACTTGGTTTCCTGTCATATATCTTGAACAACCACTATCCAGAAACCAAGAGTCATTGTTTCCGAGCCTCTCTGTCTGCAAAAAGCTACTGGTTAGTTTTGGAACCCAGATATACTTGGGTCCCCTCTTAAACGATGATGAAGAACTATTATAGTAAAGATCACGAGCTTTGATAATTGCATACACACGAGATATATTAAATGACAAATCATGACAAAGTTTATTACAAGAAGAGTCCGTATGACTATCATAACCACAATATCCATAACTTTTCAGCACAGAGGGTGTCTCACTTACCTGATCATGATCGGTTGTCTTACCATTATGATCCATCAAGCACATAAAACTGATGATGCCTAACTCAGCCTCATCTGAGTTGGAATTTTCTGCCATCTTGAGAGATTTGTCAGCCAACGCAGACTCTGATACCACTTGATAGGATCGGGGTGCTGACCGAGTAGGTCTAATGTGTTAGTCTCAGACCAACTCTACTTAGAGACAAGTATTTGCCAAGAAAGTAACGCGGAAGCTTTTGTATGAAACTTAACAAGACAGGATTTTGCTTATATTGAAATTCATTGTGAATTACAACCAAGCTTCCTATCTTGGGATTCAACAGAGGTGTTCTGTCTCATCCAACACTCGCTCTACTCTAGAAGCAGATCAATACGGAATAAGGAGTAAAGAGAGTGTTTTGTGTGCTCTATAGGTAATAGATACCTAACCTAAAATGACAATCTCACTAAGATCTCTTGAAAATATTATATCTCTCAATATGACTCTCTCTCTCTCTAGGAAATTTGGAAGTGAAAGCTCCAAATTGCAAATGACTTATACCTGCTTAAATACTGATAAAACCCGAAGTAACCGCTTCCATAACGTGTAAACTGATGTTTCCACAACGTCACATGATCTCCCACTATTCATTGGGCGGGAAATATCTCAGCACTCTGTAGTGGGACTCGTTCTGGCGCTCTTTAACCTTGACTGCCTTGACTTTCGAGCTGGTTATATGTGAACGTGTGTAGTAGTTATTTCCTTAAATTTCTCCATGTTTTAACAGTAGAGGTTCGCCTCATAGCTTCTAGAACTTTCCAGGAGAATATTATGTCGCATAACGACTCCTTCCACAGTCAGACTCCTTCATCGCCCAGACTTACTCTGATGCTATTATCAGTGATACTTCTTCTGTCACCAGACTTACTATTGCCATTATCAGCAAAACCTTGAGTTCCAACAAAGGGACTATCATATCCCAACAAAAGTACGTAAAAGATTTATTGAAGAGGTTTGGAATGGAGACATGTAAGCCTTTTGAAACACCAATGACAGTTGACACAAAGATGGGTATCATGACTGGTGACCAACCAGTCTACCAACAATCCTACAAAGAAATGATTGGATCACTGCTATACTTAACTGCTAGCAGACCTGACATTATGTATAATGTTTGTTTATGTGCCAGGTTTCAAGCAGATCCAAGAGAAAGTCATCTCACAGTTGAAGAATCCCACGTTATCTTAAAGGATCCATGAATCTTGGACTATTTTATCCAAAATTTACTAACTATGATATCGTAGGATATTCAAATGCAAACTATGGTGGATCTATAACCGATCGGAAGAGCACGTCAGGGACAACATTCTTTGTTGGATCATGTTTGATTGCTTGGGGATCAAAGAAACAACATAGTGTGGCAATATTAATTGCTGAATCAGAATACATAGCTGCGACAAGCTGTGCTCAACTTTTGTGGCTTAAACAACAAATTGGTGATTTCGGTGTCAAAACAGGTATGCTACCTATTATGTGTGATAATACTAGTGTTATATCTATCTCCAAAAATTCAGTACATCATTCTCGCACTAAACACATTGATATAATACATCGTTTCCTTAGAGATTGTTATGAAAAAGAACTAGTTGGGTTAAAATATATTTCAAGTGAAAAACAACTAGCATACATCTTTACTAAGCCATTAAGTAGAGAAAGATTCAACAGGATTATTCATGATCTTGGAATGATATTCATTAATCACGATTAGGCTATCTTTCAAATCTTACGACCAGTCATCGACAGGTCAGTGACACCTCGAGTACGTCGTTCAATGGTCTTTGTACAGTTTAATGCATGAATGTTATATCAAACGACTATTTGAAACAGATACGTCAGCTACTTCACAAAAGTAAGGCTAGAATAGGGAAGGCATAACGGATAGAATTGTACAACTTACAATGGATCGATGACCAAACGGTGACGACCGATGCTCGTTGTGAATAGTACCGTTACGACCTGTCAGCGAGCGGACGGGGAACGGTACCCGACCGTTACTGGTACTCTATAAAAAGGTGATGAGAGTTTCACTCTTGTCACACATTGCCTTCAATCTCTCTGAGCATAAACACTCTTGTGAGTTTAGCGTCAAAATCTTAAAACTCCACAAAAAGCATCGCTAAAGAAGTCTTGATCAGAAAGTATTAACTCCAGTGAAATCTTCAATCAGAAAGGGCACCAAAGACTGCTCGCTGCTTCAAGCCTATCATGATCGCCCCCACGGTCACTAGCCCAGAAACAGCCACCGACACCCACCTAACAACACCTGCAACTGCAGCGCCACCTACTCGCCTACCAGTAGACCAAGAAAATCAATTGAAACTAAGAGTCATGAAAGAAGGCGAACTGCATGAGGAGGAGGTAACCTATATAAGCACTTGTCTTCCCAAGCTCTATCATCTCATTCAAACTGAAAACTTCAAACCCACAATTCTACCAGCACCAACTCCCTCTGAACCCGTCCAAATGGCGTCCTCTGCTCAACCTCCCAAACCCACAAAAATCTTCACTAAACAATCCGCTGCACCAAAACCAAAAGCCCCAAAACCGGAAGTTTCACCCAAGCCTCCACCAGTCAAACTCTAACACCTCGAGTGTCAAAACGACAACAATAGAAACACCAAGAGTCAAGGAAAACTCAATCTAGTCTAGACCTTGCCTCTCGACGACTTCACTTCACCAGCGAATGTGAAGAGGACAACCCCGTGGAGCAAATCACAAAGATTGCCCATGAAGTGGAAGAAGAGGAGGTACAAAGTGACAAGAAGTAAAAAAAAAGAACAATCAGAAGAAGACAAAATTCAAGAAGAAGGTCTAACCGCACCTAACTCTGTAGACAAAATTCAAGAAGAAGGGCTAAAGAAGTCTAAGAAGTTTCCGATCGGTCCCCAACACCACACTGATCGAGTCAAAAAGAAGAAGGAAGCGATACATAATCGCAATCACCAATCCTCCTCACTCTTGAGGAGTGTGACGCGATCAAGAAGGCAAAAGGGAAACAAACGATTGATCCCTCAGTCTAGGAGAAAGAGTGATAAGTGTGAAATATATCTACTTTTAGGGCTTTAATTCTTTCTATTCCTACAATAATTCATGCCATATTTCTCACTTATCATATGCTTTTTCTTAGATTTATGCTTTGATGTGAGCTAATACATTTCATGGTTCAAATATAGAAAAAATGCCTTGGAATTAAATAATTATTTCATAATTAATTCATGATTAATTATAATCATGAATTAATCCTCATTCCTTTATAATCCACCGGTTTTAACTTTCACTTACATAAAAGACATGCACTCACATGACATAATCATTACATTGACATCATCATTACTTCATCAATTACTTAACTGTAAAAGTTCAACTGCTCACTTGCGTTTTAATTAATCATTCTCTACAATTCTTTCATGATCACATTGATAACTCACGTGGACCTTTATTTGACAATTCATTCATTATATTATTAACAAAGGCTGCACATGATTCATGATTAATGCTACAACTTATTTAATTCATTCACCATCACGTAAAGCACTTGATTCATGATCATGTTCATGCACTCTCTTCATATCATCATGATTGGAGACTGCACACCATTATTTTTGAACTCATACAGAGTGGGCTGCAACTTGGATTTATCTTTTGAAGGTATGCACGTGGGCTGAACGATTGCACAGACGATTGCCATGCACTAATGGGTGTATAATTTTGGGCCGTAGAGCATGATGACCAACCCTCATGACATTGGTGGAAGGCTGGGCCGACAACTCTGAAGCTGTCGCAGACATTATGCAGAGGCGCAGATACAACGGGACAATAAAAATCAGATGGCTCGCGACGCGTTTTTATCAAGATTATAAGATAAATATTTTTATTTATCTAATCTCGGTCGTTGTTGTGTATAAGATCAATTCATCCATCAATCAGGGGCTATCACACATACACGCCCAGAGGGGCTTATGCCCTATCATTCACCATTCGAATTCTTCAGACATATAACCTCCCGAATCTCATCTCCTCCGGTTTGACTCCATACACCACCTTATCACCATACTGCACCCATCATCATCCATCCTCCACATTCACACTCTACTCCCGTATCCACCATTCCCCATCCCAATCCATCATGTTCGAACAGTACCACCGTCTCCACCTTCATTCACCGCTCCACCAGCATACCACCGTCACACACCACCATCACCATACCACCACCACTTCCACATGTTATTGTTTGTTACACATTAATGTCTTCCATAGTTATTTGAGCTACTTTATATTTATGTTTGAGTAGTTAATTTAGTTCCCCGGATTGGGGAAGCAAACCGGATCTTTACATTTATTTTGTAATCTTTTCTCTAATTATAATTGCAGTAGTTTAATTCCTGTTCTTCATGCGCTTTAATTCTCTAGCTAATTATTAAAGCAATATTTGTAGTTTTCTAATCAAAATACGGTGCTAAGATTAGTTAACTGGACATAGGAAGTTAAACCGGATTATAATGACTAGAAGCATGGTTTGCCTATAGGTTAATCTGTCTCCAATAGGAATTGTGTTTAATGCTATTAACTTGATAACTTGGGCATGGTATGCAGCTTGTTATTTCAGTTAGTTAGGGTTCGTTGTACAAGACCAGTCAACGAACTATTTATAATTCCTGAGTTTATTGCAGAATAGGGAAGAGTTTATTAATAGAGTTATAAAGTGAAGGTTTGCAGAACAATCCGGGGTGCTTCTTTAGATTCAGTAGTTTTCAATCTTTATTTCTTTATTTAGTTTATTTTTATCTTTTTACTGTTTCATTATTTTATGTTAGTTTGTTTAGTCATTCTTTTTATTAAATTAAGTAAAACCTGAAAAAGTGATCGATGTTTCCTGTTTTCTTAGTTTAGTTTCGCTGTTAGTAAATAAATTGTCAATTAATTGAATGAGGTCCCTAAGATCGACAACCCCCACTCAATTCACTATTTCGTAAAACGATAGGTACACTACCTAGGTAGAAGTATAGTAACACATATTTCTGCTAACAAAGAGCTGGAAGAACTTTTCCAAGCTAAGCTGGATGTCGTCAAGCCACCACCTGCCCAGTCGCTCAAGCTCTTGCAGAGGCTTAGCCAGCTGGAGCCAACGTTGATCAAGGCTGCCAATGTAGACGACAAGTCATGTCCAGTTCTGCCCAAGACACTGGATATCGAATGGATGGAGCAAATGGGCTTATGAGAGATAGTAGAGCTCATCAAGTTCCAAGGATGGCTCGACTTCTTCCAGGAGCCAATCCCCTACTACACAGAGCTCCTCAAGGAGCACATGCGCAATCTGGGACCACTCCAGAGCGACAACGACGACTATCTTATCTCCAAAGTTTAGGGTATCCATGTCAACATCACAAAGACATGGATCACTGAACACTTCAACTTGGACCCTGAAGGACTGGTCATGTCCAAGGACACCACTTGGAACGATCTCAGGCACAAGGAAGGAAAAATGGTAAATCTCTTCAACAAGGGAGCTACTATGAACATTTTTCCAGCCATTAAGATGCCAATCGAAGATAGGGTACTTCATAGCATCCTTACCCACATCACTCCTAGAAATCAACGGACCCACATAGTCAACGCTCGGGATATTAGGATCATGTATGCTCTCAAAACGAAGGCGAAATTGGATCTCCCTACCATGATTCTTCTCATTCCCGACGAGAGTAGACATGTCAACCAGGGGCTAGTACACTGAGGAGTGGTCACTAAGGATCTACTTGCTTTCGGAGTAGAGACTGATCGCCTTACCGCGTGCTCGCGGAGCGCTCAAGACTCCATCTGCTCAAAAATGTTGTCTAAGATGGGGATCAAGACACAAGGAGATAAGCTCACTGTCCATCTGAAGCCTACCAAGAGCGAAGACTCACGCTCAAAGCCTCGCCCCCTTGCCAAGTCTTCAACTCTCAAGAGGAAGTGCAATCTCTCACCGGTCCAGGATAGGTCGGGGACACGTCTGGACACTCGAGCTCAAGACATTATTAGGCATGTAAAACTTGCCCTAGAAGCAGTCCAAGCGGTATCTGATGAACCTAGTGTACAATCTATGGTTCAAGGATCCATAGACTATATAGATAAATTTCTAGATTGAGAGTTCTACGCCTCTTAAAGGCTTGAGAAAAATCGTGAGCTATCTTAGACTTAGTTAGATTTTTGTAGTCTTTTTGTTTTTCTTGTCATTGACTATCTGTTTCAAATGTCATCTTTTGATATCAACAGTATGTAAAATTGTTACATTTTCTCATTTGAATACAAACTTCATTCACGAATGACTTTATTGACTTGGCTGCTTCTTTCTTGATTAAAGAATTGAAAATTGATCAGAGACATTACTTCTTCCTTCCACTAATGCATGCTCATCACTTGACATCTAGACCTATAACCTAGACTGCAAAAATGACTGAAACTCATTTATTACCCCTTCACGACCCATCGGTGAGCTGTCTTTCACCGGTCTATAAGTTCACTTCATAGTCACCGCTTTCAACATCGCTCTTTCTCACAATCCTCACCTCTTTTCTTATCCTTCATCTAACTTTCACTTTCACCAGTCATGAATCAAGAAACTTACATCTCTTCAAGCTCAAATGACCAAACAATCTACTCCACAATCCGTAAATTCATGCAAACCAAGCATCCTAGGACATATGTAGCTCAAACATATATCCATCCAAATTCACAATCCTCGGCTGCATGGTCTACCAATGTAAGTCCCATTCAGTCTGCCATAAATTGCTCACTCAACTCCACATTCTCGGACACTTCAACCACAACAGAATCTCTCAACATGAAGAGTTATTCTGATGATGAAGTGCATGGCTTAGATATCTCTAATTCCGCCACATCCAACCGCCACACCATCTAAATGTCTCAATCATCTTGTAGCCTATAATCTATGAAATGTTATGGTCTTTTCAATAACTTCAGTCGTGTAGTTTCTCCCTGTTTTGCTGGATGACAAAAAGGGGAAAAGGTATGTACTTGTGACTTGTGACTACTATCCTTTCCTTGTATTATGTAATCTTAATGAAAAACTCTTACTTTATGACCCGGTAAAAGTTTGTTGTTGTTGTTGTTTATCGTTGATTGTCATTTCTTTTCAACTCTTAACAAACTCAGGGGGAATTCTCTCTTCTGGAGTTAATACAAAACGTTAAGTATATATATCAAAATCAATTTTGTATTGGTTGCCATCATCAAAAAGGGGGAAATTGTTAAGTCAAGATATTTTAGTTTTGATGATAGCAAACCCATGTTGTTTATCTAACATGTTTGTTGAGCTTAGAATTCAGATAAACAGGTGGAAGATTGGCTTAACACGCAAGGTTACAAGCGCACTCAACTCATGACATGTGCCCATCTAGTTGGGCACCTGTCTCCAAGAGCTCTAGTAGAACTTCTAGTACACACAAGAAGTCAAGCACTACACAACCATGACTCTCAAACATCAGACGCAATAGAAGGACAAAATACATCAAGTGTACCGACAAACTCATGCAGACTCATGCATCCACACAAGCAGCTAGCTCACGACAAAGTCTTGCTCATTAATGAACAAGTTAACAAGACAAGGTCAAGGCTATTAAGAGGCACTCATTACGCAACATTAATGAAGCCTTATGGAGCATTAATGAAGCCATCAAGATCAGGCAAGTGGAGAGCACAAGTGGTGACCGACCACCTGAGCCATCGCCTCCAACGTGTCCAACCATACGACGACATGTGTCTTGATGGCACCAACTAGCAAGTTGAAGATCATCCTATGTCCGAGCATGGCTATTCTGTTAAGGATGAAAGGGGGAAATGACCCCTAGGGTCTAGCAGGTTGTAGATCATTTGTTATAAGTCTAACAAACTTATGAGTATAAAATATGATGTATAATATAACATGCTAGATAACTTGGTCACACGTAAGAAGAGAGATAACTAGAGCAAGTGTGAGTCAGACTGAGTGTGTGTAAGTACTAGGAAGTTGGTGAGCTAAGTAGGTCTGGGCTATTAAGTTAATACTTTGTGTATTTGGTAGACTAATCAGTCGGGGAACAGTTGTGGAACTGTAGACCTGCTATCAGGAGAGGATAGAAGACTTTGGTGATAAAGTTCTAAACTGTCTCGGAGTCCGTGGGTAGGACAAAGGGAGATTGAGTAAATTTCTGTGTTTAAATTCTCAATCGAATTTTTTTTCCAGTTTGAGTTTATTACGTTCTTCCCTAAACTATCAGTCGTTTATTCAGCACAAACGACACGTCCACGACAGGTCGAGGACGTATCTGGAGAGGTTGCTAGTTTCACCTAGTAAGGATGCCGCTTGCTCCACAAAGGTCCTATTAGACGGGTGTCTGGAATGTCATATACACGAATCCAACATGGAATCCATTTAAATTTCTAATTGGCAAGAGACACCCTTGGTTCGGTTCGCTGAATGGCTAAGAGGGAGACATCAATGAACCAAGGGCCGTAGATGAGGACGTCATGCATAGCATGGACATCGTCAAATTCGATGATGAAACAAAAGGGGGCAACAACGTCGAATCGTAAACCCCTGAAGATAATCCAAAGGCCTAAGAGAACTGTGCAAAAAACCGATGCACTAAGATTATCATGAGCAAAAAGCTTCCCTATTGCACATCTTTTAGAAGCCAAGAACGAGATTATTATAGCTTGTGCCGTCATTACGCCGTGATGTACAAAAAATGACCAAAACCTAGGGAACAAAACTCCCACGGAGAGAGGGAGAGCCAAACGGGCAGATATTAGCTGTGCTGCATATGTACGATGCTGACATACACATTGATCCAACGATGAGTGTTTAATCCGTGATGGACGGAAATTCTACGTCCGTCGTATAATTCCGCGCGCACTTTAGTGATCAGTTATCATGAATCCTTCGTGAGCTCTCGCAAAGGGCAAGAGATAGGTAGAGACCGTGATAGAGAGAGGGAGAGGAGGCGCTGGCCAATTGGACCTTCTCTTTGATCTTTTCCTAATTGGAAAGCTCCTGACACATTTCTCTCCTATATATACCGCTTTGCGATTTCTTCCCAATCTAGGGTTTCTCCAAACTCACGGCAGATCCCTAATAACCCCCTTCGATCATCCCGGAACCGACGTCATGTCCAAGAGCGCCAAGAACGACCTGTCTGCTACCGACCCTCGCTCAAAATCAATCCGCGAGACTGTTAACGGTTGCCACCACTTTATGGTCAAGGATTTTTCCTCTGCTAAAAGAATTGGAGTGGGGAAGCGTTTGTCTAGCGATTCTTTCAAGGTTGGGGGTTATGAGTGGGTCATTTACGTCTACCCTGGCGGGTGCACGGATTTTTCGAACTATGTTTCAGTCTTCGTAGCTCTGACTAGCCACGGTACCGATGTCAGGGCACTGTTCGAGTTCATGCTTGTGGATCAAAGCGGGAAAGGAAGGCACATTGTGCGTGGGCTTCTTGATAGGCCGCCTGACATTAGTATCTATAAGTGCCAGGGAAGCTTTAGGTATGTAGAGCTTATTTTACAGCTATGCTATGACTGTTAGTATTTTTTCTTGTTTTTCTCTTTTTAGAACGGATGGAAGTGGAAGATGTGCCTTCGTTTTGAATATGTTGGAATTTTAAGTGATTTCAAAATTTCTAATTCATTCTCATTGAAACACGTCCGCCTGAGACTGTTCTTCATTACCGCGATTGCATTTTTTTTTTTTTTGCTTTCTGAAATTGTTCACCCTGTGAGAATTTGGAGGTGATAAACTATTCTAGGAGCTTACCTATTTCTCAACTCTCGTGTTTGATGACTGTTTCAGGGGATTCAAGGATTTCGTTAAGAGATCTGATCTGGAGACATCGAATTGTTTGAAAAATGACTGCCTTCTGTTGCATTGTAAGGTTGGTGTTTCAAGAAATTGTGTCGTGACTCCAAGGAATGATCTGATTTTACCCGTACCATCATCTAACATGGGGCAAGCTTTTATGTCCATGTTTGATCGTGGAGTGGGCTGTGATATTGTGTTTCATGTTGACGGTGAAACATTCAACGCACATAAAGTGTTACTCTCTGCCCGTTCCCCTGTTTTCATGGCGCAATTCTATGGCAATTCTAACGTGGACAAGGTAGTAATTGAAGATGTCAAGCCCTATATCTTCAAGGTATGCGTGTCAGGTGTACTAAATTATTATATGCTCTCTGTATATGGTCTTAAAGACTGAATCATAGGATCTAGCATTTAGCGTTTGTTGTAAATTCTATCTTTGGATATAAATTTGCAATCCTGATTGCTGATACATTATGGACTACTGGGGTAGTAGATTTGAACATGCAAGTATCCAAAATCGGATTTTGCCAAAGTGAAATGCATCTTTCCTATGCATCTAACATGAAAGGTTCTAATTTTATGGTAGGCTATGATCACATTCATATACTCTGATAGGCTCCCAGATGTTCATGAGATCGCGGATTGCAGTTCATGTTCTAGTGAAATAATTATCAGGCAACTGTTGGCCGCTGCTGAGCGGTATGGAGTAGCAAGACTCAAACTGTTATGTGAAGTCAAATTGTATGAAGAGAGGATTGTTGATACTGTTTCCAGCTCGCTAAAATTGTTGGGTACAAAAATGGGTGCGAAACGTGGTAGAAACACTTCAAGGGAGGATCATGTGGAGCTCAAACGTTTGCGGTCGACTGGGGTATCTACCACTTTGTTGCCCGCTGCTCAAGTCTATTTGTCTGAAACTTGCTGCGATCAACTGGAGAGGTGGGTCTTGTAGGCATAAGATCTATATGGTTGTGCTTCAGCTTATCACATCTTTAATATGTAAACATTGTGCTATGGATTTAAATGTTAAAAATAATGCGGTTTGTAGTTATTTGGTGCGGATGATTATGCAACTTTGTTGTTCTAGGTAAGGTTGGATGAAAACAAATACCGACAGTTGGTCTACATATAGCGGTGTTTGATTGTGTGTGATAGGCTCATATTTTTCATCTAGTTATTATGCCTTTAGCCATCTGACGTTTTGTTAGCCAGCTCTTACAAGCTTGTTTATATTTAAAAAATGTTTCAGGTTGGGCCTTGGTGCAAAAGACACGAAGAGCACAGTGAAGAGCACCGAGACATAAGGGCGTCAAGGTTGTAAATCTTAAGAGTAGAACAACTTCTAATTTTATATAGACTAGCATGCTAACTAAAGTATCCTCTTTCACCTATTGTTCTCAGGTACTATTGGTAATTAGTAGATGATATTTTTTAGTTTGCACCCGTGTCTTGGTTAAGCTGAAGTACAAATTGTGTTCCTTCTACAATGCAAGGAATGTCAACAGTTTCCTTGGTTCATTCTTTTCCAAGACCGGTAATTCTAACATGGTGTAAATACAGGTTATACTAAATTGGTATCATCATATGCTCTTCTTGCCAGCCGACCGAGAAGATGATATTTTTTAGTTTGCACCCATCTCACTAGGCTAATAATCTCTTCATGTGTCCTCTCTTCTTTTTCGATTGGCTGCTACCTATAAATGTTGCCTTGTCCCTCTAAAAAAAATCTTACCTCCTCTTTTGCATTCTTTCTCTCTTAGATTAGGGTATTTGTGTCGGAATCAATATGACTTTTCTTTTTAAGTTGCCCGATATCGACTCTAACCCCATGCTTCTTTTCGTCTTCCTCACCTATTCTCTCGTCGTCTTGCTTGTTGCCTTTCAACTTCAATCTCTTGACTACACACACATACAAATTCTAGAAGGATTTGTGATGGAACGTTGCTTGCTGGGAAACTCTTCTCCCTGAGCTCGTGGACGCAAAGATGCCTCTACGTCACTCCAACACTTGTGCTTCTGTTTCGGGTGGTTTAGGTATGCTAAAGGTGTCCCTAGCTTTTACCTCTTTGAATTTGATTCTACGTCCATCGTGAATGCAATCCTGGTGCGGCCTGTTGGGGGTTAAAACCTAATTCGGCAAGTATACTGGTCTTTGTAACAAGTTTTCCTAGAAAGTATTCCCTATGTTATCGAACCAAAGAGCAGTATCTAGTTTAATCTCAATTTAAAACAATTATTAAATTAATGAAAACGGAAAACAAGAAATTGGGGGTTTAATTGATGAAATTATAATTCTAAAAATAAGTAAAATAAATAATAGCAAGAACAATAACTGCAGAAAGGAAAGTGTTGGTTTTCTTGATAATTATGGGAGAAATCCAGGTTTACTACTCCTCGTAGTTCCCGGTTCCCTTTTAATGTGTTTACCAAATTCTTGATTAAAATCCTAGATCAGATTATTTCACGTCCGGTCTCCCGCTCGGCGAAATCTAATTAACAATTATCAAACCCTAACTCTCGTTATGAATTTCTTAATTGCTAACATCTTTAAGCACGACCTAGTTAGATAATCAGTTAATATTTTAGAGGAATTGTCGTCTCCAAATTAACTGGTTTTGTTCATGTAGTCTATTGAATATCGCAGTTCTCACTTGTAAACAGACAAACTAGTAATCTCTAATAATTGGCTAGACTATCAGAGAATAAATAATAACAAAGAACAAAACTTTAATCTAATTAAAAATGGTAAAATCACAAAGATAATAGAACCTCGAATTCGGATTACATAGCAAACCGGAATCTAAAAGTGCTACTCAGCCATAGACATGATAACAAAACACAAATTATGAAAAATAGTTTAGAGAAGATATAACAAGAAGAAGCTCTGGGTTGGAAACTCCGTGTTGAAGTCTCTGTCTCAAATCTCCAATCTGTTATGCTCAAACTCCCAATGAAAATATCAAAAACTGCTAACTCTCTCTTTCTGATGTCAAAAATCACTTGTAGAATCAGAAGATATGTCAAAACTCTAGTCTCCCTTCTTTTTATCCTGCGGCACGCCTCTGTTGATAAATATAATATTTTTATCTTTTATTTAAGTATCGTAGCAAAATTCCGGCCCTTCACTAATATTGGTCCGGGTTTGCAAACAAGTAAGCAAACTCGGACCACCTCTCAAATTAGGCAGAAGATTTCGACGATAGGCTGGTCCGGGTTTGTAAACAAGTACACAACCCGATTATGTCTAAAAGTATCCAGTGAGTTTCTCGGAAGGATGGTCCGGGTTTACAAACAAGTACATAAACCCGGACCATGTCTGAAAATAGGCAGAAACTTGATCGAAGAGCTGGTTCGGGTTTGTATCCAGGACCAAAACCCGGACCAGTTGTAGATTGAACTTTTTCGTCCAAAAATCATCATTTGACTCCGGTTTGACTTCCATTGGTTGACTCAAGCTCTAAAGTCTTCGTTTAAGCATCTTCTTGAGCATTTTACCCTGAAAACACATCAATTGAAACATAGGAGACAAATATAACAACAAAGCGTAAATAAGACAATAAGAAGGGATTTTAAAGTCATAACGTAGATAATTAAGCATGAATTAGCCTCGTAAACTTAGGCAAATTCCCGACTTATCAGGTCTGTGGTTAATGAGCAATCGATTCTCTACTTTTCAGCAGTCAGACTTCCAGATTTCTTTTGACAAGCACAATTTCAAATGGGGTTCCCTTTTGGGTTCGTATATTTGACGTGCCGCTCTCCTACTGGATGCTGAGCTTCGGAGAGAAAGTCGTAGCCAAGATCTGTCACTTTTTGGGAATCATGGAGGACACATCGGTAGGGTGTTTGAGTTTCATTCGGTTGAATGTTCAACTCAATATTCACCTCCATGTTCTTCGCTCTCTAGTACGATGGCTTGGATTTGGTTTTCACTGTCACGTACGATGACATGCCTAAAATCTGCTTTGGGTGCGGCTTTCCTCCACGACTCAAGTTTGTGCCCCCACAAAAGAATCCTAGGCTACAGGGAAGTTTCTTATGGAAATGGCTGAGCACGGACACATACCTCGCTTGTACAAGTTTTATGAGTTTATTGATTGACCCTCTTACAAATGCCTTCTCCCGGATGTATGTAACGGATTATCTCGATTTTTGTCCAGTAAAGGCTTCCAACCTCCAAGGGCTTGCATGTTCATCCGTGTCTATCAAGCTCAGGAACTAGCGGTCGACGTTTGCCTAGTCGGGTCTTCAAAAATGGGACTTTGCTCAATTGTTGGACATAGGCCTTGATGACGATGCTCCAAGCTCCATACGACAAGAAGCATACCGTAAAGGAAAGAGACCTATGATCCTTGATATCCCTGAATCCTCTTGGATGGCAGAAGAACGCCATAGACTGTCTTTTTCAAGCTCTCAGGTGCTTCTGAGTGGTACTTGGAGTTGCCCACAAAAATGAGGATCAAGGGTCCAGGTGGCATGGGCCTAGGCTCGATCCATGCACACTCTTGGGCCTATCGGAGCTTTATTGTGTCGTTGTTTGTGATTATGTATTTTTCTCTTATGTCTAATCTACGTTGTAATCTAGTATTTGATCGTTCGCTACTTATACTTCTGACTTATGTCTTGAATTGGTGACCGATTATGGCTTGTTTTCCCTGGGCTCTCATTGTCAGGGCTAGGTTGTCAAGGTTCTCATCAATGGTTTGCATCTTTTTGGTTGTTCCCGATTGGGTCGTTTTAGTTTGCTTGGAGCCTAGTAATGGGGCACTTCCGATCTGTCAATTGCTTTACAACCTCTTTATAGGAAATTTAGGCTGTCTATATACAGTTTGTAGAGGACTAAGATAGCTATGCTTAGTTGAATTGCGCTATAATATGATATGCACTAAGTGTAAAAAAAGCTCTTCTTGCCATGATTGAAGCACATAGTTTGCTTTTTCTCAAAGATGGGCAAAGTTAAAGAGAGTAACACATCAAAGACAAAATCCCTTTAACTTGGTAGGTAAATAGCATGTGACAAAACTAACAATTTCTTCTAGGTGAGTAAAGTAAACTGAAATAACACAAAGCATGCATGTGTATGACTTGAGCTGAGATGAAGTACAACTAAAATAGGCGATTGTATAATCATCAGAGTAGCTAGGCAAGGAGCGTGCGTGTATGGATTAGTAGCCACCAACAATATCTGGGGTACCTTGGGGCACAACTTAAGAATACACTGACTATTACTGAGGTATTCAAATATTGAAAACTCACTTAATAATGCATAGTGGTAACAATTTGAATTACCATCCCAGCTCATATGTGCAAAGGACTCATCTGAAACCCGTCTGTTTTACCAAACCTGAAACTGATCAAAACCCAAAAATATTTAAATATATTAAATTCGAATGTAATACCCTCAATCCTATAGCGGGATATGAGTAATAACGTTAATGGTTTATAAAAATGCATATGGGTTGACTACAACAACAAGATCTTCCACTTTTAGGCCCAAGTGAGAACAAAGAGCTTAAGGTGGCTAGCTTTAAGCCCCAAAGGTGTGACAGCTAGATTGTTGGACAACTGCCTATATGGGGTGTTACAAATGGTATTAGAGTGGACTCGGGACCTTGCCGGGATAGGCTACCCAACACCTACCGAGGAGTTCCATGGGACTTGGATGTTAGGCTTGTGATGAGGACATCACATTCTTCGAGTAGGGGAGAATGTAATACCCTCATCCCACATCGGGATATCAGTAGTAATGTGAATAGTTTATAAGAACATATATGGTTTGACTACTACAATAAGACATTCCACTTTTAAGACCAAGTGAGGAGAAAGGGTTTACGTGGCTAGTTTTCAAGCCGGAATGTCATAGGAGCTAACCTGAATTCAAAACTGACCTGAACCTGGATAACATGAAATAATAGTAATTAAAAATTGGCCAAACTCGAATAATATGAAATAAGGTGACCCTAAATTGTCCTGAATGACCAAATAAAGATTAAAAAAAAACTTGATTTAACCTGATTATATCTTAATGAAATTCAAAATAGACATTGTTTTGTTCTCCTTGTGCAAGAAGAATGACATAAAAATTTGTCCACCCCTCAAGACAATACTAATTCCATCTCCTTCTTAGTTGAGCAGAGCAACCAGAACTAGAAGCCCCTTGCTCAAAACTAAGGAACAACTACAAGGCGTGGCAATCTCCATTGTTCCTACTATAACAAGGGAGGCCATATAGAAGACAAAATTTTTTAAAACATGGCTTTCCTCAAAACTGAAGGAATAACATATTCAAGAGGTCCACCACCAGCTACTACATTAAAGAAAAACTGGATGAAGTCTAGGACCCTTTTGGAGGAGTTCTGACAAATGAACAAGTCAGCCAGTTGCTAAATTACATCATAGATTAAAACCAAACAGTAACAATGAAGAACAAATATGGAATCCAACTGTGATTTTATCGGTAAATCTTTTACCTCTACTTGTTCTTATGGTTTTTATCGAGAATTGTTTTTATTCACATGCCTTAGTTAGCAATAGTTATGATGCTGCTGATTGAATTTTTGACACGGGGGGCTTCAGACCACATGAGCGGGAGTCTTGATATGTTTGTTGATTATACTGTTCTAAATCGAATTCATGCCGTGGGGATGGCTGATGGCCACCCACAACTAGTTAAGATTAAGTGCAATGTGCATGTAATTGATTTCATACACTTGAATGATGTTCTCTTTGTCCCTAGTTTTGTGTTTGATCTAATATCTATAAGCAAGCTGTCTAAGGACATGAAAGGAAGTTTTTGTTTTAATTCGAATTCTTGTATTTATCATAATTGTAAACAACAACAAGAGGTGAATATTGAGCGGCTCTATAGGGTCTCTACCTACTGGATTTTGATTGTAACAGATCTGTTAGGAAATTTGTGGATTCACATACTATTGGAAATAATGTAGTAGACCTATGGTTCTAACTGCAATGATGCTCTTAGTCTTTGGCATCACAGGCTAGGGCATTTTCCCTAGGAAAAACTCTTAAATTTAGGTCTAGTTAAGGAAAGTTCATTGTCAGGCCAGTTTGTATGTGAGTCATGTATAAGAGCCAAGAGTCATAGGATCCCGTTTGCAATAAGTTTAATAAAATCTTAATGTTTTTGTCTGGTTCATATTGATTTATGGGGCCCTTATAATCAGAAAACCCATGATGGAAAATCACATTTGCTCACTATAGTTGATGATAAGAGTCGTGCAACATGGACCCATTTATGTGCCTCTAAGTCTGATTATTACCATCATTGTGTAATTTTTAATTCTGATTGAAAGACTATTCAATAAGAAGGTTAATGTATAAGAAGTGACAATGCTTATGAACTAGGTAATTCAAGTCTAGGTTCAACGAAATAGCCCCTTTGAAATAATTTATAACAACAAACCTGATTACACTTCCCTTAGATGCTTTGAATGTTTGTGTTTCGCTAATATTATAGAGGCTTGGCATGATAAATTTCTGTCAAGATCTTCTAAGCTGTTTTTCTTGGATATGGTCAAGAAAAGAAAGGCTATAAATTATTTAACTTGGATAACAGCAAAATCATTTACAATAGGGAAGTAACTTTTGATGAAAACCTATATCCCTATAGAAAGCATGATAACTTAAATACCAAAACAGTACCTGGTAAAGCCGGATGTGATTACCCTTCTATGAGGATGATTCTATAAACCCCTTGTATTATAACCTTGATCTCGCTGATATGAGCAATCCCAAGCCCATCATGGATGATGAGGAGGAAACTATTTTAGCAAGAAATTAGCAGCAACAATCTGTCACCTTTGCTTAACGTCAAAAGGAGAACAAAATGATCATAGTGAACAACCTGCTGAAATAGAACAGGAAGAACCTCTCATCCTGAAAAAACCAGAAAGAAAAAAACATGCTCCTAGACATCATAAAGACTAAATAGGGGAACAGTATCTACTGTAGAAAAAGATAAGTTTCCTGTCGACTATTTCTCTGAACTTTTAAATAACAGAATTTCTTCTATTATCAATACCAGTCAAGATTGCTATGCCCTTACTAATTCCTACTACAAGCACATAACCTTATATAATAAAACTTCAATTGTTAATTTTAATTCTCAAAATCTGATTTATGTTGTTATGCTTGAAAGACTTGAACATCTTTGTTGTTTTTCTAATTATGTCGAAAAAATGAACCTACCTATTATGAGCAAGCCATAAAGGATTCTAGGTGGAAGACAATTATGAATGAATAATTTTTCAGCCTTAGAAATAAATATTACTTGGACCTTAGTAGATTTATCAACGGGAAATAAAGCCATTAAATGCAAATGGTTTACAAAGATGATGAGGTGTAAAGCTAGGTTAGTTGCCCAAGGTTATACTCAATGATATGGAGTTGATTACTTGAAAACTTTTTCACCCGTGGTTAAATTCACTACCATAAAGGCTTTAATCATTCTTGCTGCTAAAAGGTCTTCCTTTATTAGCCACCTTGACTTTAATAATGCTTTATTCATGGGGACTTGGATGAGTGTGTTTACATGGCAATACCCTAGGTACATAAGGAAGAAAAACAAGAAATATTTGTAAGTTGAATAAATCACTTTATGGATTGAAACAGGCCTCAAGAATGACATTACAAACTGAGTGTTTTTTTTTTGAAAAAGGTTGGATTTGTGCAGTCTATGAATGACTATTCTTTAATTTCTTAGAGAACTGATAATAAGGTGTGTTTCCTTGTGGTATGTGTAGACGACATTTTGATAACAAAAAATGATCTGGCCTTGATTGAATCTGTTAATACTAAACTCAACGAGAGTTTTAGAATTAGAGATCTAGGGAGGCTAAACCTCTTTCTTGAAATGTAATTCTTGCATACTACCCATGGAATAATTCTATGCAGAGAATGTATAGTGAAAAACTGATATTTGAATATGATTGTGATGATAAAGAAACCTATTGCATGACCTCTTGATATTACTTCTAAGCTAAGGAAGGATGAAGGTACTGTCCTGGAAAATCCTTCACAATATAGGAGACTTGTAGGCAAAATAGATTTCCTATCTCATAGTAGGCCTGACTTGAGTTATACTATTCAAGCATTGAGCAAAGCTGCTCTTCACATTCTAAAATATATATTAAGGAACTCTTGGATATGGGTGACTGTTTATGTAACACCCCCACCACCCTAGTTCTAAAACGTCACACGTCGCACACTTATCACGTAAGATATGCAAGACTACACTAATGGAACCCAAAACTGAAGCAAAAGACTCAAAAGCAGAACAAATATACATGTAAACACATTTTAAACATGTCAAAATAGTTTATACACACTTAGGTATCATTCGGGTCAGCATAAACCCAACACAAATGTCAGCATATTTAGACTTGCATATGTTAGCCATCCTTTATTTGGTTTTGTTGTTCGGCTGACTGACATGTTTTACCCGCATGTTGCCATTTCCTTCCTGTCCCTTCACTTTCTCTTCGCTTCTTCCTCTTTGCAACTACTATGACTTCACATTAAAATACGAATTCACAATATATTACTTATAATACCACATAAATTAATAAAATAAAAAAAATGTGCAGATTAATTGATCTCTTTATTAAAAAATTTAAACAGTGTAAATTTATTAACATACAAAGTTACAAAAATATAATATATTATTAAAAGTTACAATTTCATTAAATAAATTCAAACAACATTATCAAAAAAATTGAAATTCTTGTTCTCTTTTCATTACACTTTTATATTTGTAAGAATTATAAAATTATAGAAAATAGCAATATATTGTTTTGGTTGCATTTGTACTAGGTTTTTTTTATTGTAAATTAACTAATTATAGTAATATATTGTTTGTGAATTTTTCCTTTTATTTTTTTAACAAATTGTAGTTTTAAATTGTAATGAAATATTAATAATTGTAGTACAAAAATGGTAACACACCACACATAACTAACTTAATTAACTTAAGCTGCAAATATGCCGCACCGCCAAACAGCAGTTTTCAAAACCGCTACAAATATGTCAGCACAAAACTGTAAACAAATATGTCAGCGCAAACAACTACCTAAATATGCTGCAAATATGGTATCAAAGCAGCCATGCCAAACAGAGCCTTAGGGGATCATAACCCCTCAAACAGAAGTAAAAACAGAGATCAAATGAATATTTTAGGCAAAAATAGATGGTTGTCCGGACATGCGTCCTGGCTTACAAGTCTGGACACATGGTGAGACTCAAAACAGCGAAGTCCGAACATGTGTCCGAGCTTAGAAGTCTTGACAAATTTCCAATAAAACATACGAGGTGGCGTTCGGACTTGTGTTCGAGCTTGCAAGTCTGAACAGATGTCGAGACTCAAAACAGAAGAATGTCTGGACTTGTGTCCGGGCTTACAAGTCCAGACACACATCGTCCTCGCAAACTCTCCGGACTTGTACGTCTGGACGGAAGTCTGGACAAAGGAACCTGTCCGGATAGAAGTCCAAACGGAGCAAAAACTGCATAAAATCAGAAGCAGTAATGACGAACACAAAGCCAGAAATTCATCATTGAATATACATATCTTTTCATAACAAAGTAAGCAATCGAAACACATTTCCATGGGGTTTAAACAGAGCAAAAACATAATTCAAAACCAAGTAAGATTCACAATGAAATTATAGAACATGCAAATCGAACACATTCAGAAACGAAACGAAACCTACAATTCGCTTGGGCGAACACACCCACACCGAATCCATCTACCACCTACCTCAATCCGAAGCATGCAGAACTCAACAAACTCCACAACAAACTCTCATTGAATATCCACTCGAAGCTTGATGAACTATCGACTGGATTGAACAGAGGGCTGAATCAAAATCAGAAACAAAGAAGACAAAACCGAGAGCAAATTAAACCAAAACTAAACCCACAACTCAAACCTGAAATTCGACGGACTAGTGAAATGAAACACCACGAGATGAACCTTCCAAACAATTTAGACACCAGAAGTAGAATTAAGGAGGAAGAAGGAGTGCAAAGGGAGAGGAAGAAAGAGCGAAAATTCTTATTAGGGAAGGAGGAAGGAGAAATGAAATGTCGTGAAAAGAACTTCCTCTCATAACTTATTAATTAATAACAAAGGAAAAAGACACTCTCGCCCTTCCTCCCTTCTAAACTAATAAAATATGCCATAATAACTTAGCTCTCACTATCATAAGATAGAAAAATGACATACGCTCCCTTTGCAAACTAGAAACAAAATTAAAAAAAAAAACTGGGACACAACAGTTTAACACAAAACAAAACTACACATTAGCAACCCTTTGTGATAAAGAATCGGGCAAGTTCTCTCAACACTAGGCATTCTATCATCGGCTATTTCATACAGATTGGAGGTCGTCCCCTATCTTGGAAGTCCAAGAAACAAACAATCGTGGACCTTTCCTCACAAAAGATGAATACTGCGCAATGAGACATGTTACAGGTGAGCTGAGTTGGTTGTCAAGATTTCTATCTTTGCTGGGATTAGAAAATATTCAGCATATTCTAGTGAAGTCAGACTGTTATCTACATACCCAAAAATCCAGTACGTCATGAAAGTACCAAGCATATCGAGTCGAATGTGCATTTTATAAGGGAAAGGTTGAAAGAGGGTCTAATTACTGTGGAACTCGATAGTTCTAAAGAACAACTTGCTGATATGTTGACAAAGTGCTTGCCTGGCAAACAATATCCAAGGCAATTCAAGAAGATGGGTCTCAGGGCAAGTGCAAGTGACATTGTTGTTTAACATATGGAAAACTTCAAATCCTCCAAGGAAACCTTGTAAGATTTGAGAGGATGGTGGGTATTTAGTCATTATTTAATTTGTTTTATTTGTTATCAGGTTATCTTTGAATAGTTATATCTTAACCTGATAATATCTCTGAATAGTTATATCTTTGACTGAGAGTTCACTTTGTTCTATGTCATACATTCTCATGCTCCTTTATTCTCTCATTACAATTATAGAGTTTCCTTTGATTTTCTTCAAGGATTCTTTATAAGACGTTGAAAGTTGATGCAACCAAAGACAAGGTTGAGGTAGGGTGGGTTCAGAGAGATCAAATGGAAAATTGGTTCTAAGACCAATGGCCAAAGGGGGAGGTGCCAACGGACGTTGGCAAGTACTATAAGTTTTGTCTACCTCTCCAAACCAAACTGAAAAATATACTTGATCTCCCCTAAACCCAGTGCACTCTCTACTGGGCAAAGAAAGATTCCGCACATTGCAAAGAAAGGTACATAGATCATCAGGTGAACCGCCATGATCATAAAAAGGCAACCAATGATAGATTGTTTTGGAAGTTTGGTTCTCATAAGGAGAGGCAAAGTGTTTGGCAGGGTTGACTTGAAAGCGGTGAAAATCAAGACAATTATAGACCATATTTAGGTAGTGAAGTAGAGATGTCTAAAGAAAGCTGGAGAATGTGCTGCTCCTAATTGGGTCTCAATGTCCAACTCAGTCAAGCGGCTTGTCATTGAGTGGAACAAGAAATCTCAAGCACTCCTAGCTATCCCACAGTAGCTGGTGAATCTTCATCTAACCTGATGAACTTGCTACCCCCCATCTTAATTCTTCTCCTTTTGCTCTGTTTTGTCGGTTGCTAATGTCCTGTTTTTTTATCGTACTCTCATGTGTTGGTGAAAAAAGGTTCTTATGAACCTCATATTGCATTTTTTTGCTGGTCTCCCCAACCCTTATAAAAAATGAGAAAAAGCAACTTTAGCATACAATGCAACAAACTCGATTGATCCTCTACCGTTTTTGTTATCTCAAACATGATGATGACTAGCGCATAATTACCGGGTATCATTAACTTAATAATGAGCAAGATATGTCACCAGTATAATTTGAATTAATAAGAAAACCATTAGTAAAAATTACCGAGCTTTCAATATTGGTTTCATGTAATATGTTGTTCTATGTCATATATAGTAAAACTAGAACATATTTCGATATTAATCAGGATGAAATACCCCTAACCTTTAAAATATAATTAAATGATCTATTAATGATCTAAGATGATTATTAAACATCTAAATATATTGGGGAACAATCTAAAAGATCTCAACAAGGCAAAACGCGCCTTAAGATCGGTAAAGCCAAAAATGTGCTTTAAAACACCATAAAGATTGTGTGACCTCAAATAGGATCCAAAGTGGATTCCTAAGTATTATAATGAATCAAGGAACACAATAAAACCATTCTCAAGGAGAACTAAGCTCAGGAACATCCTGTGACACAAAAATGTGCGCTAAAACTCCTTAAAGCACGTTTTTGTGAGATTGCCTTTTAAATTGATTTTTAATGGGCTTAAAAATTATAATTATCCTTAAATATGATATTTAATCATAATATCATATTAAGAATTTAATTCCAGAAATTTACGAATTTTTACAAATTTAATATTAAATATTAATAAAACCCTAAAGTGGGGCCCGCATGAGTCAATATTGACCAAGCATGGTCAATGGTCAATAAATTGACCCACTTGGACCATGGCAGCCGGCTGGCTACAGGAGAGGAGGCTGCATAATTCCTTGATTGACAATAATGCTACCTAATGCAAGACTTTTCCAAAAATAATGTTACTTTTACATTATTTCAAATTTTATCAATCATTCCCACTTCCTCCTTCCTTCCTTGTCCGATTTCTCTCATCCCAGCCGAGCTCCTCCTTCCTCTCAAGCTCCCAAGCTTGCTCTTGAACATGGAAGGCAAACCTAGCTCCTAAGTCATTAATGTAAGTGATTTAATGTCATTTTTAGCTCTTTTTCTTCATCTCTTCACCACCAACACCTAAAATTCGTGGCTCATCTATTCCTATGGCTTATTCTCAGTGTTCTAAGGTTAGAACAAGAGCTAAACTCGGTTGAGACCAGTAGAGGGACCAAGGTTGTTCAAATCTACATTTTAAGGTAAAAATGTGCTTTAAGCTCATAACTTTTGATTCCTTTCGAGTTTGGCTGTGAAATTTTGGTCATAGACTCATCTTCTTCCCCTTTTCACGTGGGATCTGTTGGTTAGCCATTTGGAGCAAGGGTGACCGAGATCCAAGAGAAATACTCTCTTTTAAGGCATTTTTCCAAGGTAAAACCTAATAACAAGGTAGGATTTCGAGATCTAACTATTTCCTATGTCAATATAGTAGATCTAACACCTTGTGGTGGTTTGGTTCAGGTCGAAAATACCTAGAACTTCCCTTGCATTTTTAAGGTGATTTTTGTCTTAAATCTTACATAATTATTCCTTATGGTTAAGCTCATGCTTGGAGTGTAACCATATCTTGTTTTTGTGTATTAAACATGTCTAAATCAAGTGGTGAATTTTCCTACAAGTGACCGAGCCCATACAAGGATAAATCAAGGTATAAACACCTTAAACTTATGATTTTTGTAATTTTTAAGTATATATATGTACATGGCCGAGAGTGAAACTTCAAATATAGGTCATATTGACCTAAAATGGAAAAAATGGCTAAGATAAATTAAGCTAGTCATTTAAGAGATTTAATTAACATAATGGTCAAATTATGACATTATGTGGAAAAATAATTAAATGGAAGTGAGGCCGTGAGTATATTGATATTTTGAGACATTTATTGTGTAATTTATTTTCAAGTTCAAGGTTGTAATAAGGCCATGTTATTAGGCCATTTTAATTTAAGTTTATAAGCTTATTTAGTTTTATTTATGCTTATAATTAAAATTGGGGCCAATTCGTAATATTGAGAAAATAAAAGCCGTGGGCTTAATTTAGAGAAATTTAGGATTTTTAAATGAATTTAATAAAATTATAACATTTTATAAAGTTTTGGGTCAAAATTGTAAAAATAGAAAAGTATAGGCTATTATTTGTAATTACCGAAAAGTTGGTTCCCATTTGGTATTAGGAGTCAAAGTTGACTATATAGGAGACTTTGACCAAGTTTAGAAAATTTAAGAAATTAAAATACTACCTTATAATAAGATACTTATTAAATTGTAAAAGATTTATAAGTCTTGGGGTAGTAATGTAATTACCGAAACTTAAGGGTGCTAAATGGAGTTTAGTAAAGTCCTTAGGTTATTAGGAATTTTTAGAAGTTGATTTGGGTAAATTTGGAGTTTATATGAATTATCTAGGTATATTATAAGATATTTCAAACATGTTACACGTGGGTAACATATGTGGTCAAACCGAGATTTAGAGAAAGTATAAGGTTAATAATGATATTTATAACCTTTTGGTATGGTTTGGTAATTTTGGAATTATATATAAGGTTTTGTGAAGATATATGTATAATATATGGTTTTGGTGATATTAGAAACTATAAGTTATAAGATGGGGTAAATTGGTGAATATAGAAAGTTAAGTGGTGGAAATTAAATTCAAATAGACCATGGGGTCTGTTCGGTATTTTGGAGAAAATATAACCATAGGTTATAATTATATTAAGAAATAAGGATTATAATATAAGGTATAATTATAAGGTAACAATGGATTATATTTTGGGGTTGATTTATAAGTTATGGAAATATAGTGGAGAATAGTTAATACCGAAAGTTTTAAGGGCTATTTGGTATTTTATAACAATATATAACTATAGGTATAATTGTTTTAATGACTTAAATGTAATAATTGTTATATAACCATAATATAACATTATATAAATTATGTGGTGGATTTTGTAAATATTTGAGAATTATAGGTGCTGTTCGAAAATATTAATATTTTTGAATGAAATTTATAATATGGTTTTAATGTTATAAGAATTATAACATTTATAATATAAGAGGTATTCATTAAAAAGAATGAATATATGTTATAATGACTTACCATATAATGAATAGTCCTATAATGCATATATAAATAAATATATGTTATGGTGTGGAAAGTATAATATAGTTCAATAACTATATATACCACAATTAAAATGATATGAGATGAAGGGAAAAGAATTGTAAACATTAGATATGGAATTCTAATGTTAGGAGTATACATGAAATAATAAGAACTTATATAGTTCATGGCATTTTATATATGAATTATACTCCTTTAAACTTGGGAAAACAAACCTTAGAAAAATAAATACTAAGGTGAGATGTATAATACATGGTAAAGAATTATACATGCAATATCGAAACAAACTATACAATATACAAGGTATATTAAGTTACATGCGATAACAAGTTCAAACGTTAAGTATATTAATATACGAGAGGAAACTACGCATGTAATGTAATGTCTTTCCTAATCCTGAATTAAACTGAAAACCCGTCAAACATTGACAGTTAATATACGGGGGATAATAGGGATAGGTTAATAACGGTACGGGGTGCCGTAGGGTATTGTTAATATGAGATGCTGATGCATAGTGTGATGCATATTGCTAGATTGTTAGAGGCGTCTCGAGGATCTCCAGAGAATTAGCTGATTCATACTCCACCGTAATACTTCCAGGGTGAACGGTATGTTATTTATGTGGCTTGATTGTCTCTGAGGATTTCCTCAGTTCAGACATTGTGTGAAAATCTGTGATAAGATTGAATGTCTGCTTGTGTGAATTAATATGCCTGGGTTGTGTATTAATGCTTATTATTATTACTGTTGTACGATAACAGTATTGTTCGTATATATGAACATATTATAAAACGAACTAGCGGCAATGATGCTATCTTATATGTGTAATATAAGGAACGTAAGTAAAACGTTGTAGCATTAAGATAATAAGATATATATAATATCTGGAAATTGTATACGGAGCACTGGCCTCTCTAACGCCGCTCTCGTATCTAGCACTGGATCCCGAGTCGACATACTCAGGATTAGACTGTGACCTTAGTCTGCTGTGCTAGGAAAAATATATGGTAAAGCGATGCGATGGTATAAATAAAGTTATCAAAAGAATGTGGTTCTTACTGTAAATTGTGATCCATTAATGATACTAGGATACCGTGTGGTAACCGAAAGTATCTGGATAAATTTCCAACGGACTACAGATGGTCGTCGGTCGGAGACTCTACCGCTGGAGTGGCTACTGCCATGGGTGACCCGCCATAGGTGATGGGTAATTTAAAGACACGTCCTTCTAACGAGACGTTGTCATTAGACATAACTGAACAATACGAACGACTGTGTTAGCTCGTACATTAGGCGAACATTGTTTGGGCTTGCATGCCGAAGACGAGAGTTTATTCTCATTTATAATTCTCATTGTTTCGCCTTGTTGTTCATTGGTTGTGCTTTGTGGTTATGTGTGGTATGTTGGTGGATTTGTTTGAACGAGCCATTGTGCTCATATTGTGTGTTGTGAACTGGTTGTGGCGAGTCGCTGTACTCACGTGTGGTTTATGGTGGATTGTTTGGTCGAGTGAGTCGCTGTACTCAATTATGAACTATTAAGTGTTGGTTGGAATGGAGTCTCTGTACTCATATAGGCGTTGTAACGCTTTCAGTGATTATTACGATGCGATGTGTGAAGCCGAGGGCTTGTTTGTATTTGAGTTTACTGCACTATATATATTGTTGCTTTACAGTTTATCAATAAACTACTTGCATGAAAAAGAACTGCATGCTCTCGACCAAATAACTGAGGGTCCGAGGGGGCATGACGGTCATGTAGTAACATACTCAGCAGGGGCTGATTCCATACCACAACAACCATTTTTGCAGGTATGCAGCTTCCGGTGTCAGCAAAGAGAGGGACGCGCTGGGTAGTTTAATTACAGTTGTTTAAATATGCTGTTGCATTTGATACGAACTTAGAAACGTGTATAGGATTGGGATACTTAGAATGCTCACTGTGAATGTATTTTGTAATGGTTTTGGAAAGTTAGATCTATCTCTTGTTGTCACTGCGAGAAAATGTTTCGTATGTAAGAATATATCAGGAAGCACGTTATTACTCGTATGGGCGAGTAAGAACGGTGACACCAGTAATTGATTCGTTGAGATTACCGCTGCGATTATATTGTTAAGTAAGATGTTTAGGAGCCTTTTAGAGTAGGGGTGTTACAAAAGTGGTATCAGAGCGGAGTACCGCTCTGATGATAAGAGATAGTAGGATTTATACAGTGAGCATAGGTTATGGGAATATGGGAAACGTTGTGAGGATACGTGACCTTGCGGGGTTGTTGCAATGATTAAGACTTGCACACCATAACCGTAGAGGCACTTCAATATTAAAAGACCAAGACTACGGTATTAGACCGAGTAAAGGTCTAACCCGTCCTCTTGACATCTGTCAGGAAGAGGTCAGGGTTATAGTACTAAGGAAGAACACGGAGCAGCGGAAGGCGGTGAAGGTCCAGCAACCCCAAGTAACGCGAGGACAGTATGAACCGCTCGCACTTGATGGGGGAACATCCCGGGAAATTTGCAATGGTACCCCACCCGCCGCAGCCCGTACCTCGAGTACTACCTAGTGAGACAAAATGAAATGGGAAGCACCACGGAGATAACTCTCTTGATCGGGAAGGCCCGATGTGGACGCTATGGAAATTATGTTAAATATTGAGAATAAAACTTTAAGTTATGATGAGTTGTTTAGGACCGGGGGTCCTGGTAATGGCATAACGCCTACCATATGAGTATTAGGGAAATATTAAAATAAGGTTGAGGAGATAATTCCCATAGGACTAATGGGGTTCGCTTGCTATAAGCAAAGCAACCCTGTCCTATATCCAAGAAAACACTGGACAGTGCGCTTGGGGGAAAAGGAAGTGGAAACGATGAGTAACGATTAGTTTAAAAGTTGTGTAACAGATGGAAAGAATTACCTTTTGAAGTCTCACCCGAAGCGAGTAACTCTAAAACCATGCAACACTGAAGGTTTAAGATGGCCCGACGTGCATGAGGAGAAACCTTAAGAACTGTAGGAACAAGAACTCGTTAAATTGCTATTATGCAACGCCTCGTGAGGAAAGTAAGACCTTACTACCATGACAAGCTTGTGGGAACGAGTGCGGGAGTGAGACTATATAAACTTGAATAAGAACTTTTGGCTAGAACAGGAACCCGATTTGGGAATAGCACTGCACTGACACACCGTACCGGTGGCGCAGGCTGCATGGCGCACTTGCCACTGCAAGTGCCACACTAACCAAAGTGCTAAATTTCAACCTACCTTGCGCACTTGCTACAGCAAGTGCAGCGACAATAAACTAACTCTAAAGGACCGAGTGGTCCAGGTGGTTACCAATAAACACTAAACTTTTATGCGAGCCCATATGCAATAAAGCAGAAAATAGCCTTTTAAAGGCAGGGGTACAAACCTTTGGGTTAGAGGTCGATTGAACCTCGGGAAAACCTAGCCGGTCTGACCATTAAACCTAAAAAGAATATACCGTCTAGTTGAATACAAAAGGGAGTAAGTGAGAATAACGGTAATTAGTGCCTACAAGCCTAACCCCAGTGCCGGTATGGACACTAAACGTCGAGTATTACTGGTGGGGAGTGTCGAGTCCTTAGGACCAGCATAACCATATTTAGGAAGTGCGTGACATTAGTGGTTAAACCACCACCGTTGAACATTGCCAGAGGGCAAGAAGTGAGCTAAACAAGCCAAGACTTTAAAAAAAAACTTACCCGACTGAATAGATGCAAATATTAGACAAATACCGTTATGGCAAAGTGTTTTGATGTTGTAAGAAAAGATCGGGCAGGTGAAAACGTGCAATAAAAGGGCCGATTTATGCCGCACCACACACCGGAGGTGTTGTTGACCCATTATGCTGCTAGACTCCCGTATGGAGGGCAGTGGATATAAACTAAAAAGTGAAAGTTGCCTAATGACGGAAGATACCGTTACCTCGAAAAGGATGGAGGAAATATGAGTTGAATAAGAGCAAGGACTATACAATGAAAAGGAATGACTAACGGAAACCACTAAGTTGTGGGCATCCAATTGTAACCCCAGGAGAAAATATTAGAACCAACTAGGAATAAATTAAAGACTAACAATCATCTAAACTATCAGAATAAGTATTGAGTCTGAATATCGTATGGCATAGGCCTACGAAAGGATACATTTAGTACCACCAGAATGACCCAAAACTAGGAGAACAGAGGTGATGTATCGCAAGTACTGATTAATATCAGACTAAAGGGACTACCATAGGGCAGGAGAAACACGAGGTGTCAACCTTTATCATGGAGTCCGAACTACACCATAGGGTATAATCCAATGGATTGGGTGGAGTACTAGAACTGAAAACTCATACCTGAGGGCGTTAACAGCCTAGGAGTGAACGGGAGAGGTAATAAGTAGTTACTGATCCCCACTCATAGATACCAGATGACGAGCATGTGGAAACCAAAATTAGGGCGATAAGTCGCAAACACCTATCTTGGAGAAGGTAAAGGAAATACACACTAATAAAGGAGACCATGGAACCTAATATTAGGGCCATTCTGACGTAAAGGTTGGCAGCATAGTTATTTAAACATAAGTTACCGGGACTAAGAGTACAATAATCACCGGGTACGAACGCTACGAGTGTACTAAACGAGACATGGGACGACCGCACTCCTAGGAGCTTGTGGGCCTGACAAAACGTATATTGAGTTAGTTGGGTAAGTAGTAATGTATCAGTATGGTACCCCATGCATGTAAACGAGTAGTGTAAGAACCCAGGAGGTAATCAACTCTGTGTCTAAGTCAGCGAATGGAACCCTGACTAGGTAAACCATGTAATGACGAGAGAGATCTCAGTCAAATTGGCAGGTTAGGATAATCAAGGATAGCTTGATAATTAAGTGACATAAGGTCACAACTCCACAGTGGAGGAGTTAAAAATAAGTTTTGGGGATTTTAGTAAACAAGAAAACTAAGGCCTAATTATGGTAAAGGCAAATTGAACCCACGAATGAGTAGAGGAATTGTGGTATTTAAGGAAGTTATATGAGGGAAACCTTTGTAATATTAGATGCTGCCCCAAAAGGGGGGGCACATAAAGAATTATATCATGCGCTGAGGGCGCTGCGATGATGTCGCATTAAACAATAATAACCACGTGCTCAAGCCATAAAACGTTAATATGATAGTACCAATTGGAGTTGAACAGAAAATGGATACCAAGCTAAAACCTATAGTCGTATTGGATGTTTACAACAGACGAAGGGCAAAAGCGACCGTTACAAGAGATACTCTTGGTTGGAGATTAGAAACTCCATACAAACCGTAATAGCAGATAACCGACCAAACGACTGATGCATGGTGCGCAACAAAGCGACCATTATAATAATTGTTAACCGAATAATATTAGAGAAAAGTAGAAAGTAGAAGAGCAAATAAACCAATTGATTTCCCCTGACGGAGTATAGGGATGAACCGTATGTGTGGACAATAAATACCAACACACGAGGGATACGAGTTCACACCAGTAATAGGGAACCTGTATGGTACCAATGGAAGGAACTCATCCCGGTTAGAAATAACTTGGAGTCTTGAAGCGCCAGTTAGTTGCGCATATCAGACACGTTTTGACATTTAAAGGAAATTACTACAAACACTAGGTGCAAGAGCATAGCTCGACAACCATTAAACCGAAGGTTAATTCGGTAGGGTGACATGAACCCTTGGGGGTATACCATGAACATGTATAGAAAACAGGAAGAATATAAAATAACTAATTGAAATAATAAAAGTGTGTAACAAACAATACCACGCAGTGAATAACCTACTCCATTCCCATAATTATGGAAGACCGTGTAGAAAACACCGTCACTTGGAGTTGAAACCGACATAAAACTACTACCCAAAAGAGGTAAACTAACCATAAAGCAGTTGGGCATACTACTTGCGGAGCGAGTGGGCCCATATATTGCATAGGTTTGACATACCTAGCAGGTTTGGGGAAAACAAATGATGTGTTTACATCTCCCGATCAAACCATATATAAATAGACATATATCTAACCGAGATAGGCTGTATAGCCAGATGGACTAAAGCCGACCCTAGAAAAAAAAAGGGGGTAATGAAATATGTAACACATTAGTGCACGAATAGATCCACATGAATGGAACATCTTGAACTTATTACTTCAAGATGATATATATTCACAGATTACGTGGGCGTAATCCTTTTAAGGGGGGGGTAGGTAGTAGAACGCCTTAAACATACCGTACGTTGGAGTACGTAGCGCATGGTACACATGCTGCAAACACTATTATTGTACGTAGAGTACCAGTGTCATGATTGTGTTATATTACTTGAAGTAATATTGTGATGTATTATGTGTATGAACATAAATATATTCTAATTCGCATTAGTTATGGCAAATAGGAAAGGGAGTACAGATAGATTGTTCTTACCCTATTTCCGACTATTTACGCAAACATTGCGAACAATAGTCACATCACACCTGACTTGTTATCTCTTATGTGAGAATTCAAGTAGGACTTTCTGTAGCTCTGATGAGAGATTTCGAATAGATGGAGTAGCGAGCTCCGTATTATGTGATGTGTGACTAGGTATAAAACCGACTGTTTGAATGCGATGAATGGATCGGCATGAGACCGATGTGTAATCTACTAGAAGAGAATACTCTAGGTGTTGTATGAATAATAATAAGTCAAAGAGGAAACAAGATTAGAAATGAATAAACAAGTGATTGATTGAATTTGACGTGGGAAGTTGAACTTGATCCTGGTCCGATCAAGGGAAACCAAACACAAATTGAGGTGAGAGATAGTTCAACACTGACGCTGACCACGTCAGGGTTGAATGATTCTCGAAACTTCCTACAAGTGGACACAGATATGAATGGAAATTGGAATTTAAGCGTCACTCGAAGAGCCGTGGACCGTGGAGTCCTTCGTTCTGATCAAACCGGTGTGTCTGCGAGTGACATCACCCAGAGAGCCGTGGACCGCAGAGCCCTTTTGTCATTAGACCGGCGTGTCTGTGGGTGACTAAGGAAATAAGGTGACTGCCCGAGGAGCCGTGGACCGCAGTGTCCTTCGTTGTGATCAAACCGGTGTGTCCGTGGGTAGTAGACGTTGGCTGGGGTTGGGGATCGTCAAGTCCTGGTCTTTAAGACTGCTTCCCTGTGAACTGTCAACGTTAACTATATGTGCACACATACATGTGGAATAATGTGTGGGTATCCTCGCGAGATACCAACATGTAGATAGGGATGCGTAGAGTATCCCTTGTGAACACCTTTGAGTACTTTATGAGATTTGCACCTTGTCTAGTGCTGTGTACTATGAGATTTGCACCTTGTCTAGTGCTGTGTACCATGAGATTTGCACCTTGTCTAGTGCTGTGTACCTTGAGTTTTGCACCTTGTCTAGTGCTGTGTACAATGAGGTTGTACCTGGTTGAATATTTATATAGTACCGCGGGGAGTACTTTTGGTTGATGAGTTAGATGTGCACCTTGTTTAGTGCTGTGATATGAATGACTTTTACCATGAGTTTGGTTATTTGGTATATGCTGTATGTATAGACAAGGTTTGAACCTGGTGGGAGTTACTCCCTAGCAATGGACTGTTTGGTTACTTAGTGGAACTTGATTCCTTAGGTGAACTGTAGAGGATTAAGGACTTCGGGACGAAGCCTTTTTAAGGGGGGTAGACTGAAATACCCCTAACCTTTAAAATATAATTAAATGATCTATTAATGATCTAAGATGATTATTAAACATCTAAATATTATTGGGGAACAATCTAAAAGATCTCAACAAGGCAAAACGCGCCTTAAGATCGGTAAAGCCAAAAATGTGCTTTAAAACACCATAAAGATTGTGTGACCTCAAATAGGATCCAAAGTGGATTCCTAAGTATTATAATGAATCAAGGAACACAATAAAACCATTCTCAAGGAGAACTAAGCTCAGGAACATCCTGTGACACAAAAATGTGCGCTAAAACTCCTTAAAGCACGTTTTTGTGAGATTGCCTTTTAAATTGATTTTTAATGGGCTTAAAAATTATAATTATCCTTAAATATGATATTTAATCATATAATATCATATTAAGAATTTAATTCCAGAAATTTACGAATTTTTACAAATTTAATATTAAAATATTAATAAAACCCTAAAGTGGGGCCCGCATGAGTCAATATTGACCAAGCATGGTCAATGGTCAATAAATTGACCCACTTGGACCATGGCAGCCGGCTGGCTACAGGAGAGGAGGCTGCATAATTCCTTGATTGACAATAATGCTACCTAATGCAAGACTTTTCCAAAAATAATGTTACTTTTACATTATTTCAAATTTTATCAATCATTCCCACTTCCTCCTTCCTTCCTTGTCCGATTTCTCTCATCCCAGCCGAGCTCCTCCTTCCTCTCAAGCTCCCAAAGCTTGCTCTTGAACATGGAAGGCAAACCTAGCTCCTAAGTCATTAATGTAAGTGATTTAATGTCATTTTTAGCTCTTTTTCTTCATCTCTTCACCACCAACACCTAAAATTCGTGGCTCATCTATTCCTATGGCTTATTCTCAGTGTTCTAAGGTTAGAACAAGAGCTAAACTCGGTTGAGACCAGTAGAGGGACCAAGGTTGTTCAAATCTACATTTTAAGGTAAAAATGTGCTTTAAGCTCATAACTTTTGATTCCTTTCGAGTTTGGCTGTGAAATTTTGGTCATAGACTCATCTTCTTCCCCTTTTCACGTGGGATCTGTTGGTTAGCCATTTGGAGCAAGGGTGACCGAGATCCAAGAGAAATACTCTCTTTTAAGGCATTTTTCCAAGGTAAAACCTAATAACAAGGTAGGATTTCGAGATCTAACTATTTCCTATGTCAATATAGTAGATCTAACACCTTGTGGTGTGTTTGGTTCAGGTCGAAAATACCTAGAACTTCCCTTGCATTTTTAAGGTGATTTTTGCCTTAAATCTTACATTAATTATTCCTTATGGTTAAGCTCATGCTTGGAGTGTAACCATATCTTGTTTTTGTGTATTAAACATGTCTAAATCAAGTGGTGAATTTTCCTACAAGTGACCGAGCCCATACAAGGATAAATCAAGGTATAAACACCTTAAACTTATGATTTTTGTAATTTTTAAGTATATATATGTACATGGCCGAGAGTGAAACTTCAAATATAGGTCATATTGACCTAAAAATGGAAAAAAAATGGCTAAGATAAATTAAGCTAGTCATTTAAGAGATTTAATTAACATAATGGTCAAATTATGACATTATGTGGAAAAATAATTAAATGGAAGTGAGGCCGTGAGTATATATGATATTTTGAGACATTTATTGTGTAATTTATTTTTCAAGTTCAAGGTTGTAATAAGGCCATGTTATTAGGCCATTTTAATTTAAGTTTATAAGCTTATTTAGTTTTATTTATGCTTATAATTAAAATTGGGGCCAATTCGTAATTATTGAGAAAATAAAAAGCCGTGGGCTTAATTTAGAGAAATTTAGGATTTTTAAATGAATTTAATAAAATTATAACATTTTATAAAGTTTTGGGTCAAAATTGTAAAAATAGAAAAGTATAGGCTATTATTTGTAATTACCGAAAAGTTGGTTCCCATTTGGTATTAGGAGTCAAAGTTGACTATATAGGAGACTTTGACCAAGTTTAGAAAATTTAAGAAATTAAAATACTACCTTATAATAAGATACTTATTAAATTGTAAAAGATTTATAAGTCTTGGGGTAGTAATGTAATTACCGAAACTTAAGGGTGCTAAATGGAGTTTAGTAAAGTCCTTAGGTTATTAGGAATTTTTAGAAGTTGATTTGGGTAAATTTGGAGTTTATATGAATTATCTAGGTATATTATAAGATATTTCATAACATTGTTACACATGGGTAACATATGTGGTAAAACCGAGATTTAGAGAAAGTATAAGGTTAATAATGATATTTATAACCTTTTGGTATGGTTTGGTAATTTTTGGAATTATTATAAGGTTTTGTGAAGATATATGTATAATATATGGTTTTGGTGATATTAGAAACTATAAGTTATAAGATGGGGTAAATTGGTGAATATAGAAAGTTAAGTGGTGGAAATTAAATTCAAATAGACCATGGGGTCTGTTCGGTATTTTGGAGAAAATATAACCATAGGTTATAATTATATTAAGGAATAAGGATTATAATATAAGGTATATATTATAAGTGTAACAATGGATTATATTTTGGGGTTGATTTATAAGTTATGGAAATATAGTGGAGAATAGTTAATACCGAAAGTTTTAAGGGCTATTTGGTATTTTATAACAATATATAACTATAGGTTAATTGTTTTAATGACTTAAATGTCATAATTGTTATATAACCATAATATAACATTATATAAATTATGTGGTGGATTTTGTAAATATTTGAGAATTATAGGTGCTGTTCGAAAATATTAATATTTTTGAATGAAATTTATAATATGGTTTTAATGTTATAAGAATTATAACATTTATAATATAAGAGGTATTCATTAAAAAGAATGAATATATGTTATAATACTTACCATATAATGAATAGTCCTATAATGCATATATATAAATAAATATATGTATGGTGTGGAAAGTATAATATAGTTCAATAACTATATATTACCACAATTAAAATGATATGAGATGAAGGGAAAAGAATTGTAAACATTAGATATGGAATTCTAATGTTAGGAGTATACATGAAATAATAAGAACTTATATAGTTCATGGCATTTTATATATGAATTATACTCCTTTAAACTTGGGAAAACAAACCTTAGAAAAAAATACTAAGGTGAGATGTATACATGGTAAAGAATTATACATGCAATATCGAAACAAACTATACAATATACAAGGTATATTAAGTTACATGCGATAACAAGTTCAAACGTTAAGTATATTAATATACGAGAGGAAACTACGCATGTAATGTAATGTCTTTCCTAATCCTGAATTAAACTGAAAACCCGTCAAACATTGACAGTTAATATACGGGGGATTAATAGGGATAGGTTAATAACGGTACGGGGTGCCGTAGGGTATTGTTAATATGAGATGCTGATGCATAGTGTGATGCATATTGCTAGATTGTTAGAGGCGTCTCGAGGATCTCCAGAGAATTAGCTGATTCATACTCCACCGTAATACTTCCAGGGTGAACGGTATGTTATTTATGTGGCTTGATTGTCTCTGAGGATTTCCTCAGTTCAGACATTGTGTGAAAATCTGTGATAAGATTGAATGTCTGCTTGTGTGAATTAATATGCCTGGGTTGTGTATTAATGCTGCTTTATTATTATTACTGTTGTACGATAACAGTATTGTTCGTATATATGAACATATTATAAAACGAACTAGCGGCAATGATGCTATCTTATATGTGTAATATAAGGAACGTAAGTAAAACGTTGTAGCATTAAGATAATAAGATATATATAATATCTGGAAATTGTATACGGAGCACTGGCCTCTCTAACGCCGCTCTCGTATCTAGCACTGGATCCCGAGTCGACATACTCAGGATTAGACTGTGACCTTAGTCTGCTGTGCTAGGAAAAATATGGTAAAGCGATGCGATGGTATAAATAAAGTTACAAAAGAATGTGGTTCTTACTGTAAATTGTGATCCATTAATGATACTAGGATACCGTGTGTAACCGAAAGTATCTGGATAAATTTCCAACGGACTACAGATGGTCCGTCGGTCGGAGACTCTACCGCTGGAGTGGCTACTGCCATGGGTGACCCGCCATAGGTGATGGGTAATTTAAAGACACGTCCTTCTAACGAGACGTTGTCATTAGACATAACTGAACAATACGAACGACTGTGTTAGCTCGTACATTAGGCGAACATTGTTTGGGCTTGCATGCCGAAGACGAGAGTTTATTCTCATTTATAATTCTCATTGTTTCGCCTTGTTGTTCATTGGTTGTGCTTTGTGGTTATGTGTGGTATGTTGGTGGATTTGTTTGAACGAGCCATTGTGCTCATATTGTGTGTTGTGAACTGGTTGTGGCGAGTCGCTGTACTCACGTGTGGTTTATGGTGGATTGTTTGGTCGAGTGAGTCGCTGTACTCAATTATGAACTATTAAGTGTTGGTTGGAATGGAGTCTCTGTACTCATATAGGCGTTGTAACGCTTTCAGTGATTATTACGATGCGATGTGTGAAGCCGAGGGCTTGTTTGTCATTTGAGTTTACTGCACTATATATATTGTTGCTTTACAGTTTATCAATAAACTACTTGCATGAAAAAGAACTGCATGCTCCCGACCAAATAACTGAGGGTCCGAGGGGGCATGACGGTCATGTAGTAACATACTCAGCAGGGGCTGATTCCATACCACAACAACCATTTTTGCAGGTATGCAGCTTCCGGTGTCAGCAAAGAGAGGGACGCGCTGGGTAGTTTAATTACAGTTGTTTAAATATGCACTGTTGCATTTGATACGAACTTAGAAACGTGTATAGGATTGGGATACTTAGAATGCTCACTGTGAATGTATTTTGTAATGGTTTTGGAAAGTTAGATCTATCTCTTGTTGTCACTGCGAGAAAATGTTTCGTATGTAAGAATATATCAGGAAGCACGTTATTACTCGTATGGGCGAGTAAGAACGGTGACACCAGTAATTGATTCGTTGAGATTACCGCTGCGATTATATTGTTAAGTAAGATGTTTAGGAGCCTTTTAGAGTAGGGGTGTTACAAGGAAAGAGTACTATTAACCGTTTCTCATGCTAGCTCTTCAATTACCTTTGAGTTTAGTGAGAAACCACAAAGAAAATAGAGAGATATATTGAATATTCATGTTGTATTTTATTGTATCGATTGTACGTATAATAGAGGTCACATGTATATATAGATGACTAAGCACATTCTAGATAGTGAAATAATGTCTAGAATAATTTTTGTAGTAAGATTGTGGGCCTATACAAATATTAAGTAGACTATTCCAATATCCGTAAGTTAACCCATTATCCATTAGCCTCCTACAAGACCAGCCTAAATCGATTGAAAGGAAGGCTGACTCAAATTGCTGTGAATCGAGAAGTCAAGAGTGACTTGGTGAGAAGGTCTGCGAGTTGTTCATGGGCCAGGGGGGGATGCTCGATGATGAGATTGCTTGAGTTCACACGTCCTCTGATGAAAAGTGATCCACATCAATGTGTTATGCGTGTGAGTGGAAGACTGGATCTTTTGAGCGAAAAGTCACCCCAAATTGTCACATAAGAATGTAAGAGACACAGGGAGGTGAAACCCTAATTCTGTTAGAACTTGCTGAACCCATATATCATCACACACATGATGAGTGTCCAAATGATCATGATTTAGGGGTGTATTTCATATGTTTTGTCAACACATTTTGTGCTCATTTCTTCACTCTAGCTATTTTTCCTTTAGTTTTTTGTTTTATTGATGTTTTACATATTCATTGCTTAAACATGAGTAATAACATATCTTGGAATAAAGTAGACGAAAAGAGGAACATGTGGGTACAAACGTAACCAAAATCGAAGCTAAAATGAAGAAGATAGAGCAATTTGAAGACTGATTGCCCCCCGAACCGACCCAGGTGGGCCGGTCAGACTTTTTCCAGAATATACTAGATTTGGGCGACCCAAACGACCTCCCTAGGTGGATCGGTCAGAACCTACTGGAATCAACTGACCCAGGTGGGTCAGTCGGGCAAAAATTTATGCACGTGACGACGTCTTCTCTTAGAGGCGACCGACCCACGGGACCAACCCACATGGTTCGGTCAAGCTGAGATTTCACATTTAAAAAGCTGAATGAAGAGAAGTGAAAGGCAAGGCGACACAACACAAAACTGACATAAAAAGAAGAGGACAATGAGGGAAAAGAAGGAAGAATAAGGAGAGAAGGAAGTCACACCTTCATTGAAGCTCCCAAGCTCCATTAATGGTATTTTTTTACTCCCCCCCCCCCCCCTTTACTCTCTAATGGTTGAGTGAACCCTTGTATACCTTGGGATGGGGTTTCTCCCCAAAATTGCTCTTGTAAACTTATCATCTTTTGTAGTTGTTTTGTCCTCATCAATGCTTAATTAATGGTTTAGATTTGACCTTCTATTGCATTCATTGTAGTTCCTAGCCAAATTAGGAATTGAGCTTGGTATTAGACAAATCTGGGATTAACCCCAACTTTTATTTCTTTAAATTAGAGAGTGGAACTTTAGGACTATTATTAAAAGCTTGAAATTAATGTTATCTAGTGACGCTATCCTTCTTTGAATTAAGGGGTGTGATTAATTAGGTAAGATTTGACTGGTCCAAGATTTGAGAAATCTTTAAATTATCTCTAATAGACAACTTAGTGACGTAGAGATGAGAGCATATAATTGATCAATCATGACACATTGATATAGATCAATTTTGATAAACAAAAAAAATCAAATGGTGTTATAGCTTGGAATTCCACCTTACTCTCTTTTATTCTCAACCTAATTAAAGCTCTCACATGTTTTTGCTTGAGAAAATTACTTCTCTAATGCAATGTGTCTTACATATATACAAGTTGTTCCCACATAAACTTAACAACCTAAAGATGTACAAACATATATATATGGGAAAATAAAACGTAAAAATATATATTCAATAACATATTATGTTAGATTATGTTTCATCCAAAAATTTGAGGCTTTGTCCTAAATATTCGATGAAAACATCTTTTTAGGACTTCAAATTACTCCGCATAGAACTATGTAATAGTCATAGTGATCATCAACTTTGATGTGGGCAGTGACAATCAGAATTACTGTGATATTATAAAACACTTACATTTTACAATAGTCCACCTAATTAAAATCGGACGCTGAAACCGCGAGCAACAACGTAGCCTAATAAAATAGGCATATCGAGCACAGTTGACGTGAAGTCCAGATGAGAAGCAGAGCAGCAGCTTAGCCATGGACGACTATTCTAGCTAGGACCTAATAACCAGCTTTGACAGAAACTAATAGGCATACCCTATAAAAAGTTAAAAACACACACGCATTACAACTTAATAATACTGACACCTCTAACTAGCCATGGACAACGTTATTAACCAACCAACATCAAATAACACACAATACCACACACACACATAACAAAATGCTAACACCTCATACTAGTCATGGACATCATGGTGACTTATCTTTCTCAGAGGAAGACGATGTACAATTGGCATATGGCGGGGTTTGAAGCGGTGGCATCTGTGTGTTCAGCAGATTTTCGTCGGTGTCCTCATCCTCCAAATCAGTGTCTACAATAGAGTCGGTATACTCTTCCTCATTAAAGTCACTATCATCTTCATCATTATCCTCCTCCACGCCTGCGTCATCATCACCTTCCTGTAGATTTCCCTCCTCCTCGTTCCCCTCCTGCTACAGGTTGGCCTCATCTTCTTGGTTGTCCTCCTGCTGTTGGTCGCCCTCATCTTCCTGGTTGTCCTCCTGCTGTTGGTTGTCCTCATCTTCTTGCTTGTCCTTCTCCTGCTGGTTCTCTTCTTGTTCATTAATGTTTCCCAGTGGCGCCCCCGACATTTTGCATGTAGTACTCATGCTTTCAAACTTACGTTCAACTCTCGGGGATGCTCTAAGGGACAAATAAGAAACCTTACCACAGACTTATATGCATACACGATCTCCTCTGCCGCTACTAGATGGTAAAACTCCAGACCCCATCTTACCTCATTAATCAACTGAAACAAATATTCTCCTGCACCCAATTCGATCTGCCGTTATGATTCTGATCATGAGTAACACCGGCTTCATATAACTAATTTTGTATTGAGCTAGGGCTAGCTAGCTCATCATGAGTAAATCATGTGAATAATTCAGCATCCTTTTGGGGTTTCAGTCAAAGGAATCTCGACTGTCAAGTCGTTCCCAGCCATGGATTTAAGTTTGTCCTGCTGAGACCGCTAGGGCTGGTCTTGAGAGAAGGCCAGCCACGAGCTGCATGAGATCATCATTCTTACTTTCGATCAATTGGCAGAACAGTTTTCTCATGCTGAAAGGTCCACACAACGCCAGGGAGGATCAAAGCACAGCCCTTCCGTTTAAGGCAACATGTGGTCTTTAATAACGTCACACAAATAAATAAGCTTTCGATCCTACGTGAAAACCAAATTAGTTTATCTTGATTTTTAAAGCATATCTTTAAGGTGCATGCTTGGGTACCCCTCCTAAAATAAGAGGGTATCATACCCTCTTTTTATAATCCAATTATAAGTTGACATGTGGAATATGATGTTTAAGATTTTAACTAATTTATTTGTTTGTTAACCATGAGTTAACTCAACCTGAAATACTTTAATAAAAAAACGAAATACTTAATAAATATAGGGAAACTAGTAACTTCCCAAACATTGACGTGCTCCACTATCTATTTTGTTTTGTTACTTTTCTTCTTTCTCTATTTAATAGGAAATTTTACATACAATTTTAAAATGAAGATTAGATTTGTTGTGTCAATTGTTTATATAGTTGTTATTGACAAAAATGTTGCTTATAATAGTAGTTTATAAAACTTCTATTGAAAAAAAGTTGCTAATAAGAAATATATGTTAGGTAAATTTCAATATAAAAGATAGTTTAGATAAGAGACATATATTTCTATTAACAAATAAAATAAATAAAACACTAACTAAAATTTCATCCAACAAATCTATAATTTTCTTTTCATAAAACCAATTTCTAATGACTCTAATAATATTTGTTTTAATCTTTTTTTTTTGTTTCTAGGTAATGGGATTTATTCAACTCAATTTTTGGGACCCCTAATTGACTTATCAATACTTTTAGTTATGAGGTGGTGAATTTCAAATATTATAGTTTAAATTCACATTGTATATATTTATTAATTAGTTTAATTATTGAAAACTAATTATATCATGATTCACAAATCCAGAAATAGAATTAGTTTCATCAATGTATCTTGAAAATAAAAATAATAATTAAAACTTCAAAATATATATTGATTCTCTTTTTTTTATTAAGCAAAATTTATAAATATTTAAAACAGTTGTTTCTATTTTAATAAGAAAAATAAATTCTACCTACTTACATGTTTATTTCATACTCCATATTATCATATCATTTGTTATATATCAAGAATTTGTAAAATGATTATAATATTATTTTAACTGTATAACATTTATACATTAGGATTAGAGTTAGATTAAAAAACAATGAATATGAAGGAAATGTCGAGAAATTTTGTTAATGTACGTTATATACAGTGGATATAAGTACAAATTCATTAGTTGAAGTATTGAGATGTTTTTTTTACCTAATAGCTTCTGACAAATAGGTACACACACTTGCAATATTTTCACAGGTTCAAACTCTATTGCTATATTTATAATTTGTGTCAAAAGTAGGTTTAGGTAAAACTGGAGGGTTTAAGATATATTGTCTTACATTAGCACTCATTTCGTAGAAATATTGTTGGTTTGCATATTTAATAGATCTTATATTAGAAAAAAGAACTTGTATGTCATCATATGAGATTTGGGCCAAACTACATAACTGTAAAAGCTCAGCTCATAAATTCCTAATTATGTTGTATAACAAGACTAAAAGATTTTAATAAGGTGATTACTTTTGTATTTTTTTTTTTGCTAATTTATGATATGTAGAAATAACTATGATATTTTGGTTTTGACATTGAAAATATATATGAAACACCTACCTACAACATGATGTAACTCATAGCAGGGTAAGCTATAAATTAATATTTTGTTTATTTTCACTAAACCAAATATTCAATTAACAGACGGATGATGAGATTAAACTAAAGACTGTAATGAAAGTTGGTGATTGATGAAAATAAATAAATCAAAGTTATTATGAACTCTTTTAAGAGTCTACATACATATCAAAAGACTTTCAGTAATTCTGATCCTCCATCTCTATGTAATTTTAGTTTACTTGGTTTTACTCTTTTATGGATCTTAATGAATCTTATGCCTTCTTTTTCATCCACTTTGTATGGATCATGGGGTCTTATACCACCCACCACAACCGTTTGGGCTATCATGGACGCCCCTTGTGTATTTTACATTTCAGTTGGTCTTCGTCTTTGTAATACTTTATAATCACTCTCAATTTAATAAAGGGATACTTAATAATATACCACCGAGATTCCCAAAATTTACCGTATATACACATACATACTGCATTAAATATCAACCTTACTTCACAAGCTTAAGATTGTAGATTCAAAGTCTTACATTCAAAATTTAAGCTTTAAGCTATATAGTGAGGGTTTTATGCTTCAACTCTAGGGCTTAGATTTTAATTGCCTTAAATTCAAAGGGTATATGATTTTAGGGTTTAGGATTCTAGGACAAAAGATTAAAATATTATATCTTAAACTTTGGGATTTAGGAGTTTGACCATCTAATTAATGATAAGGAATAAATTTTCATTACATAAAGTGGTATGCTGTAAAAAAAAGTAGAAACCTAAATACTATGAAATAACCCTTTCATTAAGAATAACATGAAACTGTAATCAATTTTCCTCTTTAAGGAGAAAATAAATAAATTGTACAAACATTATAATCTTTTCTAGCCCTAAACCAAAACAATGATGACATTGAGAGGGAACCATATCACTCATATTCAAGGTCTTCACCTTTAAGTTAAGGCCAACAATAATAATAACTTGGCATGACAACAAAAATAATAATGAGGGAGGTGTTATAAGTAGATATATTTGTGATGAACTTTACCTCTTACCAATAACTTACATATTTTTTACTTAGGGTTTCCCCATGTATCTTATTCTCTATAAATAGAGCCTTTGTATACTCATACTAAAATAAGAAGACCAGATGCATCTCTTTCATATCTCTTTGCAATCTCTTTGTAATCTCTCTTCTTCTCATTTACAACAAAAGGAAAGTTGGTATAACCTAAAGACATACACTTAATGGTTCTTTTTCTTCTACTTTTTATCGACCCTCACAAAACCCAAAGAGTATTAATTCTACAAACATTTTTTAACCAACATCCAAATGTGGTACTTGACACTCCATACATTTTTGCTTTATAACTATTTTTTGTTAAATTTGGTGTGCATGTACATATCTTACTTTTTTATAAACAAATGTACTTTACCTTAATATAAGAAAGATACTCTATATTTTGAAATTGTATCCCCTATGATCTCTTTTTTCATTAGGTGGAAAACCCAGGTGAATGAAGACTTACGGTTTTTAGGCGATATTACGAGCATTAAATAAAATATTGAGTTCATTCTTTTATATAGTAAAATTACAAATGCACCTTTTATATTTTTCTTATCTCATGTCATTGTCCTTCAATAATTTTTCGCAGTTACAATTTAGTTATCTTCATATATTTTATAGTATCACGTACATTTCTAATATTCACTTTTTATGTTGTTTAAATCAATAATTTTTCAAGTGTTTAAAATCATCATTTCATTACATCAAGACCAAATTTTTCATCAAGTTAGATTATATTAGTTATTTATTACTATTTATCTAGAATTTTTTGAGTTACTACAATTATATATTTTATAATTTGTGCTATTAAATTTTTAATGTTAACATAGTTAAATAAAAATGAATAGGTAATAGATAGTAAAATCTATTTGTATATTTAGTCAAATAGTTTCACAAAATTTTATTCGAAATAACATAAAATTATTACATTATTAAGAAAAAATATTTTTTAAAAAATTAACCTAATAATAATTGGACAATGATATTCATCGTGTCTATTTGCGTGATTGAAATATTAACTTATTGTAAATTAATATTTTAGAAAGATAGTCCAGTTACTAATGATATTCATGAATTCATTTGCTTGAAAGTAAATTTTTGTTTGAGTACTTAAGTCTTATAAAAAAAAGTGGTAGAAAAAAAAGATGTAATCTAATAAGAAAAAAAAATTCATCCAACTACGTAAGAGTTTATGTTGTTTTTATTGATGGATGTGAGAGATTGGGTTACTATAGTTAAGGTTAACCATAAGAGTCGTAGATGGGAGAATATTTAAAATAAAACAATTTAAATCTCCACTCTCAACTCCCACTTGTCAAAATATAATTGGTCTAAATAGTAAGGGATCGATACCCCTCTAAATTGAAAGGGTATACAAGAATTCACCTATCTTTAATCTTTATTTTGTCGGAGAGATTTGCGAGAGAGGAGTTACTGTGATATTCCCAACATATATATAAGACTAGAAATCTCAAAATATTACCGTGAGAGTTAACGAGCATGTTAACTCATATTTATTAGGTACGTATCATGGGTGACCCTTCTTCATTCTGTGTAAACAGAATAAATTTACTTAGTATCTCTCACATGTGACGATTTGGATGAGGCCACTTTCAGTTCTCACAGTATTACATCATAGTAGGGCTAGTGGCCATATATTATTATTTCGGGACTACAACTTTTTACCTAGCACAATTTTATCTGAATTCCCTTCTGGGTCATAAATTACAATCTTCCAAGGACCTTGGAATTTGCTTTTAGGGTTGTGCAAAAGTTGGAACAATTCTCTAGTATTATGGAGGATGACGCTTCACTTATCTGTTGTTATTGTGGGTCATTTCTTCATACTTCGGATGCATGCCCCTCATGCGAGTCCTGAAAGTGAAGCCATTAGACCCCATGTCATGTGGCTAAGCATAGAGACTCAGCTCTTAAGAAGACGGATCCCTGATTATCACTCGCCACCGGATGCATGGTTTTACCCTTTAAGATCTGGGAACCACCGGGTTAGTGGCTCCACCTTGGTCTCTTCAACTTGGGTGGATCATCAACAACAGGGGTGTGAGATCCATCAACTCGCTGCGGATGCTGACTTGCCTGCACCTTCGACTGAAACCCACAAGCATAAGTTTAATGGAGTCTTAATGGAGGCAACTCGGGTGGAACTGTGGAATCTTCGTCAGCCAGAAGCACGTCGGAAGGGTAAAGGGAAGGCGGCCGGAAGTCAAGGAGTTAACTGTACAGAAGATGGGCAACAGGGAGGTTCAAGCAGAAATAAGGTGGTTCTAGGCCGGCCCCAGAACCGCGATGGCAATCAAGGGAGACTTTGTTGGTGAAGGTGAAGCATGGGCATCATTGGTTCTATCACCATCTGAAAACGCTAACACCTTAATGGGGTTCAATGCGTTTAGATGGTTATGTGTCTATTTTTGGTTGACTAACGGTGGTAAATATTTTGCTCCTAATAGTCCTAGTGTTGTTCTCTTTTATCGATAAGTTTTTTTTAGGTCTTAGGCTTGTAATCCTATTTTAGAATATAGTTCAATCTTACGAAAACAAACTTTTTACATCATTAAAATTTTATTGGGAAAAAATACACATGAAAAATCTAAATGAAAAAAATAGAGTATCAAACCTATGCTTATGGTGTGTTTTAGGTCCTTAATAATTGACTAAAGTACCATTAAGGACCTTCAAATGCTACAAATTAAGTCTTGCTAACTTCAGTTGTGGATGAAGACATATATATATATGGAGCTTTACTGGCTACTATGGTTCTTTTTGGTATGAACTTTCAAATTCTCTATTGACTACCACGAACTTTGTAAATCGTTTTTGCTCCTGTAAGTCTGATGATGAAATCGTAGATATCAAATGGAAATAAAGTGATTGGAGAAATTTAGAGGCTTTAACTACAATTCAGTCTCATATGTGAATGAAGTTAGTTAGGAACGGTATATCTTGTGGGTCAATTTAGGATAACCTAGATATAAATTGACAGTCGATGAATGGAAATTGGTTACAGGATAACTGATTACCTCTAAAGGACAAGGTTTAAAAATTGGCAATACTTAAACCACAAGGTGCTTATGTAAAATTAACCCAAATTTTGAGGCATTAAGTGCGGTTTCCATGCAAAGGGGTATTTATGTATTTATTAGCTGGAAACATCATTAAAACCATGATATTAAAGCCACTGATAGATTATTTAGATTAAGTATCCGAACAACAAATTCTAACAAGCAACACGTAACACCTGAATGCTAAAGGCCTCATTAAAAAAATATAATATGAATTTTGTAAATTGACTAATCAAAATGTGAGCATACAGTTATTTGTTAATCCATATTAGGAAGACGATGGGGATCCTGAAATGTAAAGTTTACTGTTGTATTGAATGAGATGAAAAATGTGTCGACTGATTACAATAAAGTTTTACCTTAGTGTTCCTTTTATGGTGTTTGTACAGAGAATACAATATAAATGAGCTTAAGTATAGCTAGAGCTTTTATTTGTTTTGGGCATGTTGCTTATTTGTTTGGACTTCTAGTTCTGTATTGTTACTCGATTCAATACCCTCCCTCTTTCCAAAGGGAAGTAAGTTCAGTTTAGAATGAAGAAAAGCAAATCAATTTCCCGACAATGGTTTCGTCAGTATGTCCGCCAGTTGATCAGCCCCATGGATGAAAGAGATGTGAAGTGATTAGTTGTGAACTCTCTCCCTCACGAAGTGGAAACCGAGAGCTATATGTTTCGATCGCAGATGGAAAACCGAATTGGCAGCAAGGTACGTCGCTCCCAGGTTGTCGCACCACAGAGTGAGAGTTTCAGGTAAGTGAAAACCTAATACACCCAGTAAATTTTGCACCCATATGAGTACACAAACAACATAGGCTATAGATCTATATTCTACCTCTGTTGTAGATCTTGCAACCTTAGGTTGCTTCTTTGACTGCCATGCAATTAGGGTTTCTCCTAGAAATACAAGGTAGCCAGTTGTGGATTTTCAATCCACTGTGTTTGTAGCCTAGTCAGCATCTAAGAAAGAAGATAGGTGGGCTGGGGTGTGGAGTGAGTGAGATGTAGTATGAGAGATTTAAGGTAGCCTTAAGATGCATAAGTATCCTTTTGAGAGCTTGTAGTGTGTTTGTGTGGATTGATGCATTGATTGACACATTCTATTGACTGAGTAGGCTAGGTCTGAGTGGGTAAGAGAGAGGTATTGAAGAGCTCATAGGATGCTTCTGAAAGGGTAGGGTTTTCACATTGCTTGTGGTCAGAAGAGGTGAGTTTAATGGTGGTGCTCATTGGGGTGCTGGCACACTTGGATGAGTCATGTTGGTTTTGTGGAGAGTAGTTTCGATGTATTTGGACTTGTTTAGGAAGAGACCCTGTGAGGTTCTGTGTATTTGCATCCCTAAGAAGAAATGAAGTGGACCTAGGTTTTTTACTAGAAAGTAGGAGGACAGTCTATTTATAAAATGTTGAACCAGAGAGTGTGAGGTTTCTATAATGAGTATTTTATCTACATAGATGAGAATGTAGAGGGTGTTTGTTTCAAAAGTGATAGATGAATAGGGATGTGTCTGCTTTAGAGGCTTGAAATCCTAAGGAAGTGAAAGTGTCACTTAGTTTTGGAAACCATGCTCTCGGGGCTTGTTTAAGGTCGTAGATGGATTTGTGGAGCAAACAAACATGGTGTGGTCGATAGGGATGAACAAAACCTAGAGGTTGTTGAATGTAGATGTGTTCTTTGAGCCCACCATGCAGAAATGCATTGTCAATGTCAATTTGGTTGATAGGCCAGTTTTTACTTGCTGCAATAGCTAGAATGAGCCTTATTGTGGTTGGTTTGACCACTGGGTTGAAAGTCTCTTCATAATTTATGCCCTGTGTTTGTGAGAAACCCCTTGCCACTAGTCGAGCTTTCCTTCTTTCTAGCGTGTCATCAGCCTTCTTTTTGGTTTTGAGAATCCACTTGACATTGAGTGGTTGTATGTGCTTGGGCTTAGGAACCAAAGTCCATGTTTTGTTCATTTGAAGAGCCTGGAACTCTTTAAGCATAGCTGATATCCAATCTTTATGCTTGCATGCTTGTTTCAATGGGGATGCTTCTGGCAATATTATTTATGTGGTGTTAATGTTGGGTCATGGAATTGTTCCATCTGTTTTAACCAGAGGCTTTTTTATGTTGTCACGGTCTGTGGTTATCATTTGGTGTGTGGGTAGAATAGTAAGGTGAGGAGAGTCATTAGGAGAAGAAGAAAGTTGAGGTTGGGATAGTGGATGTGGAGCTGTTAGGTTTAGGATAAGGGTGTATGGCCAGGGGCGGACCGAAGGGGGTTCCGGTGGGGTCCCGGACCCCATAGCTTTTCTGACAATAAAAAAGATTTTTTTAAAGTATAGTTTTAATAACATAAAATTGAGTAAAATACTGAAAGTTGATAATAATTTAGTAATTGAAACATGTTCTTATATGTAAGGTTGTAATGTTTAATAAATTTATGACCACACATTTATATTTAATATATGTTACTGTCGAAAAAATTTTGGACCCCATAAAATTTGGCTTCTGGGTCCGCCATTGTGTATGGGTGACATAATAGGAGAGTGAGTAGTAGATTGATTTGGTGAGATTTGTAAGATAGTTGTGTTGGTAGGTAAAGATGTCTAAGGTTGAGTTTGTGGGTGTGGCTGAGTAGGTGTAGGTGTCATTGTTGTTAAGGTAGGTAAAGAGTAGTGGGAAGAGGAACTTATCTGAGTGGGTAAGGGTTGATGTGTATCAGCAATAGAGGACGATTCATAGAAAGAGACATCTCTGGTTGTGTAAACCCTGCATGTTCTCATGTCTAGGCATAGTGTGAGCCTCGATTTTTGAACCATTATCCTATGTTGATTGAGTTGATTAGGATCTGATTGGGTTCTAGGTCCACTTATAACCTAAGCTTAATAACTATATCATAAAACATTAATCATTAAATCTTAAGTTAGCTCACTGGAACCTATTAGAGTTTCCACCTAATTTTAACCTAGGGTAAATTAGGAAAGGAGAGTTCGGGTTCAGGGGCTTGGTATTCGACTTTTTCGGGGTTCAAATTACTTTCATTACCCCTCAAGGTCGTTTTTCCTCTACTTAGATTATTTACGGCTTATTACGATTTAACCTAAGTGCGCATGTTTCTGATTTTTTGGTATTTTTGACATTTTTTGACAGAAAATTAAAGTGGAAAGTGAAATTACATAAACTTGGGTTTCAGAAGTCGAATTAGGTCAAATTTTGATTCCATCCTGTCTACCGGCCTAATGTCCGAACCCACAACCCTACTTAATCTAAATGATAATAAAAGTCGAATAAAACAGAAAATGAAAATTTGAAAAGTCTGGGGTCATGGACAGAGTGTCTGTGGGCCCGGACATGAATTGGAAAACCTAGAAAATTTCAAAAAAATTAATTCCAGCCGCCGTCCGGGGGTGTCTGTGGCCACGGATTAGCCACGGACGGTGGCGTTTTGGTGGTTCTCGCTGGTGTTTTCGGCTAAAATTTTATTGGTGTGTAGCCTAAAATTTACAATATGTTAGTGATCAAAAGATTTCAGTTTGAAGTCAATTCAATGTGAAACTTAGCAAACAAGTAAAGAGGCAGAAACGAAAACAAATGACAACTCAGAAGCCGGGAAGGGTCGGTTTGAACCCAAATTTTGACAGAAAGCAACTTAAGTCATAGGGAGTTAGAGAACATGAATTTTAACCTGTTTTACCTTAGGGATCAATGAGATTCTTCACGTCGGGAATCTTTCGATGCTCCGTTGAGGTCGGTTCCGGATTGAGTTCGACCCGAGCTTCTGGTTGCTGATTGTTGATGATGTTATTCACCTTTTGGAGGTGGTTTGATTGATGTTTGATGATTGTTGATGTGGTGGGAGTTGTAAAAACAAGTTTATGTGGTGATTTCGGTGAATTTCGATGAGATTTCGGTTCTGGAGAGTTGCAAAGCGTGAGAGGTTTGATACGGCTAGGTGTTTTGATTGTCTAGGGCTCTTGGTGTTCTTCTTTCGTGAAGGGATGAGGCTCCTTAAATATACTTCACTAAAGATAGAAAAATCTAGTAAAAACCAAGATTTTACTGAAGTCTTAGCTCGGTGACTTTCCAGAAAGAATCTGACAATGAATTTTTTTACCACATGTAAAGAATGATATTATTGATTTTTCTGAAAAGAAATTAGAATTATTTTATAATAGAATTATTTTTAATTCAATTTCTCATCAGATTCAATCAAAAATTGCTAGAAAATAATGGAAATTCAAAAAATCAAAATTCCAAAGCCATTATGCTCAAAATGTCATCCTTTATCATGTGTTAAAATTTCAAAGCATTCCGGGTTGATTTGAGTTGTTTTCGGAGGAGATAAAGCTTATGGCTTGAAAATTACAAAAATGCCCTCGAAGATGAATATACTGTCACTAACTCTCCGAAACGCGCCGATCGAATCGGGATTCCTTATGGACTAACCAAGGTTCTTTTCCCAACACAAGCCTTAGGGTTTCCACACCGGGGGGGGGGGGTCAAGATTTTGGGTATAACACCTAGGTAAGCAGAATAGTTAGGAGCATACTCGAGAAAGGTGCACTTAACTGTCCTGAAGTTGAATTCGTTGAAGTGGTAGGGTCTCAAGTTTGGCCAGCACTCATAGCCAAACACCTTGAGAGAGGAGTAATTAGGGATTTTGTGGAATAGCTTCTCATATGGGCTTTTGTGTGATAGAATGGGTGTAGGGGTTCTATTTACGAGGTAGGTGGCTGTGTGAAAAGCTCTTTCCCAGTACTGTAGAGGTAAAGAAGCATGAGCTAGTAAAGATAGACTCGTGTCTACTATTTGTTTGTGTCTTGCTTCCATTGAGCCGTTTTGTTGATGAGAGTAGGGGCATGTAATTCGTAGGACAATGCCTCTTTGTTTAAGAATTGGGCTTAGAGGCTTGAATTCTGTGCCCCCATCCAATTGGATGCTTTGAACATAGGCTGAAAAATGATTGCTTACCAGTTTGAGGAAAGTAGTGAAAACCTGTGCCACTTCAGATTTGACCGTTAGGGAGAATAGCCAAATGAACTTAGTAAAGTCATCAACAATAGATAAGTAGTATTTACTTCCATTAAGTGCCAAAATATGAGAGGCCCCCCAAACATCGAGAAACAACAGTTCAAAAGGTTTGCAAGACAAAGTAGCAGTAGTAGGGTGGGGTAGAACATACATTTTGCCCATTTGTCAACCCTTACAACTGTAGTGATCAAAAAATGTCCTGAAACTGGTAAAGCATAATTCTTAAGTGTGAGATTAGTAACCCTAGGAGATGGGTGTTCTAGTCTCTAATGCCATATCTGAGGGGCGGTTTTGGTAGCTACATTTGCTTGAACTTCTGTGTATGCTTTCTGACTCTGACTTCCTGAAAGATGTAGAGTCCATTTCAATTCCTCCATGTAGTAGAACCTTCTTCATAGCCAGGTCCTTAATCACAAAGAAAGTAGGGAAGAATTCAATAGAAATGTTGTTCTATGAGGTGAATTGTGAGACTGAAACAAGACTTTTATTTAAATCTGGCACATAGAATAGATTTGGTAGAGAGAAGTAAATAGAAGGAGTGGGAAGAAGACCAGATCCCTGAGTTTTGACAGGTAGAGTGCTTCCATTGCCAAAATTAACTTCCTTTGAGGTGGTTGGGTTATGAGAGTCTAGACGGAGATTTGCTAGATCAGGTGTGAAATGATGAGTGGCACAAGTGTCTGGGTACCAGGGCCGATATGAGGTGGTGAGATTGGCATGGAAGGTAGAGTTGGGGGCTGCTTGAAAACCATGGCCAAATCTGTGAAAACAGTTCATAGCAGTATGACCATATTTGCTGCACACTTCACACTGTGGTCTGGGACCTTCTCTTCTTGATAGGTGGTTTCTTCCCCTCTAGAATAGTTTCTGCCACCCCCTCTATAATTGGTGTTTCCTCTGTGAGACTTTCCTCCTTTGTTGTTCCTCCCTCTTTAGGAGTTGTTTCCATAGGACTGGGCGGTGGTTTGTTTTTGAGTAATTTGAGTGACATTGAAAGATAGTTGATTTTAGGAGAGGATGTCATTAGTTTGTTGTGCTAGGCGGGACTCAAAAGTGAGGAGTTGGCCATATGGGTTTTTACAGAGTCAAAGTCTAGAGGAAGGCCATTAATAAGGCAGCTGACAAAGTCATTGTCGGTCATTGGGGCACCAGGTGAAGCTAGACCATTGGATAAGTTTCTAGCTCGGTTGAAATAAGATGTGACACTGTAAGCTCCGTTCTTAATATTCATGAGCTGACTGCGAAGTAACATGACCCTAGATGTAACCTGAGCAACAAACATGTTTTCAACTATTTTCCAAAGTTTTAGCAGTCGGGGTAGAGGTGACAACTTGAGAGAGAAGGAGTTCAGTCACAAATGAATTTAAAAGGGACATGATAAGTTGATCTGTTTGTTTCTAGCTAGTAAATTTTGAATTGACCGTGCCATTTACATTTCAAGAGGAACTGTCTTAGTCCCATCTATCCATCCAAAAAGGTCATGCCCTTTAAGGTATGGTTCCAACTATATCTTCCATATGGGAAAGTTATATGCCGTAAATTTGATAAAGTTGGTAGAGGGAAAAGAGGTGATAGAAATGGAGGTACCCGAGGTAGAATTGATTACTCCAGTTGTTGTTCCTCGGATGAAGATGAGCCTGATGACGACATGGCTGAAGGGAGATGGCAGGAAGAAGAATTGATGAATCACAAATGCAGTAGGCTATGATACCATAGGAAAACGATGGGAATCCCGAAATGTAAAGCTTACTGTTGTATTGAATGAGATGAAAAGTGTGTCAACTGATGACAATAAAGTTGTACCCTAGTGTTCCTTTTATAGTCTTTATACAAAGAATACAATATAAATGGACTTCAGTATAGCTAGAGTTTTTATTTGTTTTGGGTCAGTTACTTATTTGTTTGGACTTCTGGTTCTAGATTGTTACTCAGTCAGATACATTCTCCATAAGCTCTAATACAATTTGAGATCTAGTAAAATTGATTTATTTTCTTAATCATTTTAACTTTTAAGTTAAAATCTAATTAAAGTATATATTTTTTTCTTAAAACAAGAAATTTTTAGGTTTTTTTGTTAAAACACATTTTATTAATGATCTTACAAATATTATAATGCATTATTATTATTACTCTCTTTTCGGTCGAATAATGCATTATTATATGGGGACAGCATGTCATTCGAAGGACCGAATAAACCACGAAGAAATTCCTACAGATGAATGTTTCATTTTGTTGGTTGACACCGACCCCTCTCTTACAGCCAGAGCATAGGCTACCGGTGAGGCTTTATTGCTGCGCCGGCGGGGAACGGATGACGGGAGCGGCATCAAAACCAACTTGTATATTCTGCCAAATTGCCATCTCCCCCACCTCGACTGATAGTAAACTTCTTCATCAGGTTGGCCTCCCTCATTCTCTCACTTTCAAAACACGATTGATTGGCCGATTTTGCCTCATTTTAATTGATTTTGGATATGAGCAGGATGAAAGGGTCGTGGCGTTTCAGGATATCAATCCTTCCGCCTTCAGGTTTCTGCTTCATCTCCCCTTACTCGTCTCTAAGAAGTTGGATCATATTTGGGCTTTTGATATGAACCTAATTTCCATCTTCCTTCAGATAGTTTGAGGAAAATGGAAGTTCATTGCCCGATTATTTATAGTGCGAAATGTGAAACATTGCTCGATTCTGATAACTATCTGCTATCATCTATTGATAACTTCTTGCGGATATTAAAATTTTTTTATCGACTCTCTGCGTACTCGCCCCAAGCCTTTCTTTTCGTGGTAGAATGAGTAATTGTATTGTGGAAAGGAGTAAGAGAAGCTAGAATCATTTATTTCGATACATCATACCCGTTCTTAAGCAATGTATATGCCGCGCCGTATGTATGAAGTCAGTAATTCTGGCTGTAGAATGAAACTATATACTGAGAAGGGATTTAATTTCCTATATTGTAAAACTATGTAATCACTTATGTTTCAACTTTCTATATGTATCTGTTGAAGCTGGCTTCTTCTCTCCTCCTTAATTATATGCGTTCCCTTTCTTAAGCGAAATGGTTAAGTAGAAGCTTAAAATTCTTGTTCGAATTTGATCTCTTTAGACATTACTTGGTGATTCCTGTGGAGCATATAGAAACAGTCAAGGATCTCAAGAGCAGACCTGAAGACTATACTCTTGGTAAGAACACCATACCATGACAGCTGATGCTTGATTTTTTATGATCCTAATGCATAAATTTGTACAGACCTAGAGTTTTTCCCTCTTTTCTATATATTGCTAGTTCATAGTATTCTTGTGACATGCTTTTCTCTTGTATCTGCAGTAAGTCACATGCTGGATGTTGGTAAATATTTGTTGCAGCGAGATGCCCCCCATTCTACAGAATATAGGTACTATTCAGTCCTCTAGGTTTCTAATATTAAGTTGTGTAGCCTGCAATTAGAGCTGTACAAGTGAATTTGAAGGGAAAAAAGAGGTGCCGGTTATTTGCAGTGAAGATGTTGATGAAATTATATGTTAAGATTAGATGCAAGAATTTGGTTTTGTATTGAGACCTATTACTGAGGAGTGAATTAGTTCCTGAACTTTCTTGACAATAAGAACTGCTATATCCACAAACAAATGTGTTTTAGGAACCAGGTCTAAGTCATTGTATGTAGCGATCCCACTTTGGAATATCAGAAGACCGTAATACTTAACTTTTGATTGACGGGTTTTCCACCTAATGGATAGTTTTTTTCATCTCTGCGCTCATTCCATATTGTCCGATCATGTTGCTGTATCATGTGTCTAATGATCTCCTCTGATCATAGGCAGGATATATTATTCAGCTTTTTCTACTGCATTTATATCTGAATTCGGTCTGGCACTCATGCATTGAGATTCTTTTTGATACATTATGTGCCAGATTTGGCTTTCACCAGCCTCCTTTTAACAGCGTGAATCACCTCCACCTTCATTGTCTGGCACTTCCGTTCCTACCCAGGTAGGTGACCGCATCCATCCTTGTTAATTTTCTTAAGGTCAGAGTTTACTTTTAACCAAGAATGGTCTCACCTTCATTGTAAGTTAGTTTAAGTCCCTTTTTCCATTTCGCTGAAAAATTGCGTGTTGACTTTTCATGAGCTTTCTGCAGGTGGAAACAACTGAAATATACTCCATTGGGACCGCTGGGTGGGTTTATTGAAGCCACTAAGCTTTTGGAGAAAATAAAGCCTTGAAACAGTATACCAAATTTATAGATCAGCTGTATTTTTTGTCAGCTGATGGAACAGGACACCTTAATTACTAACATGATTAATGAAACCTGGGGAAATCAGAGTGTGTGATGTCTCCTTCCAGTACAGTGGCGATTGTTTTTGTTGTATATCTTAGCTGATGCTCCCATCCCGTGCCTATCTGAATAGGAAACTAAAATTATGGCATTACAACAGAAAGGGTCTTCTTTTTCCTCGGAGGGGTTATATTTACTTTATTGGCTGAGTTAATCTAACCATATTTGATGAGCCAATAATTCAGCTAAAGACCAAAGCTGTGCGCTCTCTTTGTGTGTTTGTGTGAGGAAGTGAGATTCAGAAGCTGAATGGTTTGTTGTGTGTGACCAAAGCTATGCTCTACGTCATTCAGCTGATGACCTTGACTGTCAGGCCTCAGCTCCTTCGTGTTTGTTGTGCGGACTGTTCATTCATGCCTCCATTGATGCACTTAGTGTAATTTCCTTTTACTAGAATGGTTTGAACTTTTTCGAGTCCAATGTATGTATCTGCGTTTCATTGTTGCATGAATCCTGAACTCAGGAATTGAGTGTGCCGCTCAGAGCCGCCTATGTTTGAATCACAGATACTCGTGTGGCTTCCTTATTGATCTATTTTTACTTTCTTTTATGCCAACATACTTGTGAATTTTCAATGCTACCATCTTATTGATCGCGTGCGCGTATTGTCTTTATGCTTTTATATAATTTATTTCCTGGTTGCCAAAGAAAAACACGTACTGCATTTGCAGCCGAATGGTGGTCAGTCAACCGCTCATAAAATTCAAAGCTGGGCCCATCATCTATCAAAGATAATAGATTTGAAGATAAGGCTTAAAGCTCGGCCCAACAAACACATATGATGAGCCACCCAATAAACATGAGCAATTTTTTTTCTCGTTTTAGTGGTACTAATTTTAGTTACTTTCTGTACAGATATTATCAGCTTTTTTTTTTTTTGAAAAACTTCCTGCAGATGCTCATTAACAAATATCATATTACATACTTAATTCCTTGTCCAAAAGACAGGCACTAGTGATGTTGTAAGGGGATAAGATCCCTTCCCCACACTTTCAAACCAGAGGGAGAGTCGTTAAACATCTAGCAACTAACATACTAGGAAAATAAAGTAGTTATTCGAGTTATTACACACATGACTACTAAGCGAATTACACAAATTTTGAACTTCAATCTTTCTACCTTGATCTCCAGTATATGATCATTATCAGCCCCAAAAAACCATCTTGAGATGCTCCTCCTTCATATTATAAAAGCAGATGCAATGGTTACCTCCAAAACTAGCAAGTTCCACTGCATTACAAGCTGCTTTGATAATAGCAATTTGCACTTCACAAGTGCTTAACATCTTCTTGTTGAAAGCTAGAATTGAAATACCTTCCATATTCCTCAGTAGGCCACCAATCTGGTGTGGATGGTTCCTTTTGTGAAGACATTCAGAGAGACAGAGATAAAAACCTGGGGGCGGGGGGTGCCATTTGACACCTTCTCTTATTGCATGAGAATGCATTATTCTAGCAGCTTTGTAAGCCTCAATATAAGCAATGTTTTTCTCAATCACATTCCACCAAGCTAGAGATGAATCATGTTACATCTGTTCTGGCATCATATATCAACCAAATGAGATTAATAACAGAGGATAGCTTTTCTTCCCCCACCCTCTTGCTTGGTCAATGAGCCAATCATAATAGCAGCACCATCATTACTTGGACATCTGAACGTTGAACTACGCCCCCAAATATCAGAGACTGCACAACACTTGAAAAAAGCAATGCACAGGAGTATCTTTATCCCCACAAAAAAAGCAGGTTGTATCACCACCAATTCTGTTACCTATGTTACCTGACAAGGAGTAATTCCTGTCAGAGAAATTTCCAAAACACCAGTCTAGCTCGAGGCGGGCTGATGTATCACTGTCAATTCTGTTCCTAAGGAGAGAAAAAACAGTTAGACAAAGACGCCTGATCCGCATACGACGGGGTTTGTTTTGGTGAGGATGGATGTTTTTTTTTTCCTTATGAATTATAATAGGTGGCAATCTATAGTAGCTAATTAATATAATATCTTTTTATTTTTGAAATAAAGCTAATTAATATAATGACCAATATCAGAGAAGGAAAAGAAATAAAAGTTGTTATAATATAGCTAGTTGTAAAGTTAGGATTGTTTGTTTTATGAGGAAGATGGGGAAGCTAGCTAGTGGACCCTATTGGTTCAAGTCAATTCTTTCTCGTATCAAGTTGCGTACGCCCATCATATGTACTATAGAGTAGGCCATACCTGCACAACTTATGTTGTGTATTGTATAACCCCCAACTCATCCATAATCAATCAATGATACACTTCACAAAGATTCAAAGTAAACAGAGCATTGTTCAAGGGAATATATTTATATAAATATGATGTCTGTCCTCATTAGATACCAAACCTAATTCTTTTGGACAGCTTCTATGAACCCATTAATAAATATTTTATACGCATACACTGTTTATATATATATATATATATATATATATCGTTGTTTGGTTAATTGATTATGCCCTTTGCTTGAAATGAAACTTTGCAAAAAGTCAATCATCATTAGGTAACTTTTATAAGCCTCCGCAACCCAGGCGTTGAAGGGAGATTTCTGTCATTTTGTCATCGAACGATCAGCAACTCCAAGAACGTACGTACTCAGGGATGGAAAGGCACAAAAAAAGGCTTAGCTAGTTAGTTGCTGGCATGGCAATATCAAATTCGTGCCAGTATGCTAGCCCAGAAAAATAGTTGAAGTGACAAGACGACGGGTGGCCGAATCAACGACGATACACACGCAAGTCGGCATTTGCTAGCTTTTCTTTTTTTTTTCTTTTGTTGAGAGAACTCTCTTTCAAGTCCTGAACTCCACGATGCAAGTAAAGCCTCATTTTTTTTATGTATAGAGAGAAAAAATATTGATAATGTGACAAAAGAATAGGCCAAGTTTATGTCCATCCGTTGTGTACCGTACAAAAGCCAAAGGAAATTTGACTCACTAGATATGCCAAAGTAGTGCCAGATATATTGTGCCAAACGTAAAAAAGTGGACTCATCTTATCTAGATGTCGCAGAGAGTTGTAGATTTTAGTAAAAAGTTGTAGAGTTGTTGCTTTTTTATGAATGAAGATTGAAGAAGACAAAAGACCAAAATGATAAAACGACAAGCAGCGAGGACAAAATAAGTGTAGGATATGACAACTGACAATGATGATCAGATGGGACCATTGTACAGATTTCACTATTCCATTCCTTTTAGGAAGGCTTCCTAATTTTCTGAAACAAGTTAACACTAGAATTGGAAACGAAGAGTGCATCAGTCGATATATAATAACAAAGAGAGTTTTCAAAAAAAAAAAAAAAAACAAGGAGGACATCGCTTAAGCAGAAATGGTGGTGGATAGTGGGGTATTCGGATCATTCGGTTCGGGTTGGTTCGGTTCGGTTCGATTTGGGTCAATTTGTAAAATTCACTATTCGGTTCGGATCGGATCGGATCGGTTTATCTAGTTAAAATTAATTCGGGTGACTTCGGTTTGGTTGATTTTGGTTTCGCGTGTTTTCGGTTCGAGTGCTTTCGGTTCAGGTTAGCCTTTGTATTTTTCGGTGTTTTCAGGTTATAGGTCAAATTGGGTGATTTACGCGTTATGCTTGATTGACAAAAATTTTAATATACAAATTTAAGCAATCTTTGAACTTGTACTGATTTTCATATTTGGATCCAAATTCTCTTAATATAAGTTACTCTTGATGAAGATTGCTATTGTGTATTAGTTGATTATACATAACAAATTGGATGACAATATTTTTAATATTAATTTTAATATAGATTTATTAATTGTATCGACCAAGGTAAATTTAAAATTTGGTGAATCAGTGGTCAATATTTAGCACTCGACTCCGAGTTTATCCCCCACACCACGCCCGACGTTGTGCCTGTGCCTCCCGCCATCCCACGCCCATCACACTCGTGTGCGTCACGCGTCAGCACCTGTCATCTCGAGCGTGCACGCCCATGCCAATTCATCACCATATTGTGATGTACCCTATGCGTCTGTCATCACCTCGCGTCCATGACTTCATGTTATGTGTGCGCCACCGATCATGTCACGTGTGCGCGTCTCGTGCAGGCGTCCTAGTAGCTTATAGCTCCCATGCAGGGATTGTCCTCTTTATCTTCTTATTTTGTCAGTATTACCCCTAATTTAATTTAATCATTCATACAAATATATTTACATGAGATGTAAGTTTTTAATCTTTATTCTTTTGTGGTATTAATAAGAAACTTAAATAGTGATGTGATGATATATACACATAAACACTTAAGTCATTCTCAAGCTTGATATTGTAATCTTATTTAAGTAGATGTAAGTTTGTAATTATTCTTCAACATCTACACATCAATCGTGGTTAGTATATTTATTAACTGAAAAGTGTATACATTTATGGTTATACATAATCAAATTGGATGACAATAATTTTAATATTAATTTTTTAAACAGAAGGATAATGGAAGTTTGTCTAGTTTCATGTGTGGATGGGGTGAATTGGTTCGGGTCAATTCAGTTTGGGTCAATTTGGTTTGGGTGAATTCGGTTTGGGTGGATTCGGGTATATCAAACTTCGGTTTGATTGGTTTTGGTCTGGTTCAGTTCGGATTTTCGGGTCACATTTTGGGTCACATCATTCGGTTTAAATTCGGGTTCGGATCAGATCGGTTTTTCTTATTCGGGTCACCTTTGTCAGGTCTAGTCGTGGTGTGATGTTAATTAATCTAGAGGACAGTACTGCAATTAAAAACACTTTAATGGGCCTATGGGTATCATTTAGGATTGTAATTATTGAGTAGTCACATTTGTACGACTATAATGACAGCCCCCATATTATTGTGTATCATCGTGTTCGAGACGCTGTAGATATGATAGTATTTTAATTTCATAAAAACATATCTTATTTTTACCAAAAAAAAAGTAATCGTATATGGCCATACAGACTAATTAATTAATTAGACATTGGTCAACCTCATCCTTATCGATCCGTCATATTTGAATTGAATTCAATTCTGTCGATTATATGATTGGTCATAGTCTCCTACTTAATTACGATAACAATGATAGCTTGACTTATAAAAAGCACAAACATATACATATATTTTTCCTCTATTATTGTATTAGCTGCGCGTTGCAAAACTATTCATGTCCTCATCATATGGTGTGGATAAAACAGACAGGTTTCTTATATTCATATAATGATTGTAAAACACAAAAAAGAATTAATGGGGTTATTAGGTAAAATCCGATAAAAGCTTATCTTGTGAATGATTAATGGTTCTGATTGTTTATGTATATAGTATTAAAGTGAAAGGGTAGTAGTGATTTAAGATGGCAGTAGACTATCCAGACCCACACCTTGAATATGATTGAAAGACGTCACATTGTCCATTTGATTTAATTTCCAATATGTTTTAAAAGTAGTCTGTCCCTAGCTAATACTAGCCTTGTATTATTGCGAAGTAATCCCCATATCCTCTGTTTTAGGTCTCATTCTTTCGGTCATGGGAGCGTCAACCATTTAAAAATGTTAAACCCCTTTGAACATACGAAACAATTTGAGTTTAATAGCTACTAACTGATATTTGATATTATTGATAGCTGATTTAAAAGAATAGATTAAACTGATAAATTTAGCCGATAATATATAAACCAGTTGAATATGGATAAAAGATGAATCTTTATCACGGAGCATACAACTTTTCCCAAGTAATAGTTGATGTAAATTATTAAGCGAAAGAAAGAAGGATTTTAAAAAATTGGAAAATTATACAAACTCCCAAAGTAATGGAATGAGACTTGTAAATGTCATCGAGAGGTAATTGTGTATCATAAAATTGCCATATATTTCCACGCAGAATAAAAAAACATGGAATTGAACAATTTTCTTTCTATTACAAAATGATCAGTCAATCCCACTCACCCACATCAATCAAAACAAGAAATAAACGTAGTTGTACAAATTCAAACCTAATTAACCAGTAGAAATCATGTCGATCGATTAATCCTACTTGACCTGAATTCTCTTCATTCATAGTTAGTTAATGTAGGTGCTATACTGATATGGTTGTTATGTCCTGTCCAACACATCAAAACTCCATTTCATGACAATATTACTTCCCACGACACGACACGGACTTATAATTGTCATTATACTTCACCCCACCATTCCGTCGTGTATATAGTGATTCTCTCTTGCCTCAACTTGAGTGAGCCAGAGCCACTAGTTATATATCATTCACGTTACGTATTCCATTGATTTATCCTAAACGTGCGTACAGGGGTGGACCCAATGTAAAGCATAGTGTGTTAACTGACACATATATAATCATAATAAAGTTAAAATTTATTTATATGTTAGAACAAATCATATTTAGTTAGATGTGTTGATAAATATGTTGCTTATTTCATTAAAAAATATCATCTAAATATGTGAAATAACTTGAGTGCAAGGCTAAAGATGACCTTAATAATAGTTGTATTTCCTTTGTAAATATTGTTTATTTTTTCTAATCTTGATTTATTATGCACTCCCACCTTTCCACATATTTTATCTCTAAGAACAAGAAAGGCCCTAATTGTCAATTAGCATTTGCTACTTGTCAGCCTAAATTTATTCTTCTAGTTTATCCATGAATAATGCTTATACTACTAGTATCTATTGTCAATATGATCACAACTTCAATATAACATTATATAAAAACTTGTTATTAACTTTCAAATTTGAATTTATAAGTTTGACACACCTAATTAAAAATTCTGGGTCCGCCACTGCGTGCGTACCCGATCGTTTTTGAGTTTGTCCTATTTACTTGTTTTTATCACCCTCTACAAATAGATTCCTATAATAAATCTACTATACCTATTTTTAGCAACAAAAAAAAAGTGAGTGAGAGAGAGAAATGCTGCTACTAGTTTGATAAAAAAAAAAGAAGAAGAAGAGAAGTTCATAGCTTATGAAGAAGAATGAATTTATTAAAGCTTGTTGATTTTATTTGGTTTATACAGTGTAGTGTAGTGTAAGTGTAACTGTCATCCAAATTCGTATCCAATACATATAAATCACGGTATACCTCTCCGAATCAATATCATCATGCATCAGAGTACTACCTAGACGGGTGACCGTAAGCTCTTATGGCTTGATCGGTAGAGGGGTAGTATACAGTAACCAACGGTCCTGCATTTGAAACCTATCCACTACCGTAACTATATAAAAAAAAAAACTAGACGGGTGGCCTAGATATGGCATCTTTAGTTTTTTTCTTTGCTTCAAATATGTGGGGAAGAGCGCTTTCCAAAGAAAAAGTGAGGATGAGTGTGTTAGTAGAAGGTAAATTTCTGAGATATCTCAGAGATTTGAGCGAAGTTTATAAAATACCTCTGAAGTTTCATTTTCAGGATAAGAAATCTCTAAAACTTTATTTTCTTTACAAAATTTCCAGAGGTTTCGTTTTCATTACAAGATATCTTTGAGGTTTTAATTTTACTACGAGATGCTCCTTCGTTCAAAATTTGATATATTATATATTTCATATCTCAATTTTACTCTCCCATCATATGCCTCTGCAATAACCTCAAGATATATCATCAAAGTGTTTTTAAAATTTAAAACTTAAAGAAAATACACAACAAAATTAAAGATATCATAATAGATTGAAAATAAATTTTAAAAATGAATATGATTATTAAATGGAAATGACTACATAATAAAAAGGGAAAATTATATGCCCCACCCATGACATTTGGCAAAATTTCACACTCCACCCACGTGGTTCAAAAATTACTTTCCCCACCCATGTGGTTTCCCCTATTTTACATTCACAACTTTTCTAATTTTGAGTTAATTTAAAAGAGCTTAAATGTTATCCAAAATTGACGAAAGTTTACATAGACGATATAAAATGTTATATTTTTTCAGTGAGAAATCTAAAGTTTTTTAAGCTTAAATGTGACATGTGGGACCCAATGAACATGTCACATGTTTCATTGGGTCCCACGGGTCACATTTAAGCTTAAAAAACTTTGGATTTGACATAAGATCAAAATATATCACTTTAGCATCATCCATGTAAAGTTTCAACAATTTTGAACAACGTTTAATCATCTTTTGAATTGAACAAAAATTAGAAAAGTTGTTGGATGTAAAACGGGGGAAACCACATGTGTGGGGAAGTGTGTAATTGCGCCAAACGGGGGCATGTAATTTTCCCTAATAGAAATTAATTTTTTAAAAAAAAAACGTAAATTGTGAAAGTGTTATATAGCGATGATCTAAAATCACTCAAAAATTATAACAATAACATGAAGATCATTAAAAGTAACAATTTCATATATTACATAGAAAAACATTATTTAAAATTAGAAAATTAATGTATCAAAACCATAAAACATGCTCATTTTCTTGTGATTATTAGTATCAATTAATATATTTGTTAATAAATTTTATTAATTTAAAATTTTATTTTATAATTTCTTATAATTTATATAAAAATTTTATGATTAAGTCACCGCTATAATAGTTAACAAATTATATAATAATATATGTTTTTTAAATAAACTAATTTTATTTTTTAGTTAGTTTTATTATTTTGAAATTTTTATTTAATTCTTGTTGTTATATAATTTATTCATTTTTTTGAATTGAACTCAAATTTATATTGATCATTAATTATTATTTTTTGTATATTTTTAAATTAAAAAAATTGACCTTAAACCATGAGGTTAGTGTAGGGTATATGGTGTGAGGCTAAAATGGGGATAAGAAAAATATAATATATCATAATTTTAATGAAGGGGCATCTCGTAATAAAATTGCTACCTTAGGATATCTCATAATAAAAATAAAAGCTCAGGGGTATCTTGTTAGAATAAAGCCTTAAGAGTATCCCGTAATGAAAATGAAACTTTAGAAGTATTTCATAAATTTGCTAAACCAATTTCCTTAATATAATTACTTATAATCAACGCAATCAATTAGCTTAATTACTCTTAATTTTTAAATTTGTTAAGATTTTAATATCATTTTAGATTCAAAACAAATTTTATTATTTTTATCATTTTCTCTACTAATAATAAAAAATTTGTCACCTTACACATATTTATTGAAAAAATAGATAAAATAGATTAATCAATTTAACTATCTTCATGAATAAAGCGACATTTAAAATTTAAAACATCTATTAAGTAAGGTATAGTTACACTTGTTACCCATTACTATTACATTCCACGCCACATCTTCTACGTTATTTGTCATCGATACTTTTTTGTTTTCTGGACACGTGTTGAATTAAGTTAATCATTACGGAGTACAATACAATGGGAGAGAATTTTTCTCTTTTTCAGCGGCAGAATATAGGTCGACGTAAAGGAGTGAAAGAAAGGGGGCCGCCGACCGCCCCATTTCAAAAGAGTAGTACCAGAGTCAAGGTTAAAGAGGCATATGAATCAGATTTCCCAGTATGAGGTGGACTGAAATGTGGACGTTCGTGCGCATGAGTTGGAGACAGCTACTACTATAACTAAAAGACAAATAGAATGACGTCATGCTATCTTATCTTTATTTTGCTATGCTGTGTCGTTGTATTCGAATTCCTCCTCTTCAATCTCTGCTCTTCTCGTCTCCAACATATAATTCTATTCTACAACCGATGTACGGTGAGCATTGTACAACTGTTCATTTTAAATTCAAACGTTGTTTAAGTTTTTGTATTGATTGTTCATATTGATGTAAAAGTTTTATGTGTATTGTTCAACTTTATATGATGATTGTTCAAATTAATTGGGAAGAATGTTCAGGGATGTACATAAACATCGTACAACCGGTTGTATGATAGTCAGATTGGTCTCCAACACGATCAATTTTTTTTCTTTTTTTTTTATAATCGGGAAGGGAACGGGATCGGATCCTACTCGAAACGCGTCGTTTCCGTGACTTTAACACCAAAGCAAGGTAGATTGATTTGATGGGGAGAAATTAAAAGGAAAGGATCTCGGTAATGGATTCAAAAGTTGCTTAATGCAATGCAATGCAAAAATTCATGCATGAATGGTTTCATCATCATTCATTCATGGAGAGCACTTGCCCCCAACGATGCTGCTCTGCTGCTATATTACCAAGCAGCTTGCTACTTGTACTAAATAACCCTGTCATTTTATAAGAAAACAAAACAAGAAAGTGATGATATCATAAAAGCCTATTTACTACAAAATCATAATTGATCGGTGGATGCATGGCCCCCCTTGGCCATGAAAAAAGCAACTCTTCGAGAAAGGAATAGTAACTTAATGCAAAGGCGCCAGTCAAAATTAACCCCCCGCCCGCTTCTTAAATTCCTTACCTATTTGATTATTCTGCCTTGCACAGACTTTCCATCAACCAACCCACTGATTACCTCAAAATTAAATGTGTCTCTATCATTTATTTCCATTGGACCCGCCCGAGTCTTCTTTGATTTGGACCATTGGATTCACTTCACACTAGAACTGGCTAGACCCAATAATAAATTCATGGCATTCTCATCCATCCAATTTTCCTTTTCACCCAGGTCTTCCTTCTTTGTATGTTTTTTTTTTATAATTAGGCATATACCCATTAATTCATTATAAAGACCTGGAAGGAAAAAGAGTACCCATCACATCCTATTAAAAACCTAAAACCCAACTAATCAAAATAACTGGAAGCAACAACGAGAACAAACGCCTAGCACATAAACAAAAAAAATGAACAATACCCAAGCATACAGTTTCTATGACATCCAAAATTATTTCCGACTACAAGTAATCCTTAAATGATGAAAACTCCTAAGAATGTGTTACATGTCAAAGGGAAATCTTTCCACCATACTTTCATCCATCTCCATATCTCAAGCTTAATGTGAACTAATGTGCGCTCCATATAACATGTTTTTCCCCATGAAAAATCGGGGTATGGACATAGAAATATCCAATCAAAACATGACATATGTTCCATACTTTTTAAAAAATAGATTAATGTACCAAAGCTAATGAAAGAACGGAACCTATCTCACAGTCACTAACATAGCTGACTAGCTGTAGCATATTTTTGTGATATATGAGATGGTACGTACTGTCTTGCTTATTTACTTGTGTTTTCTCCAATATTATTATTTGTTACTCTATATAATAATATGAAAATAAAATAACTATAAATATCTAAAATAACTTCAATCCCACTCCACAGTTGAAATAAAGACTAGAATTACTAGGGATAGAATCTACTTCCATTTCTATGTACTGATGATGTTCATAAAAAGAAAAGAAAAAAAAATGAGACTCGGCATGCCCTCGTATTTACCTTATCATTTACTCCACACATCATGCTTTTATTTTACTACCCACCTACCTGGTTACAACTTAACTCTTCCTTCAGATCCCACTAACATCTGTTTTTTTTTTTTTTTTTTTGAAATCCCAGATAGCACTACTGTACACGGACACCCAAAAGATATACATGACGCACCAGCCAGACCGCACATCCTTTTTTCCTTAAATTTAAAAAACTTGTACAACGTTCTTCTAGTTGCTTACAGCTGGGTCCCATCATCACCTGCCACCACTTCATCTTTAAATTCACAAATTAAATCCACACGTGTGGTTGGTGTGGTCATTTCATTCAGCCACCCCTAAAAAAAAAGTACTTACACTAGAGTAAAAGTCAACCCCACAAGACCACCACACCCGCCGCCTCCTCCTGAATGATTCCATTCCACCAACCACACCCACTTACCCATTCCCGCCGTCGTTTCACTTCCGGTTAAGCTAACTCCTCCCACATATCATCACACTTCCTCCTCCCAAACCCAACTCTACGATTCTCCAAATCATAAACCACTTCAAACCCTTGCTGTTGATAATTCCCTAACGTCGCACCAGGTCCAGCATCCTCTTCATCTTCTATCCAGCATCCATCACCATCAAACATCCCACCATTCTCTTCCTCTGTTTCTTCTCACCATTTTTAAACTCATAAAACCAATTCCTCCTAGGCAAAACCACCGTTGAATTCCCAACGAAATGTAACGATAAACCCGGCAGCACAGTACTACTACTACTACTCTTTCCATCAACATAGTAACAGTGACGCAACCCTGTCCTTGATTCTGTCTCCTCCGCCCGTTCATACACTTTCCCAAGTTGCTTATCGACTTCCCCAGCAAGTGACGCGTAAAACTCGGTTGGAAGCATCGTGTAAGTTGTCCCACTATCTACCACCACCCCGCCGTTCCCACGTTTATCGACTTGACGTAGACTTACCGGAGCAGGGATTCGTGTCGGTCCGACAGATACCGCCTCGAGTCCAACTGAGTAGAAATAAGGGTGTTTTGGATTATTCAACATCGGGGTGAACACAGTAGTAGTCCTCCTCTTCCTACCGTCCTTTTGAAAATTCTGACCTTTTTTCTTCTTGCTTTGACCAAGGATTAGTGGGCTTGGTCGTCGGATACGGTTAGAGTCAAATGAATGGGATATTAAGCAGTAGGAGAATTGATTACCGAGTTGAGGTGAGACTCTCGCTAGCTGATTTGGAAACGAGAGCACACCTGGACCGAATCCAGCAACACCGATTGGTTCACTGTACGTGGTGTGTGCGCATCCAAAAGTGAAATTCTTTATAGATATTGGATTATCAGATGACCCATATGAAGAGTTTCAGTGTGTAGTTTCGCGATTAAACTCCCGTCGCCATACGCATAGTAGAAAGGTGGACATGAGTGTTGCTGACAATCGCCGATTTCGATTTGGTCGAGGGGACAGTGAGCGATGGCGCAGAGATCTTTGGATGGAGATGAGGCGTGAGCGGCGGAGCAGGTTGGGGATTGGCAAGTGAGGAGGGATGAAGAACTGATGTTGAGTGGTGGAGGGAGGGAATTAGGTTTAGGGGGTGTTTTATCTTCACAGAGGATGCATTCGAATGGAGAGCAAGGAGACCAGACGAGGTCACTGCCGGTGTCCATGTAGAGAGAGAGATGTTGGGAGTGGAGTGTGAAGGTTAGGGTGTAGTCGGAGCCTGAGGAGAGTGGGAGGGAGAGGTGGTTGGTTTGACGGTGGTGACGATGACGGTGGTGGTTGTGACGAGAGATGGAGCGTGCGAGGGTGGACTTGATGAGGTGAAGAGGGGAGGTGGTGAGATGGTGATGAGTGGTGGAGAGGGAGTGGGTTAATGGGATGATCAAGGATTGCTCTGTTTGGTTGATAAGAAAAAGAGGAGAAGGATGAAAAACAGAGTACGGGATGGTGATCCCATGGCTGGTGGCTGAGTGCGGACTACTGTGTGTGTGTCTTTGGTTCTTCTTGTGTGTGACTGGCTACCAAAGTTCTCTATAAAGTTGAAAAGAGAAGAAAACAGAGGATCGGCAGGCAGATGTTTGAACTGAACTGAACTGAAGAAGAGGTATCGTGAGGAATTCAAATTGTGTGTTTGTTGGGGGGTGTGTGAAAGAAGTAGGAGATGAGGAGGGGTTTTTAAGCGAAACAGGGGGTGAAGGTAGTAGTAGGGTGTGGGGTGGGGACCACTGCGGAGAAGCTTCTGGTCGATTTTGTTGGGAAGGTGGAAGACGAGCAAGGCAATTAAGGTAGCTACGTTAGTGATGAGGATTGAGGTGAGTGGGCTAACCTTTCGCGTACACGGTTGTGAAACATATGAACAACATGAGAGTTCTTACCGAACAGTTGGCTAGTATCCATCACTCACGCTCTTATGCAACACATACTCGTCACATCTACAATAGTAGAACTTAACGGAGTAGGGTTTGTCTCTTACAAGTTGATTCTTACTTTTACAAAAGTGTTAAAACAAAGGACAATTGGGTTCTTTGTGGATTAACATCAATATCTGCCGATTGTACAATTCTTCTTCGTTTAATTTAAACAATTATTTTAAAAGAAATTTTGACAATTAATATCAATATTCGTATCATTCACAATTTCTTTCTCTGTTTTATTTGGATAGTTGTACTTCAAAGATGACCACAAACGGGCTCATACACCCAATGATGATATCTACTCTCTCCGTCCTGAATTGACCGTTCCGTTTATTATTTGGATATGTCGTTTGACTTCAATTTTTAATATATAAGATAAATTAATTTTAAAAATTTAAGTTTTGCATATGATTCTTGAGTATAATCTATAGGTAGGTGTAAATGTTGTTAACATAATCGAAATTTTGTTGACAGCTCTGGTGCTGCTTATTTTCCTGTACGCTGTGTAAAGCAATCAATTAAACAGGGTTAATTCGTCCTTTTCCACAAGTCGTACTCTTCTTCTAGTGTGAGCATTTATCATCAGTGTTTTGCCTGGAGCGACTATACAGAGTAAATCAAGACTATGAATACAACCAAAACGATGTGTTGGGGAAAAGATAAATAAGCAGAGACGTGAATGACGACCAACGGCTCACTCATGTTGGGTAAAAATTGGCTTTTTGTAGGTGCTTGTGTGGGGTGAGGTAAATCCGTAATTGTCAGAAAATGAGGTTTACGACCATAAACATAATTTTCCTTCTTCTTTTTATCAATGCATCAATATAATCAATTGGTCATTCACAAACAGATACTACTCCTCCGTTCAATAATAACTGTCATTTTAGAAACTTGCACTTATTAAGAAAAGTAGGGCAATGACGCATGTGCCCCTACTTTTTACTTTCCATTTAGATAATAATTATTTTATATTAAATAGTAGGGGTAAAAATGGAAAGAGGGTGTCAAAAAGCTAGAATGACAGATATTTTTGAACAAGAATCTCATCCTAAAACGACAGATATTAATGAACGGAGGGAGTAAGTTTTTATGTGAACCTACCTAACGCAAATAAATCTAGTATTTTTCTTTTCCCAACAATCATTAATGTTAACAAACCTGTCCCCTTTCCCATATAAACCGATAATGAGGTGCTATGGTCGGTTTTGTAACGCGCTAGTGTATACTACCACAATAATTGGGAATATTTGTGTGCATCACGCCATCATTGCTTATCGAAATTAAGCAGATATTACCAATCTTACATAATCAACAGAATTCAATTCAAGTCAAAATTGGACGGATATGAATGAGCGAGAGGCCGGCCTGTGTTATTGATTAATTAATTAGATCGTGTGCCTTGGGTTGGGGTCCTTTATTTGAAACGATAGAAAACACAATCTCTAAAAACAAAATGAAAAAGTACGTAGCTCAATAATTTGTGTAATCGACCAACTCGTTCCACTTCATCAATATATTATTATAATCTATATATACATATGAACTTTTCCACTATATTGTAAAAAAAAGAATAATAGATACTCGATCGACGATCGTACCTTATTGTAACAACAATTAATATCAGGGATCAACACTATTGACCATCAGTCGTAATCGTAAGTAACGATGACAAATGCAATGCCTTGCATGAGAAACTTTATAGGTAGCTTCATCTTTCGTCCCCATCATTGTTTTAATTAATAGTATAACGTAAAGGACAATATACTTGTAAGTGTATGGAATTCAAGCGTCAACGTCAACTTCATTCATTTGAAATGCATGGCATGGCATCAAAGAGTGAGTGATGGGAGCCATGCATTCTAATAGTACTAGTCCTTTTCTTGTTTCTATCAGCAATGGAAAGTTGTCATTATGTCAAGTAAAACTATTCAGTCAGCCAGCCAGCTAGCTATGCATATAAAATGAAAGAAAAGCTAGAAAACAAAATTACTACTACGACCCAACAATTTGATGGTATTAATTAATCATTGAAGTGCGTTTTGGAGGCCTGTTTTATTTCTGATTTTGACGTGGGAAAAAGTAAATTTTACAGTATTCCGTCCCCCTAAGATCATCATTATCAATCGTGGTTCTTAGCTAAAAAAATAAATAGAAAATATGAGTCGGAGGGAGAGAGGGAAGAACTCTAATTTTAGGCTCTTTGGGAAGATTTTCTTAAGAACCTAAAAATAGGACCCACCATTTATTTTTCTAATTATAATATGTTAAATATAAATAATTAAACTTTATACATTTTAAAAACTAATAATGATATAAATAAACTAAATATATCAAAATTCTTAAAATCTTAATCTCTACAAAAATGAGATTACTATGTTTTTCATATTTTTAATATATATATATTTGTTAATAATATTAATTACATAATATTTGAGAGTGATAAATAATAAAAAATTACATTAATAATATATATGAATAATTTTATTTTATTTTTGTTTCAAAAATATAATAACTTTAATCATTAATAAAATATTAAGTTAGGATTATTTGTGTATTATTAAAAATAATAGTAATAATAATTAAAAATTAATTTTTGTATTCATAATAACTAATAAGTAAAAAGTGAAATGACATGTCAATTAGAGAGAGTTATAAACCAAAGTATGAGTTCTTTGGTAAAAAATAAATATAGTTATTAAACTGATGTGGCAGTGAGAGAAATAGAAAAAAAGAGTACTAAGGGCATCCACAATAAGGTTCTTGACACGGTTACATAGGTGAAATGTTCTACAATGGTGTGGATTCCACCCATTTCTCTCTCCAAGGTTCTTAAATAAGAACCCCACTTTTTATGACACATTAGACCCACCTATGTGTATCTCTCTCTTTCATATTTCTCTCACATCTAAATAGTGATAGTTGATTGGTTGTTTATTAAGAAGAGAAGATTAAGAAAATGTTATTGTAGTGAATAGAGTTTCTTAAGTAATAAAATATAATTTTTAAATGACATGACATCTAGGAATGTGTTAAGAAACTTAAACCATTGTGGATGCCCTAAGAACCCTAATCTGGGTTCTTTCATAATCATGCTCTAAATTAACATGCGTCACACCCACCCACCAACCACCAATTGATTCAGTTTTGGCTGGCTGCAGCTTAAGCGTTAATTAAATACATACCTAGGCTGAAGCTGGCATTAATTACGTACACCAGTCGTCTGGTCTGGGTATGCACATATATTAAACTTGACGCACTTTAATAATGGAATCTGCAAGGGGCATCTTCCGGTCATATTATGATCAAACTCGAATCCCTAATCCTATATAGTTTGTCCTTCTCGCTTCAACTCCTCTAGTAAGCTTTTTCCCATTTTTTTCATAGGATATTGTGAGTTATTATTACTAGTACAGCTATAATAGATGACAATGAGATAAGTATGGAGGGGTCCACTTGTCTCATCTTGTCCACCTCACCCACCAGCTGTCACTGATTTGGCGTCTATTCTAAATAATCCCTTCCCCCTGGCTCTAGCGGGTCTGCAGGTCTCCTTCGCTTTCGCGGAGTACAGCCGGGATGCTCGTACGCACGAGCAGACAAGAGCATACTATATTTATGATTTTTTTTTTAAACTTGCAATACGATTTTCACTTTTTTCGACTAAAAAGATAGTACTATATAATTGCTATTGCTACTAGCTAGTATGGTTGGAAGGCTTCCCTTTCATTTCATTTGATCGAGCGTGCTGTTTTGAGAAGATGAACATAACCCCACTTTTATGTAGCTAGCTGTCCCCCGTTTACGTACATGTCCCCTGCAGTACTGAAACAATCAACAATTTTTTTATGGTACTCAGGACTTTTTTTTTTTTCTATTTTAATATTAATTATACAAGATTAATAATATTATAAAATTAAATTTATAATATATAATTTATTATATAAAGAATTATATACAAATTTTATATATTTAAAATTATTTTATTTTATATATTAAATATTAAAATCTAATTATAATCAATTCGTTTTGAGGGAGTATGAAACAAACCATCAATCTAGTCATCATTCATTCCTAGTTCCTATACACATGGTAGCTAGTAATGAATCAATAGTCAGATAGATTGGATAAAATAACAATAATTTATGAGAGATATTGTCTTGTGCGGCTAATCTTTTTCGAAAGATACCAAACTATATTATGTCAAGAGCAAAGCGTCATTACATAGTCAGTTATGTTGTCCAATCAAAATCCATCTAAAACTGTCACTTCTTCCTATATTTATTAAAAAAAAAAATGTGCTACCACATTGTTATCCCTAGGGACAAAATACCATAAAACCCTCAAAATATCATCCACAATCAGACATATATGTATAAGGGTCTATTACAGTATCCCCATTCAAAAGATCAGTAATACTTTTACAATATGAATAAAAACATACATTGTTAAATCATGCTTCATTCACCCATCACGCTGCTTGCAAGAGCCTTTTCACTTTAACAAAAAGAGGTTATTCTTCATCATGCTTCAAAAAAATCTTTTACATCCAGCCATCGTCACCTTACCTCATGCGTATCCTTCCACCCCCAAACCTGCACCTGATCCTATTTTGAAACTGTCATCAACAAAACACGCCAGTAGTCCCCTCTTCTAGAACTGCACCCTTCCTTGAACCTGAATATTACCCTTTCCTGCAATACATGCCACCGCAAGATACGCATCCGCCTGATACCAACCTTCCTCCATGCTAAGAGCATTCCCATGATCAAACTGGTATCAAGGGAACCCCAATTTTCCACATAGATAAAACCAGGTAGTCAAAAGAGGGACCGTTAAAAGACATACAACATTGCATAACCCAGTCAAGAAAAGCTCCATCTGTTGTCAAATTCATAGGCCTCTCCAAGGGAACCGTTGCCAAAATTTAGACACTAACTTACAATATAAAAACATGTCTGTAAGTCTAACACTACCACAAAAACAAGAAGTTGGCCTGACATCCTTGAACTTGTAAGATAAGAGAACACTACACGGCAAGAAACCATGCACAAACTTCCACCCAAAAAAACATTACATGGAGAGGGACTGAACCATGCCAAATTTTTCTAAGAACTTGTCCCACATATCCACCCATGAACATTGTGGCAACGGGGCATTCTTGTAGGCTAAGGCCAAACGATAAGCAGACCGCACAACAAAAAGACTTGACTTTGTACCTTTCCAAACCCAATTATAATCCTCACCTGTCTCCTTTCTGAATCAATAGTCTCAACTTCCTTAAGATCATCATTTGTGAACCATTGTTTAAGTAAAGTTGTGCGCCATTTTCTATCTATTGGGTTAAAAAGCCATGAAACCTTACCTTTTGTTCTTGCTAAACCTGGAAGTCTACAAGGTGAAGGACAACCACCAGGCTTATTAGGGAGCCAAGGAGTCAAAATCTCTATCGAATCTCCATTGCCCACCACCCTTCTAACCTCCTCTTAAAAAAGCCTGAGCAAGAAAAAAGACCCCTCCACACAGGGCTAGGTCGACTCCCCAAAGAAGCTAACAGAGAACCATTTCTAAAATACCTAGCTTTGAGGACTTTGGAGAAAATTTATGATGGGCAAGTCACAATCCTCCAAAGTAGACGAGAAAGCAAAGCTTCATTAAAGACACCTAGATTTTGGAACCCTATTCCCCCAGAAGACACAGGCTGACACATTGAAGCCCACTTTCTTCAGTGCATACCTCTCTATTAGATGTACTAGACCACCAGAACCTAGCCAAGATTGAATGCAACTCCCTTATAAGAGACATAGTCAGTTTTATTGCACTCATAATATAGACAGGGATAGACTGAAGGACATTTTTTATTAAAAATACTTCGACCAGCCTGTGTCATCAATCTCCCCCGGCCTTGAATCTTCCTTCGAACTCTCCCCCTTATGTAATCAAATGTCATTCTCTTACTTTTACCTATCTTACTTTGAAAACCTAAATATAAGCCAAAATCACTCACCTCCTTGGAACCTAGTTAGACAACACTATTTCTTACAGATTGATACACTAGAAGAAAACATGAAACTAGACTTTTGCGGATTTATACACTGTCCCAAAGCCTCTGTGAAGTGTAAGAGAATATCCCTAAGTACATTGGAATTATCATCAGAGGCTTGCCCAAACAAGACCAAAGAACAAGCTAGTGATAACCTCATCCAAATCCCTCATTTTAAAACCACTATACAACCCCATTGAGTCAGAAAACTTAATAGTTGAAGAGAGAGCCTCCATACAATAAATAAACAGGTAAGGGGAGAGGGGGTCACCTTGTCTCACACCACGCCTAGGATAAAATATCTGACCTAGATAACCATTTATTAGCATAGACATAGAAACCGTGGAGATGCACTCCTAATTAACCCCCACACATCTAGGGTGAAATCCCATACTAGACATGAGCCCAAGAACAAAATCTCATTCCATCTTATCGAAAGCCTTAGACATGTCAATTTTATAAGCAAATACACCCTTATCCCTCGCCCTTGAAGCCCTTATCAAATGAAGAATCTGATGGACAACAATTACATTATCAGTAACCCCGCCCAAACAAAAGCACCCTGGTCATTGGAAATTACATAAGGTATTGCTTGCTTTATCTGGTTGACTATAGTTTTTGAAATTACACAATAAACTGTGTTTCATAGAGAGACAAGTTGAAAGGCTGCCTGCATCACAAATTTAGAAACTAGGTAGTCATTGCTCTATCAATAAAATTTAGTTCTTCTCATTCAACAACAGCAAAATAAACTTTATGATCCATGCATCACCGATGTAACAACTTTAGATATCTCCACATCTTGACTAAATTAGTTACCAACGAAACTCCGGTTCTTCCTTTCCAACGTCGTAATGTCTGTCCCTTACATTATTTTGAGCATAATTATGTAGCCTTAATATAACCTTCAAGGGTAAGAAATTAGTTCTAATTATGTCTTCTTTAGTATTTTACTATCTCGCTCTTCTTCTACTTCTCCACCGATCAAAGTCGATGTATTTTTCTTCATCTTCTCGGTTTCAATCTGATTGGTATTCCAACGTCATTAGCGAAGTTACCATCATTAATATTTATATATTATATATATACTATGTCAAAACTTCAAAAGTTACGGAGTAACCATTACAATTAATACAGACATTATATCATTATCATTGTGTAATGAGTAATAGGTTTTTGTCATTTTTCTCCTTTAGTATTTACTACAAACGGGCATAATAAATTAAATAACAATTACGGTCTTTCCGCTACTGAAAAAATCCAACAACATTAAGCAATTCTGTTTATATCACTACTTACTGAGTATATACGCTATATAAACACAAAGCATATATATCCTCTTATAGAATATCAGCTCATATACAGCTAGCATCTATATGTATCGATCACACACCTACGTGGTCCGCAACACGCTCTCTAATTTATACAATACTATCGTCATATTGATATGTACCAGCTTTGCATCAATGTATCTAACAGCTAATAAACAACTTTCATCAAAGCCCCCATTTATACCAATTAACTAAACGCCAAATCAATATCGCAAGTGTCCGAATTCATACTGGAAGTGGGACACATGCCAGAAATGGAAACTTTCAAAGAGTAAAACGCCAACGCGTGTATATGTGCATTATATCACTCACTGATGGATGCGTCATATGCATTTATGTATGCACATAAACAGGGGTGGAGCCAGGAATTTTTGGTGAGGGGGAGAGAATTCTTTTGATCATATTAATTTTCAATTTTAATATAATATTTTTTAAAAAAATATTATAAATTTCAATATTTATAATTATATTTACATATTAATATTAGATATATTGTTTGACCAAAAAATGAAATTAATATTGAAATATATAAATTAATATATATAAAGAAGTTTGTTTTTCTTTTTGTTCTTCTCTTTTATATGATAATTATAGTATGTTAATAGTAATAGGGGGCGTTCACTTTGGGGTAATCAACAAAGGGAAACGGAATCATTCCCTTTGCGGTGTTGTTTTGTATTTTTAATGATTCCGTTCCCCCACTTCAGGTTTCAAACACCCAAATCCCTTTGGTGATTCCCCTCAATATCCCAGGGAAAGGTTCCTCCCTCTTACCCCTATCATCATGTTTAACATAAAACAAATATTAATATATATAATATATAATTTATATAAATACTAAATATATGATACATAATTTTTATAAATATTATATACAATATTTTATCTAATAGAAATACAAATTATTTATTTAATTTATATAAATATAAATATAGATATCAATATGAATATAATATATATATTATATAAATGTTTAATATATAACATTTATAATTTTAAAAATAATAATATATACAATCTAATAATGGTAATATATATTATTATATTGAAAAATGAACAAATAATATATATATATAATATAATAAATTAAATACAATAAAATCTGAAATAATAATACATATATAATATTTAAATAAATATGATGTATATAATCATTTATACATATTAGTTATAATTTAAATAAATGTGAAAAAAAAATAATATATACAATATAATATTAATATTAAGAAATATTTTGATACTTTAAATGATATAAAAATAAGATATATATTGTTTATAAATTTAAAGAAATATTAAGATATATTATAGAAGATGGAAAAATATTTATGATATTAAACAATTTTAAAAATATTGTTAAATAATATTATTTAAAATTTAATACTTAAAACTAAATAATAATAATATATAGTATATTAACTTTATATAAAATTTATTTATATTGTTTACAGTTTAAATAAATATTATATAATATATATTAATAAATATTTTTATAACTTAAATACTATAAAATTAAAAATTTATATTATAGATAAATTTTTTTAAAAAATATACATAATATGAACTATATAAATATTAATATATGTCATTTATAATTTATAAACTATTATATATGCTATATAATTATATAAATATTAGTATATGTTGCATACAAATTAGATACAATAATATAATTATTCATAGTGTAAATATGTATTAACACTTTCTGTTTGGAACCAAACAACAACAAAGACACTCATTGAGAATTCTATTCTGTTTCCGTGTAGAATCAAACATACTTCTTGATTCGGGGGAATCCCTTTCCTTTCCTTTCCATTCTCTTTCCTGATTCCATTCCGTTTCCTTGCCTCAAGTCAACGCACCCTAATATAGAATAATGGTTCTAAACTAGTAGTTTTTTTTCTTAAAAAGTTATTTTGAGTAATTCTAATATTATTTTAACTTATTAAATATGTAATAAAAAAGCTAAAATCACTTATATTATGGATAGAAGGGGTACATGATTACTAAGACTGATATAATAATCAGTTTACTTTAGATTATATAACTAAAAAAAAACTACTAAGAGTTTTATCCATTATAGACTAAAAGTAATTTTTACAATATAATTGTAAAACAAATATTAAATATTAATATAATGAAATTGGTAATAAACTAAATATCATGGTGATATTTAACAAAATATGTAGGGACGAATAAATATGTGTTAACATAAATAAATTATATAACTAACAAAACTTAAACTACTTAAGCATATACCTAAGGGAGTTGGGGGCCGCATACCTAGGGGTGTTCATGGAAAACCGGAACCGCCAAACCGAACCGGAACCGGTGAAACCGAAACCGTAAACCGGTTAACCGAAGTCATTTGCCGGTTCGGTTAACCGAAACCGTTTAGTTTCCCGGTTCCGGTTCCGGTTATTGATTTGACGAATCCGGTTAACCGAAAAAACCTTATTTAAGCATTTTATTTTTAAATTTTTTTAATTTTTTGAGTATAAGTATAAAACTATATGGTATATTAAAATTATCAAAAAAATAAATGTACAATTATATAGTTAATGGTTTAGAATTATACCAAAATCAATAAATCTTATCAAAATCGGCGGTTAACCGGTTAATATCGCACAAAAACCGGAAAAAAAAAAACTTACTACATGTTAATATTATAAAAAAAAATACATAAATCTACATCATTTCGGTAACGTTAAACCGGTAAAGCACCGAAACCGACGGTTAACCGGTCCCGGTTAACCGCTTCTAAATGAACCGGTACGGTATTAAATTTGACTAACCGACAATCCGGTTTACCCGGTAACCGAAAAGCCGGTTAATCGGTTATGAACACCCCTACACACACCCACCAGCCCCTGCCTCCGCCCCCACATAAAGGGGTTTTTTCAATAATAAATTCACCAATATGTTATTTAAAACGTATCGATTTAAAGTACATGACGCAACGCAAATGTGTATACGGGATGCTGAAACCAATGAAAGCTACAAACAAAAATTAAATATCATTCCCAGATGTATTTTAAAAGTACCCATCAAAATTATAATAAAACTTTAATATAAACAAAAAGAAAACTGTTCTTCAGTCTATGAAATGCTTTTCAAACAAGAAGATAAAAGTTGTAAAAGCAGGAGAGGAATTTGAAGTCAGATTTTTAATTGGGTCAACTAGCAAGACTAGGTTTTTGTGTGCTTTCTTTTGTGGTCCATCCTACCAAAGTTCTTAATAGAGCTCATCAAAGTTTATGAGATAGAAAGAAACCTTCCCTCAACGCAGGGCACGTACGTAGTTAGGGACGGTGGTGGAGCCATCTTATGACGAATGGCAGACGTTAATCGAAGCCAACCATCAGTTTATATGAAAAAACAAACCCAATAAATTATATTATACGGTCTTAGACCTCAACAGATGGTTGATGATATCTAAATTGTACATATATTATATCGATCTACCTGTATTGCTGTCTCCCCGACTGTTATTTTTTTTAATCAAGATTCATTGACCCCCTATTATATGACTAAACTGAAGATAGGGATGGCAATTTCAACATGACTCATTTGATTAATATGAACCCGACATGAAGTTAGTGTTCGGGTTTTAAATTTGACACGATTAAATAAACAGCTCAACCTGAACAAGACTCGTTTAAAATCATATTAGGTTTAAGTTTAACATATGTAACCCGTTAACCTGTTTAAGTAATTTATATTAAATAAATGTATATTATAGATCGTAGATTAATTAGTTTTATCAAATTTTAATATAAATAAGATATACAAATACTAAAAATTAAATATTTTAATTCAAAGTAATATGAAGTCAACTTATTTTTAATAAAATAAGTCAACCCATTTAATAAATGGGTTTGGATTTAAGTTTCATATTTGGATCCGATTAATTAATTGGGTTGGATGAGTCAACCTGTTTAATAAATGGGTTGGGTTTGAGTTTTATATTTGGACACGATTAATTAAATGGATTGAGTTTGAATTTTTATTTGAACACGATTAATTAAATGGGTTGGATCAGATCACTCGTTTAAAAAATGAATCAGATTTAGGTTTACCACACGATCCATAACCCCCGTTTTTTCAGAATTATTTTTTTATTAAAATAAGTTGACTTCATAGAAAGAATCTTTTCAGGTTCAAGTCCGCACAACAACAACAACAACAAAAATGAAAAATCGAATGGACATATGTGTTAAATGCCTTGCATGTAGTAATTAACTACATTCTCGATCAACTAAATGGAAACAAAGGTCGAGAGATAAGTGGATTAAGGAGGGAGATAAAAATACCTCTTATTTCCACAGTAGAGCCTCTATGAATAGTAGGAGGAATGAAATTTTCTGCCTTCAGGATGATTGGGGAAACAGTGTTTTGATTGGAATGATCTGGATAACATTGCTGCCTCTTACTTTCATAACTTGTTCCAAGAAATCCCTGCCACGAATATGGATAAATTCATGCTTGATGTAAAAGGAATCCTTCCTCCTGATTGCATTGATGAACTAAAAATTCATTATTCTATAGAGGAGATAGTGAGAGCCTAAACAACTGGGGTCAAACAAAGCTCCTGGGCCTGATGGCTTCAATGGGGTTTTCTTCAAAACCTTCTGGTCAGATGTTGGGGACCAGGTCATTGAAACATTTGAACATCCTACATGGCACCCTCTCCCTGATAAGCTCAACCACTACCACATTGCCCTCTTTCCTAAAGAAAACGGTGCTACCTCTCTCTCCAAATTTAGACCCATTGCCCTGTGTAATTTCACCTACAAAGTTGCCACAAAGTCTTAGCTAACCGTATCCAACACATTCTCCCTCGAATCATCTCTCAGAACCAATCTGGTTTTGTTAAGGATAGGTTACTAACTGACAATGTTATTCTTGCTAGAGAGTTACACCATAAAATTGAGCGATCCCTTGCCAAAAAAGAAAGGTCTTTTTTCGTGCAAAATTGATTTGAGTAAAGCCTATGACAGACTGAGTTGGCTTTTCCTTGACAGATTATCTGGCTATGGGTTTCCCAGATGTGTGGAGAATCCCTGTGATGAACTGTGTTACTTCAGTTAAGGGTTCTGTTATAGTTAATGGAACCCCGGGGAGATGTTTCACTCAAAAGAGAGGAATTAGGCAGGGAGATCCTATTTCCCCTTTCCTTTTTATCATTGCTCAAGAAGCCCTAACCAGAACTCTCAATAATGCCATGACTAATCTCACTTTTGAAGGGATCCAGCTTGCAAACAATGCCCCCTCCCCCCCCATTTCCCACTTGGCCTTTGCGGATGATATTATTTTCTATGGTCAAGCAAACACTACAAACATCCAAACTTTAGCCAATATCCTTACCTCCTTTCTTGAAGCATCTGGACACCAAATTAACCAAGAGAAATCTGAAATTGTCTTCAGCAAAAAAATCCTCAACAGTTGAAGGATAGTCTTGCAGAGATCCTTAATGTCCATCAAGTTAAATCCTTCTCTAAATACCTTGGCCTCCCTATCAAGTGGGAAGAAACAAAAAAGAGACTTTTAGCTACCTTCTTGACTCCATTAAAAAAAAAAGTTCACTGCTGGAATAGACCTGTCTCTCATGCAGCCAAATCCATTCTTATTATGAGTGTGCTCCAGCTATCCCTACCTTTACTATGTCCTTGTTTAAATTGCCAAATGGGATCATTGAGAGATCAAATCTTTATGTGCTCAGTTCTGGTGTTCGGGCTCTGAAAAAAAAAAGAAAACCATGCATGGAAGAAGTGGGATGCAGTGTGTGCTAATTTTGATCAAGGTGGTTTGGGTTTCAGGCAAATTGCAGCCTTTAACATGCTTTGTTAGCTAAACAAGTTTGGCTTATTCTCACTAATGATCATAGTCTGGTTAGTAAATCTCTAAAAGCTCTCTACTTTCCCAATACTAGTATCCTCAAAGCTTCCAAGGAAAAAAAGATAGCCCAATCCGGGCCTCCTTTCTTTCAGCTTGTAGATACTGTCAAGACGGGAGCTCTGAGGAAAATTGGAAATGGTGAGGATACTTCAATTTGGGAGTCCCCTGGCTGGCTAAAAATAACCCCTCTAAACCCATTACAAAAACCTTCCAATTCCCTCCTCACTTTTGTCAATCAGCTCATGAATCAGGATCAATCCTCCTGGAACCTTCAAATGATAGCAGATAACTTTCGCCCTGTTGATCAGACTGATATCCTCAAAACAAATTTCAATTTGGCCTAAAAAATTCTTGGACTTGGATGGGGACTAGCTCTGGAGAGTATTCAGTGAAATCTGGCTACAACAAACTAATCCACAACCATGACATGACTTCATCCTCTGAGCCCTCTTCTCATTTTTCTGTGTTAAAGAAGAAACTGGACTCTTCTCTTATTCCTCCTAGAGCCCGTCTCTATGTTTGGAAATTTCTCAGCAACATTTCTCCCTGCCTAGTTAATATCTCTAAAAGACTGGGAGGGAAGGACAAATGCTTTTCTCTGTGGGATCCCAGAAACAGATGCCCACAGCATATTCAAGTGATGGGCCTCTAAGGATGCCTGGAGGGCTGTTATTGGTGATTGATGATATTCTTAATGAGGGGGACAATGCAATTCAGGATGGATCATTTCCAAAGCTTTAGATTGGGGAAAAAGAGTTGCTAAGCTATGTAATCTGATGTGGGCTATCTATGATGCTAGAAATAGAGTCAAGCATAACCAGAAGCTAGCTATTCTGGACTGCATCAATGCAAATTTGGTTTGTTGAAGCTTATCAAAAGGAGTCTCGAAACAAAATTCAGTTCAATCACCAAGACACTCACTTTAGTTCTGATGATGTGTATTTTATTTTTTCCAACTACTGTAATAGGAATAGGATTACAGTGACTTGTAGTGGTATTTTCATTTCAAAATATGGGTAACCTGGATGTAGCATGTAGCAGGAAAAGATGGAGTGATGATCCAACCTTTCTCCTTGAGTTGGATACTATTTGGTATGGTTTGCAACAAGTAGTGATCAGAAGGTGTTTCGAAGGTGTTGGTTCTGATCAACCACCAACAAACTATGAAGATGATGAAGACCATCTTGAGTATAAGATATGAAGCCCCCCATCTGTGAAATACCCCTAATCTTTAAAATATATAAATGATCTACTAATGATCTAAGATTATTATTAAACATCTAATATTATTGGAGAACAATCTAAAAGATCTCAACAAGGCAACAACACGCCTTAAGATCGGTAAAGCCAAAAATGTGCTTTAAGACACCATGAAGGTGTATGACCCCAAGTAGGATCCAAAGTGGATTCCTAAGTATATAATGAAGCAAGGAACACGATAAAACCATTATCAAAGAGAACTAAGCTCAGGAACACCCTGTGACACAAAAAGTGCGCTAAAACTATTTTAAAGCACGTTTTTGTGAGATTGCCTTTTAAATTGATTTTTAATGGGCTTAAAAATTATAATTATCCTTAAATATGATATTAATCATATTATATCTATTAGGAATTTAATTCCAGAAATTTACGAATTTTTACAAATTTAATATTAAAATATTAATAAAACCCTAAAGTGGGGCCCGCATGAGTCAACATTGACCAAGCTGGTCAATGGTCAATTAATGACTCATTTGGGACCAAGGAGGCCGGCTGCAATAAGGGAGGAGACAGCATGCAATTATTTGGAGACAAATGCTACCTAATATGTTTACTTTTACAAAATAATGTTACCTTTTTACATTAATTCAAACCTTATCAATCATTCCCACCTTCCTCCTCCTTCCTTGTCCGATTCCTCCCTATCCAACCGAGCTCCATCCTTCCTCTCAGCTCTCAAAGCTTGTTCTTGGCCATGGAAGGCAAGTCTAGCTCCTAAGCTCCTAATGTAAGTGTTTTAATGTCATTTTAGCTCTTTTTTCTTCATCTTTTCACCACCAACACCTAAAATTCGTGCTCATCTATTCCTATGGTTATTCTCAGTGTTCTAAGGTTTAGAACAAGAGCTAAACTCGGTGAGACCAGTAGAGGGACCAAGGTTGTCCAAATCTACATTTTAAGGTAAAAATGTGCTTTAAGCTCATAACTTTTGATTCCCTTCGAGTTTGGCGGTGAAATTTTGGTCCTAGACTCATCTTCATCTCCTTTTCATGTGGGATCTGTTGGTTAGCCATTTGGAGCAAGGGTGACCGAGATCCAAGAGAAATACTCTCTTTTAAGGCATTTTCCAAGGTAAAATCTAATAACAAGGTAGGATTTCGAGATCTAACTATTTCCTATGTTAATATGGTAGATCTAACACCTTGTGGTGTGTTTGGTTCAGGTCGAAAATACCTAGAACTCCCCTTGCATTTTTAAGGTGATTTTTGCCTTAAATCTTACATTAATTATTCCTTATGGTTAAGCTCATGCTTGGAGTGTAACCATATCTTATTTTTGTGTATATTAAACATGTCTAATCAAGTGGTGAATTTTCCTACAAGTGACCGAGCCTATACAAGGATAAATCAAGGTATAAACACCTTAAACTTATGATTTTTGCAATCTTTAAGTATATATATATATATATATTATGGCCGAGAGTGAACATACACATATAGGTCATATTGACCTAAAAAATGTAAAAAAAAATGGCTAAGATAAATTAAGCTAGTCATTTAAGAGATTTAATTAACATAATGGTCAAATTATGACATTATGTGGAAAAATAATTAACCATGGAGAGGCCGAATATATATGCTATATTTTGAGACATTATTGTGTAATTTATTTTGCAAGATCAGGTTGTAATAAGGCATGTCATTAGGCCATTTTAATTTAAGTTTATAAGCTTATTTAGTTTTATTTATGCTTATAATTAAAGTTGGGGCCAATTCGTAATTATTAAGGAATTAGAAAAGCCGTGGGTAATTAGAGCAATTTAGGGTTTTTAAATGAATTTAATAAAAATTATAACACTTATAAAGTTTTGGGTCAAAATTGTAAAAATAGAAAAGTATAGGTCATATTATTGTAATTACCGAAGAAATTGGTTCCCATTTGGTGTTAGGAGTCAAAGTTGACTATATGGGAGACTTTGACCAAGTTTAGAAAATTTAAGAAATTAAAATACTATCTTATAATAAGATAGTTATTAAATTGTAAAAGATTTATAAGGTTTGGGGTGGTAATGTAATACCGAGAATTAAGGGTACTAAATGGAGTTTAGTTAAGTCCTTAAGTTATTAGAAATTTTTTAGAAGTTTATTTGGTTAAGTTTGGAGTTCATATGAATTATATAAGAATAATATATGGTATTTTATGACATTGTTACAAATAGGTAAACACATATATATAAACCGAGATTTAGAGGAAAAATAAGGTTAAGACTAATGTTTATAACTTTTGGTATGGTTTGGGAATTTTTGGAATATATATAAGGTTTTATAAAGATATATGTATAATATATAGTTTTAATGGGATTAGAAAAACTATGTACTATAAATTGGAATTGAATTGTGATTTATAAAAGTTTAGTGGTTATAAGTGAAAGCCGAAAATACTAAGGGCTGTTTGGTATTTAAAACAAAATATAAACTATAGGTTATAATTGTTTTAATGATTTAAATGTCATAAGATATGTTTATATAACTATAAGATGACATTATATTAATTAAGAGGTGGATTTTTATAAATACTTAAGAACATAGGCGCTGGTCGAAAATATTAAACATTTTTAAATGGAATTATAATATGGTTTTAATGTTATAGAGTTATAACATTTATAATATAAGAGATATTCATTAAAAAGAAGAATATAGATTATAAGACTTACCATATAATAAATAGTTCCATAATACACCATATAAATAAATATATGTAATGGTGTAGAAAATGTGATATGGTTCAATAATTATAAATTATCATAATTAAAATGATAATAGTTAAGGAGAAAGAATTATAAACAGTAGTTATGGAAATTCTAAGTTAAGAGTATTCATGGGATAATAGGATCCTAAATATTAAGAGTATAGTTTACAGATGAATTATACCACATGAAATATAAAAAAAAAAGAGACAAACCTTAGAAAAATAAATACTAAGGTAAGATGCATAGTGCATGACAAAGGATTACACATACAATAATGAAACAAACTGTATGATGTATAACAAACATAAGTTACATGCGATAAACTTTTGAGCGGAATGTTGTCCCTATTGGTGGAAGCATGTGCCCTTGGTGCAGCAGAGTTATGGAGAGTGTGGAGCATGTCTTGTTCCATTGCGCAAAGATAAAAAAGATTTGGGATCTCCTTTTGGTGTGGTGGAATGTACCTTTTTGTCTTCAGACAGGGGTAGGGGATATTTAGTGCTGGTTTTTTGGTTCCCTTATCCAGTAGAGCGAGGCGAGTATGGAAATCGACTTTTTGCTATGGGTATTTTATATTTGGCTGCTTCGTAATGCTGTGGTCTTTCGACAAGAGGAGTGCAATGTCGACCGTATCGCGCTGCAGGTCAAGCTTGGAGTGTGGCGCTGGTCAAAACGTGGTGGAAGGATTTTCCATTGACGTGTAGTGCGTTTGTAGGAGTGTCTCTCTGAAGGAGTATTGTAGAAGGTTGAGGGGGTTCTTTCTTTTTATCGAATTTGGGGGTGTGTTTGAGCATATGTTTGCTCGAGTTTGTGGCAATCCCGTTGTTGGACCTTCTTCCTTGCTTAGTTATACTCTTTGTTTTCGGATGTGGTGGGTACTCTTTTTCCCCCCTAGAACTTTTTTCCCACTGGGTTTTTTTCTAGGGGGGTTTTAATGAGGCCCGTGCTATACCTACCCGTCCGCCTGGTTTTCCAGGAGTAATTAATATATGGCTTATGCCCAAATTATCAAAAAAAACATGCGATAACAAGTTTAACAACAACTATACTAACATACAAACAAGACTGAGCATGTAAATATAACACCTTTTCCCATCTCGAGTTAAACCTAAAACCCGACAACATTGATAGTTAATAACGGGGGGTTAACCGGGAGGTGTTAGTGACGGTACGGGGTACCGTAGAATTATGTTGTTATACGGTAAGCTAATCAGTAGCATTATGCATTGTTTAGATGTTAGAGACTACACAAGGGGCATAGGATCTTGCTGATTCATACTCCACCGTAATACATCGGGGTGAACGGTATGTTGTTATGTGTCTCTAATTGTCTCTGAGGGCTTCCTCAGTTCAGACTTCTGTGTGATCTGTGATAAGATTGTTTGTCTGAATGTGATAATTAATATGCATGAATTGTGTATTTATAGCTGCTCATTATTTACTGTTGTTGAGTTAACAGTATTGGTTCGTATATAAGAACCTATATATAAAACGAACTAGCGGCTATGGTGCTATCTTATACGAAAATAAGGAACGTCAGAAAAACGTTGTAGCACTAGGATAATAATACATATATATTATCCAAGACTTTCATACGGAGCATTGGCCTTTCTATACGCCGCTCTCGTATCAACACTGGATCCCGAGTTTACAGACTCCGGATTGGACTAATGATCTTGGTCTGCTGTGTTAGAAATTTGGTAATGCGATGCGATGGTATAATAAGTAAATAATGAATGGAAGTAAGCCAAGAGGATGTGGCTCTTGGTGCGCGCTGTGATCACAAAAACGATACCAGGATGTCCGCGTACGGGTCCGCAAGTATCAAGAAAATTTCCCCCGAGCTAGAATGGCTCGTTGGTCGGAGACTCTACCGTTGGAGTGGCTACTGCCGTGGGTGACCCGCCATAATATATGGGTAACTAGAGACATGTCGTTTTAATGAGACAATGTCACTAGGTATAACTGAACAGAATACATTTGAGAATTATACAGTGGCGAACAATATTGGCTTCTACACCATGGACGAGAATTAATACTTATTGTTACTCTCGTGTTTCGCTTATTGTTCATTGGTTATACTTGTGGTATATTATGTGTGTTGATGGTTGTGTTGTTGTATAGATTACTGTTGTTTATTTTACAGTTTATATATTAAAGTGGTATTGCATGTAATGAACCTCATGCTCTCGACCAAATAATTGAGGGGTCTTTGGGGGCATGACGGGCATGTGATGACATACTCAGCAGGGGCTGATTCCATACCACAAACCATCTTTACTTCAGGTGATTAGCTGGTGGGTCGCAGCGAGACGTGACCATTGTGATATTACAGTTGGTTTAGACTTGGTACGGTGTGATACTCAGGTTGTTTTGGACTCGGGTTGTTTAACCGAGGTGTATTTGGTTTAGATGCTCACGGTCTGTAATAATTGTTGATGTAGATTTGTTTTAAGTTGTTTAAGTTCTACTATCTATCTCTTGTGGTCACTGCGGGAATACGTTTCGCAAGTTGATTATCAGGTAAATCGTTATCACCCGTATGGGCGAGTGATAACAGTGACACCAGTAGGGCGATAGTTTATTATTTACCGCTGCGAGATATTATTGTGCGTGACTTCTATAGGAATACTAGAACCGGTTTAGTAGGGGTGTTACAATCTGTATCCCTATTTGAATCTGTATTAAGTAGTAGTATGGAATTCAAACTTTGTATGGTGAATGATGCTTTAACTAATTTCCCGGCTATTGTAACTAGTAGATGTTGTAATGCTGTTGGTGATTGGAGGCAGTGAGATAGTACCACAGCCCCAATTAAACTTATCCAGTCTGTCAAGTTGGAGGTTGAGGTGCTTAGGCACCTCCTTTTTGATAATAGGGGGTGCGGGTGGTGTAATCCCTCCCTGGTCATGATTGTGTTATATAAGTATCAATGATGATAAAAAAAAACTACATTCTCGATCGGTGGTTTCATAATAAGTTTTCTTTCTTAATGTCCACCGACCTATATATGAATCATCATTATGTGATTCTGAATCCTCAGCCATTAAATATGACACGCCAGTACATTCAATTCAACTGCTTATATATCATCACTTGTTCGGTTTTCCTACCCTTCTAAATGGAGCAGATCAGAAGCTATGTGTGTTGGGGAGTGTTCATTTAATACTAGTTGCATCGCATGCACTGTGGGGCCAGGGCAAGTGCTTACGTACTCCTCCATACAATCATGCATACATAACATGAATCTTTGCATCCATTTTGAATCAACGGACGATCATTTCCTTATGTTAAAAAAGAATCAAGATCCTCTCACAAATCAATGAAATAGTTGTCAGAGAAACGATGCGTTCCGAGAAGGATCCTTTTCCCGTACCAAAAACAAACAGATCAATTGCGTTGCAAGCGAAATTCTTTTTCGAATACGACGAGAGGAGGGAGACAGTGGAGAAGAGATAACCTTTGTCCTGGTGGTGAAAGAGTAAATCGACCTGGAAATTCTCCCAATAACAAGAACACTCGGACAGAGATGAACTCGAGAAGAAGAAACGGGAGAGGAAGACTCTCTTTAATTTCCAGGAATGCCTTTACAACTTAACTCCTTAATCTAAACTGTACAGTAAACCCACTTAAATAATAACATAGACTGCTAAACCCCCAACTGTCAAAATAAATAACAACGGTCAGAATAATATATACATATATACATACCCCACTATATCTTAACATGCCCCCTCAAAACAAACATCTGATGTTTGTTTTGAAACACACAACCAGAGCTTAGTTTTGTCACACCCAATTGTTGTAGGAGTGTTGGGTAATTCCTTCCTGGAAATGCTTTGGTTAGCAGAACTGCCAGCTGCGAGCTTGATGGGACAAACTGAATGGAAACCAAGCCTTCTTGCAGTTGTTGCCGAACAAATGTATATCCACCTCTATATGCTTAGTTCTCTCGTGTAATACAGGATTTCTAGCTATATAAACCGCTGATTGACTGTCCGATTTCACTGGACAGGTTGACTCCTTCAATCCCAAGTTTAGCTAGTTGTCTTGTCAGCCAGGCTACTTTAGCAGTGACTTGCCTCATCGAGCGGTACTCCGATTCTGCTGATGACAGTGCAACGGTTGTTTGCTTCTTTGATTTCCACGAGAGGGGACTCCCTCCGAGTTGAATGAAATATCCGCTAACCGATCTTCTTGTGTTGGGACAGCTGGCCCATCTGTGTCACAAAGCAATCAGATCAAAACAACACTTCATTTTGTAAACAGTAGCCCATAATTAAGTGTTCAAGAAACATAGCTCAAGGTATGCATGGCAGCACTATAATGCAAATCAGTTGGGTTTTCAAGGAATTGACTGAGGACTTGTATTGAGAAACACAGGTCTGGTCGACTGTGAGACAGAAAATTCAGTTTACCAACCAGCCTTCTGTAAACAGAGGAATAGTAAGAGATTTCCTTGGTTTTTATACAGCTCCTATTTAATTCCAACGGACTGACTGCAGCTCTAGTATTTCCACATCCAAATTCCTTTACTAGAGCTTCAACATAACTATTATGTGTGAGAATTACACCTTGTGCAGGATATAAGAAATGCATTCCAAGAAAATATGATATGCTTCCTAGGTCTCTAATTTGGAATTCCTTATTTAGTTTTTCCTTGACTTCCTTAATTAAATCAAGATTGTCACCGGTAATAAGCACATCATCTACATATACTGTCAAGAAACAAACTTTGTTATCAGATCTATTAGTGAAAAGGGAATAATCATTTAATGACTGAATGAAACCAAGAGTTTTAAGGAAAGTACTTAGCCTTTGGTGCCACTGCCCTGAGGCTTGCTTCAGCGAATATAATGATTTTTTCAACAAACAAACCTTATTGGTATCTGTCACATCATATCCCTCGGGCAACTCCATAAAAACCTCTTTCTCTAACTCACCATGTAAAAATGTGTTACTAACATCAAGCTGACTAACTATCCAATTTTTCTTGACAGCAATTATTACTAACACCTAAATAGTTGTGAACTTACTACAGGGGAGAAGGTTTCCTGATAATCCATTCCATGCTTTTGGGTAAATCCTTTTGCCACTACCTAGCCTTACATCTCTCTAGGTTACCATCTGCCCTATATTTGCATTTAAATACCCATTTACATTTGACAAGTTTCTTGCCCTTCGGTAGATCAACTATTACCCAGGTTTGGTTCTTATCTAGGGCTCTAAACTCTGCCTTCATGACATCTATCCACCTAGGATCTTTTATAGCTTCCTCAAAAGAACTGGGTTCTATTTCCTTGATCTGCTTTCCATCAGTATTAGCAGTAAATAAACACACAGATTCTAGTGGACAGAGAGATGAGAGTAAACTATCACTGTCATCAGTTGAAACAAGATTCAAATCATCTGTTTTACAGTAATCATAACTGTCATATATATTAGCAGAAGCAGCAGTGATTCAGTCACATAGAATATTAGTGAAAGGGTCTAGTGTGGACTTCCCTTTCATATTGCTTGAAGTCTGGCCAACTTTATAATCCTTGAGGTGTGCAGGTGTATGCCTTTCTCTTAGGGAGCGCCTCAGGTAGACCTCCTCTGTTGGTCGCACTGTTTCTTCATGTGGGCTTTCTGTTTCTTGTGCTTCCTGTAGTGCCTCTCTGTTATGATTGTCATTCCTTGCATTACTTTGAATCTGGGGTGCTGTCATTGGTTCCTGCAGATCTTCTTCAAACAACTCAAGTGGTGTTGTTAGTTTAACATTATTCTCATCATTATCAGAAGGGGCTACAGATTCATTACCCCCATTCTTATCAGTAAGTTTGAAAGGAAAGACATTCTCATAAAAGGTAACGTCTCTATTATATATAATCTTCTGATTATCCATGTCATAAATTTTGTACCCCTTCTTGTTATGAGAATAACCGATCAAAACACCCTTGACACATCTAGAAGAGAATTTATCATGCTGATTGTGGTTAATTTTGACAAAATATAAACACCCAAAGCATCTCAAATATGTGTAATCGGGCTTATCACCAAAGATTATTTCAAAAGGTGTTTGACCTCCTAAGGGTGAGAGTAGCATTCTTTTTATTAGATATGTTGCAGTCAAGATACTGTCTACCCAGAATTTTCTAGGGAGACCCAAATGAAACATTAGGGCTCTTGCTGTTTCCACTATGTGTCTATGCTTGCGCTTGACAACTCCATTTTGTTGTGGAGTGGCCGCAGGACGTTTGATGTTTTATTCCCTTGTTTTTCAAAAATTGGTTCCAAATTTAGAGCTTCCAAGTTCGTATGCATTATCTGTTCTAATACACTTAACTTTCTTATTGAACTATTTTTCATTCATCTCAAGAAAATCAGCAATAATCTGAAAAGATTGTGATTTATTAACACAAATGAACCCAGGTGGCCCTACTCTTGTCATCCACTATGGTAAGAAAGTACTGAAAACCATCATAAGATTTTTGAGAATAAGGGCCCCACAAGTCTACATGTATCAATTGAAAGATTTCATCTGACCTTTTATTGCAGTTACTGAAAGACAGTCTATGATCTTTTGCTCTATGACAGTGTTCACATATGATTGTTTTTCCCCCTCTCCCTTTACAAGATTTAGCCCTAACACCTTATTCTTGGTAAGTGTCCTAGTCTATAATGCTAAAGGGAAAGGGAATCATCAGAATCAAAACTAGGAATAAAACTATCTCCGACACTCGCACAAGTAATTTTCTTATCTAAACAGCTACCAACCATTCTTCTGTCACAGAATACATCTAGAAGATAGAGACCCTTGTGAAAGTGTCCAATTTGCACCTTATTCTTCAAGTCAGAGGCCTGGTATACACAACATGTAGAATCAAAACATATTCTTCCAACCAGATCATTTGCAAGTTTACTAATGGCAATCAGATTGAATCTAAACTTAGGCACAAATAAAACATTATTCAAAATAATCAATGAATTTCCTAACAGAACCGATTATCCTGACATATTGGGGATGACCGTCAGGCATTCCTTTTGTGAGCATGATCAAGAATTCGATAATAACTAAACAAGGATAAATCGCAACACATGTGATCTGTTGCTCCAGAGTCAAGGATCTAGGTAGATTTATCTAAGTTTTTGTGTTTAGTTTTGTTTTAATTCAGACCTAAACTCTTAGCAGGATTTTTTTCAAGAAATCAGATTTATCATAGTAAGAACTAGGGTTAGAAACTGTACCGACGAACCCGCAATTGGTTCTTCTTCCTCTTGTGTGGTGTTGATTCGTTTGTGCCGCCCTGGGATCTACTAATGTATGCCAACAGTGGGCCAACTTGTTCCTTAGTAAGTGTTCCGTCAAAAGGATCTTGTACAGAATCTTCCTTGTTCGTCTCGCCCGCGCAGTTGCTAGCGATTGGTTTTCTTGCTTTATTGTTCCTCTAATCTTGAGGAAAACCGTGCTTCTTGTAACATTTATCTTCTGCATGCCCATTTTTCCGCAGTATGTGCAGTTCATCGGATTTCATCTTCCCGATCCTGAAGCTGAGAATTTAGGGTTTCGCCGTCGCTGATCAAACCCGAAGGACATGGACGAACTGTCGCTTGATTTTGAATGGTTGGTAGACCCAGTAATGTTTTTTTGTCGTTCTTGTTGAATCAGCAAGGCGAACACCTTCTCCATATCGGGTAATGGAGAAATCATCAAGATATTGCTCCTGACCACCGCATATCTGTCGTTGAGCCCCATAAGGAATTTTATTACCCTCCTTGCTTGACGTATTCCTTGAATGACTCAGATGTTTCACAGATGCAGGAGGGGATGACTTCGCTGGAATTGATTTCGTCCGAGAGGCTCTTGATCCGATTGAAATACTCACTCACCGTACTATTTCCTTGCGACGTACCGCTGAGCTGCTGTTCAAGTTCATATATTTTTGTAGCATCGCTGTGCCCATATCGAGTGCACAGGTCGCTCCACATCCGTGCCGCCGTGGTCCGGAAGATAATGGTCTCAGTGATCGACTTCTCCACAAAAATCCACGACATTACCATTTTATTACACCGGTCCCAAGCCTGGATCTTGGACGCTGGACCGGTGGGGCGAGAAAGAGTGCCATCCAGAAAACAGGCCTTGTTCTTGGCTCCCACGGCTATGTCGACTTGTCGTTTCCAAGTCAGAAATCCGGTTCCAGAAAATTTCGCCGTGACGGGAACTCCAGGCTGGTCCGCATTGCTTAAATAAAGGGGATCTCTCGATAGAATGGCACGGCGTTCCCTCCGGTGGCTGATTCTTGGGCGCTTTGATTGTCGTTTTCGTCGCCATCAGTATTAGGGTTCTCCACCTTCACCTTTCCCTTATCTTCACCAGACATCTTGTTGTAATATGCGGTGAACTGAAATTAGAGGGCAGAATCTCCCGCTCTGATACCATGAAAGAGTAAATCGACCTAGAAATTCTCTCAAGAGACACTCAGACAGAGATGAACTCGAGAAGAAGAAACGGAGAGGAAGACTCTCTTTAATTTCCAGGAATGCCTTTACAACTTAACTCCTTAATCTAAACTGTACAGTAAACCCACTTAAATAATAACATAAACTGCTAACCCCCAACGGTCAAAATAAATAACAACGGTTAGAATAATATATACATACCCCATTATATCTTAACAGGTGGTGTGTTGCAAAACCAACTTTGAATTCAATATAATCCTCAATTTTTATAGTCTATTTTTAGTAGTCAGTCTGTTGTTAACAGCTAATCATTAAGTGAAAAAGCTTCTGAGATATTAATCTGATTCCAGATCAAAACTCTCCAACAATTTTTGAAGAAAATGAGTGCTTTTTTTTTAAGATTAGAAGTAATGATATCATCCCTTGTTTTGGGAATTTTATTCCAATTCCAAGAATTCATAGATTTCCTTTTGGCTTCCCTGATGGAAATACCTCAAAGATTATAAGCATGAAGCCAGTTACCCAAGCAGAATTTACCTTACTTTCAATCTGCATGATACGTTTGGTAATGGCTGCTCTATCCCGACTATGAATTTCTTTAAAGCCCGCCTTCATTCTGCTTAGGCTGGCATATAACAGACCAAGCAATCGGGCAGACCTTTCTATGGAGAATATTACCCCCCCCCCCCCAGAAATTTTCTACAAAGGCGAGAAATCAGATGCACAACACTCTTAGATAGGCAGGAGAAAGACATGGCACCAGAAATTCATATATAATACCAAAAAGAACCGATCTAATTAACTGAACTCTTCTTGTAAAAGAGAGCTAGTTTGCTCCCCATGAGTTAATCCTTTTAGTGATGCTAGCAATAAGAGGAGCGTAATCATCAACTGAAAGCTTGCAAGAGGAAAGAGGAGCATCAAGATATCTAATGGGAAATTGGCCTTCTGGGAATCCCAATTCCTTGATAATTAGAGATTTTGATTTCGGGTCCATGCCTCCAAAAAAGACTGCACACTTAGTTGGACTTATATTCACACCAGAGCAATCTAAAAAAGGAATCTAGCTTTTGCTAGAGCAATTTGACAGATTGAATATCACCATGACAAAATAGGAGAACATCATCAGCAAAAGAGAGATGAGTAATTTTGGTTCTTTTGCATTTTGGATGGAACTTGCAGACTTTTGATTTGTCTAAATCTGAGAGACTTTTGCTCAAAAATTCCATACTGATGGCAAATAAAAGAGGGGAAAGAGGACACCCTGTCTCAGACCTTCATACCTTTTGTAAAGCCATGCTTGGAGCCATTAATGAAAAAAGAACAAGAAGGAGTGGTAACACAGTTTAGAATCCAGTTGATAAATCTCTCATGGAAGCCCAAACCATGAAGAACAACAGCCAAAAAATCTCAGTCAACTGAATTGAAAGCCTTATGAATGTCAATCTTAAAAGCAAATCTTTGGGAGACATGCTTTCTCTGATAAAAATTTGATAATTTCCTGGCTCATAGCACGTTGTGAAAAAGACTGCGATGGGGACAAAAGCTCCCTAAGTAGAGCTTATGATATCTGGAATAATAGATTTGAGCCTCGAAGCAAGCACCTTAGAGATTATTTTGTAGATAGTGTTGCAGCAGGAAATTGGCCCGAGGTTCCTAACAGAAGTTGGATTCTTAATCTTAGGCACAAGAGCAACATTGGTATTGTTTATCTGGTTAAGAATTTTCCTAGATTCAAGAAAATCTTTTACAGATGCAAAAACAAGATCTCCAATTTTGTGCCACAAAGAACAAGGAGCTAAAGCCATTTGGGCCAGAAGTCTTATTGTTATCAATAGAATTAAGAGCCTCTCATACTTCCTTCTTAGAAACAGTTGCAGTGAGAAAACTGTTATGATCATCAGAACCTCATTACCTAAATCAGATCTTTAATCAGGCTGCTTAACCTTAATGCTTAGAACCCAAGAGGGATATATAGAATTGAATGATATGAGCAATTATCTGTTCTTCAGAGTCAATTCTATTACCAGCTTCATCAGTGAGATAGAAAATTCTGGAGGAGTTTCTTCTTGCATTCAATCTGTTAAGAAGTAAGAGGTGGTGTCATCACCAAGCTGAAGCCAACTGATTTTTGCCAACTGCTTTAATTGAGCGTTTAAAGCAAAAGAACCCATATTATACTCAGCAAGTAGACATTTCTCTTTTTCAATTAGATCTTGACTGAAAAGATTGTTCTGCAAGTCAGTCTGAATCGAATGCAGCTACAACTGAATTGCTGTAGCTTTTTCTTCCAACATACCAAACTTATTTTTATTAAGAAGTTAAGAGCATGCTTAACTTGTTTCAGGTTTTGAACAACTTGGAATATGAAACATCCTTTGACTTCTAAATCCTAAGCTGTATTAACCAAAAAGAAAAATTTTGGATGGGTAATACAGCAGTTTCTGAACCTGAACTGATTAGAACTAGAAAACTTCTTAGTACCCAAGCAGACAATGGCTGGTGAATAATTTGAGACATCTGAATCAAACTTGTTAAGCCAAGTTGAGTTACTCATAACTCTATCTAGTTTGTGATAGGTTTTAGATTCAGCTTCTCCTTTGGAAGACCAAGTGTAGGTAACACCCCTGTAGTTCAGGTCCGGCACTGAAACATCATGAACACAATCAACAAAGCTCTGACTAGCCTCAATCTTATAAGTTCCTTTAGAAATCTTATCATCAACTTATTAGAAGACGTGAATTTAGGCATAGAAAAAAGTTTTGAGAGTAATGTAACTGTTTATTGTATTTGTAAATCAGTGTAAACAAACTTAATGACCGTAAGGTATATATACAATGTTTGCTACCAAATCTCTATTGTAAAAGATAAATATATAATCTGTATAAAATCTAAACTAACTAGATTTTCTCTAGTAGTTTTCAATAAATAAAATGTGGGCTTAAGTTTTGTTGGTGGGCTGACAACTAGCCCAATACCCCCCTCAAGCCGTAAGCAAGCAAAATTGCTTAGGCTTGACACATTATCATGCATCCCAATACGTAATGATTGCTCCTTGTACTTGACTCCCGACAAAGCTTTAGTCATCATGTCAGCAAGTTGATCGGTATGAGTGTATTTAACGTCCACAAGACCCTGTTGTATCTTCTCCCGAACAAAATGACAATCAATCTCGATGTGTTTAGTGCGCTCGTGGAAAACTGGGTTGCGAGCTATATATATATAGCTGACTGATTGTCACACTTGACCGGTATGGGTGTTATGTGTTGGACATCAAGCTCATGAAGTAATCGTGTAAGCCATGTTAATTCCGCAGTGACACGTCACAAGGAACGATATTCTGCTTCAGCACTAAAAAGAGACACCGACCCTTGTTTTTTAGTCTTCCAAGAAATAGGACTGTTCCCGAGAAAGACAAAGTAACCTGACACAGATTTTCTCGTGTTCGGACATGCAACCCAATCAGAATCGCAATATGCTGTTAAATCAAGGGTAGCACTTGGGCTGCTGGCGAGAACTATACCATAATTCAAGGTTCCTTTGATGTAACGGAGTGCATGCATAGCTGCTTCCATATGAACATCACTCAGATGTTGCATGAACTGACTAAGCACCTGAACTATAAAACTGATGTCTGGTCTCATATTAGTCAGATAGTTAAGTTTGCCTACCAACCGTCTGTAAGATGTGAGATCCTTCAAAGGTGTCCCATCAGTAACACGTAACTGTTTGCCCGTGACCATGGGCCCTTTCGCAGTTCTTGCATCAGAACATGTATATTCTTCCAAGAATTCTAGACATAATTTTTGTTGTGAAAGAATATACCCTTGATTGTATGGAATAAACTCTATTCCCAGAAAATAACGTAGTGTCCCCAGATCTTTGATACGAAAGTTGAGATCTAGAGCACGCTTAATTCCATCAATTTCTTACTGACAAGCACCAACAATTAACATGCCATCAACATGACCGCAATAAACTTTTACCCTGTGTAGTTTCTTTATGAAAAAGAGAGTAATCATTCTTGGATTGAATAAAATCAAGAGTGTGAAGAAAACTGGCCAGTTTAAAAAACCATTGTCTGGAGGCCTGCTTAAGACCATACAATGCTCTTCTCAACCGGCATGCTTTATTTGTCCCTGTGACCTCAAGGCCTGGTGGTAACCGCATGTAGACTTCCTCATCAAGGTCTCCATGAAGAAAAGCATTATTAACATCAACTTGGTTGATAATCCACCCTTTGTTAAGTGAAACAACAATGAGTGATCGTATTGTTGTTAACTTGACCACTGGCGAAAAAGTCTCATGATAATCTAGACCGTGTCGCTGAGTAAACCCCTTTGCTACCAACCAGGCTTTGTACTGCTCTAACGTCCCATCTGACTTGAGTTTGACTTTATAAACCCATTTGCATCCAATAACCTTCTTCCTTCGAGGAAGAGTCACAATATCCCATGTATCATTCTCTTCTAATGCTCGTAATTCTTGTTGCATGGCTGTCCGCCAGTGTTCATGCAAGACAGCTGATTGATAATTGTGGGGCTCATGCAAATCGGTACTAGATCGATCAATAGATGTGGAAGAAAGTAGAGCCACAGATCTAATGGGTGTAGTTTCTATTAAACTAACACAGTGCGCAAGCAAGTTATTAGGAAGAACTGTTGACCCATACACCCTCTCATCTAAGATCTGTTGAAAAACAAGTATTGCACACATAATCATCCAAGTAACTTGGCTTGCTGATCACCCTACTTGAACGTCACAAATCTGGTTGATTGGTGTCGTCTGCAGGTAAAGAAGGAGAAGAATCAGGCTGACTTGTGTGGAACAAAGGTTCTTCATCTGATAACATAGGAGATAAAGCATTCTGATGTTCTAAAATGTTAGAACATTGATATTGCTGCACGTCTGATGTGTGGAAAGGGAAAGTATGAACATGAAACTTAACATCCCTGCAAACTTCAACCATGCGATTTTCTAAACTCATCACCTTATACCCTTTCTTTCGTGGATCGTCTCCCAGATATACGCAAGCTTCTCCTCGTGGGTCGAATTTCCCTCCTTTTGGACCAACGACTGTCTTGTAACATAAACAGCCAAAAGGCTTGATCTCACTATACAAAGGCTTGGTACCAAACAAACTCTCATATGGAGTTTTTCCATTCAACGCCTTGGTAGGTAAACGGTTGATGATAAAGTCGCATGTAATGTACATTCTCCCCATAGTCAAGTGGAACATTAGATTGGAAAAAGACCGCTCTTGCCGTTTCCAAAAGATATTTATGCTTCCATTCGACTATGGCGTTTTGTTGCAGCGTATAAGAACATGTTGTTTGATGCACTATCCCCTGTTGCGCAAAATAACTTTTTCCTTCATTTCGAACTTCCCAGCTCTTTGGCATTATCCGTTCTTACCACCTTAACCTTTGCTTCAAACTGTCTTTCTACCATTCTAATAAAGTTGACAATTGCTTCCCAAGCATGCCCTTTTTGTTTAATGAGAGTAACCCAAGTAGTACGTGTAAAGTCGTCGACAAAGTAAACAAAATATTTGAACCCATTATAAGTGTCTGTACCAAACGGCCCCCAAACATCAATATGTATCATCTCGAATGCTCTCTTGGTTTTGCTTGTAGAATTGCTAAAAGGTATTGTTGTGCTCTTGACTTGTAACAAACATCACAAGCATAGTTTGAAGAAAATATGTTTCTTTTATTATGCCAAGAGTTACAAGTTTTCGAAAAGGGACATGCCCTAACTTGATATGCATTTCTAAAGCCTTTGAACTAATCCCACCATCCTCTTGGTTGGAATAGCCCAATTGATGTCGCCGGCCCATACCGTTACCATTATCTGTGAAACCTGTTTCTGTTCTTACAACTAGACAAGCGCAGCCCAAATTCTTGCTGGCCCAACTCGTGAATCAATATGTATCCAAAACATACAAGTTGTCTCTGACATCTCCAATCCTGCTATTCTGGTTTGCGGTATGGCCCTGAATGTAGCAACCATTGCAATCGAAAATCAAGAGCAGCAGAATTGCTTCACGAGCTTCGTTACAGATACAAGATTAAACATGAAATTAGGTATATACATCACTTCCTTCAACCTCGCATTATTCCCCAGCCTTACATCTCCAACAAGGTTAACGATTTGCGGACTCCCATCTGGTAATATCACCGTCCTCTCTTTCTCCAATCTTTTCCAATTTTTGAACATGCAATCGGCTCCCGACATGTGATCGGTAGCTCCGGAATCAATTAACCATTGTCCCGTGAAAGAATCGCTAGAATGACTACTCATAAAACAGAATTTGTTGCTAATGCAAAAGGTACCATTACCTGAAAAATTACAGTAGTCGATTCCTTCTGTGTTGGTTTCTGTGGTTTTGCTCCGCAAAAGTTCTGTGATTTGTTGTAATTGTCTCGGAGTTAAACCTTCTCCTTTGTTCTTCTTTGTTGCTACTTTGCGCTGGTTCTGTAACTGAATTGGCATACGCCTTCTTTCTCTGGGCTAATACTTTGTCGCGCCCATGAATCTCGTTACAATCAGCGACTGTATGACCCGATTTTTTACAATGGGTGCAAGTCTGTCTCTGGTAGCACTCCTCGTAGCTATGCCCTAACTTTTTACAGTGAGAACACAAAACTTTCTTCTTGTCGAACCTTCTAGGGTTCCTGGTATTGTTGCCTCCAGAGACTATCTGGCTTGAAAAAGACATAGCATCTTTGTTCTGGTAATTATCTCCCCTGTTTTTCTTCTTGAATAATCAGCGAGAATGCTTTCTCAAGAGACGGTATTTCTTTCATGGCTAGTATTTGTCTTCTGATGGACAAATACTTTCGATTAAGCCCCATAAGAAAGTGGATAAGTTTGCCTCGTTCGCTTCGTTTCTTGTAAGATTCTCTAGCACCGCAACTGCACCAGAGCAAGAACATCTGGGCGGAGGACAAGCTAAGTCTATTTCTCCCCATGCTTTCTTCAATCTTGTATAATAACTTCCAACACTTTCTTCTCCTTGTTTGATATCTGATAACTCTCGCTGCGGTTGTGAATTATCGCAAGATTGGTGTGTTCGTATTGCTTAATCAAGGAATCTCCAGAGCTCCTTTGGATTATCACAGAAGCGAACACCTTCTGCAATGTTGGGAGCGAGAGCAGTCTTCAACCAGGACAGCACGAGAGAAGTGGATCTTTCCCAAGCACTACGCCGAATGATATTCGACTCATCAGGTTTGTCTATTTTTCCCAAGACAAATCCATACTTATTTTTAACCTTCAAAGCCATTATCATATCTGATTTCCATCCTTGAAAACCATTGCCATCAAACTTTGTCACCAGGTTTAGCCCTGGATTCTCTGCTGAATGAACGTAAATAGGATCATTTACGTCAATAACGGAACTGGATGTACCAGAACCAGAGTTGAGCGTGACTTCTTTCTTCCCTTTGCCTGCATCATCCACCATGCTTGGAAGAAGCAAGAAACGTCAAAGATCCTAAGCTCTTGATACCATATTAGAAGACGTGAATTTAGGCATAGAAAAGAGTTTTGAGAGTAATGTAACTGTTTATTGTATTTGTAAATCAGTGTATACAAAACTTAATGACCGTAAGGTATATATACAATGTTTGCTACCAAATCTCTATTTGTAAAAGATAAATATATAATCTGTATAAAATCTAAACTAACTAGATTTTCTCTAGTAGTTTCTAATAAATAAAATGTGGGCTTAAGTTTTGTTGGTGGACTGACAACTAGCCCAATACAACTTGCAGCAAACAATTAGAATCCCCCATTAGAATGGTTGTTTCCTTCTCACAATTTTCTTTAAATCAATTTCTTGAGTAGCGTAGATAATGTACTCTCCGATCAATGAAATTAAGCTCAATTGTTTCTTAATAAAAAGTAAAGAAACAGAACAAGCTGGCCGCCCAAAAAAAAAAAAACTTTATAACCAGAGAAAAAGTTGGATTGAAGCTCATAGTCATATGGTAACTAAAATTATACTTTTTTGTTTAACTTTTACAAGAACTTAATATGAAACTTCTCTCAAATCTCAAACAACACTGGCAAATCCTCCCTCAATACATCAAATCATCTATTCTCGGTCTAATGAAGCGGAACCACAAACATACCTACATATATAGACGAGTCACTATAGTCTATAACTCAGCCCTATACCGTGGGGATCACAGAGCACGGCCATGACCCTTCTTACTTGAACGAGATTAACCAGGCAGAAGCTGTATACAGATGCCTTGATGTTCACGATCTTTTTGAAGGGTTAAGCATTAGTGTTATCATAATGTTTGCATAAGTTAGGTCAAGCGAAAAACTGGTGCATCGTACAAAAATACTCAAGTTACTCCGTCTCCACTCACAACTAAGCCTATCTGGCCAACTCAGGGCATCAGTTCATTGATAGCAAACTCCATCACCACTCACAACTTGGCCTATTCTGTAAACTCCACTAGACTTACAGAGGATTCTGTCAGCCACCTTTGGGTTCACCACCAGCACCATTCCAATTCCCATGTTAAATGTTCTTCTCATCTCAGCATCTTTAATCTTTCCAGCCTGTAAGACAATAGCACATTGTTGACTCAAAAGAAACATATTCCAATTTAATCTCTAAAAACGGCTTATATTTTTAAATAAGAGTAGTGCAATGCTATCACCAGCATTTCATAAAATTTCCCATGAGAATAGTTGAACGAAGCAGTAGCAAGAACATAGCAATGACCACATTCTACAACTTCATTTACCAAGTTACAAATGACATGGCAATAACTACAGTCTACAACTTCATTTATACATATAACTAACACATCATTTCTCTGCTTATGTCTAATTAGTAAGAGCTCTTCAATTGTGTGAAATTAAGCACTTTCAAAAAATCAAATGTGTGGCTCAGATACGTAAAGATCTTTGATAAAATCATATCGAATCTCTATACTCAACTATAGGAGAGAAAGACCACCTCTTGAATCCATTTGAAGACAGGAAGACCAGGCCATGAATCGGTGTTGATGACAGCCCCTAGGCCTTTCGGAAATACTCTTGGAATGTTATCAGTGAAACCCCCACCTGTTATGTGGGCAATCCCTTTCACCCCTCCCTTGTTGACAAAATCAAGTACCTAAAAAGAGAAACGTAGAGAAGCTCCAACCAATTTCAGACACCTAGATTGCAATTCACTCGGTGAAATCAACTTAACAGAGTAAGGAAAAGACACCTGCTTAACATATATAACCGTAGGGGCCATCAGAGCTTCACCTAATGACATTGTTTCACCAGGAAGATTATCCCTTAAGCTGAGGTTGCTTTGTGACAAAACCCTGTCAACATATAGAACCAAACAAATTTAAATCCATGAATGAAATGTGAAAGACATTAGAGTCAGAAACCGCCTGCTTGTCTGATAGGTTTTTAGCTATGAATATTTTTAGTCACTGAGGAAAAAAGGACCTACTTTCTCACAAGTGAAAACCCATTGGAATGGACCCCACTAGAGGGAAGGCCTATTAAGACATCTCCTAGCTCAATATTCTTCCCGTCAATTACCATATCCTTCTTGACAGATCCAACAGCAAAACCACTAAGATCATACTCTTTATCTGCATAGAACCCAGGCATCTCTGCTGTCTGGAACACCATAACTTGAAACAGTTAACTCATGGAAGAACTTGTATCAAGGAAAAAAGCATATATCAACTCTATTCAAATCAGCAAGGGTCTGAACGAGTTAGAATTTCATGCGTACTATAGTTGCAAATATAGCACGCAGATCATATCAAATCACAATGGCAAAGAGACAATGTGAGATTTAGTATCAAATACAGAAGCAAATCAGAAATAATGGTAATACCTCACCACCCAAGAGTATACAATCAGACTGCCGGCAACCATTGACAATACCTCATATCACCTGAAAAGATGGATTGCACAGAATATATTATCTAGCACCCACTTTGTTCAAGACAAAAGCAAGGTGTCACAATTAGCAGCGAACCTCACCCTCTCAGCTAGATCAACCTCAAGTCGACTTGTGGCAAAATAATCGAGGAAAAATAGGGGCTTCGCACCTGAGGTAATTATATCATTGACACTCATAGCAACCTGGCAAGTTTACCAAAAATGATCAGACAATAGAGTCAATTATGCACATGGAAAAGTGGGCCTTATTCAACTTTTACCAGATCGATCCCAATGGTTTCATGAACCCCGGTATCAAAAGCAAGCTTCAACTTTGTTCCACACCATCAGTTCCCGCAACAAGATATGAATCCCCTGCAAGAGCATGATATAGCAAGGAAGTGTTACGGAAGCGACTGGGTAAGAGAGTAAATTATTGTACTAGAAAATCACTCCTCCGTACAGGAAAATTCCCAGGTCGTGGTAGGGTCACAATGGTCCCGCTTAAGAACCACTTCCTTAGACAGAATTTCCTAACTGTAATTTCTTAGCACAAAAAGCTATAAAGAAAACACCGGAACTATAACTGATTTTACTATTACTTCAGAAATAGAGAGAGAAGACAATACAACTTAACTATACAATAAGTTGTTTGTTGAAGGGATGAAGAGAAAGGAGAAGGAACACTTCCTTTTATAACAAAAGGAGTGCTCCTTGGTTTCCAAACCCATGATGTGGGATGGACTATTTCCACAATTCTCCACCTTAGTTTATCCCACTCAAAAAACGAAACTCACTCCCAAAAAATAAAAATAAAAAAGGAAGTGAACTCAAATGCGCCTTCAGGCGCCATCTTCACCGTGCAGAATGTTGGTCAAGTCCACAATGTTTGAACTTGACTGCGGTCACCACCTTGGTCATCATGTCTGCAGGATTCTCAGTCGTCCGGATTTTCTGAACAAGAATATCCCCTTCTTCGAGTATCTCCCGCACAAAGTGATAACGAACATCAATATGCTTCGTTCTTGTATGATAGACTTGATTTTTTGCTAAATGAATAGCACTTTGACTGTCACAGTGCACCGTGATGTGCCTCTGACCAACTCCCAAGTCTTTAAGCAACCCATGAAGCCAAATACCTTCCTTCACAGCCTCTATCAGAGCCATGTACTCCGCCTCAGTCGTAGACAAAACAACTGTAGACTGCAAGGTAGATTTCCAACTTACTGGCGCCTTGGCTAAAGTGAACAAGTAACCAGTAGTTGATCGTCGCTTATCCATATCACCAGCATAGTCGGAATCACAATATCCAACCACATTTGGACCACCTGTAACATCCTTCTCAAATAGCAGACCAATATCCACAGTACCTTGAATATATTGTAAAATCCATTTCACAGCTTGCCAATGATCTCTGCCAGGATCATGCATATATCTGCTCACAACTCCAACTGCTTGTGAAATGTCGGGCCTTGTACACACCATGGCATACATTAAGCTACCAACTGCTTCTGCATATGGGACTCTAGCCATATAGTCTCTATCTTCTTTAGTCTTTGGAGATAATTGAGCACTAAGCTTCAAATGAGGAGCAAGCGGGGTACTCACAGGTTTTGTATTGTCGTTAATACCAAAACGTTGTAACACCTTCTTCAGATATTGCTTCTGGGACAAACAAAGCTTGCCATTCCTTCTGTTCTGCTAATCTCCATCCCGAGAATCTTCTTGGCTTCGCCCAAATCTTTCATCTCAAACTCTTGTGCTAACTGAGCCTTCAATCTATCAATCTCCGACTGATTCTTTGAAGCTATTAGCATGTCATCAACGTACAAGAGTAGGTAGATGTAAGACCCATCATGTAGCTTGCGCAAATACACACAGTGATCATATTTGCTTCTCGTGTACCTTTGCCCTCTCATAAACAAATCAAATCGTTTGTACCATTGCCTTGGAGACTGCTTCAGCCCGTACAAAGATTTTTTCAACTTACAAACCCAATCTTCTTTACCACGAACCTTAAATCCTTCTGGTTGAGTCATATAGATCTCTTCCTCCAGATTGCCATGTAAGAACGCGGTCTTCACATCAAGTTGGGCTAATTCCAAATTCAGCTCAGCTACTAACGCCAACAGAATTCTGATGGAGGAATGTTTCACTACTGGAGAAAATACCTCATGGTAATCAATTCCCTCCTTCTGTGCGTACCCTTTGGCCACCAACCTGGCCTTGTAGCGGACACTGTTTTCACCTGAAGTTCCTTCTTTCTTTGCAAACACCCACTTGCAACCAATTGCCTTCTTGCCCTTTGGTAGTTGTGCCAACTTCCACGTGTTGTTCTTGTGAAGAGAATTCATTTCTTCTTCCATGGCACCTTTCCACTCCTTACTTTTCGAGTTTTGATTTGCTTCTTGGAAAGTAGGTGGTACCCCTTCATCTACAACTGGAAGTGCATAAGCCACCATATCTGCATAACGAGCAGGTTTGCGGATCTCTCTTCTAGGTCTTTCTTCTGCAATCGGATCTGATTCTACTGTTGGAGCTTCCTCATTTGACTCATCTACTCCTTGAGAGTTACTATCATCTCCAACCAATGGGTTTACAAATATCTCCTTCTCGAACTCCACCTGCTTTGGTGCTTTCTCCACCTGCTTCTGAGTTCCCTCTGTCTGGATGGAGTCTACTGTCACCTTCTGCCACAACGCAGATTCATCAAAGGTAACATCTCTGCTAATGATTGTCTTCTTTACTTCTAGACACCACAACCGGTATCCCTTTACCCCAGACGCAATCCCCATAAATAGAGCCTTCTTTGCCCTTGGGTCTAATTTTGATTCCTTCACATGGTAGTAAGCCACAGAACCAAACACTCGCAAAGAACTATAATCAGTAGCTGGTTTTCCAGACCATGCCTCAAGCGGTGTCTTTCCACCAATAGCCGATGACGGTAACCGGTTCACAATATGGCTGCAATATGTTACCGCCTCTACCCAAAATTGTCTGTCCAGCCCAGCATTTGACAACATACACCGAACCTTCTCCAGCAATGTTTGGTTCATTCGCTCTGCCACTCATTCTGCTGCAGTGTTTCCCTGTTTCCCTGACTGTGAAGTGTCGGACAATTCCCGCGTCTTTGCAAACCTTCAAGAATGGATCACTCTTGTACTCTCCCCCATTATCTGTCCGGAGATACTTGATCCTTCGACCTGTTTACGTCTCGACCGTCTTCTTCCATGTTAGGAAGATCCCTATCACTTCATCCTTAGTCTTCATGGCATACACACCCAAACCCTTCGAGAGAAATCATCTACGAAGGTTACATAGTAGCGGTTTCCACCCAAGGAAGGCGTCTTGGCGGGTCCCCAAACGTCAGAATGGACATAATCCAAAATATCTTTCGTATTATGGATGGCACTGCCAAACTTCAACCTCTTTTGCTTCCCGAGAACGCAATGCTCACAAAAGTCTAACTTGCAAGCCTTCACGCCTTTCAACAATCCCTGCTTTGCAAGAATCTGTAAGGATTTCTCTCCGGCATGCCCCAGTCGCATATGCCACAACTGAGAGTCACCGTTCTCCTTGGGAGCCAACACAACTGCTGTTGTTCCTATTACTGTACTCCCCTCGTAGTAATACAGATTGCTCCTTCTGGTGCCTTTTATCACCGTCAGTGCTCCGGAAACGACCTTTAGAACTCCATCTTTAGCGGCCCATGAGAATCCTTTCGACTCCAATTGTCCCAGAGAAATGAGATTTTTGGTCAAGTTTGGAACATGCCGAACTTCTCTTAAAACTCTGGTTGATCCTTCATGGTTCTTCAACTTGATTGAGCCTATACCAATTGTTTTGCATGGGCTATTGTCTCCCATCAAAACGGTTCCACCCTTTAGTTCTTTGTAATCAAAGAACCAATCTCGAATGGGTGACATATGGTAGATTGCTCCTGAATCCAGAATCCACTCATCTTGGTTAATTTTTGAAGTCGATGCCACCAATGATAGTCCTGATCCTTCATTGTCGTATTCAGCTACACATGCGTCTTGAACAGCCTTGCCTTTCTTCTCTTCTGTTTTGGACAGTCCTTCTTCCAATGTCCCTTTTCTCGACAAAGGGCGCATTCATCTTTGCCAAGCTAGGCTTTCGGTTTTGACCATCCTTTCTTCCCCTTTCTCTGAGCAGAAGAACGATCTCTCATCACTAATGCTTCTGCTGCTTCATCAGTACCAGCCCTCTTTTCTTTTCTTCTCAATTCATGGCTGTACAGTGCTGCAGTGACATCCTTCAGAGAGATATCGTCCTTCCCATGAAGTAGAGTTGTTTCCAGAAACTCATACTCATCAGGAAGAGATCCCAGCAACATTAAGGCCAAGTCTTCATCCTTGAATGTCACATCCAGGTTTACCAAATCAGCTACTAGTTGATTGAAACTGGTGATGTGGTTATTCATTGTGGTCCCCGAAACATACGAAAAGCGGAATAACCTTTTCTTCATAAAAGCTTATTCTGACTGCTCTTCTTCATGAATTTTTCCTCCAATGCCCTCCACAATTTCCATGCAGATTTTTCTTTAGAGAACACATATTTTTGTTCTCTCGACAGGCAGGAGCGAATTGTACCACAAGCTGCTCAATTCATGGCCTCCCATTCCTTCTCTTGAATGTCTTCCGGTCTTGTCTCTTCAATGGCGATGTCAAGACCTTGCTGAAAGAGAGCGTCTTGGACTTCGCATTGCCACATGCCAAAATGGCCCGTACCATCAAATGTCTCCACCGAAAACTTAGCATTAGTCATCACCCTTCTTGTCCAAATCGATGACGAGGAAGTTGATGACGCTGTCTCCGGGGTCTTTAATTTGGCATCCTCCATTTTTTCTCCAATTTTCATCTAGCAGCGCTACAACGTATCAACTGAACAAAGGAATGCTTTTCTGATGTGGAAGATCAGCCTAGCTGCAACCACAGAGCATACTAAGACAGAACCTTGGCTCTGATACCACTTGTTGCGGAAGCGACTGGGTAAGAGAGTAAATTATTGTACTAGAAAATCACTCCGTACAGGAAAATTCCCAGGTCGTGGTAGGGTCACAATGGTCCCGCTTAAGAACCACTTCCTTAGACAGAATTTCCTAACTGTAATTTCTTACACAATAAAGCACTACAAAATTACCCACAATAGCTGCTAGATAAAGCTATAAAGAAAACACCGGAACTATAACTGATTTTACTATTACTTCAGAAATAGAGAGAGAAGACAATACAACTTAACTATACAATAAGTTGTTTGTTGAAGGGATGAAGAGAAAGGAGTAGGAACACTTCCTTTTTATAACAAAAGGAGTGCTCCTTGGTTTCCAAACCCATGATGTGGGATGGACTATTTCCACAGGAAGAACTACATTTAATCGATGTTTTAAAAGTGTATATAAAAGGATGGTAGCTAAACCAAAAAACTGGATGTGAAAATAATAAAAATTCCATGAAACGTTTTAATACATTAATTTGAGATAGACCTACCAAAAGGAAATAATCCTCCAAATCCACCTATACTAGGAGCCATTTTGGCAATTCTTTTTACTATTTCAGATCCAGCATCATATCTACCCCAGCATCTCTATAGGTAAGATTGTCAAAAGAGTTGTCAGAGCTCTCTGGACGACTAGTTGATGCAGCCAAACAAACATTTCAAACTCTCTCTACAAGACCTTTTCAAACTCTTTGTTGCACTACTCGCCATTGTCGATAATGAAATGAACTGCTGGGAAGGAGAAAAGGGAACAACCTTGGAGAAACCAGAAGATGCCAAGGCTACGATTCTCTAGTAAAGTCTCCTGAGACCATGAACTGTGAGGTCTCCAATTGGGCTCCGAAATTGTACTAGTGCTCATACTTGCAGAACTAAAGTTCCTAATTAACACTTTTAAAACCACAAACGCAAAGAGCTCTATGTAATGAGTTAATGTGTTATGTATATATATATATAATATATATAAGGAAATAATTTCTATATATAAACATGGACCAAGAGAAAAAATAAGCTAAACTAAACTAAAACAAAACAGCCTATAAGTTATAGCGGAATGAATTCCTCACTTCAGTTCAGTCGACACTGGCATGAAGCATAGATTCTATTTTGGTAGATGTGAGATGAGTATTGAACAATGAGGAGAGGCATGTGATGCTTGATGTGCAGAAAGCAGCTCTACATGTATCTTAAAACAAGACAAGCAAAAATATCACATGTACAAACAATCGTATTCACAATAAAACTGAAGGGGCTAGCTTATGAGGGCAAACACTTGGCTAAAATGCAACACTGTTTGATACCAATTTACTATACAGCAGATCACGTAAGAAGCCCTACATAGTTGCCTACAAATTAATCAAATAGCTAATTGTCACCGTGAGAGTGAAAGAAAAGGCTGTGCTTTCATGATCATTTAAACAACAAAAAATACAGATTTTAGCATCATCAAATTAGTCTCAATAAATCATCTGTCAAGAGACTTTTCAAAGAATAAAGAGAAGACCCTAGGAGAACCAAAAGCTTAGTCGGAAATATGTCACCTGTAGCTGGAGCTTCGTTATCGCTGTCGCCAGCAGCAGCAAGACAGAAGCAGACGAGTTTTTAACTGCAGAAAGAGGCGGATCACGTTTTGGGAATTAGAGATTTTTCAGTTTTTTTCTTTTCTTTTAGTTTTGCTAGATAGTGAAGTTAAGACAAAAATACAATAGTAATCTGCTTTGAGTATAACATAGCATTAGAATCAGATATCGAGTTATTAAAAAAAATAGAATCAGATATCAGCTACTAGTTGTACACACTAATACTGGTTGCATGCGAAATCAACTTTGAATTTCCGTGATAGCAGTTCCGGGTAAGTTACAGAGACAAATAACACACTGACTACTTAGATTCATAATCCATACTTAATTAATTTTAACCCACTAACTTATGACTAACTAATCTTTATTTAACTTTAATATTCCCTAAACACTTGGGTTACGTGCACATTAATTTGTCTTTTTCAGAATGAAAAGAAAGTAAGGTTGAGCAAACGAAAGAACTCGGAGAAGAAAAAACGAGAAAAATGCATCTTCACCTCTCTGTTTCGGTTTGAACAAGGCGGAAGTAATACCACTGTTTTCTTCAGATTCTTGGTCCCCAACACTGGCGAAAAGACAAGAAAAAGAGGGAAGTAAGATGGTTCGAACTTGACACTGAAACCACAAGAAAAGCGCAAGTGATTAAGCAAGAACTCACCCCTTTTTTTCGAACACAAGGAAAGGATGGACACTGAAATATTCCTTGTTCGCCGGTGAAAATCATCAAAAGAGAAGAAAACCGAGAGAGTTGTTCCTTGTTCGCCGGTAAGGATGTTTGAGAGGGAAGAAAAACCAAGGGAGAGAGAAATTAAGAGAGGAGACGGCGGCAAAATGAGAGAATTGAGAAAGCAAATTACGGTTCGGTTAATGGAATGTTAATTACCGTAATAACATTCGCAATAGATATTGTAAAACTAAAAACACAATGATCCGGACACGTCTAAAAAAATAGCATATATGAAAATTAGAGAAAAAAAATCTATTGTTAATTAAAGTTTTATGTTTTTTAATTTAAAATAATTGATTTTTGATTTAAGTAATTCTATTATTAATATAATTGTTAAGTAAAAATTTGGAGAAACTAGAATAATCTATTATTAGGGTATCTGAACATAAGTTGAAAATTTTAAAAACAAATTCTTTATTTTTATTTTTTTCTAAGTACAACCAGTATTGAATTTGAACTCTAACAAAATTAAGAAATAATTTGAAATAAATTTTGAAGAAAGAGTTAAAAAGCTGAACAACAAGTATATAGATTATATGAAACAAACTTGATGTTTAAAAATCGTTAAACCATATGGTATATTATATTGACATTGCTTTACATATAATTTCTAATGAACAAAGTATGAAAAAATATGAACAATTTATAAACAATAGTTGAACATATGATCCAAAAAATGAACAAATGGTATATTATATTGACACTGTTTTAGTATAAAATTTCTTATGAACAACCATATCTAGTTTTTGAACAATTAATAATAAATAGTTGTATATACAGTCAAAAAATGAAGAAACTAATTTCATATTTTTAATCACGAATGTCAGTTTTGAAAAAAAATGAACAATATGTAGTAAATTTTGAACCAGGTGTTTTACAAGTTGAACACCTAATACCGCATAACAGAACCTAAACTTAAAAGTTTTAAAAACTAATTCATTTTTATGGAGTATATAATAAAACAATGTCAATATAATATACCATATTTATTGGTTTACCAACTTTTAAACATCAAGTTTGTCGTTCAATTTTTTAACCCCTTTGTTCAAAATTTATTTCACTAAATTTTGTTTTGATTTCTTAGAAAATTTTAAAAAATAAAATAAGAAATCTGTTTTAAAAATGTTCAAGTTTAGTTTCATATATGCGACAGTAATAATAGGTAATTTCCGTTTATCTTGTTTCTCTAGATTTACTTAATTTTTATCAGTTATGTTATCATATAATTTATACTTTGATCAACATTTTAAAATTTTCTTTTAAAGTGTATTTTATATTGTTTCTAAATTTTTTAAGGTTCAAATTCGACACTAGTTATTCATAGAAAATTATAGTAATTTCTAATGAACAACTAGTATAAAAAATATGAACAATTTATAAACAATAGTAGAACATATGATCCAAAAAATTGAATAAATGGAATATTATATTGACATTGTTTAATTATAAAGTTTCTTATCAACAACTAGATCTAATTTTTGAACACTTAATAATAAATAGTTGAACATATAGTCCACAAAATTGAACAAACTAATTTTATATTTTTATACACGAACGTGAGTTTTGAAAAAATAAACAATATGCAGCAAAATTTGAACAATGTGTTTTAAAAGTAGAACAACTAATACTGTGTATCTGAACCTAAACTTAAAAGTTTTAAAAATGGATTCATTTTTTTATATAATTTTATATGAAAGACTAGTCTCGAAGTTGAACCTTAACAAACTTTAGAAACAATATGAAATAAATTTTGAACCAAATAGTTAAAAAGTGAGACAAAGAGTATTACACAGATCGATGGTTATATAACCTACTTGTGGTTACGACATTGTTGAGGAGGTTCTCTGGTTCTTCATCATTCAATTTCACGAATTTATGCATTGTTGTCAGTTGTGAAATTCTTTCCTTCAACAATTAGTTAATAGAGTGAATGGGGCATAATCAAATTAAAAATTAGCTGTAAACTTTTGATTTGAGTTTGAATTGATCTGGCTGATTAGAAACAAAGAGAAGACGAAGAACGATAACTCCGATGAAAAACGTGTTTGTAGATATATAAGAAAAATCTTTTAGAATAAAAAATTGTTAAAATAATTTCCAAATTAATGAAGAAATTCAAAAATATATCATTTATGTAATTTAAAAAAAGCTTGAAAATAAATACAGTCACTTAAAAATAAATGACACGTCAGCACCGGAAGTTGGCTGCAGCGGGCTTCCGGTTGTATGGTAGTCTAATTTAATAACATTCCTGGAATTGAATTCCAAGAATAGAATATGGCCATATTTGTTTTAAAGTATAGTTTTAATAAAATAAAATTGAGTAAAATACTGAAAGTTAATAATAATTTAGTGGTAGAAATATGATCCTATTTGTGAGATTGTAATGCTTAATAAATTTATGACCACACATTTATATACTTTCAAATTTAATATATGTTATCGTCAAAAAAAATTTGGACCCCATGAGATTTAACTTCTCGGTCCGCCACTGGTTAAGGCATCCACAATGGTGTGGATTCCGCCCATAGTGGTAAAAAAGAAAATGATGAGGTGAGGAGAAAAGATGTGAGAGGGTTGCTTAATTAAGAATCTGGAGACATAAGGTTCTTGTTGATACATGGGGAGAGAATGTGAGAGAAGAGATTATAATAATATTTTTGAGTGGGTAGAATCCGCTTTCCCCATTGTAGATGCCCTTAGGAACACTTGAAATTCAGGGTTTCCTTTGTTTGGTTGGAAAAATAATGATACAAAAGATTGAAAATAAAGTATATATTTACGAATCTATCTTTAATATATAACACATTATTATTATTATTATTATTATTATTATTATTATTATTATTATTATTATTATTATTATTATTATTATTATTATTACTTGTACGATTAACTATAAACTTAAATTATATAGGTTAAGTTCAAAATGTGTAAAATAAAATAGTATATGATGAAGAATGATGAATAAGTTTTACTTGTCATACTTATAAGAACAAATAATAAGTCAATAAATTATTTTAAAATTTTCTTTTCTGTACTAAGAATGTAATTAATATAAGTTGGCCATCATTCAACTAGATAGCTCTTTTACAAAGTTGTACGGATTTCAAAAACAGATAAATAGTCTTTTGAAAATATTAACAATTTATTCAAATTTTATAAAAAAATCTTTGCGAAAAAACAAATTAAACTAATAAAATAACAACTTGGCAATGGTATAATATCTAATCTAAAATTTAAAAAACCATATTTTAAGTATTGATATATGTTTTTAATATATTTGATTTTAAGATTAATTACTTATATGTAGTATAATATACTTTTTAGTTAATATAACATCTAATTTATTTACTTATAATTAAATAGCTTATTCATTTATTTTTAAAACATATATAAACATAAATTTATGTATATATGTATTATTAGTTAACTGTAACTAAAATATGAAAAATTCTTGGATATTTATTCAACTTATGAACATGTTTTTACTTATGAAGTATTTAAATAATCTTGTAACTTGTTTGAATAGAAATTCCCAGCATTTCATTAGTGAGTTACCAGTAAACTGGAATAAGTAAAATTCTTAGAATTGGTTCTCTCGCTACCAAACATAGGAATACCTGGGATTCCAGAAATTAAAATATTACTCTCTAACAAATGACCCGTTAGGTTTTTCAAAATAAGATGAAATGAAGAAAGGCTACAGAGTTTAGTTCGCCAGCTAGGGTTTACAAAACAAAAGATGGGCAAACTAGTAAATGAAGAGAGTAAGTAAGGAGTTGGGCTTGTTTGGCTCAATAAGAGGGTCGGCACCAGCTTTTGGAATTTGGGGGCCATATTAAAATATTAAATGGGCCACATTATAAATATATTGTATTATATGTATTTTCCTATTGTATTTTTATTTAATTGGGAAGAAAGCCCACCCAACTCAACACATAGCTCCTCCCCTGGGCCCATGCCCTCTTTATAAATATACCCTTAAATCTCGAGCTATATTTATAACTTAATAAGTTAATAATAAATTCTATTATTTATTTTCTCCTTTCATTCGAATTATTTATATTAGTTTAGGGTTTAAGTAACCTTTTTCAAACCATATAATTATTTATACAAATATGATTAAGGTTCTATATTTCCTTAAATCATATAAATTTTTTGAATTTAAAATTACTTTTTTAAAAGGGAAAATTACATGCCCCACCCATGACATTTGGCGAAATTTCACACTCCACCCACGTGGTTTCAAAAATTACTTTCTCCGCCCATGTGGTTTCCCCGGTTTTACATTCAACAACTTTTTAAATTTTTGGTTAATTTAAAAGATGCTTAAACGTTGTCTGAAATTGATGAAATTTTACATAGACGATGCTAAAGTGTTATATTTTGGTTTAGTGAGAAATCTCAAGGTTTTTAAGCTTAAATGTGACATGTGGGACCCAATGAACATGTCACATGTTTTGTTGGATCCCACGGGTAATATTTAAGCTTAAAAACGTCATATTAGACATAAGATCAAAATATATCACTTTAGCATCATCCATGTAAAGTTTCATCAATTTCGGACAACGTTTAAGCATCTTTTGAATTGAACAAAAATTAGAAAAGATGTTGGATGTAAAACGGGGGAAACCACATGGGTAAGTAATTTTTGAAACTACGTGAGTGAGTGTGTAATTTTACCAAACATCATGGGTGGGCATGTAATTTTCCCTTTTTTAAATTCTCAGGGATATTCCAGTCTCCCCCCTTAAAATGAAATTCGTCCCAAAGTCTTCTTTCTTCAAACCAAACCATCTCAAGGAAATAAGTTCCTCTAGGTTTCATATTTATCTTACGTTCAATACATGTATCTAGATAAGTACAAAATTATCCGTCCAATCACATTCGATCTCACCATCTAGGTTGTAAATGGGTTTATAATATACTTTTGTTGAACATTTCAGTGACATTTCCTTATTGTTCTTCAAATTGTATATTTAAATGCATATATACACTTTGAAGAATTGGAAGTAAATGCTGCTGAAACTTTCAATAAAAGTATATTATAAAATTGTTCCTAGGTAGATCAAACGTGATTGGATGGGTTTAGGTTACAAAATTAAATAAAAAAGAAGAGCCTACCGAACATACACATGAGAGTAGACCATGCACATGAGATCTGGTGTGGAAAAACCATATTTGTTGTATAAAAGAAGATGAAGCACTCAGTGATGTACAATGATACACTAGACATGAAGTACCTATGAGGGGTAGATAAATTTTGTAAGGTCATTCTCAATAATCTTCAACCAAAAGATAAGGGCTACATTCGTTATCCTTGTATGGGCTGCAAACACGACTTCAAATACCGAGATGTGGAGAAAATTAAGGATCATCTGATCCATCCAGGGCTTACTAATGATTACGAATACATAGCACTATTGCATGTTCAACATTCACTAGAGAAGACAGAAGGATCACAGTAAAAAGGAGAAAGGAAAAAGGGGGGAAACATTTATAAAGAAGGATCAAGAAATAAAATAACTGTTTGAAATTTGAAAAGGCAAAAGTAGATGACGCACACTATCTTTGAAGATAAGAAGCAACTCTACATCTTCTACTGACCCAATTGACTTACTAGTGAGACTGCATTTCAGGAACATGTCATCGTCCCAAAAAATACAAAGAGTTTCTTTTCTTTTTTGTAGTATTAAAAAAAACAATTTGTGGGAGAAGTAATTGGGAAAAATATATATAAGTAAATAAATAACAAACAAACGAAGAATACAGTAACTCGTAAGTTTTATCTTCTTGATAGGTAAAAGAAAGAACTTGTGAGACTAATGTGTGTATAATAATCCGAGACAAGTAGACACCTGCTAAAAACCACTACCAGAGATGGGAGAAACGTAACCTCATACAAAGAACCGTTATGAAAAAGTTGATGTCTTCCGGAAGGATTTTCCGGAAAGCGCTACCAGAAAGACTTACCAGAAGCACGAAAGGATATTCTTCGAAAGCCCTTCCATAAAGGAAACTCAAAAGAAGATGAGTCCCTATGCAAGAAAGCTTAATAAAACATCACCGAAGAGCTAGAGGATGATCAGATAGACTGTTTAAACTAAGGGGGACCACACATGTATCTTTTATCTTTAAGGCCACTTGGTCACCACTAGTAAGATGACAACCTGTACTTAACAGGCTGACACACCCAAGAGGGTTCACCCTATTAAGGAACTACCCACATAATTAACTCCTTAGTTACACATTTATTTTATTTGTAATTAGTTTAGCTTACAACCATAACAACCCCCCTTAACTTCTCAACTCTCCTAACATTTAGGATCTGCACAACCATAGTACTGTTGTTAGGAGTGTATAAATACTGTTTATACTGACTAACAATTAGAGTAACATCAATTAAATTCTCATATGGTATCAGCCTAGACCGATCCCCTGTCTACCGTAAACGTTTTTTGCCCCTTCCTTGGCGCAACCACATTTCTGCCGCCGAAGCAGCTGCCACCACCATCCACGTTCAGAAACTTTTGTTTCTACAACCTTCCTCTGTGCAAAACCCCTTTGGCTGCCAACCACTTTGCTGCCATCAACACCTGTTTCTTTCACCACCACACCCACACTCATGTTCGCGCAAACATGTTGCTACGTCTGCTATCACAACCATCGCCAGCACACTCCAACCCTCGCTTCCTACTTCCCGCTTGTCGCAACCCCAAATCCACACCCCAACCCGCGCCTTCATGTAATTCCGCCCTCAGTCTTCAACAACCTCCTCTCCTTCTGCCCACAATCTTCCTCCCACCAAAAACCCTATTCACGTGACCATCTCCGCATTCATTATCCACCCACAAGTTTCCGTCCACAATTTTCTTCGCACCTTGATTTTTTTTCTCTTTTTAATTTTATATTCTACTTTACACAGCCCCTGCACGCATTTATTTCTTTCAGTCGTGCTGAAAAATGGCTCAACTATCCACAACTATAATCAATCCTACCGATGTTGACAAGCCTTTTGTGCTTGTGAATTTTGCTAATGCCCTTAAACTAAATCCCCAAAATTATATTACATGGAAAATCCAGCTTACTGCAATCCTCACAGGATATGACCTCCTTCAATTTGTCGATGGAACCCAGGCGGCGCCGGCCCAAACCCTTGCTGGCTGCAACCCAAACCCCACTTACACTGCTTGGCTGCGTCAAGATCGCCTCTTATTTCGGGCTCTAGTATGTACATTAACTCCTATCATGACACCGTTAGTGACTCGTGCTACTTCAGCCAAGGATGCATGAAACATCCTTGCAAAAACATATGCCAATCCCTCCAAGGGTCGGGTCAATCAGTTGAAGGACCGACTACACTCAACAGTTCAAGGCATGCAGTCCGTCTATGATTATCTCCAGACAATGGTCGCCACAGCAGACCTTCTCGCTGAGCTTGGAAAACCTGTTGATTCCGATGATCTCGTATCCCACATCGTGCATGGGTTAAACAACACCTACTCTGCCATCGTGGATGCCATAAAAGCTCGTGACTCTACAATTCAGGTGGCTGAACTCCATGACAAGCTTCTTGTCCTTGAACTATAGATCACCTCTACTACCACATCTACTGCCGCACTTGCGACCACCCTCAATGCTCAGACGAAGTCCCGAAATACATGGATGCGCACCTCTCTCCACAATCCCACCACCGGCCAACAGTATTCGATCAACCGCGGTAAACTGAATCCTCGGCCATTTCTTGGTAAATGTCAATGGTACCGGGTTGTAGGGCACATCATCGCCGCCTGCCTCGAGTTTTGGCACCAGTACCCTAACGCTCATCCGCCACCGCCACCGTCTGCGTCTGTACCTCAACTGAATGCCACCACCACTCATTCCCGGCAGCTGGAATTCTTACTCAACAGCGGCGCCTCCCATCATGTCGTCAATGATCCTGCCACACTTCAGCCTGCGTACCCCTACTTCGGCCCAGACGAACTCTTCATGGGCAGTGGCGAAGGTTTGAACATAACACACTCTAGGACTTTGCCTCTTAATGTGTCTGCATCTTTATTACCACTCTCCAATACTCTTTGTGTTCCTTCTATGCAAAAGAACATAATATTCGTCTCTAAACTTGCCTCTGAACACAATTGCCATATCATATTCTCACCTACTTCGTTTTCTGTGAAGCATCGAAAGAACGGCGATCTTCTCGCATCAGGTCGCTGTGTTGACGGAGTCTATCTTTGGCAATCCCCTCGTCCCACTACGAATGCCACTGCGCTGCCACCCACCAATAATACTTGACACCATCGTTTAGGCCATCCATCAACTTCTGTTTTTCAATTTCTCCAAAATAAATTCCATTTTTTTAGTCAACTGTTCCGTCAATCTAAATGTACTCACTATCGAATAAACAAAAGCCACAAACTTCCGTTTTCCACGTCCACGTTGCAATCAACTCGTTTTCTCAACATACTATTCAGCGACGTTTGGACCTCTCCTGTTCACTCTTAAAATAGATATAAATACTATGTCTTCTTTCTTGATCACTACACACGATACACGTGGCTCTATCCCCTCACACGCAAGAGTGAGGTTACACACATCTTTCCTCACTTTCACAAACTTGTGACAACTTACTTCAACAAATGCACAAAGTTTTATATTCTGATAACGGTGGCGAAGTTCTTGCATTATGGCCTTATCTCCACTCCTACGGCATCAGTCACTTCACTTCTCCCCCCACACCCCTAAATATAACGGTATCTTCGAACAGAAACATAGCCATATAATTGAAACAGGCCTCGCCCTACTCTCTCACTCGGGTTTACCGTCCACTCTTTGGCCGCATGCGATGCTTACCGTAGTCTATCTCATAAATCGTTTACCCACTCCAAATTTCCATTTAGATTCACCATATACTCGTGTGTTTCTTAAAACTGCAGATTATGTTAAATTGTGAAGTTTCAGTTGCTTGTGTTATCCTTGGCTGCAGGCTTATGCCACTAACAAACTGGACCCGAAGTCCATTCTGTGTGTTTTCACAGGTTACTCCACCACCGAACATGCTTACTACTGCCTCGATCCGCTCACCCATTGAGTATATGTCTCTCGCCATGTTTGCTTCATTAAAGATGTCTTCCCGTACTCCAAACTACAGTCCTCTTCCCCATCTCCCCATGCATCTGATGTCCCGCCTTCCACTTGGACAGACCTACATCTTCCCTCGTCTCAACCACCAGCTTCCCCACCGGCTCCTTCCGACTTTTCCTCCCCTTCAACTCCACCGCAGTCTACCTCCTCTACTCCCACCACACCCGATATGCCTTCTCCTTCCGCCTCCACTCATATCCACACTGTCCTCCTCTCACCCTTGTACCACTCCCCCATCACCATAAACTATACCTCCCCACACTGTCATCACCTACTCCCAACACGGTATTACCAAACCCATCCACAAATTAAACCTCACAGCTAATGCTACAACACCCTTTGAACCATGAACCATCTCTTAAGCCTTTAATGATCCCTTATAGCGCGCTGCCATGCAAGTTGAGTATGATGCTCTAATAAAAAATAAGACCTAGACCTTGGTTCCACCCTCCCCGTCTCAAAACCTCGTCGGCACCAAATGGATTTACCGTATCAAGTATAACCCAGATGGCACCATTGATCGATTCAAGGCTCGTCTTGTTGCCCAAGGTTTCACCCAGCGTCCTAGTTGGGATTTTCATGAGACATTTAGTCTTGTGGTCAAGCCAGTCACCGTCCATGTCATCCTTACTTTAGCAGTCACCAAAGGCTGGCCTCTACGCCAGTTGGATATCAACAACGCCTTCCTCCAAGGCTCTCTGCATGAGGGAGTATACGTTCGTCAGCCACCTGGCTTTCTTGATACCACTAAACCCGACTATGTATGTCGTCTCCACAAAGCCTTATATGTCCTACGTCAAGCCCCTCGTGCCTGGTACACTAAGCTCAAAACCTTCCTCACTCATCATGGTTTCCACTCGTCTCAATCTGATGCTTCCTTGTTCATTTCTCACCAAGGCGGATCCACCCTCCTAGTCCTCGTGTATGTCGACAACATCATTGTCACCGGTAGTCATCCCACTTTCGTCAATCACCTTCTCCGTAATCTCGCCAAACGGTTCTCTCTCAAATATTTTGGCCCCTTGTCATACTTTCTTGGTGTTGAAGTCATTCCGTGCTTGGCCGACCTATTTCTTTCCCAACGAAAATACATCATGGATCTACTTCAGAAAGCTGGTATGACGGATTGTAGCCCCACTCTGACACCAATTTCATCCACCGCTCCAGCTCTTAAGCACTCTGGCAACCTCCTCGACACACCGACAACATATCGGGCCCTTGTTGTAGCCTCCAATATCTCAGCCTCACTCGTCCCGACATTGCGTTCACCATCAATCATTTGTCTCAGTTCATGCAGGCTCCAATGACTCTTCACTGGACTGCACTCAAATGCCTCCTACGATATCTTGCGGGTACCCTTCATCTTGGTCTCTCTATCCAATCGTCTCCCGCTACCTCCATACACGCCTTCTCGGATGATGATTGGGCCGGTGACCATGACGAATATGTCTCCATCACTGGTTACATTGTCTATCTTGGCTCCACCCTTGTCTCGTGGAGCTCTCGCAAACAACGTGTTGTTGCTCACTCCTCAAATGAAACCGAGTATCGTGCCCTTGCTGACGCAGCCTTTGAAACTTTATGGCTCCTATCTCTTCTCACGGAGATCAACCATCACGTCAGCCAACCCGTCCTTCATTGTAACAATTGGGCGCGACTTTCCTCTCTTCAAATCCCGTCTTTCATTCCCGTATGAAGCATGTGGCCATTGTCTACCACTTTGTGCATCCGAAGGTTCAAGAAGGGGTGCTTCGTGTTCATCCCATCTCCACCAAAGATCAACTCGCTGATGTACTCACCAAATCTCTACCTCCTGCTCAGTTCAACAACAATGTATCCAAGCTTGGACTCTCTTCCCCACCGTCCAGCTTGCGGGGGTATATTAAGGAACTACCCACATAATTATCTCCTTAATTGCATTTATTTTATTTGTAATTAATTTAACTAACAACCCCCCTCAACTTCTCAACTCTCCTAACATTTCGGATGTGCACAACTATAAATATTTAAATTTAAAAAATATTAATAATATTTTTAAAATTTAAAAATTGTAAATTGTACTAGTATTTTTTATTACATAATTTTTCATGAACAACTAGTATCGAATATGAACCTTAACAATTTTTAGGAATAATAGAGATAAGTTTTGAACAAAGGGTTTAAAAAATTAAACAACGAGTATCGCTTGTATGAACACAAACTTGATTTTTAAAAAACGGCAAACCAATAAAACATAGTATATTATACTGTCTTTGTTTTATTATAAAAAAAAATCATGAACAAGTAGTAGTTTATAAACAACAGTTGAATATATGGTCCAAAAATAAACAACTAATTTGAAATATCTAAACATGAAAGAGATTTTTTTTTAAAAAAAAAGGCACAATATGAAATAAACTTTGAAAAGTGTTTTAAAAGTTAAACAAATAATACAGTGTACTTAACACAAACTTAAAAGTTTTAAAAACGCTAATCCAATTTAAAATAATAAATTACATTAATATTATTTTATTATATAATTTCATGAACAGCTAGTATTGAATTTGAACTAAAAGTCTAAAAAATCTTCAACCCTAACTTATCCGATCCCCATAAACTACTTTCTAGAACAACTAGTCTTGAAATTGGGTCGTTTAGCTGATCACCCGATCAAGCCCAGCTCAGTTGATAAATGAGGTTCCGATCATGGGATTGATCCAATATTTTCTCAATATATGAAGTTGGTATGGTAGGTGATTAGTTTTCGGACTCCAGATTTGGTCAATGGCAAATATATATTGCGTTAATTTAGGAGATGATATAGTATTACTCCACATTAATTATAAAGTTGCCGAATGATATTACACACACCTTTTTCGTCCATCGATCCTCCCTCCCTTCTACTCTCCATATATATTAAGAGAGTTCATACATACACTATACAGTACACATACTGCTGCGTGACAGGCCAGCAATTTATTCATCATATATATTAATCTACAGTACAGTAGAAACATGCTCCTTCCTGTATATATAACTAAACCGAGCCATGCATGCATAACAAAGGGTGGTAATTCTGCATATAGATCTAAGATGGACGAAACGAAAGTGTCTTCGATCTTTCAACTCGGCGGTGGACACTGAAACCCAGCTGGAGGTGTCCTCCCACAAGTATTAAGCAACAAACTCAAAGACAGAGGTACATTAAGTTTGATCCCAGCAACACTGACCACTTTAATAACGTTACAAAGACAAAGAGCAGCTTCAACATCAACAAGATTTTTAATCAGACTACAACACGGCTGTACTGGTGGCTCACCGATTTGGATTTTCAATAAGTCACGAAGTAAATCCGCACATACACCTAGTTTTAATGCGTCTAATGGACAAGTGTCACCAACAGCACCCTTACGACCACCGCCTTTACTACTGCCTTGTTGTCTGCCTTTAGACCCGCCTTGACCCTGTCCCTTTCCACCCTCTTGCTTACCACTTCCACCTTGCTTACCACATTCCTTGCTACACTGATCTCCTCCATCTTTTTTTTGACAATTGTTACATGTTGTCACAGCAGATGTGTAAGTGAAGAGAATGAGATTGAGGCATAGGAAAAGTGTTACTGCTGATGAACCCATTGTTATAGCTAATAGTGCAGTAGTAGTATTATTAGCTAGCTAGCTTGGAGATTTGATAAAAGAATGGAAGAAAATGAAGGGTTTTATAGATCAATAGTCAGATAATTAGTCATCCGCAAACCAGTAGGCGTTGAGAAGTAGTAGCTACTAGTATTTATTTACATCAATCCAATATGTATTAGTATTACAATACAGCATGTGAGGTGTTCATCAATCTCTAGTACACTACTTGATCACTTAGCCTGCCTGATAAATCTAACTTCAGCTAACATGACATGAGTAATCTTGTCTTTTTTTTATTTCAGTAGTAGTGTACTATAAAACGTGGTATCTAGCTTGGATTTAATTTTCTACAAGTGTTATCTTTTGATCTCAACACCTCTTCACAACTCTACACGTACACCAATACTCTACTCTACTTCTTGAGTTGTTCGAATCTCCCCAACATCTAACGCTCCCCCCTCACATATCTTATATCTATCCAGCCACAGCTCGATGCTCTTATCAGTTTATCCGGATACTCATATATAAATAAATTCCCATCTTCTAATTCCTTCACAGTTCACAGTTGTGTATTATTTTTATCTTCTTTTCATCTTAATCTATAATTTCTTATACTTCTCTCTTACTTATTAGTTAGAGCCCCGGTGAGTCATTTTCATCTCTTTTCCCATCCTTCAGTTATTAACAGACCTACTCCATCGTTAACATATACCAACTAGTAGCTAGATTGAGCAATTTCATAGTATATGGTATTTGAGAGTAACATCAAATTAATATATATGTAATAGTTTGGAACCAAACCTAATAGCTTGGATTGTTAAGCCCACTATCATGAGAAGCCCATATATTCTTGGCAGCTTGGACTACTTAAGGTTTTACACTAGGTCTACATATATCGTTATAGGGTTGTTAAGCCCACTGTCACGAGAAGCCCATATATTCTTGGCAGATTCTATTTTGTTCTTTGTACCTAGGAAGTCTAGGGGTGGCAATTCGGGTTAATGGGTCGGGTTGAAGCTCACTCATACCTGACCCGATTAAAATTGTATTGACCCATACCCGACCCAATAATATTCGGGTTACAAATTATCAACCCATACCCAACCCATATAAATGATTAAACTCATACCCAACCCGTTTAACCCAACATAATTAGGCTTTGCAAAATTTAAAAGACCTGGAATTAAATTTTTTATATGATTGCTCAAACGGAGTTACAAATGAATGAAATCATACATTCAATATGGTAGATATTCTAGAGTTTTCATTATCCTCCGTCTTTTTTCTTTTTCCACATACATGTCGTGCTCAGTGGCACTTAACAGAAGAAGGTGATATGTACGCGCCTGTATTTTCTCCTTTAGAATATAGAATCAAAACACAGACAAAAATCTTCAGAGTACAAAAGAGATAGGACCACAGTAGGAGCTGTGGAGGAGAGAGCAACACACTGTCTTTTGACAATCCACATAACGAATACTCTTGTTTTTTCTTTATAAAGAAATACAACAAAGTAGTATTATCAAATAAACAACCTCTAATAAAAAAGATACTACATAATCTATATTATACTAATAGTAGTTTAGCACTCACTTAGTAATATATTTATATTTTATCTAATTATTTATTTATTATTATTTTTAATAAAATAAAATAAATGGGTTGGGTTGACTACGGGTTAGTACTTTAAACCCATACCCAACCCATAAATTTAATAGATAACCCATACCCGACCCAATAATTAAATGGGTCAATAATCGTGACCCAAACCCGCTATTTTCGGGTTGAGTATGGGTCGGGTTATCGGGTTGGGTAAAATTGTCACCCCTACTAGGAACTGTATCTGCTTCATCCATAGTTGGGGTAATCCGGCCGTGCATCGAAAGAAGTTGAAGTATCATTTTCAACCACGTAACTCGATGTTTTCATTTTGGATCATCATCTGCATCATCCAAGTAATTTCAGCCCCCCACCATAATAAAAAATACGCCGAGAGACTTTCAATCAAAAATATATTTACACGTATCATTTTATAATTAAAATTCTAATTTTATTTTTTAAAACAATTAAATACACTAATCTATGTAAATACGTCCACCCGTGTTCCATTCGTTATATCTTTCTTTCTTTACTTTGGCCTCTCATGCATGCCCAGAGAATGCCCAAACCTCAACTGAATTCTAATCCCCACAAACAAACCCGCTAAATTCATTGCTCTCGTACGCAGTTATATTTTCCACCAGATTATGTGCAGTTATTATAATTTCTCGAATATGGACCATCCAAACGCTTGGAAGCAAAGGATCCCCGCTAGGAGCTAGTGCCTGGCGGTGGCGGTGGCGGTGTTGGTCAGTGAATGTAAGTATTGTCCTCGTAAATTGTGTCCTGACTATCCTCGGCGAATTGGCTAACGCTTGACATTTTCTTCACCCTCCTCTGTACAGAGATTATTATTTATTCTACGGCATTACATTTTCGCACTCCGCTAAAACTCACTTTGCTTTATTGGGATATATCTAGTTTGTATTCTAGGTAACGTCCCGTACTTTTCTAGAGTGTAATGTTTAGGACTTTATGATATTTTTATATAACAGAGTCAGGGACCAGGGGCTACTTTAAATAAGCGCTTTCTGGTAACTAGACTAACTAGTAACAACCCCGCTCTCTCGTCTTCTACATTAGAGAGCTTCTTTTCTCTATCACTTTTTCTCTACATCGAATATACAAGTAAGAATCCATCGTTTATCCTTTGCAAAACTCTGACATGGTATCAGAGCACTCTCATCTGCTCTAACAAGATGACCGAGAAAGAGAAAGAAAAAGGATCCGTCTCTGGCGAGAAAGATTTCGTCCCCGACGCCGGAAAGAATGGGTCGTCAATCATCGATCTCAATGATCCTCTTTACATCCACTCCAGTGAGCAGTCTGGGCAGTCGCTTGCCCCAAAGTTTACCGGCGTAGGGTTCCTAAGTTGGAAATGAACCATGCGCACAGCTCTAAATGCGAAGAACAAATTGGGCTTCATTGATGAAAGCATTTCGCGACCTAGCGCAGAAGATTCGCAGCGTCTGGGACAATGGAAAAGAGCAAACACCCTCATCGTCTCTTGGATCATGTCCTCTCTTGCTCCAAATATAGCACGCAGCGTGATGTACAACGATGACCCAAAGCAAATCTAGGAGTGGCTTTGCCGCAGGTTCGAGAAGAAAAACCTAGCGACTCTTCACAATATAAAGATCCAAATCACCAACTTGAAGCAAGGACAAGACTCAGTTATCGATTACTTTATGAGATTGAGAGAGATCTGGGCAGAAATGGACCTAGCTAGACCTTTAGATCCTTGCGATTGCTGCGGCGCCTGTAATTCTAGAGAAAACCAGACAAAAAGAAGAGATAGTCCACTTCTTGATGGGTTTGAATTCCTCATATGTTCATTTGCGGGGCCAGATATTGGCGATGAACGAGATTCTAACATTAGAGGAAATCTTCTCAGTTATCGTTCAAGAAGAACAACAGAGAGAATAGAATGAGTCCAAAGAGGATCAGGAGCAAACCGTTTCTTTGTTTAGCAAAGGGGGAAACAATTTCAACTTCAACAAATTAAGAACCGGAGCGACTTCGTCAAACCCAAAAGGTGTCAACAAGAAGCCGATGAACAAATCAACTGCTGGGACAAGGAAAGAGCTGCCAAAGTGCGGAAACTGTGGAAAATTAGGACGTGTAAAGGGTGATTGCTGGTGGCTTGTCGGCTTTCCCGAAGGAGATAAGAAAAAACCCACAGAAACACATGCTGGTTCAGCAATCGCAAGTACTCAAGAAGCAACACCAAGCAACACTACCACTGCCCAATCTCTAGTAAGGGATTTTAGCATGGAACAACTCCAAGACTTGATGATCAGCTTCCTCCAGCAAAAAAGAAACCCGTGGGACTACTCAACAGGCTAGCTTCGGAAAATTTTCAGGTAACCCTGAAATCCTAATTAACTCCTTGCCATGCTTTCTTTCGAATAAGACTGAGATGATAAATGGTTTACGAGATCTTTGGATACTGGACTCTGGAGCCAGTGAGCACATAAGTGGTAATTTAACTCTATTGACTGATTGTGTTTTTGCTAATACGGCTAAAGAAATAACTCTGCCTGATGGAAACAAAAGAACGATTAACTGCACTGCTGAATTTTGTGTGAATGCATCTGTTGTTTTTCATCATGACTTATGTGCATTGCAGGACTCTGAAAGAAAAATCTTTCAAAAGATTGGAAAACAAGTGTGTGGCCTGTATTTTGTTGATATGGATATGCTGTGTAGTTACATTGTTGATAGCAAGCACAATACTTACACTTGCATGAGTTCTTCTGATAGAAATCTTAGAGTCAATGATGAAGAAGACTTTGTATTGTGGCATAATAGACTCGGGCATATGCCTTTGAGAAAAATGAAACACGTTATAACTGTGCAAATTCCAAAAACCTTGACAGATTCTTATTTTCCTTGTACCATTTGCCATAAGGCAAAAGGAAAATGATTGAAATTTCCTATATCTGAAACCAAAACCCTAGCACCTTTCGAATTAGTACACATTGATATATGTGGGCCCATGAAAACTGAAACAAAAGAGGGGAACAGGTACTTCCTTACAATCGTTGATGATTATACTAGGGGTACCTGGATCACACTCCTTAAACATAAATCTAAAGCAATGGAAAACATTAAGGCTTTTGTCAATTTAGTTGAAACTCAGATGAATAAACACGTCAAAATTCTTTGAAGTGACAACGCTAAGAAACTAGGGAAATCAGAACAAGGAGTGAAATTCTTAACTGCCAAAGGTATTGTGCATCAGACCAGTTGCCCCCACACACCCCAGCAAAATAGGGTTATGGAGAGAAAACAAGGTCATTTGATGGAAGTAGCTAGGGCTCCATTATTCCAATCTGGCCTAGACAACAGTTATTGGGGCCACTGCGTTGAGCATGTCACTTACCTCATTAATAGGACTCCCACCAAAGCCATAGAAAATCTGACACCTTTCGAAAAATTGTACAACACCAAACCAGACTACAATGAGATCAAAACCTTTGGGTGTTTGTGCTACATCACAAACACAGATCCAAATAGAAGCAAACTTGAAGCCAGATCCTCCATATGTATTTATATTGGGAGCTATAAAAATACTAAAGGTCACAAGGTTTTCATTCCAAGTTCATGAAAAATCAAAACCAGTCGCGATGTTATCTTCTTCGAAAACATCTTTCCCCTGAGAAACCTAGAATGGAAAGACCTACTGCACAAAAATTTACAACAAACTGACATTTTTCTTCCCCCTCCTCCTTATAGAGAAGAGAATAATAAGGATTGGATTGTTATTAATGTTATTATTCATTCCTTAGTGTTATTTATTTTGTGGGTAATGTCTGTAAGTTATTTGGGTTGTGTTACAGGACCGTTGGTCAACGGTACTTTCTTATTTGGTGGCTGGGTTAGGTTAAGTTAAATGCTAGGTTGTTTAGTCTATATAGCTAGTTGAGTTCTTCTCCTCTCTGTACTCTCTTTCGTCACTTAATGAAAGCCTCTTGAGTTTAGTTTCTTCGCTCTTCCTCCTGCGATCTTGCTGGAGAGTTTTCTCTGTTCCTTCTTGCGATTTGGCAAGAAGTCTGTGTAGTTGTGTGGGATTTTTCATGGTATCAGAGCGGTGTTCCATTCCACGCCCGACTAACCATTTGCAAGTCTTGATCAAGCAATTTTCCGTCTTCGATGGCCGACGAAAACGACTCAGTGAAGAACAGCAAGAAAGACGGTGATGAACCTGCAAGCGAGACAAGTATGGCGCGGGACAACGATCCGTTTCACCTTGCAAACACCGAAAGCCCAGGAGCAGTACTCGCGAACAAATTTAACGGAGTCGGCTTCCAGTGTTGGAGAATGCAGATGGAAATCGCTCTAGGAGCGAAGAACAAGTTGGGATTCATCAATGGAAAGATCACCAAGCCGACGGATTCTGCCCAGAAAATCGACGCCTGGATCCGATGCGACTCGATGGTGCGTGCTTGTCTCCTCATGGCGTTGGAGAAAAATATCGCAGAAAGTATTCTTTTCGCTCCATCTGCGGCTGAAATTTGGAAAGAGCTCACCAAGAGATACGGTCACTCTGGCGCGACCAAGATATACGCATTGGAGCAGAAATTATCCACGACGATTCAGGGTAACGATTCGATCTGCGATTACTTCACCGGGTTTAAGAAGATCTGGGACGAGATTGATGCAACTAATGTGATTCCAACCTGTAGTTGCCAGAAGTGCACCTGCGAAGCCTCTAAGAAATTTAGGGCTTTTATCAAAGAGAGAAGAATCATCAGATTCCTCATGGGATTAAATGAAAGATACAGCGCCATTCGAGGAAATATTCTGATGTTGAAATCCCTGCCCGATATTGATGAAATTTTCGCCCATCTTGTTCAAGAAGAGAGGCAGAAACACCTGACTATCGCCACCTCAGATCCTAACTCCCTCTCGTTCACGGTGGATCAAGGAAGAAAAACACAGACAAGGCCGCAATACAACGGGAGAAGACCTACCTTGCAATGTTCTCACTGTCACAAACTTGGTCAAACGGAAGACAGATGTTTCCAGAAAATAGGGCTTCCTCCAGGTTGGAGAAACCTGAAGGCCAAGAAAAGTGTTGCCAATGTGACCAATTGCACTGAGGAAAAGAAGGAGGAGGAGAAAGTAGGCGGAGATCCTTTCGGTGGAATTCTTACCGCGGAGCAGATCTCAAAGGTGTACGATTACATCAACAAGTCCAAGGAAACAGAACACAACAGTTCTTTGAGCTGTAGCTTCGTGGGCAGTTCTTCGAGTGTAGCTTCGTGGGTAAATCTTCTCGAACTCTATCTTTTTTTAATTACCCAGATTGCCATGCTTTAAATTTTGAAAAGAATGATAGCTTTGATGCCTGTGACTGGATTTTAGACTCTGGAGCCTCCGATCACATGTGCGGAGATATAAATTTATTTCAAGATTACTCTATGCTTGATCATGCTCATACGGTTGGAATGCCAGATGGTCATCCCCAACTTGTTAAAATTATAGGGACTGTTATACTCAATGATTTCATAGTGCTCAAAGACGTTCTTTTTGTGCCATCTTTTAAATTCAACTTGATATCCATTAGCAAATTAAGTGAACAAATGAAAGGGAAGTTTATCTTTGATTGCAAATAATGTATTTATCAGGGTTGTGAAGGAGGTAAAGCTGTTCAAGTAGGAAGATTCTACAAGGGGCTATACAGATGGTTTGATAGCTGTAGTGGATATAAGCATACCTCTTTGGGCTGTGGTAACAATCTTATTAGCTTAGTATTTGATTGTAAGGATGGTGTTAGTCTATGGCATCATAGATTGGGACATATTCCCAAGAAGAAAATGTTTACTTTAGATTTGTTAGATTCCCCTCTTAAGAATAAGCAGTTTCTTTGTGAATCTTGCTCTAGAGCCAAGAGTCATAGACTTCCCTTTGGAAATAGCAATATCAAAACTAATGAAAATTTTGAATTAGTTCACATTGATCTTTGGGGGCCTTACAAAACTAAGACATATGATGGAAACTCTTATTTTCTAACTTTTGTTGATGACAAGAGCAGAGCTACATGGGTTCACCTATCTCCTTTGAAATCTGAGTGTTTGAAGGTTATTACTGATTTTCTATAAATGATTAAGACACAGTTCAGCAAAAGGGTTTAAATAATCAGAACAGATAATGCATATGAGCTAGGAAGTTCTAAACATGGTTCTGAATTATTTAAACAGCATGGCATTATACACCAAACTACTTGTGTACACACTCCACAACAAAACGGAGTTGTGGAGAGGAAGCACAAACACATCCTTGAGACTGCTAGAGCCCTTATGTTTCATAGTGGTTTGCCTTTAAAATTCTGGGGTGACAGTGTGCTGGTTGCTGCTTATCTTATCAACAGAATGCCACTTACTAGCATCAACAATAAAACTCCTTACGAAATTATTTATGACAGAAAACCTGATTATCTGAATTTAAAATGCTTTGGTTGCCTATGTTTTGCCAATATCAATAGGAATCAGCATGATAAATTTGCATCAAGGTCTGTCAAAGCAGTTTTCTTAGGGTATCCTCAAGGCAAGAAAGGTTACAAGCTGTTTGATATAGATAACAACACTATTATTTACAATAGGGATGTGAAATTTCGTGAAAACTTGTATCCATTTAGAGGAGTTCACTCAGAATATTCTCATGGAAAAGATTATTTTATACAAACAGATGCCACTGATCCTTTTGGTTATGAATATGAAAGCTCCCAAACCAGGTTGGACCTTCTCAAATGGAACAGCACCTGCTTAGCCCCGTGGCTGCAGCACCTGAGGACCCAGAAGATGAGGAAATAGATAATCAGGCGCAGCAGAATACAGAAAGTGGAGTGACACAACCAGAGGAAGAAGGACATCTTGAACCATAATCAGAACCTGTTCTCAAACGTTCCCAAAGAGAGAGACGCTTCCCTGTTCATCTCAAGGATTACGTTATTGGTCAAGCAACTACAGATAAGTCCTTCTCTACTACTGTTGATACCTTTTCTCAAATCTTATCTAGTAGAATATCCAAGGCTAATAGTCTACCTTCTAAACCTGCCTTGCCTTGTGACACTAATGCTTTAGCTGTCTGTATAAATGATGAAGATACCATTGCAAATTCCCAATTACTTAGAAACTCTCTGTTTACTTTTCCTGGAAATGATTCTTAACATGCCTTTGTTGTTTGTGTAAGTAATGGGACTGAACTAATTAGAAACTCATTATTTGCTTCCTCTCAGCATACTTGTCTTAATTCTTCCCTGAATAAAGAAGTTGAACCCATTTATTTTTCTGATGCTATGAGGGATAGGAGATGGCAATCTGCTATGTCTGATGAATTTGAAGCTTTAGAAAGGAATAAGACTTGGGACATAGTTGATTTTCCATTAGGAAAGAAACCTATCAAGTGCAAGTGGGTTTATAGATTTAAATACAAGGCTGATGGGGTTCTAGAAAGATGTAAGGCAAGACTAGTTGCCAAAGGGTTCACGCAGAAATATGGAATTGACTATTCGGAAACCTTTTCTCCTGTTGTAAAATTTACCACCATTAAGGCCTTGGTTATTTTAGCTTGTAAAATGGGTTGACATATAGGACAACTAGATGTGAACAATGTGTTCCTTCATGGAGATTTAAATTAGGAGGTTTATATAGAGATTCCTGAGGGTCACTGTTTAAGAAATTCAGGAAAGGTATGTAGATTGAGGAAATCATTATATGGGCTGAAACAAGCATCTAGGCAATGGCATCAGAAGTTGAGTGACTTTCTCAAAGGTTTAGGATTTGTGCAGTCCATGAATGATTACTCCTTGTTTATTAAAAGCACTAATGATAAAATCTGTTTCTTGGTTGTGTATGTGGATGATGTTTTAGTTACATGGAATGATCTGAATCTGATTAAATCTATTAAACTTGACCTTGACCAAAAATTTAGAATCAAAGATTTGGGTTCTTTAAGTCATTTTCTTGGAATACATTTTGTGCACACCTCAGGAGGTATTATACTGTTACAAAGAAGTTATGCTTGGAATCTGATTTCAGATTTTAATTGTTTGAACGAGAAGGCAGTTGCTAGTCCTCTTGATATCTCTGTAAAGTTGCGGAAAAAATGATGGAGAGGCTTTAAAGAATCCTACTTTGTATAGACAGCTTTTAGGCAGGCTTACTTTTCTCTCGCATAGCAGGCCAGATTTGTGTTTTGCAATTCAGGTCTTAAGCCAATTTCTAGAAAACCCCACAAATGTACATTTTCAGGCAGCTATTCATACACTGAAATACATTAAAGGAACTTTGGGATATGGTTTGTTCTTTAATAACAGAAAGGTGTTTGATTTAGAGGCTTTTTGTGATGCGGATTGGGCGAGTTGTCCGAATACTAGAAGGTCTATTAGTGGCTATTTCATTTGTTTTGGTGGTTGTCCTTTATCTTGGAAGTCTAAAAAGCAAACCAGTGTTGCCTTATCTTCTGCAGAATCTGAATACAAGGCTATGAGGCAAGTTACTACTGAACTTAGTTGGCTAACGCGCTTGCTTGGAGAACTTGGAGTTTGGAGTTTCCAATCTCACGCCAGTACCGGTGAAGTCAGACAGCCAGTCAGCCATCCATATAGCTCGGAACCCGGTGTTGCACGAGCGTACCAAGCATATCGAGCTTGATATTCACTTTGTGAGGCAGAAACTTCAATAAGGGCTTATATCGGTTGAATTTGTCTATTCCTAGAACTGTTGGCTGATGTTTTGACCAAGACCTTGCCTGGAAAACAGTACCCGCACCTCATTTTGCAGATAGGATTAAAAGATTGGGACAGTTATGGATAGTTTGGTATCTTTTCTTGCAAATCATGCAGGGGCTGCATGATTTGAGGGGGGGGGGGTAATAAGGATTGGATTGTAATTAATGTTATTATTCATTCCTTAGTGTTATTTATTTTGTGGGTAATGTCTGTAAGTTATTTGGGTTGTGTTACAGGACCATTGGTCAACGGTACTTTCTTATTTGGTGGCTGGGTTAGGTTAAGTTAAATGCTAGGTTGTTTAGTCTATGTAGCTAGTTGAGTTCTTCTCCTCTCTGTACTCTCTTTCGTCACTTAATGAAAGCCTCTTGAGTTTAGTCTCTTCGCTCTTCCTCCTGCGATCTTGCTGGAGAGTTTTCTTTGTTCCTTCTTGCGATTTGGCAAGAAGTCTATGTAGCTGTGTGGGATTTTTCAGAGAATGACATTTGTACGTCTCAGCCTTCTGAGATAAGAGAAATGTCTGACTCTTTCTCTGATGAAACAAAACAACATACACAACCAGAACAGCCTGTCAATGCTGCACCAGAACACACCACAACTGAAACCACCACCCTAAGAAGATCCACCCAGCCACATAAAGCTCCACCAAAATACGATGATTACGTCTGCTCCATGAACACTAATGGACCAGATATTTTCTCCACCATTTTGAATGAAAGATTGCAACATAGAACCCTAAAAACCTCAAACCAAACCAACATTACCACTCTGACTTATCACATTCCAGCCAAGACTGTGCTTTCCTGCTCCTTACCCCAAAACAGTGATAAGCTCATTCAAAGCCTATATAAACATTTTGAGCCCACCAACTTTAAACAAGCCAGCAAAGACCCAAATTGGGTAAAGGCCATGGCCGAAGAGTTCCAGACCCTCAAACACAATCAGACCTGGTCCATTGTTGACCTACCTAAAGGTAAACGCCCAATAAGTTGTAAGTGGGTTTACAAGCTAAAGTTTAAGGCTGATGGGACCCTGGAAAGACATAAAGCCAGATTAGTTGTTAGAGGATTCACTCAAAAACAGGGTTTGGACTATGAGAAAACTTTTTCCCCAGTCGTTAGATTAACTACAATTAGAGCCTTAATCATCATAGCAATAAAAAAAGGTGAATTTTGGACTAACTAGACGTAAACAATGCATTTCTTCGTGGGGACCTCCATGAAGATGTGTACATGCATATACCCGAGGGCCTAGAGGTGGATGGAGAGAACAAAGTCTGCAAATTGCACAAGTCCCTATACGGTTTAAAACAAGCCTCCCGCCAATGGCATGAAAAACTAGCCTACTTCCTTCAAACTCTAGGCTTTCAACGTTCTCAAAATGATCATTCTCTCTTTGTAAAGAACCACAAAAACAGTCTAACACTCTTAGGAGTGTATGTAGATGACATTCTGATAGTAGGAAATGACACAAAAGAAATAAACTATCTAAAAAGAGAACTTGACAAGAAATACAAAATAAAGGACTTAGGAAGACTAAATTACTTTTTGGGAATGGAGTTTTTGAAAACTGAAAATGGAATGATAATGTCTCAACAGCGATATGTAAACCAACTCCTGACAGAGTTTGATATGCAACACACAAAGGCCTCTGTTTCCCCTCTCCCAATAAATATCAAACTCTACACAGATTCTGGTCCCCAATTAGAAAACTCCACCATCTATAGATGCCTTGTCGGTAAACTCAGTTTCTTAACCAACACTAGACCAACATAGCCTTCGACGTTCAGTTTCTAAGCCAGTTTCTACAAACACCAACCTCCGAGCACCTCAAAGCTACTTATCATACCCTATCCTACATCAAAGGGATCTGGATTTGGATTATACTTTAATAACAAACAAGAATGGCCAATTACTAGAAGATCTGTTTCTAGATATTACATTCTTTTGGGAGACTCCCCTTAAGTTGGAAATCTAAGAAACAAACCACTATTTCACTCTCCTAACTTAGCTGGCTTAGTAGACTCCTAAATAAGATTAGCATCAACATATCTAAAATTCCTCTGTGACAACCTAGCTGCCATACACAGCACGAGAAACCCAGTTTCTCACAAAAGCACTAAACATAATGAAATAGATTACCAAACACTCATCAACTGAAGACCCGCTGACAGGTAAAAGTTACTACAGATTTAGGTCTCCATGGTTGAGATACACAAAGAGCTCATCCTTACTGATTCAAGTCACAAAGGGATGTACTACTCAACTGGTTTGAGCCACTTCTGATTTAAGCTAAGATTCCACCCACTAATTTTTGTTTGAAGTTTACATTATTCATTGAGACGTTCAATTCATGAAATAATAACGCGATGCCGAAATGTAAAAGGTTAAATATAACATTAAATATAACATCAAAAGAACCATATTCATTTCTAATCATAGCAACGTTGCTCAGCGTCTAAATGTCAAAGAGAGCAGGTCGCATCTATAAAACCACTCACAAACAGCAGCAGTTACATATCCTGACTTCATTACTTACAAAAAAACTTTTCCCGTTTATTTCAACGAAACGGATCAACCTTCAAGTCACTCAATTAACCCCCTCAATCTTCCCAAAACCTTTACTCAATCACTCAACCTGAACCTGCACTACATCTTTCCTCTCATCTTCCTTGACCTTAGGCACCACTACCTTCAGCACACCATTCTTCATCTCAGCCTTGACCCCATCCACCTTGAACAGATTCGGAGTCAGATCAATCCTGGTGGAGTACCTCCTCTTCCCATCACCTTCACTCTGCTGCTCTGCCGAAATGAACGGGATCTCACCCTCACCTTTGATTACCAGAGTACTGTCCTCCACTGACACCTTCACATCCTCCTTCCCTAGCCCTGGCATGTCCATCCTCAGGTACAGTGCGTTCTCATCCTCCTTAGCATCCCAGGCCCGCCTTGCTGCTGCTCCAGTCATCCCCGCACCGCGAGGGGAAGAGGTGAAGGGAACATCAGCGAGCTGGTCAATCATGTTCATCAGCTGGCTCACACTACGAGTTGGAGAGAAAGGATCGAACACATCTGCAGAAAAATTAAGATCAGCCGTGGGAATTACTACACGGAGACCAAAAATCCATAACACGATTCCATCAAACGCCAAAAAAGAACGTTGTAGAATCTAATTCGATTACTAGCTAAGTAGAGCTAAAACGGAGCACTAGCAGAGACACAGTTTAGGCTTGCTAAATCCGAAAAAAGAACCTATAATTAAAGTATAAACCGGATCCAGTAAGAGACAACCAGTTGCTATAGCGGAGTAGAAAAAACATACCAACGGAAGTACTACGACAATTTCAGCTGTCGGCAACTACGTAATCCATTATACAGAGTGAATGAAGAAGTGTCATTGTATCAAGGAGGGAGTACGATTAACAACTACCTGAGAAAAAGCTCGGTATGTCCCCACGGCGAGTCGCGAAGGAGCGATCAGAGCGGCGATCAACGTCGAGGCCACGATCGTCCTCGTCATCATCGATTCTTCTCATCTGAGAGTTGGTGGCGAATGAGCGAGTACGAGCAACCGAAGGCGCCGCTGAGAGATAACGGATCGGACGGTGGTTAGCAAACAGAAGAGAGGATGCAATCCGGCGGAGAGCCATTGCTGTTCGAGTTCCTTTTGCGTGATTTTTGCTTTCTTGCAGAAGATGGTTCGGACAGTACGGGATTTCTATATGGAAATGGAAAAGTGAGGTGAAAGGTTTATATATTACTGAAACGAATGTGGGAGCGGAGTGTGCAGAAGGTTCGAGAATGTACCCGGGTAGGGAGCAGAGGTGCGCCAGCTTCTACAGGATTACCTCCCCTAGAACCGTTGAGAACATTCTGGATTTACCTGGCTCGGTCGGGGTGACCCCTTGCCCAAGAAAATAGGAATAGAGATATTCGAGCAAACAAACGTGTCTTTGCAATTTTGGGCGCTTCATATTACGAAGTTGGTTAAATGGTTTAACTAAAAAAAATATTTCATAAAATATCACTATATTTTTGGTACATTCATAAAATATATCTAAAAAGTAAAAAAATGTCACTATATTATTATAAAAGACCATGAAATACTACTATATCTTTGATCTGAAGAAAAAAAATAAAAATATTCCAACTAGTAAACAAAGTATTTTAAAATTCACAATATACCCATAAATATTAAAAAATTACACTAAAATTCATTAAAAAAATTCAAAATACTGTAAAATAAAATATAACTATAAAAATATTTAAAATATTATAAAAGTTGAAAAATAAGTCATAATATATTAATATTATAAATATTTAAAAAAGTAAATACTTCTATAATTTATAATTCTATTTTACAAATAACTTTATGATCTACAACATGTTATGTCATAAAGTTATCAACAAAATAGAATATAAATTTTTAAAATAATTTGTCTGGAAACGAGTTTAAAATATAATATAATTTACTTTTAATGAATAATTTGTATTTTCATAAAATTATTAATTATTATTTATTATTTATATATTCAAATAAATTATTTATAATTTTTAACTAATAATTTTGAAAATTTATTATTTAATTATGTGTAATCTATATAGCATATCACTTTATGACATAATATAATTTTGTTATATACAAAATATTATGTCATAAATTTATCTTTAAAATAGAATATAAATTTAAAAGAAATAAATTTTCTAAATATAAGTTAAAAATATAAATAATTGATTTTAAATAAATGTTTCAAATTGATAAAAAAAATCTTAAAAATGTAAGTTAGAATTGTGGTATTTAATTGCAAAATTATGATACTTAATTGGTATAAATCGGGAGTATAAATTACGTGTTTAAAACAATATATACTTTTATGGTATTGATTAATTTTAAAAAGAATCTAAGAAATATTTAAATTTTCCCAATATTTTTTATAATATTTTTCAATTTTTTGTGAATTTTATTGACATTTTTAACATTCAGGGGTATATTGTGAACTTTAAAAGTACTTTATTAACTAGTAGTGGTATTTTTGTTCTTTTTTCTTCTGGTCAATGAGATGGTGGTATTTCATGGACTTTTACGAAATTATAGTGATATTTTGTGACTTTCTTTTTTTTTAGGGGCATTTCATGAATTTGCCAAAAATATAGTGGCATTCCATGAAATTTCCAAAAAAATGAACATGTCCAATCGAGTTTTTGGTTCTCGCAATGGGAGAATGCGCATTTTACAGTTGGTTGTAAAATGTTCAGAAATTACATATATACTCAGAAACTTATAGTAACAAAGATTCAGTGCAGTTCAATTAGATCCGAGTAAAACTAAATTTTTTTAGACTATTCCTTAAGATTTGAATTACATCAAGATAAAAAGTCGAATGAGAAATCAGAAAGCCAAACACGAGACGAGACTAAATAAACAAACGAAAGTAAATGGGAGAAGTTATGGGCTACTCTGTTTCCTTTTTTGCTAACAAAACCTCAACTAACGTACATATTACGCGAAAAATTCGAACGCAACTCATCCAGCACAATATCAATCTCAGGAGAAGTATGGTGAGCCTCTCTTGAGACCCTTTACAATGGAAAAGCAATTAGACTCTGCAACGAGAACAAATCACCCAAGATCAAGAGCAAACTGTACCCCCGTCTCTAAGCTTCAAGCCTCCACCAAAACAGACCAACGAACGCCCTGCAACACACGTAGACACCCCAAGAAGACAACCCACATCATCTCGCACCAGCGCAACAGCTAACCAAGACTCCGCTCCCAGGGCCCCAACATCAGTATTGACCTTTGCCCAACCTGAGGGAGAAGGGAGCCAACGATCAAACTTGACTTCAATATTTCACGAAACCCCAACAACCTGAACTCAAGAAGAAATAAACGACTATATACCCCGAAGGCCTTCAGAAAAGGACTTAGAATCCCCAAAGGCTACTTCATTTCTAGCCCACCAAATCGCCCAACATAACTTGACTACCGAACCAACACCCGGAGGAAACCCCATCAGATAACACCAAACCGAGCACCTTACCCCGACAAAGAATCCCTCAACGAGGATTCCTACTTCCCAGCACCAAACCGAACCCTTAGAATAACAAAAAAGGTATCAAACCAGTCCTCCGGGGCCTCCCGACCCAAGGCCTCAGAACCGAAGAGTGAAACTGTAGCAGTAAAAATATATGTTACTATACTTCTATCGCCTAGGTAGTGCACCTATCGTTTTGCATGAATAGTGATGAAGTGGGTTGTTAGTCTCAAGGACCTCATTCAGTTAAATGACAATTTCTAAGCCTACCTAATAAACCCAAGCTTAACTAAGAAACACATGAAACGCCAATTTTTCAGGTTTTACTTAATTTATCTAATTAAACTAAATTAACAAAAGGAAATAAAACAATCAACAAACTATAACAAAACAAGAATTAAAAGTGGTAAATATGATGGATAAAAGACGCACCTCGAGCTGTTATGCTAACCTGTTTTTTCAAATCCTATTAAATAACAATTTCACTAGCATTGAAATAAAGTGAGCAACTAAACATAATTCACCGACCGGGTCATGTACAATAAATTCTAACTGACTGAAAGAAATAGCAACAGACTAATGCCCTAATTCAGCAATAGATCAATGCTTTAAGAGCAGTTCCTATTGGAGACAGATTAACCTATAGGCTGGGTCATGAGACCAGAACCATCCCCGTCACAAGTATCAACTAAAGATGTCACAAACCTGAGACTAGAACCATCCCTCATCGAAGAAGAAATCAGTTGAAACATAGAGTCACAAAGTAACCAAGGGTCCTACCACACCCGAACAGAATCCCCACTGTCAATGCACCACCGGGCCCCTGACGCAATAAAGAAAACCCCTCATACAAAGCACACCAAATAGGGCTCCAGCCCCCCTTCACCTCCTACAAAATAAATAACTTCATATTATCATAGATAGAAGACAAAACTCGGGAAACCATGGATGTTGGGAGAGTCAGGAACCTCCAACACTACTTTGCAAGCATATCCAAATTAAAGGCCTCAAAATCACGCACCCTCCAACCCCCACTGTCCTTATTCCTAGATAACACCTCATGTTTCAGTCAGTAGATCGATTTTTTGAGGCCATCACCATCTCATCAAACCCGAGAGACCAACCCTTGAAGCTTGGAAAGTAAGGGGCAAGGAAACTTGAATAGTTGCATGGAATAGGTCGGGATAGCCTACAAAACACTTTGAATAAGGACAAGGTGACCCATCTGGGAAACTTTCCAGCCCCAACTTTGAACCCTTTCTGTTGATGCTATTTTGATCGGCAAACTCAGTTCAATACTGAAGCCCATTTTAAGACTAGCTTGAAGTGAGGTTCGTCAGTCTTGAACCGACAAGCAGAGAATAAGTAAAATATCCAACAAGATTTATCTAGCTATTAAAGACAAAATCTTATATGATAGATTCTCATACGGTTTCTATATTTATATAAGCGGAAGAAAGTCTAGGTAAAAAGTGTGCTTGTGAAAGGAGAAAATAAACACGGGCAAGTGTAACTGTGAGATTTTGGGGAAATTAACTTCAATTACCTAATTAGAAGACTTATTTAGGAGTAATGGGGTGTGTAACATCATAAAAAGAAAAGCTAAATGTTAAAACTTATCTTCAAGGTCATAGATGCCATTTTTACGCTTTAAGAAATTAAGGAGATTTTATCACCTGTATAATTAATGTAGAGTGAAAACTCTATATAAACGGCTTTTATACCCTTAATTAAGAGTAGATAAATCATTAGTACACTTAAAATAACCACTAAAAGAATAAAAAGGACACAAGATCACGTTTGCACTAAGGTAAATTAGAAATTTTGAATAACGTTAAATTCAGATTTACCCAAAATTTTACGGCGTCACCTAGGACCCTGAAGATTTATTAGAAGTCAACCGAAACTCAAATGTCAAGTTTTGGAAAAAATTACTAAAACGTCCCTGTGAGGTCAAAGTCAACCCTATGTCAAATGACCAAAATATCATTTTAGCTCAACTTGAGAAAAATGACAACATGAAACCAATGGAGCGCATCACAACCCTCAAACCCATTTTTATAAAGGCTATATTCTCATTTTTACCCTCATGATCAACCAAAACTATGCTATAAGGTCTTAAAGCACAAAAATTGAACTTTGAGGTAATTCAAATTTAGTTGTGGTTGCTTAGATGATGTAAGAGGCAACCGAATGAGTTGGTTACTTTGGGAAAGTGCACAAGAGACAAGACTGAGCTCTCTTGACTTTTTGTTTTCTTTTTCCATCTTTCACACTACTATGGCTAACAATGTTTTATGGTGCAGAAGAAGGTATTTGTGAAGGTTCAATAGGAGGTTATGGTTGTAGGAGATGTGTTTGATACAGTGGCGGACCTATGTTGTAACCTGTGGGGGCACGTGCCCCCACAGGTTTTTGGAAAAATATAAGTATATATATGTCTATATATAGCAAAATAGATAATAAATATTAGATAACTAAATAATGTAGCTCAAATATGATATTTTGACATTGAAATTTAGGTTGATTCTATCAGTTACTACAATAATAGTGAAAAAACATCTCTACTCATGAAATATATTAAGATAGAAGAATTAGTTAGTGATAATCTAAACACTTAACAAATATAATTTAAATATTAAACATTATTTAAAATTTTAATATTTTGTTTGCTATATTTTTATTCGGTCAAAGTGCCCCCACAGATTTTATACTCTAGGTCCGCCACTGGTTTGATATGGTTCATCTTGTGAAAGTTTGTGTTTGTGGTGGTTTTGTTTGAAATGGTGGTCTTGAGAAGGTTGTGTTCGAGGTGGTGAATTGGGAAATATGACCTCAGGATCATCTACTCCCACATGATCGGTTCCTATCCATGTTCAGACTCCCTATCATCCTAGCTTCGAAGTGTTACCTTTTTATCCTCATCCACAAGTTAATGTTTGTAAGTATTAGATTAGTCTCCTTCAATCCATCCTTAACGATCATCTTAGTTACTCTCTTTCCCTCATAAAGAGCTAACATGTTCATCGACTATCTATCACACCCTATTTCAATGTTCTTTTTACTTTTGGGTTGTTACTACCTGAAAATTGGATGATGGGCTTTCTAAAAGTGTAGTGTTGTTTGATAACATTCAAGCAGTCATCAATCATTTCTATAGATGAATATCTATCAGGTTCAAATGGAGACTAATGTCTATAACGACAACCCTTATACTGCACTTCAAGGTGTACCTCCAATTCTAAATATAAATGCACACAAACAAGATGAATCAATAAAAAACCATTAGCATTATAACACACACCTCAATAATGTCAACCAACAACCACAACTGAAATACCCCGAACTTAAATATAAGGATTAAAATTAATCTAATACGTATTTAAGGGCTTAATGGTACCTAATTAATATTGGTAAGGAAAAATAAATCCAAAAGAAATAAAGAAACGCTTAAAAGGCGAAAAACGCTAAATAAGCGTTAAATAACCATAGGAGGTATGAGGCCTCAGTTAGCGTATTATACGGATCCTAAAGGTTTAATAAGACCTAAATAACATATGGGAACAACTCTCGAAGAAAACGGATCCAAATAATGTATTAAAACGCTAATAGAGCTTTAGAGCATATTTTTCGAGAAAACCCGAAAACGTGACTTTAAGTGGTCAAACGGACCCGTAAAAATTATAAATCATTAAATAATAATTATTAAGCATTTATGGAAGCTTAATAGCCAATAAAAATAATTAAACAAGAAAATTCCGGAAAACGGGCCCGGTTAGTGAAAGGACCTAACCGGGTAAAATAACGATCGTTTTCTGTAAAAGACGAAAAACGCTCCACTAGTATGACTGTGGGACGATTTTTAATAGTCAAAATAACTCCTCACCAAACATTAACTAGCTAATTAAATAAGAGAGCCAAAAGCAAAAATAGAGTAAAAGTAAAAAGCTACTTACCCTCCTCTCACCTCACTCTCTCATTTCCCTCTCCTCTCCTACCCTCTTCTTTCCCCCCACCGATTTCTCTCTCTTCTCTCCTCTGTTGGGCCATTTTCTGGGCGATTTTGTGAGAGCTCCAAGAAGCTCCAATGGCAACTCTCACTTCTCTCCCATGCTCTACCTCCATTTGAGCTCCAATCACAAAAATAATTACATATTTTGTAATCCCCTCATCATCCTCTACACTTCTCTCTTTTCAAAATCCAAAAATGAGGAAGTTCATCTCCATGGGTTTTCCCCATTCAAAGAGAAAATGGCACCAATGTAAAGCTTGGAGTCTCCTCTCTCCATTAAGGTAAAAATCTACATGAAAAACTCATGTTTTTCTTCACCTTCCTTCATAACCGATTTTTGCCCCATTTGTAATGCTCTATTTTTTCTCTCTCTTTGGAGCATAATATCAACCTTGCAATGGTGGTGGATTCATCTTCTTGAACCAAGGGCTAAAACCCCTTCTAAAACTCTCCAAAGGTAAACCCTAGAAATTTCATTTCAAAACACTTCAATGAATTGGCATTAATTTAAGGGTTAGTATATTAATTGTAGTGTTTTATGTTCATGGGTGATGGGAATGGAGTTTTGGAAACTCCATTCCCCACATGGCCGATTTGGGCAAAAAGGAAGAAGGAGGAGAAATGAGAAAGAAAGAAGGAATTAAAAGCTCAAGGTAAGAGCTCCTTCCTAATGTTAAGTTCTAATTGCATTAGATAATATGGGAATGGGTGAACTAATTAAGGAACCCAAAATAATGTATTAGTAATGTCATTTTGGAAGTTTGAGTATTTGTGAATTAGTATGTGGGTTGTAGGCCTTGGAGCCAAGTATGTTTTGTATGAGTATTAGTATTGATGTTTGATGGAGTATTGGTGTATTGGGATGGATTTATATTTGTATTGATTGCTGGTAGGACCCTTGTAAGGGTGTGGCTAGATTAGGAATGAATTTGGTGAGAATTGGTATGTGTGGCCAAGTAAGAAAACTAGATAATTATGGCAAAATTTTGGTAGGAATATGTGCATTTGTGAATGACTTGGTGAATGGGAGAACCAAGGTTGTATTGGGGATTGTAGGGATGTCTAATGACCATGGAATGTATTTGAAGTAAGGAATACTAGGATGCAAAATCTGTAGCAAGGAGTGCTAGGAATGCCTTGGAGAGACTAGGAAGAACTAGAGTATAAGACTTGGCAAGTGAATGTTGGACTTGGGCATGGAAATGAACTGGCATGGTAAGGTGAGGTATTGGGATGCTAGTAATGGTATTGGTAATAGGAGTATTGAGTGTTAGAAGTTGGAACGAAAATCTGTAGCATTGAAGGATGAAAACTGTTGTAAGTGTGGAAAGGAAGTGAGAAAATTGTGTAAGTTGATTGATGGATTTAGTGAGGAAGTTGGTGAATGAACTAAGGCAATTTGGAGGGCTAAGTAGTGTTTAAACATGTGGGGTTACATGTAGGAAGATTGGAGAAACAATGGGCAAGGTATAGAGCTGAAAACAGAATTTAAAACTGAAGTATTGGACCGGACCGACTTGCGACCGGACTTGCAAGTTCGGTCGAGCCCAGATTTACAAAGACGGGAACCTTCTGGAAGGTGACAAACTTGCGACCGGACTTGCAAGTTCGGTCGATCCAGAGAATTCTCCCGTCTGTAACCTACTGGAATGGACCGAACTTGCGACCGACTTGCAAGTTCGGTCGGCCAGAAAAATTTCCGTAATGTGAGCTACTGGAATGGACCGGACTTGCAAGTTAGGTCCTCAAAAAAAAAATTATTATTATTTAAACTAATAATAATTATATATATATTATACCCACATATATATATATATAGTATGTACATGTATGCAAGTATGCCAACATTAAGAAAGAAAATAAAAACTTAAGGTAATGAAAAGTAAATGAGTAATGTGTAAGTGTAAGAAGTATAAGGACATAGTGAGTATGGGTTATTTTAATGATAGTTAGATTAATTATCCGAATGTATGTATATCATAGGATTTGATTTGTGAACACCGGAGGAACGTTGGGATACAAGTACAATGGTGAAAGGTATGATTTCTTCATGCCCTGTATCCTAATCTGGTTACCCCGATTTGTGTGCTTATTTGACCACCTAATAAGATAATGCATGAATCGGATTATATTGCACCTACTTGTGCTTGTTTACATTGTTCTCGATATTTGTCTTGAACAATAGTTTGTATAATTCATGAAATATATTGAATGATGATGATGTGTAATTGTACCTTGTAGTGTACTTGTATATTGTATTGTATTTGTATGGATGTGTATATGGATAATGTATTTGTGTATGTGGTTGGATGTTGACTTCTACTAGTTCCTAACTACCTAACTCCTAACATAAGTAAGGAATAAATTGGAATGAGTAGAAGTCCGATATAGTTTCGGCCACGCGTGAGGATGAGGAGACACAAGAGGTTGGATCCGATTCCTGGTTCGTAAGCTGGTCCACGGCCTAAATCCCTTAAATGGGTAGCATCCTGGATTAGTGAACCAAGTAAATCCCGGTGGTGGGACGGAGTAGTCCCCGGGACGGAGGTCCGACGACTTAACTTGAGTAAGAGTAAGAAAGTAAGTATGTATGAGTACGAGTATGAGTATGTATGGAGTAAACGAGTAAAAGAGTAATCTCCACCCGATTAACCTGAGTGGACCAATGAAGCTAACAAGTATTGTATATTGTGTATGAATGAGTATGTGCATTCGGAAGAAGGTAAGTATGTATTGAATGGTTATATTGTATTCCTTGTATGTAATGAAGTGTATGTATGTATGTTTGTGAAGGTATTATTGTACTGTGTATAAGAGCATGTATGCATGTATGTTTGAATGAAAATGAACTGCATGTATTCGACCAAGTGGTCGGCGTACCCTCACTAGTACGTGGGGTATGCGGTTATCATGCTCAGCGAAAGCTGACCCCCTCGGGGGAACGTTTTTAGTGTGCAGGTACCCGAAGAGGATATGGTCAAGGCACGAGACCGGTGACTACATTTGGATAGTAGTAGTAGAATGTAGAGGTGTACTGATTAGCACACCCTTGTACTTAGAAAGTAAGTAGTTGTGAGGAAGGGTAGTGGTTAGACTCTTAATGAGTACATATGAACTTGGAAGAAGCATTGTAATTGTATTGGGAACCTAGTAAACTCGGTTATGTATTTTGTATTGTATGGTTTACGAAGGAGTAAAGTATTGAATGGAACATTGTAGTATTCGTTTGATGAATGGAGTATGTGTTGTAGAAGTGTAGTACTCGGGATTCCGGTCCATCAGACCGATGTTGTATGTAGAAGTAGTAGCCTTGTTAGTCACGTGGGTGACTAACGACATTGTATCACCCACGGTATGTGAGTATATATCCGCTGCGTGTATCTGATGTGTAAGGAGATTGGACGGCAAGCATTGTATTAATGATAGGAGTACCGAGTTAGGAATTAGAAGCTTGGGGCTAAGGGTTGAGTGTTAGCATTAGAGGTGTGCTAGTTAGGAATTCCCGGTGAGTACCGGATACCTACAATATTAGACCCGCCCTCCACAAGCCCATTGTATAACTTGGGAAAGGACGCCAGAGAGAAGAAAAGCCTTCTCATACTCGGGGAAAACCCGATCTGGCAGTGGTGAAGCAATCACACAGTAACAAGAACCGACATATGGTAGATACCAAGATTGGGAGTCCCGGGGATGGATCCCGGTCGAACAACAATACCCGCACTTAATAGCGGTGGAATGAGCACTCCAACCACAAGGAGGCTACAACTTACAACAACATGGGGCGACAGCTTAGCAGTCGCGAAACCTGGCTAGACAACCAACAGTAGGACAAAAGCACTAACTGTGCAATGAAATGGAAAAAGGAGTAATAACGGAACCCGAGACATAAGTCTACGGGATAGTAACACTTGAATAATACCACCAACGGTATGCTAGCTGACTAAGGACATAGTCGGGAGCGGTTAACTCCAAACTACGACGCCATTAAGGTTGCAATACCTGGCCAATATAGCTCAGACAACTACAAGAACCGTGAGATATAATCCAATAGGACTACAGGAGTAGTGCCTAAACAAGGTAGGCTCAGTAACCACCACAAATGTGTGGAAACGAGCCACAAGGAACGACGCTAACCAAATAGAATGGGAGTCTCCAAGGATTGGAGAAACATCCCGATTAACAATAATCATGTCAAGATCATTGAGAAGCTACCTAAAAGATCGAGTATACCAATTATAGATCAATAAGATCAAGGAAAGAGTCGATACGACTAACAAAGGCGAGTGGAAACAGTACCGTGATCGGCATATGATTACTCAAAAACCACCAGTACCACGCACTTGCCACGGCAAGTGCAGTAAGGACAGAAATATGTAAAGGAACTCTAACACACCACAGGTACATAGTAATGTACCGTGACAGCAATGAAGCAACTACGGGATTAAACGTCCTAAACTGGAAGAACGAAACCCTGGAAAGGCCTAACGGCCCGACCATTGTATTAAGAGTATACCAGTCAGCAGGAAGCTGGACTTGGTCAAGATTTCGAACATGGCTATGCCATGAAGAACTTCTTTTAACACCGTACCATGATTTTTTTTTAAAAAAAAACCAAATTTTCCTTTCAAACCCGCAAACCGTATTTTAAACCTTGGATTTTAAAACCAAACCAACAGAATTACGGTGAGTATCAAAGAATGATACAAGAGGAGTTGACAATAGAATACTGCACCTAGGCGTGTGACGAACACTACGAGTGTACCCAATTACGGGATGTGGGACAACCGCACTCCGAAGGAGCTTGTGGGCCTGACATATAGTTGGGTAAGTGGTAACGTATCAACATGGTACCCCACGTATGTATACATGTAGTGTACGAAACACGGGAAGTAGTCGACTCCGTTCTACGGACCATCAGTAAGTTCAAACCAGAACAACTGGACACCTCAGACAACCAAACATCAAGGAACTCAGAAGACCCATCTGAAGGTAAGGAGTAAGAACTAGAAAGTGCAAAGAGCACAGGCTAGTAAGTATAGACATTGGATATGTCTCAAAGACATTGAGTAAGTACATGACAGCTGGAGGTAGACCCAGCCTAACACAGTAAGGCAGTCGCCTAATGAGAATACCACAATGCTCAATAAACGGGACAGAACTTCCAAGAGCGATCACAAGATTACCACGAAGCACAATTCATCATTGGAAAAGAATGTAAACCTAGTCAAGAACACGAGGAGAAGGTGTAAACGGTCTACCCAACGACGGGAGACGTTATAAACCTAAAGGGAATAACTTGATACAATACCATAAGACGGTATAGAGGACAACACAGGTTATAAACATTAGCCGGATGTAACGGCACAGCTACCAACACCCAGGAGCGACCCTAAAGGGTGTCTGCGTTAACAACAGTTGAACAAGCGTAATGATATTAGCACGGGAGCTAAAACGAACACTCGGTTAGGACACCGAAGGATTTCACTTAACAGGAAATACCCTAAAGTGTTGAGAAACACTATTAATACCATTTGCTTAAAGGGCCTCCTATGAACGGAAGTGTGATGTCACGACTTACCATGGAGCCCAGCAATATCTTCATCCTATGACGATATACAAGGAGTGGAAACATGCATAAGCAGCACAAGAGCATAGCTTACAGCAATAAGGCTTGAGAGCCATCAACCAACTATGTTATGTAAACCTTAACGGTTGCATAACCCACACCAATTGAGAGCAAGACGTGCAAGAGATATTGTCTCATACGACAAGAAATCAATAACTGGACCATTAGTTCAAACCCAACATCCGAGTGGCTTGGAGTAAGGGCCATCTCAGTGTCACTGTCACTAGAGTACCAGTCTAGTATACAGTTGACAAGCTTTTAATTACCCTCCATGCCTACTGTAGCAATAATAACACAGAGGCATAAGAAACATGATAATGCCAACATTGACCTAGCCCACATTTGGACACTACAAGAAACCCAAGGGAAGGTACCCCTCGTTAACTGAAGACCACTAACGTGGTGATGATGTGAACCCTTAGGAAAGGCTTCCATCTACTATAACAATAAAGCCTACGCAATAGATATTGCCAAGGGGCGATGGGATAAGGAAATGAGATGTCCAAACCATTACGACGTAAATGAGTAAGCATACCTCATATGCACCTAAGCATGTGTGAACCATGGTATAAACACCAACAAGGTGAACCTCGTCATGAGATCTATGAGTGGAAACAAGCCTCTCAACAAGAACTTCATCTGTCAATGATAGAATGGGACCAGAAAACCCTTGAAGTTTCTTGGGATGTCCTGGTAATATACATAAAGGTAGAATGGCACGGCTAGAGCCGGTGACCAATGCTCAGCACTGGAAGACAATAACTGTCAAAACAATCAACGGGAATGCACATTGAACACCACGAATGACTAACGCTCAGGAGAGCTTATAACCCGATGAGTTATCTCATCCTTGGTCAACCAAGATACTTGGTGAATTGTATCATAAACGATGATCGAATGTGAGGTAAGATAACCTACACATGAAACCTAAATTGGAATGAAACATCCCCACAATGGGAAGATAATAGTATGCGGTATGCTACGACAACCGTCACACACACGAACATTGGAAACCCCAGGGTATTCATACCATAAGGGAATGGTGCCAATGACAATGGCAATGAGTAAAGAGAAACATCACGGTAATAGAAACGGTAAAAACGATGTTGTATAATGAGTAAGAATACGGTGCGCAACAAGCGACTGATATGAGGAAGTAGCAGATAATGACACGGAGTATAAGTACGAGATGACAGGCATAAGTATTCTTTCATATCACATAAGTGACTTACTGTCAAGCGTTTACGCCTATGCACTCTGTATAACTGAGCGTTTTGGTATTGCACTTGCACAGCTAATGATCTAATGGGATGGCTAAGGAGGTAGAGAATGTAAACTGTAGTAAACCCTTCTTTTCACCAATAAACATGAAGAGTGTACAATACACTAACAATCACAAAAATGTGAATTCCAATGGAATAAAGGTGAAAGGGGACTTAAGAAAGTCACTAGGACCGACGCATATCAGTGCAAGGTCATACAAGTAAAGAACACTTGTACTGAACCAGAAGAACTGGTGTAATCCAGAAGCTATTGACAACAGAGGAAGCGCTATAACCTAAATAGTGGCTTAACCTCGCACGACAATAAGTCGGAGGAACTTAACGAATAATCGTGGAAGCACGAATAACACGTGCAGTAGATTACCAGAGAGCTGGTTATAAATCTTAAACTCATTGAGTCCAACCACGGTAAAAGAATACCGCATTTGTCTAGTAAACCTTATTCCCATAATAGACGGATAAAAAGGTGATGTATAGCACATTAATGATAACACGAAGAGTAAGTAACCCAAGCTATCAGGGTCGCGCAGCAGAAGCTAGTGGGCCCTAGCTAGGAGACAATATACCTAGTAAGTATAATAGAATGGCTATTAATGCCTTGAAGCTGGTTAGGCTAGAACCAAATTAATTATGAGTTAAATAAACTCATATAGGAATTCTTGGTGCAAAGACTAAACCATTGGTATGGTTAAGACCCTTTGACCAGAGCATAGTATAGTATATATATACCGTAGTGAAGCTAAACGCTTCGGATTGCCCGAATTAAATAACCAATGTTTAATATTAACATATGGGAGATTACGTGGGCGTAATCCCTTTTAAGGGGGGTAGAGCGAAAACCGCTTAATGCAAGTTTTATAAATAAAACACATAAAACTATAATGTGCATAGCACAAATGAGAACTGATTCGATGAGTGGTACTTACGTTATATAAACATACGTATTCATTCATAGTGAAATTGTGGTAACTAAGCATTAGACATGCAAATACCATAGGGCGAATGTACTCATCTTGTAACACCAGTGTGAGAGTATTGGTAAAGAAGAGTAATGAGTAGTGGACGGAACTCCACAAGTATTGTAGCCTTTGAAGAAGTAGTACAAAATGAATGAGAGTAGTAGATGAATGAAGTTTATGAGTAGTGGAAATCGTAGGCAAATTATTCGAAGCAACTTGAAGACAACTAAATCTCAAAGGTATAGTATTCCTTAGTTAGAATATTGGAGATGATGGTGAGTAATGGAGGTAAGTAGGGAAGGTTGACGAAAGGAGCATTTAGGTATTGAGCCACGGAGTAAAGCATTTGGGAAGTAGAGTGAGGATGATTGATGGATCAATTCCATCCTTGGAGATGTATGAATTCGTATCACGACTAGAAAGAGTAAAAAGATAGAAAATGAAAACAATTAAATTATTTGTTTTGTTGAATCTGATGTGGGAAGTCGAACTTGATCCTGATCAGATCGAGGGAAACCGAATACAAATTGGGGTGGAAAGATAATTCAACACTAATGCTGATCACATCAGGGTCGAATGATTCTTGAAGCTCCCCTCAAGTGGTCACAAGAATCACACATAGGATAGAAGTAATGTATATATATTGGACCTTGGAGTTATGTGTTTTAGGAAATTTCTAAATTGGTAGTAGTGAAGTATTTCTCTTAGACTTAAGGTTAAGAATTTGTGAGAAGCTTGTACCGGAGAAGATAGTAGTGTAGCATGTTGTATTATCCAAAGGCAGCAGGACATAGAGGAGTCCTGCGTCGAGATGACCGGAGTGCCTGCGGGATTGTATGTGTATTGCACTGCTTTGGGGATAGCTTTGCACTGTATGTATGTATGAACTTTGTAATGAGGAACCGGATAGTTAGTAGTAGCGCAGATTGGAGTGACTATGGTATATTGGTATGGTATGGTATGTAGGAACCTTAAGGATGGATTTGGGAATTGTAAGGAGAAGGAACGTATAACCTTTGGCATAGACGGGTATGAATGAGTAAGTATAGTAATCCCATAACCTCGAACAACTTTGAGGACAAAGTTCTTAAGGGGGGTAGATTGAAATACCCCGAACTTAAATATAAGGATTAAAATTAATCTAATACATATTTAAGGGCTTAATGGTACCTAATTAATATTGGTAAGGAAAAATAAATCCAAAAGAAATAAAGAAAACGCTTAAAAGGCGAAAAACACTAAATAAGCGTTAAATAACCATAGGAGGTATGAGGCCTCGGTTAGCGTATTATACGGATCCTAAAGATTTAATAAGACCTAAATAACATATGGGAACAACTCCCGAAGAAAACGGATCCAAATAATGTATTAAAACGCTAATAGAGCTTTAGAGCACGTTTTTCGAGAAAAACCCGAAACGTGACTTTAAGTGGTCAATGGACCCGTAAAAATTATAAATCATTAAATAATAATTATTAAGCATTTATGAAAGCTTAATAACCAATAAAAATAATTAAACAAGAAAATTCTGGAAAACGGGCCCGGTTAGTGAATAGTACCTAAACCGGGTAAAATAACGAGCGTTTTCTGTAAAAGACGAAAAACGCTCCAACTAGTATGACTGTAAGGGACCGATTTTAATAGTCAAATAACTCCCTCACTCACACATGTAACTAGCTAATTAAATAAGAGAGCCAAAAACAAAAAGTAGTAAAGTAAAAAGCTACTTTACCCTCCTCTCTCACCTCACTCTCTCATTTCCCTCATCTCTCTCCTACCCTCTTCTTCCCCACCACCGATTTCTCTCTCTTCTCTCCCTCTGTTGGGCGATTTTTGAGAGCTCCAAGAAGCTCCAATGGCAACTCTCACTTCTCTCCCTCATGCTCTACCTCCATTTGAGCTCCAATCACAAAAATAATTACATATTTGTAATCCCCTCATCATCCTCTACACTTCTCTCTTTTCAAAATCCAAAAATGAGGAAGTTCATCTCCATGGGTTTTCCCCATTCAAAGAGAAAATGGCACCAATGTAAAGCTTGGAGTCTCCTCTCTCCATTAAGGTAAAAATCTACATGAAAAACTCATGTTTTCTTCACCTTCCTTCATAACCGATTTTTGCCCCATTAGTAATGCTCTATTTTTCTCTCTCTTTGGAGCATAATATCAACCTTGCAATGGTGGTGGATTCACCTTCTTGAACCAAGGGCTAAAACCCCTTCTAAAACTCTCCAAAGGTAAACCCTAGAAATTTCATTTCAAACACTTCAATGAATTGGCATTAATTTAAGGGTTAGTATATTAATTGTAGTGTTTTGTGTTCATTGGGTGATGGGAATGGAGTTTGGCAACTCCATTCCCCACATGGCCGATTTGGGCAAGAAAGGAAGAAGGAGGAGAAATGAGAAAGAAAGAAGGAATTAAAAGCTCAAGGTAAGAGCTCCTTCCTAATGTTAAGTTCTAATTGCATTAGAGTAATGGGAATGGGTGAACTAATTAAGGAACCCAAAATAATGTATTAGTAATGTCATTTTGGAAGTTTGAGTATTTGTGAATTAGTATGTGGGTTGTAGGCCTTGGAGCCAAGTATGTTGTGTATGAGTATTAGTATTGATGTTTGATGGAGTATTGGTGTATTGGGATGGATTTTATTTGTATTGATTGCTGGTAGGACCCTTGTAAGGGTGTGGCTAGATTAGGAATGAATTTGGTGAGAATTGGTATGTGTGGCCAAGTAAGAAAAGTAGATGAATTATGGCAAAATTTTGGTAGGAATATGTGCATTTGTGAATGACTTGGTGAATGGGAGAACCAAGGTGTGTATTGGGGGATTGTAGGGATGTCTAATGACCATGGAATGGTATTTGAAGTAAGGGAATACTAGGATGCAAAATCTGTAGCAAGGAGTGCTAGGAATGCCTTGGAGAGACTAGGAAGAACTAGAGTATAAGACTTGGCAAGTGAATGTTGGACTTGGGCATAGAAGGTGCCATTGCTTGGAAATGAATTGGCATGGTAAGGTGAGGTATTTGGGATGCTAGTAATGGTATTGGTAATAGGAGTATTGAGTGTTAGAAGTTGGAACGAAAATCTGTAGCATTGAAGGATGAAAAACTGTTGTAAGTGTGGAAAGGAAGTGAGGAAATTGTGTAAGTTGATTGATGGATTTAGTGAGGAAGTTGGTGAATGAACTAAGGCAATTTGGAGGGCCTAAGTAGTGTTTAAACATGTGGGGTTACATGTAGGAAGATTGGAGAAACAATGAGCAAGGTATAGAGCTGAAAACAGAATTTAAAACTGAAGTACTGGGGCCGGACCGGACTTGCGACCGGACTTGCAAGTTCGGTCGAGCCTAGATTTACAAAGATGGGAAACCTTCTGGAATGGACCGAACTTGCGACCGGACTTGCAAGTTCGGTCGATCCAGAGAATTCTCCCGTCTGTAACCTACTGGAATGGACCGAACTTGCGACCGGACTTGCAAGTTCGGTCGGCCAGAAAATTTCCGTAATGTGAGCTACTGGAATGGACTGGACTTGCGACCGGACTTGCAAGTTCGGTCCAGTAAAAAAAATTAATTATTATTTAAACTAAATAATATTATATATATATATATGTATATGTATACCCACATATATATATGTATGTACATGTATGCAAGTATGCCAACATTAAGAAAGAAAATAAAACTTAAGGTAATGAAAAGTAAATGAGTAATGTGTAAGTGTAAGAAGTATAAGGACATAGTGAGTATGGGTTATTTTAATGATAGTTAGATTAATTATCCGAATGTATGTATATCATAGGATTTGATTTGTGAACACCGGAGGAACGTTGGGATACAAGTACAATGGTGAAAGGTATGATTTCTTCATGCCCTGTATCCTAATCTGGTTACCCCGATTTGTGTGCTTATTTGACCACCTAATAAGATAAATGCATGAATCGGATTATATTGCACCTACTTGTGCTTGTTTACATTGTTCTCGATATTTGTCTTGAACAATAGTTTGTATAATTCATGAAATATATATGAATGATGATGATGTGTAATTGTACCTTGTAGTGTACTTGTATATTGTATTGTATTTGTATGGATGTGTATATGGATAATGTATTTGTGTATGTGGTTGGATGTTGACTTCTACTAGTTCCTAACTACCTAACTCCTAACATAAGTAAGGAATAAATTGGAATGAGTAGAAGTCCGATATAGTTTCGGCCACGCGTGAGGATGAGGAGACACAAGAGGTTGGATCCGATTCCTGGTTCGTAAGCTGGTCCACGGCCCAAATCCCTTAAATGGGTAGCATCCTGGATTAGTGAACCAAGTAAATCCCGGTGGTGACGGAGTAGTCCCCGGGCCGGAGGTCCCGACGACTTAACTTGAGTAAGAGTAAGAAAGTAAGTATGTATGAGTATGAGTATGAGTATGTATGTGTATGTATGGAGTAAACGAGTAAAAGAGTAATCTCCACCCGATTAACCCGGTGGACCAATGAAGCTAACAAGTATTGTATATTGTGTATGAAATGAGTATGTGCATTCGGAAGAAGGTAAGTATGTATTGGATGGTTATATTGTATTCCTTGTATGTAATGAAGTGTATGTATGTATGTTTGCGAAGGTATTATTGTACTGTGTATAAGAGCATGTATGTATGTATGTTTGAATGAAAATGAACTGCATGTATTCGACCAAGTGGTCGGCGTACCCTCACTAGTACGCGGGGTATGCGGTTATCATGCTCAGCGAAAGCTGACCCCCTCGGGGGAACGTTTATAGTGTGCAGGTACCCGAAGAGGATATGGTCAAGGCACGAGACCGGTGACTACATTTGGATAGTAGTAGTAGAATGTAGAGGCGTACTGATTAGCACACCCTTGTACTTAGAAAGTAAGTAGTTGTGAGGAAGGGGTAGTGGTTAGACTCTTAATGAGTACATATGAACTTGGAAGAAGCATTGTAATTGTATTGGGAACCTAGTAAACTCGGTTATGTATTTTGTATTGTATGGTTTACGAAGGAGTAAAGTATTGAATGGAACATTGTAGTATTCGTTTGATGAATGGAGTATGTGTTGTAGAAGTGTAGTACTCGGGATTCCGGTCCATCAGACCGATGCTGTATGTAGAAGTAGTAGCCTTGTTAGTCACGTGGGTGACTAACGGCATTGTATCACCCACGGTATGTGAGTATATATCCGCTGCGTGTATCTGATGTGTAAGGAGATTGGACGGCAAGCATTGTATTAATGGTAGGGGTGTTACAACAACCTTCCTTTGAAGATCGAGCAATAGTGTATAAAATGCACGTAATCTGTACCATTTTGACAAGTAACACCCAAAACCTACAACAAGAATAACATGTAAACCAACATACATAATGAATCGATTGAGCACTAGCGAAACCCTAAAACAGTCAAGCAAGCCAAAGAGCAACAAAAAATACAAATAAAAGGAATTCATTTTCACATTAGGTGTGAACAAGCGAAATCCTAAAACTAGGAAGAGATTGCTTCACCTGAAAGCATTAGGAATGCTGAAACTAAAGTAAACAAAGAAGATACCTACCACGACTGAAATCAGTAATTGAAGAGGAATGAGCATAAAGCTGACAGATTTCTCGCTAGAAGGAGATTGAAGTGTAGAGGACAATCTCGTGAAGAAGACAAATAGAAGTGTGGTGGAGTGGTTCAGTGAGTGAAGGGGTTCAATGGGTTATATTTCTGGTTATTTCCAGTTTTCAGCCTCACTTAAGATAAATAAATCAGAGAGTGACACAAGAAATTGTAAAATGTTGACAGATATAAAAGAGAGGAAAATTCATCGATGGGAAAGTAATTATCCAAACAATGGTTAAGTGAGTTTTACATGCGCTAAACCATATGGGTGAGCATGTAATTCTCCTATATAATAAATAAATTTCATGAAATGCCACTATATTTTTGGCTAATTCATGAAATGACACTAAAGAAAAAGAAAGTCACAAAATACCACTATATTTTCTGAAAAGTCCATGAAATGTCACTATAGATAGAAAAAAGACAAAAATACCCCTACTTGTTAACAAAGTACTTTTAAAGTTCACAATATGCCCCTAAGTGTTACAAATTAAAAACATTAAAAAAATATCATAAAATATAAAATAAATTAAAAATTTTAATACATATAAAAAATTAAAAATATTAAAAAATTAAAAAATAGAAAAAATGAAAATATCATTAAATTTCAAAAAATAAATATTCCATTTTTAAAAATTTGTTCAATAATATTGAGTTCTAAACAAATAATTTATACCAATTAAGTACCATAGTTTATACAAAATAAGTATTATAATTTTTGCCTTATATTTTTTAATTATTATTTTCTATCAATTTAAATTATTTTTTCAAAATAAATTATTATATTTAGAAATTTTAGTTTTTAAATTTATCAGCAATAAAAAAATTACTTTGAAGAAATAAATAATCTAAACTGATAAAAAAATAATTAAAAAATGTAGGATAAAAATTATGGTACTTATTTGATATGTATTATGGTACTAAATTGGAAAAAAATTGGTATAAATTACTTATTTAGAACTCAATATTCTTTTATGGTATTGAATAAATAAAAAAATAAATTTTAATTTTTTAATATTTAATGATATTTTCATTTTTTTCTATTCTTTTTTATTTTTTATTTTTCAATTTTTCAATTTTTTATATTTTTTAAATTTTATAATTTTTATGATGTTTATAATTTTTATAAATTTTTATAATATTTTTATATTTTTATTGTATTTGATATTTTTGTTAATTTTAACACTTAGTGGCATATTGTGAACTTTAAAAGTACTTTGTTAACTAATAGGGGTATTTTTCTTGTTTCTATCTATATTGGCATTTCATGGACTTTGCAGAAAATATAGTGGCATTTCGTGACTTTCTTTTTTTTTTAGTGACATTTCATGAATTATCCAAAAATATAGTGGCATTTCATGAAATTTCCCATAAAACATTATGTACAATTTTGTTATATCTTTTAGTTGTCTATTATAATTATCTATTTTGTGATTTTCAATACTTGAATAGTTTAATTTATTAAATCAATTAATTTTTTAAATATTTTATGAATTTATTTTTAAATTTAAAATATCATAAATACAAATTATATAAACATATCCATTTTCACATCACACGACTAAGGGCATCCACGATGGTGATTCCACCCACATGTCGGTAAAAAATGAAAAAAAACACTATAGAGGTGTGGAATCCACCAACTTTCACTTACATCGTTTCTTATTTAAGGAACGTACATACATTCAATTTACTAAAAAATATTTTACGGGATGATAAAGTAAGAAGATAGTGGGAGAAGGAGATGAGAAAATTGTGGGAGGAGTGAGGATGTTAAAAACTTTCTTATCATAGGGATGGATATATTGGTTGAGTTGTTTACACAAGAAATATTTTTTTTTGTTGACATGACACCTAAAAATAAGTTAAAAAACTTTGTACCATTGTGAATGTTCTAACAATTATTTTTTTGGAAAATTTTATGAAATGTCATTAAAAAAATCACGAAATGTCATAAATATTAGTTCATGAAATGTTACTACAACCATTGACCAGAATGAAAAATGATAAAAATACCCCTCTTAGGTAACAAAGTACATTTAAAATTCATAATATGCCTTATGTGTTAAAATTTCACAAAATTTTAAAATATACTATAAAAATATAATATGTATATACATATATTGCAAAATTATAAAAAATATTAAAAATATCTTAAAAAATGAAAATAGTAAATATTGTTTAAATGTTTTTAAATTATTCAGTACCATAAACATAATATAGAGTTTTTGAAAACATAATTTATATCAATATTTCTACCAATTTATATCGATTAAGGACATAATTTGTACCATTCATTTTTAAATTCTTTTCTACCAATTTAAATTATTTATTCAAAATAAATTATATAATATTTTAATATAATATTAAGAAAATATATTGAAATTTGATATTATATTTTGAAGTAAATTTATGACATAATACTTTTGTTATCTATAAAATATTATGTCATAAAGTTATATGCAATATAGAATATATTTTTTTAAAAAAAATTCTAAATATCTTAAAATATAAAATAATTTAAAGAGTAAATTACTCGGAATCCTTCTTAGTTTTTTTAATGACATTTCATAAATTAACAAAAAAATATAGTGGCATTTCATAATATTTATGTACTTTTTTTTCCCATAAGAAAAAACCCTTCTTAGTTTTTATTATACAAAGTCATCTACAATGTAGCACATGGGATCTTCTGGATAATTAACATGTCATCTTCTCCTTCTTCCCATAAATATGATAGAACGAAAGTAATATTGTAAAATATAAAATAACCAATACAATTAATTTCTATTTGTACTTCGTTTCGAGTTAAGTGCCCTTGTCAAGTGTTACTTGTTTGTAACCATTTGTAGAAACCTGTTTTTTGTTATGAAGGTTTTTGTAATGATTTATTTGCAATATATTTTGATTGTAGGTTTGTGCTGACATATTTATAACATATTTGTTGAAAGGTTTGCGCTGATATATTTGTAGCTGTTTTGAAAACTACTGTTTGACAGTGTGGCATATATACAATATATTTGGTTAAGTTAGTTATATGTAGTGCGTGTACCGTTTCTATATTACAATTTATTATATTACACTATGTAACTTTATTTTGTTAGTAAAAATAAATAGAAAAATTCACAAACAATATATTACTATGAGTATTTAATTTGTAATAAAAATCATGAGAAACCAAAGAAAATAAAATATTTATATAACCAATAAAATTTTATTTTTATTATTTAAGTAAAACTTGTAACTACTGAACATATATTGTTATTTTTTAATTTTATAATTCTTAAAATAAAAGCGTAAATAAAAAGAACAAGCGTAAACTTTTTTTGATAATGTTGTGTGAATTTATTTAGTGAAATTGTAACTTTTAATAATATATAATAATTTTACAATGTTAATAAATTTTATATATATATATTTCATATTTTTATATATTTTTAATATTTTAATTCATATATCAACAGGTGTGTATATTATTAGTTTTTATTAATTTTATTATCTATGTGGTATTACAATAATATATTATAAATTAGTATTATTAGTGATTTTTTTTAATTTGGCTAAAGAGTAGATATTTTTTATAAATTATTTGAAGCATGTATAATTTGTAATAAATAAAGCAACTTGTAAAAATGTCATAAGATAAGTAGCTTTTTTTAATTAATACACATAATAATATGAAGAGAGAAAAGAAACGGAAGTGAAAACGCGGAAACGAAATATTTATACTGACGTTTATGCTGATATTTATGTTAATATTTATGATGGCATTATACTCTTTTAATTGAACAACAAAACAAATAAATAGATTAAAGTAAAATATACCAAAAATATGCTCTCCATTTGTGCTGTTTTTATTCGGACCGAACTCTCCCTTAAACGGTGTATGATAATTTCAATCTGGTGGTGGAAGGATCCGTCTCGTAATGAGGGTGGGAGCCCACCAATGACGTTGATGTTCGCCGTTGGCACGTTGTGCACCTCATTTTGTATTCAGAAAAACACCTCCCTCGTCCTCAAGGTTCTTCCGTTCAATGTTGAATTTAAAACTAAAACAGAGGCTATTTAATTTACCAGACTAGCCAAATTCAAATTTATTCACCGTCTCTCTCTCTCTCTCTCTCTTCCCCGCATCCATTTCTGTTCCTCTCCTCGGTGCTCTCGAATTTTCCTCCCAAATTTCCAACTTCGATTATCTCTCACCACGGTTAGATCTTGACTTTCAACCATATCGCTGTACTCCCCCGTCCGCCTTTTTGTTCGGAGACGTCCTTTTCTTTGCCTACATTTTGAAGATTCTTAGGCGTCGTGATGAGTACCGGAGAGCTTCTCAATATTGAGCCACAGGAGCTCAGATTTCCCTGTAAGGATCATGGATTATCCGCAATTCTACCTCAATTCGGATCTGCTCTAATTAATTTCATGGTCTAGGGTTTCGTGTAGCATTGTTCTCTAATTCCCGTTCCTCTCTTTCTTTGTTTCTTTGAACGCTGGATATTTCATAGTCGAATTGAAGAAGCAGATCCCGTGCTTACTTCAAGTGTCGAATAAGACCGATAACCATGTGGCTTTCAAGGTGATTGTTATCCTCCGTTTTTTGTTCCCTCTCCCTCCCAAATGCATTACGTTTTCGGTGGATACGAATTTTTCGTATACCAAGATTGGGAGAAATTCCAGATACGCTGCATAGCAAACCTGATGTCTATTGGTAATTGTAATTATGCTTAGGTTAAAACTACGAATCCAAAGAAATATTGCGTTCGTCCAATACTGGGGTGGTACTCCCAAGGTCAACATGCGATATAGTAGGTGCTCACTTGACTTTAACTGACTTTTCATATTCTTCGTTTTGATAATCGCGGCAAGCTTTCATATACTCATAATTGAAACTCCTTGGATCGTAAAGTTACTATGCAGGCACAGAAGGAGACTCCTCCTGACATGCAGTGCAGGGATAAGTTTTCTCCTTCAGAGCGTTATAGTACCTTCTGGAACTGTAGCTAAGGATGTCACCTCTGAAATGGTTAGGATTTGATTTATCAGCCTTTGCTGATAAATGAAGAGGGATCATATATGATTGATTGCGTTGTGAATTGTGTGTGTGATTGGTTTTGTTGCAACATGTAGTTCAACAAGGAAGCTGGGCATGTGGTGGAAGAGAGCAAATTGAGAGTGCTTTATGTTGCTCCACCTCAACCGCCATCTCCATCGCAGAGGATTCCGAAGAAGGGGGTTCTCCAAGAGGTTCAGTTTCTGACCAATCACAATGGTGGATCCGAATCCATTACTGTGAGTTATCTTCTAAGATAATTGTGGTTCTTCAAAAAGGCTCTCATTCCAGGAGCCAATACTTTTATATTTTTCCTTTCGCATGGGTTGTATAATGATCTGAGATTTCTTTCTATGGGTTCTGTTTCAGGGTTCTAAAGTTTCCACAGATAGATCTGGAGAGGTAATAATACGTTCACAGGGCTTCGGCTTCTATAAATTCACTTTGGTCAGAAATTATAAAGTGGTGCTCACCATGATAAGGATAAATGAAGATGATATCCAAAACTCTAATGATGAATTCTTGGCTACTAAAATTATTGATTGCATAAATTCTAGATACTGCTGCTAATTTGTTTGCGGCACATCTGTAGATTTGCATGCAGTTGAATCATTGATTGAACAGTATTGTAATGAAACAACCTTTCTAAAGATTTGGTGGACAGATATGTTACACTGAAATGGAGACATCTAATAGCATACCCTTTCTGAGGGTGCTTGCCGATAGTGCTCTTTATTTTGTCAGGAAGTGTCTTTCCTTCTGCTGTAAGAAGTTCTTGCGTCATGACATGTCCTTTCTGATTCTGACTGGGAATATGAATTGGATAAACTTCCAGGACAAGACTTTATTGCTAAGCTGACAGAGGAGAAGAACTCTGCTATTGAACAGGGCGAGAAACTTCGTCAGGAGCTGGTATGCAAGTTTTTCCGCTTGCTCTCGGAGAAACATGTTTTTTAAAGCAAAATATTGGGATTTCGCGCTTGGATTCCCATGTTTTTCTTTTCCATTAGTCTCCGAAAGGATGATGTATGTAATAGACATGCATATTTCGTGATTATGTATTCATCTTTCATCATGTATGCACCCTTTTTCCATACAAAACTCCCAATTAAAGCAATGTATGTCATCACCAGGAACTGTTGAGGCGCGGAGCAAATAAGAGCCAGGGCAACGTCTCTCTGCTGCTGCTTGTATTAGTCGGCCTGCTTGGCGCTTTACTAGGTTACATCATGAAGAATGTCTAGCAACCAAGTTTCGGTGATACCAGACTACACCATTGTGAAAAACAAGCATCATCATATGATACGGTTTCTAATTAGTCTCCAAAGTGGTGATACAGTGCGTAGGCTCTCTTCGGCAGAGGTTTTGTTAAGATGATTTTTAAGTGGTTTCTAGCTATATATTGAATTTCATCTTCTTTTTTTCTTTTTTTTTTGTTCTTTTGTCTTCCTCTTTTTCTCCCAAATTGACAGTGTTGTGAGTGCAAAGGGGCTGTATAAGACGGTTAAAGTAAAATTGTTTCTCGCTGGGTAATTGTTGTGACCCGAAGATGGGTTTTGTTTTGTTTGACCTGCTCCTATTTCTTAATGAAAATTTTCTACTTCGTATACTTAATCCGTTTGGTCGTATTGTCTCAAATTCGTGTACTTAATATGGTTATGGGTCGGCTTTGGTTTGAGTGGACCATCACCTATACCCGTTACCCCGACTTCACTTGCTCAATCTGTACTCAGCTGTCATTTGTTATATATCAGGTGTCATCCGCAGGTGAAAAAGGGTTGGGTGGATATCATCTATACCCGTTACCCTGACTTCACTTGCTCAATCTGTACTTAGCCTGTCATTTGTTATATATCATGTGTCATCTGCGGGTGAAAATCTGTGGGTGAAATGGTTGAATTTTTTCCCATTTTTGTTTGCCAGTTAGGTTGCAAAATTACTATAAGTGAAGAGAAAAATGGCGCAAAACATGTATGTTCCTTGTTTACTAGTTAGGGTTGCATTAACTACTGAGAATGAAGACATAGCATGAATGTTCCTTGTTCACTAATTAGGGTTGTATTATCGTGAGCGAAAAATGAAGAATGACACAGAGCATATAAGTTCCTTGTTCACTAGTTAGGTTGCAAAATTACAGTGAGTGTAGAGAAGAAGAATGATGTAGAACATGAATGTTCCTTGTTCATTGTTAGGGTTGCAAAATGGCACAAAGCATAATTCCTTGTTCACCAGTTAGATTGCAAAATTACAGTGAGTGAAGAGAAGAAGAATGACGCAGAGCATGAATTTCCTTCTTTGCCAATTAAATTGTAAAATTATCGTGAGTGTAGAGAAGAAGAAGGATGCAGAGCATGAATTTCCTTGTTTACCAGTGCCAAATTACCGTGGGTGAAGAGCGTGAAGAATGGTGGCGCATAACATGTATGTTTTGTTTGACAGTTAGGTTGCAAAATTATTGTTAGTGAAGGAGAATGAAGAATCTCGTTTAGTGAAAAGAATTGTAAAATTACCATGGGTGAGAGGGTTAACATATAATAATATATCTTTTTTTTATTATATTATAATAATGCGGTGAGCGGGTCCACCGTCACCCAACCTACACCGCCTTCACTTATCACCCGTTTTTTCACTCATTTTTTTGGGTTTTAACTTTTAACCAGTTTAGCAGGTCGGGTGATCGGTGAAACGGACACCAGTCGACTCATTGTCATCCCTACCGTCGAGAAAAGGTCGGATTATATTCTCAATAGTAAGAAGAGGCCAAATAATGAGGGTGATTTAGGCCCATTCTTTTGCAGAATTATGAAAATGACTTTATTTGATCAGCTTATTTTTTCTCTCTAAACATTACATTAATCAATTGTCATATCATCACAATACAACAACAAAAATAATTATCTAAAAAATTATCATATCAATTTTTTATTTTTTTCTCTAATCTACTTTCCTCTTACTTTTTTTCTAAATTTAACTGACAACTCTTCACCTTGTAAAAGAAGGGGCCGATTAAGGAAATGACGTGGTGATTGTGGACAGATGTTGTTAGAAGCTAGTATACAAGTGGTGTTTTACTGACAATTTCTCCATCTTTTTCTTCGTTACTGTCAGGGGTCACACTGGTTGACACAGTTCATCAACTTCCCACGCTCCTAAGTCAATAGGAAATCGAATAAACTTAACACCTATCCTATTACTTGGTGTCATTGTGCTTCTCTCAGTGGCTACTGCAAACAAGAGAATGTTCCTTCGTTATTCTGTGATTTAATCTACTGTGGTTGGCTTATGGCCCGAGTCAGCAGAATTGATATGTTGGTCGAAGAGAGTCCAATTAGAATATCTATCCACAAAACAAGACAATCAATTTCAGCAATTGAACTTACAAAAAAATCACAACGAAAGTATGGCGCCAGTATTCACGACAACAATCAGACGGTATGCCAAACTTGATGGTTATCAAACTTTCCTATCTGTTACAGGACATGATATTTTATGCAACTTTGAAAAAGAACTTGGCATCCGTAGATGATCAAAATAAAAAGAATTGGGAATCCGTCCCTCAATCGCACCAAGCAATTCAAACTACATTTGTTGTATGCATATCAACATATCACAACTTGGAATTATCTACCTTTGGCACTTGAAACTGATGTCAGCCTGGATTTATCATCAGTACTTCAAAACGGACAGTTTATTAGAATTCTTCTTTCCCTGTCCCCCTCTATTTATCAGATGCTATCTTCTTGTCGTTTCCTTGTTCCGGCCTCCATATAAGAAACTTGACATCACCCTTTATCACTACTTGGCGATTCCTAACATCCACCATGCATTCTATCAACCCTGCTTCCGACATATAGTATTATCATCAGATCTATATTGTGATTGTCCTTTCCTTTTTGGTCTCATCTCATATCAATCATGAAGCTCTAATATGCAAGAAACAAAAAACAAGACGGAGTGTCAATTTGTTTGCTTGCCTGTAATCTTAGACATGATACGGAAAACTCTCTCACGACATTTGGTGCATCCCATGTTTGCATCAATCACGATCACTTGAAACTGCCCAAAACAAATGTAACATACAACCATAAGTAGAGCATAAGTCAATGCTCATCAGAAAGAAGAACAAATCATAATCGCTAGATGAGAATTGAAGGGATGATGCAGGAGGGAGAGACTCCATACACAACTTAACTTACAGAAGGAATAGAGAGATCTTCAGAGCAAACAAGTGCCAGCTGATTCTTCACACTTCCCATTACCACAAACAAATTCAGATTCGATTTGAGATAAGACTCTTTATTATCTCTTTCATACGTCCTTACGGTGGCTGGCTGGCTGGCGTCTATTCTAATTTATTCTCACCTCCGCGTACTATTCCTTTTCAACCAGATAGTATTATATACCCTTGCTGCAGTTTGGCATTCAGCAAGTAATGATATACGCAACTAATTTGTCTGTATATAATATATGAAAAGGTCTATATAAGCGTTAATTAGTTCTGGTTCAACTTCCAAACTTTGAGATTTTATATGCATATAGTTCCACTTTCATACATATCTATCTCACCAACAAGCAACACCACAAACTTACTCTACTCAGAGACGTCGATTATGCATTTAAAAAGTTTAATTAGTTAAAATATCGTGTTTGGTCACGTCTCATGAGTGCGTATTTCCCGTGAAACTTATACCTAACTATATGATTTCCTTTTGTGCTAAAATAAGTTAAAATAAATATTAATGGGTACCTTGCTTGGTTGGTAGTTACCAGTAATCTATTCATCTACATTCTCACCGTTAGACCATGTCAAGTGGTTTATTTAACAGATAACACCGCGGAAGAGCAGTCATAAGCCCATTCATTCGACATCTCACAAGTTGCGGTAAGGTCGAAGGACACGAGTTACCAGATTTTGTAAGATTATGATTGTTCATGGTTTTTAAGGATTTTTAGTTCAAAAAATTAGTGAAAATATGAGGTAAAATGGAACTAAGAACTTGGCTTAAAAATTCAATTATGGGTCCTACAACTTTTTTGCAATACTACACAAAATGAGAAGAAACAATTAAGAACCAATGGTAGATTCTGGATGAAAAAACTAATATTCCTTTTCTGATGCAGAAGAAAGAGTAAATAGGAGAGAAGGCTAAGTAAAAATTATATAGCAGTCGGCACATACTGCTCTGCTAGTTCGCGAATAGCTAATAGTTTCTTTAGAAGAAAATGTGATGTCTTACGATATAAAAAAATTTTTTAGTAAAATCAAGAACAATATATGTAGCACGGAGAGAATTGACATCAATTCTAAACAGTTTGTACCCAGGAGCAGTCACAAAATTACAGTATCTTTAATTCATTATTCTCATATGTACTTGTGGCTGGACTTGACTTAACTTCAAGTAGACTTTTAACGATGCATAGATCATGAAGTCAAAAAAGTGAAAATACTAGCATCTCAACATGTCATCATATCACAAAGCAATTTGATGATCTTGTGAACTTCCAAAACCTCTGTCAAAAATCCGCTTCAAGGAGAGGAGAACCACGTCAGCCAATAAAGTGAGAATTCAATGCTAGTGTAGCGAGTGAGAGAAGCAGAGATGAGATAACAGGGTGCCTTTCACACCCTGCCCATCATGGATTTATGAACAATTCAAAGTTTCAAACGCCAAACGGTACTCAGGCTTCAAATAGACATATTCAACTACAATAAACCTTAATTTGAATCAGCACCTGTACACTACAACGCATAAATCAGTTGTCCAATAAAAAAGGATGTTTGAATCCCAAGAGGTATGTATATATTCTTCGCACACAATCTTAAGGTTGCAAATGACAAACTGCAACATAGCCTCATCAGCAACTGATGTCTAGACCGCTGTTCAATATTCTAGGGACATGAATATTCATCACAAAGATTAAACCTTCCTCAACACAAAGCATATTAAAGCTGATCTACCGACAAGTATATATCAAGAACAGATAGCACCGAAACTTATACGTCACTGATCATTTATAAAAGATAAAATTCTCACTAAACCTACACACGAGAGCTGTTCCTCTGTGCTGTACGACTCATCGCATGTTTGGCGTTGTGCTTCAAACTCTTGCTGTTGGTCATATCTGAGTGTTCGCCAGAAGATATGCACTTCTTCAACTGGTATATTCAAACCGGCTTGAATGTACTGATATACGAACCGCGCATGGTAATCCCATTGTTGAAGTAAACGCACAAACATCTTCGTACGACATTGTGTGATCAATATCAAAACGACCGTTTCTCAGCTGATTCTAGAGTATTTCCATGCATTTAAGGCTCACTTGATTGACTAGAAACAAAAATGGGACTTGCTGGTCTTCCGAAACCCTTCTATCAATGGAAAACTCGAAGTCTTGTTTAATGAGGAAGTGTTGCCATTCAATGAATCTATGTATGCTGTCGAAGCATGTGTCTAGAGATCCAGTGGATGTATGAAGCCAACACTTTAGAGCTGGGTGGGCGCTCTCCGCCATGAAGGATCACCAACTGTAATTACGTTCATCTAGCGAGTGCATGAAGGATCGAAGGGCAACACATGCTTCGACAGCATACATAGATTCATCGAAGAGCAACACTTCCACATTAAACAAGACTTCTAGTTTTCATTGATAGAAGGGTTTCGGGACCAGCAAGTCCCATTTTTGTTTCTGGTCAATCAAGTGAGCCTTAAATGCATGGAAATACTCTAGAATCAGCTGAGAAACGGTCGTTGCGATATTGAACACACAACGTCGTACGAAGATGTTTGTGCGTTTACTTCAACAATGGGATTACCATGCGCGTTTCGTATGTATCAGTACATTCAAGCCGTTTGAATATACCAGTTGAAGAAGTGCATATCTTCTGGCGAACACTCAGATATGACCAACAGCAAGAGTTTGAAGCACAACGCCAAAAATGCGATGAGTCGTACAACACAGAAGAACAACTCTCATGTATAGGTTTGTGGTATGAGGATCTGTCTGAGCCCTAACTGGAACTACACAACTCAGAGAATACAATCAAAATCCACCAGAATCAATAACATCTACCTTCCAAGAGGAAGATACAAAACATAAACCATTACTAAGTGCTAATTTAGAACATATGAAAATCAACATTCAGGAACAGCTACTGCACTATCCCAAGGAAAATGCGTATCTCAACTTCATCTCCTTTGGTAATACCGATCCCTGTAAACACCCACATGACTCTTCTGCACCTTACCCTTCATCAACAAAGCTCTCTCCCTCTCCTTCTCCTTCTTCTCCCTCTTCATTCTCTCCTCTCTCAACTCTTCCAAACTCTTCACTTTTTCTCTTCATCTTTCCTTCTCCTCCACTGTATCTATCTTCTTCCCTTCCTCTGCATCCACCTCCTCGTTTCTAAACCTTGATGATGACTTCATCATATACCACGGAGCCTTAACCCCTTTCCCAGCTACACCATACCCAAACCCATATTTCTCATCCTCTGGCCCACCACTCTCGGTGGACCAGCTTCCTTCCTCATCTTTTTCCTCTTCCTCTCCACCTCTTCATCCTTCTCATCTCCCCCATTCTTCCTCCTCCTCTCAGCTCGACCGCCGATTCCAGCTTCAATTGGGTCGAATATCTTAATCCCGTGAAACAAGTTGATGTGCTTCGAGTCCGATTCTGATGGAACCTCGGTCTCCTCAACTGGAACTGCCTGCACCGCGGATGACCCTGCTACATCCGTAGATTGGATTTCCTCTGTAGCAGACGATTGCGGTGCGGACGAAGAAGGATCCAACCCACGAGCACGTCGGAGCTGCTCGAGACGGAGCTCGGAATCACGCTTTAGAGACTCTTCGCGCTTCAGCTGCTCCTCTTTCGCTGCGGCCTCCTCGTCGCGTTTAACTTTCTCGCGGTTGTCGAAGTTGTAGACGTTCCAGCTTTCTGTGGAAGGATGTTGAGTCCTCCATGACCACCCATCGCTTCTACGTGATTATTCTCCTATTCACTATCAGTCTAATTCGATTGAGAAACTAAAATGCAAGGATTTTGGACAGACAAGGAATTGCAATCGAAGGATTAAGGAAATTACTAATCTAGGGTTTTGATCCTAACTGGCGAACACGAAGGTATTGTGTGTGTGGATGACGGTAAGAAAGTAAGATTTAGAAGGAACAAAAGGAGGTCGTGCTGATTGTGCTCAATGAAATCACATCAATCAAACGATAAAATTGTTTTTCGCGGAGTCGCAACCATAAATGTGATCAAAGAACTCGAAAGGGGGCCGGAGACGAAGGCAGTGCAAGAAAGATAGTCGCAACGCGCGTAAGCCGTTTTCCTTTTGCTTTTTCCCAAATAGAGATCTACCTTCTATTTTTCTTTCTCGTCTACCATCTTTTTGTTTAAAGAGATCTACCTTCTACTAGATCGGCAATCGTTGTATGGATTTGTCCTAAAGGCCCATCATGTAGCTTAAGTATGGACCGGAGAAACACAGTAACTGTATGGGCTCTGTATGCAGCTCACTTAAAACTTATAGATTGCTTTTCCAGAAAGAAAAAAGAGAGAGAGAGAGATCTACCATCAACTAAATCGGCCGATCGTAGTAAAGGCTCATCATATAGGTCCTAAAGGCCCATTACGTAGCTTCAGTAAAGGATCTGACAAAGACAGTAGCTGTGTGGCTCAATATGCTGCTCACTCGAAAATTACAGGTGACAACTTTTTAAGGGAAAATTATCATGTCCTACATGAGGTTTAGTGAAATTATATATCCTACTCATAAGGTTTTAAAAATTATTTTTCTCACCTGTGTGGTTCCTCAGTTTTACTCCGTCCAAAATAAACACATCATAATAGAATTATATTGATAATCAACGTACATTAGCGCAAGAGATTAAACTAATTGTTGGAAGTTCGAATGAAGACAAATCCACCGGAGAGGAAGGAAATTGTTCTTATCCGATTGAACGAATTTAGGAAATATTCATTCACATGAGGTGTATCTATATCACGATCCAGTTGTTTCTTGTGTCGTATGCTATATGCTGATCACTGTGATCTCAGTACGATAATAGCCAGTGGTTTACATATAAGGCTTGTGACTATTGTGGTTTTGTAAGCTTGCTCTTTTTCGGCTGGATTTTAACTTATACTTCAACAATAATCGTGATTACCTGTAACGTGAGGAATTTTTTTCTTCCAATTCTAAAATAATCAACAAGTCTTGGCTCTCTCTAGCTACATTACCTGTCAATAAGTAGAATAAAACTGTACATATGTTAGAAGAAAATGTACATTACACTTATACTTATATAATAAATGTTGTACATAAAAATAACATTGTTATTAATATATCGTAAAAGTTTTAATTATCATTTTATATTTTTATTAGTTGTACAGTACATCCGAGTGTGGAGGACTGGAGTAGGGGACGGAAGGTCCTGAGTTCGAATCCTCTTACAATCCATTTTGATGGAGGAATGAAGTTTAGGCGTCGTTCGGTGATCGCGGCAAACGCAGGAATTCCTGCGAATATTTAAAGGTGATTGTGGTTAACGTATTGGTTGTGCCAACTAATGTTTTGTGGGCCCTATTAATATAAATGGTCCAGTTGAAAAAGAACCTTGTCAGCTCTATCCACTCAAAAAGCAAATCACCGTAGAGAACGGCGCCTTAGTCTCCTATTACCCAGTGGAAGGAACGGAGTGAGAAGGACAATTATGGATTCCCAAATTAAAAAAAAACTATATACAAATTTACGATAAACAATGAGGCCGGGTACTGACAAATGTATTGAAAAACTAGTCAAAAGCCGTATTATGACGTTGATGAGTAAGGTCGTTCGAGCTTACAAATCGTGAGATTTGACGATTTGCAGAAAAAGCTCCCACTTTGTAGATTAAGCTGGCTACAAAATGGGTAGTTAAGCAAATTGGACATTTCATCCAACGAGGTTTTAGCTGCGTTCAAAGCCTTAAGTACTATCCCCCATTATACAAATGAGATTAACTGTGTACCTCTATTAAGGTAAAATGGTCGTTTTTTTTTTCTTTGATGCTACTGCTACTAATTACTCCATTCCAATCTACACAACAGATCTGGAAAAGTTAACCATCACGTCCAGTTAAACAAACATGATTCAGAGTCTCACTCCTCATCCGTTGTCAATCTCAACAGTCAAGATCTAAACAATTCTTCTAGGTTGAAGAGGTCAAGGAGGAGAGGATTTCATCTCGATCTCAAACTACCACCGCTACATCTGTTTAGATGATGACATGATACTCATTTTTTTCGGTATTGAACGTGTTGGAGATGGTGATTTTCTCAACCAACTTTCACCGTGATGGATAATGAAACTTGTTGTGAATAGGAGACGATGATGACTGAAGAAAGTCATGGTTGTAAAAGTGAGGATACAATGGAAATTTCATGTACTTTATTAATGCACTAAAGAAACGGATACAAATAAAATTGTGTTTAATGTCCACATTAGCTAGCATACTTTATGAGGTAATGTCCTCAATTTTTAATGCCGTCATCGAACGACACCTAAGGATATCATATTGTCGTTGAGCCGTAGAAAAATCACGGTGATTTAACCCCGGATACGGATAGTTTTTGTTTTCAGTAAAGTCTGAAAATTTCATTTTCTTCTTGTAAAATTGACAAATTGATGAGAGGAGAGAGGAACGTAAAGACAAAAAAGAAGCGGATTCGCCTTAATGAAATTTGTTGCAAGTCAAAATGCGGATTCGTAATATAATAGGGATGGTAGAGACTGGGCAGCTCATGACTCATTGGTTTGTTTCTACAATTTATTGAAAATAAATTTTTTACATTACAAAAATATAAATACATAAGGAGAGTAAACAAATGGCCAAGGAAGGATGTTTGTTTTTCCCCACAACAAGTAAAAATTGGTAAAAATGTGTGGCGGGCAATTAGATGTGTTTGTAACGTTACTTTTATCAATGTTAATATCAATTTCAGTGTCAAATCTCATCGTTTCTCTTCTACTAATATCAATTTCAGTATTTTATTTACTTTATTTTAAAAGTTACATCTGATATCCATTTTCATCCATTTTATTAAGGCTACATTTAACAACTAATTAACCACACGAATATAGTACCTTTATTTTTAAAACCCTAATTAATTAAGATGAGAGCGGAATAAAACTAATACTAGATATAACTTTAAGCACCTTCTTTGAATGTATCTCTCAAACATTCGTATCATCTCGACATACCTATGTTAGTAGTTATAATTCCTCCGATATCTGTGGTACAAATTAAGATTATAGTACCATACTTTTCAATCTATCATAACTTACAATTTCCACTCGAGTACGTACAAGAATTGCTTTGTCAATGAACAAACAATCATTAATAGATGATGCATACATGCTCAATTTTAGCTGAGTAGAATCAAAACTTACAATTTTCCACTCGAGTACGTACAAGAATTGCTCCCTGCGGTCATATAGATTTACTAGAACCAAAAAATAGATTTGAATTTTTTTTACTAGATACCAAAACATGTCGATCCTCTAATAATCCAAACTTTTTATAGGAAGGGGACAATACCCAATATATACTACTTTTGTTTTAATTATTATAATTTCAAAATTTAATAGCCCCACTCTTTCTGTCTTCACCGTACCAAATTCAAATCCGTGACCCTCCAATTTGCTACACGAGATTCTACACTGCAAAATTCACAACCATTTATATATACAGTATCATACATACAGCGTGATCTATTACTATTATATGCAATCTTCAGACTTCCATTATTTTGATCAATCCTTCTTCCATTCCAATCTTCTCCATAACAGTTGTTTTCGTGAACCAAAGCAATAGCCGGTCAGAACCGATAATCGACACCTTCTTTGAAAATGGGCAACTGTTCACAAAAGGGATGCATTTCCAACTCTAATATTCACCGTGGTCAACCGTTAAACAAATTCGGATTCTCACGGTAAACGGCAGAATGATTGACATTGAAGGTCCGAAATTAGCCCGAGAAGTGCTCCACAATCATCCACCTGGGCTCGCTATCTTCCGGCAAAATGGGCTGTCTCTGCCGTTGTTTGGGCATGAGAAGCTCCAAAACGGGCGAATTTACTACCTCATGCCTATAAGGAATGGTACAGATTACATCCCTAAAACTAATAGAGCTCGTTGTTATAACCATTCAGCTGCTGCAGCAAGTGGTGGACGGTTTGAGACGGGGAAGAACGGAGTGTGGAGTCTGAAGCTGGCAATTACAGTTGAAGAGTTGGAGGACATGTTTACTGGTCAACTCGATGCGGAGAAGTTGATTCACCGGATGAGAATGGGACAGCAGCGAACTCATGGGAATGTTCTCAAATACTAGCTAATTGCTTATTCGTCTCAGCTTTACTGTCATTAATCCTAATTTATGGTTCGTGATGTTGTGTACCATGAATCATGTGCTACGATATGCTATATATTACATGTATGTTATAGTTAGTTCTGACGGTTGGGAACTACTAGTGTTTTCCTGTTTTGTCCTTCTACGGTTAGTCAGAGAGAGGCAAAACAGTCAATTTTCTTCTATCGCAAGCCTTATATCTAGGCTTGCTACTTTTGTAAAGATTGGTGGTGGTTTGTTTTCCAGCCTATGGGCGTAATGAAATCCTCTTTGTGATTCTTTGTTCGATTTCAAGACTTGTTGCTTCAGTTGTGGAGAAATTTTCTCATGGTACTAGAGCGCAGATCACATGACCATACCACTGATTTTCTTCTTCCGATTATCTTTGTATATGTGATTTTGCTTCCATCTTTGTCCTAGCTTTTGCGTCTTTTCTTTCTTAATTTTCCTTCGAAACCAAAATGCTGTTCCTCCCTAGACCAAGAATGGTGACCAGGAGATTAGCACCTCGCGGGGTAGTGGTAGCGGATCTACAACCATCAAAGTTGGGGGACCCTCTATACCTATCTAACACAGACCATCCTGGGTTAGCCCTGGTCAATAAATTCATTGGTGATATTGGGCTTTGCCTATTGGAAGCACCAAGTCAAGATTGCTCTCGGTGCCAAGAATAAGCTCTGTTTTACAGATGGGACCTTAAAGAAACCTATAGACTATGATGCCCGAGCTCTCAGGCGTGGACCCGATGCGACAATATGGTTCATTCTTGGATTTTGATGAGTTTAGAGAAAAAGGTTGTCAATTTCGTTCTTTTCTGTTCTTCTGCCGCACATATTTGGAGGGATTTATGTGCTCGATTTGACCAAGCATATGCAACCAGCATATATGTCTAGAACGACGTCTTGGTACTCTGCAAGGCAACGATAGTATATACGATTATTGCACCAAGATAAAGGGAATCTTGGATGAGACCGATGCGACAAAAACTCTTTTCAGTGTCCAATAAGGAGTCGTGAAGCTTTAAAAGGAATACCTAAGGTTCAAAGGTTAGTCAAGTTTTTGATGTAGCTTCATGAGAGATTATTAGACTTGTATCTAGGTTTTATACTCTGTACGTTTGTAGTTTGTAATGTAGGTTTATTACTTGTATTTTATTACCGGTCCACTGCTCCTTATGTTGACCGCGTTTTCTAGTATAAGTACTAGACCGATACTTAATTCTGTCATTCATTCAGAGATACATATACACTCTGTATTAGAGGGCTTTTCCCCTCTTCCACATAAATCAATAATATCATCACCCTTGCTAATTCGCAAGGTTTTCTCATGGTATCCAGAGCACACTCGTTTTTTCCACGTCAAAGAAAATGACGGATCCACTGGGGGAAGAAACGGAGATCCCCGCCACCCATACCAGCACCACCTCCACCATTGATTCGAGTGACCCGCTCTATGTTGCCAACACAGAACAGACCGGACAACCACTTGCATCCAAATTCTCTGGAGAAGGATCTTGGGATGGAAATGGTCGATGCAAGAAGCGTTGACGGCTAAAAATAAGATTGGCTTCATCGACGGGACGATTACACAACCAGAAAGCGGCGACACCATTCGAATGGCAGCCTGGAAGCGCGCCCGGTCTCTCGTAGTTACGTGGTTGATTTCCTCTCTCTCACCCAATATTGCCCGTAGCGTGATGTACACCAGTGATCCCAAGCAAATCTGGGACTGGTTGTGCAAAAGATTTGAAAAGAAAAACGTTGCAACTCTCCACCATCTCAAATCCCAAATCGTAAACCTAAAACAAGGTCAAGACTCCATTACAGATTATTTTATGAAATTGCACGAGATTTGGGCTCAGTACGAGATGGCGTGCCCAATTGACAGTTGTTCCTGCTGTTCTTCTTGCAAATCAACCGAGAACCAGAAGAAATTGAGAGAGGAAGAGGAACTATACACTTTCTGATGGGTTTAAACAAAAACCTAACCCACTTACGTGCGCTGATACTCGCAATGAGTCAGATTCCCTCTTTGGAGGAAATTTATTCCCTAATAATTCAAGATGAGGAGACAAGGGAAAATACCGACTCAAGAGAAGATTTGGAGCAGCAATCCGTCGCTTTAGCCGTCAAAGGAGGACCAAACTATTCTTTCGGGAAACAGAACAAAACAATGCCCCAAAAAAAAAACAAACTTGGGTTTGGTTTCAAGACCAAGGAAGACGAAATCAAGCTAATCCTACCACTGGAGTCAAGAAAGACCCGATCAAATGCTCTAATTGTGGTAAATTAGGGCACAGTCGAGATGCGTGCTGGTGGTTAGTCGGTTTCCCCATCGACACGCGAAAGGAAGAAGCGGAGGCAAAGATTGGCTCTGTGTTGCAGACGTCGGCGCAAGCGGTGAAGAAATCCAAGATTCGCCTGTTCGTGGACTCGCCCCTGACCAACTGCAGCAACTGGTTGCTTATCTCCAGCAGCAGAAGGACACTGGCGCCACTGCGAATCAAACCAAATTCGGGGATTTCACAGGTAATTTCATAACTTACCCTAATTGTTTCCCATGTTTTAACTCAAATGGCAAATCTATGACGAATGAATTAGATGTTTGTGGATTTTGGACTCCGGTGCAACTGAACACGTTAGTGGAAACCAAAAACTATTGTCTGAATGTTTCAATTTGGAAATCCAGAAACATATCATGTTTCTGATGGTAATAAGAGATGCGTAACCTCTGTTGGAATAATGTCAATTGATGGGAAAACTTGTCTGCAGAATATTCTGTTAGTTCCATCTTTCCAGTTTAATGTGATATCTGTATCTAGATTAATTTCAGATTTGAGAGTGACAATTACATTTCATGAAAAACATTGTATCATGCAGGACTCTAGAAGGGGTATATCTGTTCAGATTGCTAGAGAAACTAATGGGCTTTATGTTGTAAATCTGAGTAATCTGTATGAATTTGTGCTGAATATAAGTGATAATTCTGTGTGTTTGAATCATGATGTATCTGATGTACAACTCTCAAGAGTTGATTCTTCCAATGATTATCTTTTATGGCATCAAAGGCTAGGTCATATGTCATTAGGAAAATGAAAAAGATAATACTCATTAATATACCTAGACACCTAGAAAATCACTTACCATGCACCATCTGTTATAAAGCCAAAGCGAAGCGATTAAAATTCCCCATATCTGAGATTAAAACAACAGACCCCTTTGATCTCCTACATGTAGATGTCTGTGGTCCTATGAGGACTTAAACTTAGGAGGCCACAAATACTTTCTCACTCTCGTTGACGACTTCACTAGAGGAACATGGATCACTCTTCTAAGATTCAAATCCGAGGCCATGGAACATATAAAAACATTCGTTAATTTAGTCGAAACATAAATGAATAAACGCATCAAGATCATTCGAAGTGACAATGCCCGGGAGCTAGGAAAATCACAAGAAGGAGAGAGTTCTTTGCCAAAAAGGGCATCGTTCACCAAACGAGTTGTTCTCACACCCCCCAACAGAACGGGGTTGTTGAAAGAAACAAGGCCACATCATGAATTTGCAAGGGCTCTCCTCTTCCAGTCCGGGCTAAGTGATCAATATTGGAACCTTTGTGTAGAGCATGCTGTTTATTTGATAAACAAAATGCCAAACAAACCCATCAACAACCTAACCCCCTTCGAAAAACTCTACGGAAGGAAACCTGAATTCAATGAGATCAAGAGTTTTGGTTGCCTTTGTTACATGACCAATGTAAACCCAAACAAAGGAAAACTAGACCCAGGAGCTTCAGTTGGTATATATGTCGGCAATCCCAACAACACAAAAGGTTATAGGGTCCTCACATTAAAAGAGAACAATTTAAAAGATAACACGAGACATTACTTTCTTCGAGAACATCTACCCCTTGAGAAAACAAGGACTGGATCGAAGCTTTAGAAAGAACCAAGATAGCTTAGATATTTTCTCTCCTCCTTCTAACCAAATTGTGGAAGATGATTCTTGTACGTCTCAGTTTTCTGAGGTAAGAGAAGAATCCAATCCCACTATACAAGAGGAACCTATCACCATTGAAAGTCACCACACAGAACCCACAGATCTCAGGAGATCCACTCGAGAGCACAGGATTCCTCAAAGATACAATGATATATCCTTTCTTCAGGAGTGACCGAAGCAGATCCATTCTCTCTCATTCTTGCACAAAGACTTGAAAAACACAAGTCCTTCCAACTCACACAACAACCTAAATACCCTCACCGACCACATACCCAGTGCCACCATCCTATCTTGCTCTTTGCAACCCAATGCTAATAAACTCTTAGCCAATCTCCACAACCTCAAGGAACCCACCAATTACAAAACAGCTAGTAAAGACCTAGGTGGGTCAAAGCCATGGCTACTGAATTCGAAGCCTTACGGGAAAACAAAACCTGGACAATCGTCGACTTACCCAAAGGCAAACGTCCATTAGTTGTAAATGGGTCTACAAAATAAAGCTAAAAGCCAACGGGGACATAGAGCGGTTTAAGGCCAATTAGTGGTCCGAGGGTTTACACAAAAACAAGGTCTTGACTACGAGGAGACTTTTTCTCCCGTGGTCTAGATAACCACCGTTAGGGCCCTCGTAATTATAGCCATCAAAATGGTTGGATTCTTGATCAACTAGACGTCAACAACGCTTTTTTGCATGGTGATCTTCATGAAGACGTCTACATGACCATACCAGAAGGGATAAGAGTCAATGGTGACAACAAGGTATGCAAGCTTCATAAGTCCCTTTACGGTTTAAAACAAGCTTCTCGACAGTGGTATGAGAGGCTTGCCAAATTCCTAAAGGATCTGGGATACGACCACTCTCAAACGACTACTCCTTGTTCGTTAAGAAGAGAAAGAGTAACATCACCCTGTTAGGAATCTATGTGGATGATATCTTGGTTGTGGGGAATGACCACAAGGAAGTCAAGACCTTGAAGCAAAAGCTTAACAAGGAGTTCAAAATAAAGGATCTAGGGAGATTAAACTACTTCCTAGGGATAAAATTCCTAGAAACGAATGACGGTATGATCATGACTCAACAACAATACGTCAATCAAATTCTCCATGACTTCGATGCCCAAAACATTAAACCCTCCGTCTCTCCTCTTCCTTTTAATCAAAAGCTCTATGAGGACACCGGTTCCAAGCTAGAGAATCCAACAACATATAGATGCCTTGTGGGGAAGCTGAATTTCCTCACCAACACGAGGCCTGACATATGCTATGCGGTCCAATTCTTAAGCCAATTTCTTCACAGCCCCACTTCAGCCCACCTAAAGGCAGCCTATCATACTCTATCTTATGTCAAAGGAACCTCAGGTTTCGGATTACTTTTTAACAAAGCTTCAACCCGCACCCTAGAGGCTTACTGTGACTCAGATTGGGCCTCTTGCCCAATTACAAGAAAATCCATTTCCGGATATTACATCCTCTTAGGTGGTTCTCCCTTAAGTTGGAAATCAAAGAAGCAGACCACCATAGCCTTATCTTCCGCTGAGGCAGAGTACAAGGCCATGCGACAAGTAACAAGGAGTTAAGTTGGCTAAGCAGACTTTTAAACGAAATCGGAGTCAAGGATGTGAACCCCATACCATTAAAATGCGATAATTTGGCCACTATACACATAGCTAGGAATCCCGTTTCTCATGAGCGGACAAAACATATCGAAATAGATTGCCATTTTGTTCGTGAAAAATTGCAGGCGGGTCTCATTCAAGTCAAATATGTCCCGAGCACACATCAATTGGCGGACATGATGACCAAACCCTCACAGGTAAAAGTTATCATAATTCTTTTCATGCCATGGGCTTACAAAATCCCGAGAAGGGGTAGTGTTTTTTCTGTTTGATTTGCAGGTAAACGCACAGCTCTACCAACAAAAGGTGGTACCTCGGCTTCCGCTTACAGGAACGAAGTACAAACCTATGCTACATAACAAGTACAACAAAGAGTTCACCTTCTGCTTGGATGTCACAAAACGATGCACTCTTTGAGGGGGGGGGGGGGGTATTAGACTTGTATCTAGGTTTTATACTCTGTACGTTTGTAGTTTGTAATGTAGGTTTATTACTTGTATTTTATTACCGGTCCACTGCTCCTTATGTTGACCGCGTTTTCTAGTATAAGTACTAGACCGATACTTAATTCTGTCATTCATTCAGAGATACATATACACTCTGTATTAGAGGGCTTTTTCCCTCTTCCACATAAATCAATAATATCATCACCCTTTCTAATTCGCAAGGTTTTCTCAGAGATTCACAATGGTAAGGGGAAATATATTGATGATCCCTCCTTTTCCTACTATCGAACAAGCCTTTTCTCTCTTGATTCAGTAAGAACGTTAAAAAAACCTTACTAAAACATCGAGCTCCGATAATGAGAGTTCACTCTCTTTTTTGTGAATCAAGAAATGAAACCCTTTATGCGAAGCCAATCAAATGGGAATAGACGCGTAAACATCCAATACACCTATTGTCACAAGGCCAGGCACACGCACATTAGAGAAAAGTGTTTTTAGAAGCATGGTTTCCCTCCAAGATGGAGAGTGAATAAAGACATAGGACCCCAAGCCAACTATTGCATCGAACAGAAAGAGGAAATCAAAGGACCCATTTGGTAGCGTGTTGACAAGTGAACAAGTGAATCAGTTGTTGAATTACATTAATAAGCTGTAGGCAAGCAGCAAGAAGCCACAAAACTCTGAGTTTAACAGCGGGTTTGTTGGTGAAGATTTATATCCCTTTGAACCTTGCAATACTCATTCTGTCTTTAATGTATCGAATAAAGTTGATCATTGTGCTAGAGATTGGATAATTTGTAACGGTGCCTCTGACCACATGTGAGGTCAGTTATCTATGTTTGATGAATATGCTATTCTATTAGAATAGTTTGAGCATGTAAACAGAAACGTAAAGTTGTAACTTTTATTGATTCATTGATCAGATTGATTCAATAACAATCGCTACCTCAGTTATACATATATAGCGAACCAATTCATATACTCTAGCTAACTGATTGTAAAGTATTAAAGATAAAGGAATAAAAGATTATACAAGGTTTGTTAAGATTTTCTATCTACGAAATCCTTGTATATTCTCCTGAGAATCTTCATTATAATCTTATTATCCCAATACCCCCCCCCCCCCCGCGCAAGCCGCAGGAAAGCAAGATTACCAAGGCTTGGAGGGATACTTTCATGCATGCCCATACGTTGTATCTGCTCCTTGTATCGCGTGCCCGGCGGCGCCTTAGTCATCATATCTGCTAACTGCGAAGAAGTATGTGTATAGACGACATCAACAAGGCTTGCTGAACTTTTTCCCGTACAAAATGACAATCGATTTCAATGTGCTTCATCCTCTCATGAAACACAGGGTTTCTTGCTATATATATAGCAGACTGATTGTCACACTTAACGGGTATTGGTGCTATATTTTTCACGCCGAGCTCACTCAGAAGACAATCAACCTGGTCAATTCTGCAGTAACACGACGCAAAGATCGATATTCTACTTCTGCACTAGAAAGAGATACAGAGCCTTGCTTCCATGTGCGTCTCAGTAGGATTCTGCATGAACTGACTAAGGTATTGAACTGTGAAATTGATATCAGGCCGTGTGTTAGACAAATAGTTGAGATTGCCAACAAGACGCCGATAAACAGTAGGATCATGCAAAGGCAAACCGTCATCAGCTAATACATGTTTGCCGACCATAGGACCTTGAGTAACCTTGCGAGATTCACATCCATACTCCGTTAAAAGATCGAAGCAAAATTTCCGTTGGGACAAAATATACCCATGTGTCATGCGAATGAACTCGATCCCTAAGAAATAATGCAAGGTACCCAAGTCTTTAATCCGAAAATTCACATCCAAAGCCTTTTTAATATCATTGATCTCGTCTTGGTTACCACCTACCACTAAGATGTCATCCACATAAACAGCCAGGAAAATTCGACCATTGCCAGAATCTCTGTAAAATAAAGAATAATCATTCTTTGACTGCAAAAAATTAAGATTTCGCAAGAAAGTAGCTAGTTTGGAAAACCACTGGCGAGAGGCCTGCTTGAGACCATACAAAGATTTTTGAGCAAGCAGGCTTTGTTTCGTCCATCCACATCAAAACCATGTGGTACTCTCATATACACCTCCTCATCAAGATCACGTGAAGAAATGCATTATTCACATCAAGTTGGTTGATAATCCATCCTTTGTTAAGAGCGACAACAATGAGTGCGCGTATTATAGTCAGCTTAACAACTGGTGAAAAAGTCTCATTATAATCCAGCCCGTGGCGCTGTGTGAAACCCTTCGCCACTAACCTCGCTTTATATCTTTCCAATGTACCATCCGACTTGAGCTTAACTTTGTACACCCACTTACAACCAATAACCTTCTTACCCTTAGGTAGGGTAACAACATCCCACGTGTCATTCTGTTTAAGGGCTCGCAACTCCTCACTCATTGCCTTATTCCAATGCTCATGTTGGGCAGCCTCTTGATAGGTCGTGGGCTCAGTCATATCACCCATGGGAACAACTATATTGTAGGACAAAACGTTGTACAAGCACGGGGTGTGAGATTGGTAAGACTATCATAACCAACAAGCAAACTGTCACGTGCACTGTCACCCTTATAAACCGCTCATCCAGCACATCCTGAAACGTAGTAGTACAAACATAGTCGTTAAGGTAACTAGGTTGTGACTTTCTCGGCTAGAACGTCTGGCAGGGGCATTTTGCTCGACCAAAGGAGGCTCAACAACCGATTAGAGTGGTGCCACTCGTGTATCTTCATCAAAAAAAGCATAAGGTACATCAATTGATGGTGAATTCATGCGAGGCAAATCAACGGCATCACTCTCTGAGTTTGCTGTAAAGGAAAAAACATGCTTGTGAATTTGACATCTTTGCAAACCTCCACTGTGCGGGTATGAATACTCAAAACTTTATGTCCTTTTCTCCTTGGGTCTTCACCGAGATAAATACACGATTTGCCCCGTGGACTAAACTTTCTCCATGCCCGTTCACAATGGTCTTATAACATAAGCACCCAAAAGGTTGAATATCAGCATATGTCATCGTGTGACCGTACAGACTCTCAAACGGTGTTTTACCCTGCAAAGCCTTGGTGGGAAGTCTGTTAATTAAATAAGCCGCATGAAGAATACATTCACCCCAATAAGAAAGAGGAACATTAGACTGGAAGTATAACGTTCTCGCTGTCTCAAGTAAGTACTTATGCTTGCGTTCTACCACAACATTTTGTTGCGGTGTATAAGCACAAGTAGTATGGTGAATTATACCTTCTTTGGCAAAAAACTGCTGACCATCGTTAGAACTATACCGAGTTCTTTGGCATTATCTGTTCGAATGACTTTGATCTGTGTTTCAAACTGTCTTTCAACCATCTTAATGAAGTGTACAAGTACGTCCCATCCCGCACTTTCTGCTTTTTAAGTTGAACCCAGGTGGTTCTAGTGAAGTCATCAACAAAACAAACAAATTATTATAACCATTATAAGTATCACCTTGAACGGACCCCAAATATCAACATGAATCATCTCAAATGCCCTTTTGGTTTTGATGAACGAGCTGGTAAAAGGCAACCGTTGAGCTCTACTTTTGTAGTAGACATCACAAAAAAAAAATCGACCGGAATTTCAGAATACTTTATTAAGTGCATGGAAACGAGTTTTTTAAACGGTACATGTCCAAGCGCAACATGTAAATCTACTGCTTTAGAATAAGAAATAGATGACGGGCTTTTATTTAGAAGATCGTCGGAAACCGACTGGCCCAGGCCCAAAGTGATCTGCCCACATCTCGTCTGATCCATCTGTCGCTGGCCCACCGTTCCCTTGATCTGCAAACACCCGAGATGGACTTCAGCCTGCAAAGGGTCCAACACGTATAGTCCATGCAAGCCTCGCCCAATTCGATCAGTCCGTCTGTAGAAGGGACCTATACAAACACAGCATCTTCATCAAAAACAAGGGAACAATGGAGATCGCGAGCCAATTTCTTCACCGACACCAAGTTAAACATGAAATCGGGGACGTAAAGTACGCCGGTCAACCAGAACTGCTTCCTCAATCTCACATCGCTGACGAATTGAACGATCTGCTGTCGACCGTCAGGTAAGATCACGGTTTTCCCATCTCGGAATCGTCGCGCCAATTTGTGAAACCTGCTTTATTTCCTGACATATATATGTGGCTCCCGAATCCACAATCCACTGTCCTTCAAAAGAATCTTGTGAGCTCAAAAACAACAGTTTAGCACAATAAGAACCATTACCTGAGAAATTGCAATGGGATGGCTCCTCTGGTTTGGTTCCTGTGCTAGCACTGCGTATCATTTCTGCAATTTGTTGAATCTGTCTAGGCGTGAGACCACTATCTGTGTGCAACTGCGCTTCATTACTGTTATCAGTCCCAATTTGCTCTTCTTTCTTCACAATGCTGGCATAACCCTTTTTCCTTCTCGCGAGAACATTCTCTCGCCCGTGGAGGGAAAAACAGTCGTGCTCTGTGTGACCAACCTTTTTACAGTGGGTGCACTTTTACTTCTGATAACAGTTTTCAGTACTATGACCAGGTTTTTACAGTTGACACATTGTATTTTTCTGCGATCTGTTTCAACCCTGTTGTTAGGGTTTTTTGTGCTATCCGGGTTGAAGTTCTATGACTGTAAAAGGACATTGAATCTTCTTTTACCAGTTTACCACCTCTCTCTCTTCTTCCTATATAACCAGAGCAAATGCTTTCTCCAATTCTGGTGGTTCTTGCATTGCCAAAATATTACCGCGGATAGAAAGGTAGTCACGATTCAATCCCAGTAAGAAATGCACTAATTATCTTCATCCAGTGCCTTCTTTATTGCTTTGTTAACACCACATGTACATCCACTGCAAGAACATTTCTGTGGCGGTCGAGCTTGTTCTAACTCTCCCCAGACTCTTTTAAGCTTATTAAAATAATGCTACTGATGAATCTTCTTGTTTAATGTCTCCGAGGTCACGTTTGAGAGAATGAATCACAGCTAAGTTGTTGTGCTCATACCTTCGACAGAGAGAATTCCAAATCTCAACCGGATCATCACAATATGCACACACTCAAGTATATCAGCAGAAAGTGTGTTTTGAGCCATGAAACAACAAAAGAATTCGACCGCTCCCAAGCAGAAAACCTCAAGGTATCACTTTCATCCGGTTTTTTTATTTTTCCAACAACAAAACCATACTTATTTTTGGATTTTAAAGCTGTTGTCATATCGAATTTCCAGCCAAGGAAACTGACTCCAGTGAACTTTGGAACAAGAATCAAACCTGGATTTTCAGTAGCATGTACATATATGGGGTCGTTCACATCAATGAAGTTGTTCGATGGAGAAGCCAGATCCTTTGTCGCGCCCTTCTTTCCATTGTCATCCGCCATTGATGATGAGAAAAATTTATGCCCAAAACACCTTTATTTGACTGTGCTCTAGAAATTGGTTCAATTATCCTAGTCTCGGTATTAATAAAAACAGCAAATAGGGGGTTTAGCCGGAGGCAAGCTTGATTGTTTAGGATCAGTGCAAAAATAATAAATACAGTAAAATAAGGTGAATTAATTGATATGGATGGAAAAAGGTATCCTAGGATAGTGGGGGAATTGCCTAAATTACTTAAACAAATTTATAACCATGTCCCAATTATTTATTGTCTATTAGAGTTAATAAGGGTAAGTTACGAACTCTTAATAATAGCCTCGGTATTTTCCTACTCAATCCGGAGTGTAAATACCAAGGTTTATTCATTTGTTGTGGTACTATTGACTATCTCAAAATCATATGTTGATGGTTACCATAAAAATGCAGTAGTTTGTCGCGTAAAGTATTTAACAATATTTATTGAAACAAATAAAAGCAAGTATAATAAATGAAACAGGTAATAAATATTTATTTAAGCAACATTAGGGTCAAACCCCATCCTAGGATCCAAATAAAAATTACTCAGCCATTGACAGAAATAAAAACAGAGTAAAGATAGACATTAAAAAAGAGTAAAGTTTTAGTAAAGAAAGAACTCTATTTTTGGGAGAGTTGTTTCGCTTCCGGGCTTGTCTCCGTGATTATGTCAACCTCAAAACGATGATAAATAGGTAGAACGAAGAAAAATGAACAAACAGGCACAAGTTGATCCTGTCGGGTAGGGGCTACGCGGACACAAATCCGGACAACACCTGTCCGGGTAGGGTCTACGCGGACACAAATCCGGACACGGCCTCGTTTTGTGCAGATCGTCTTCTTCGTCTGGTTTTTCTGGAAAATGGAAGAGTTAGGCTTATTTGGTGATGGAAAATGATAGAAATGAAGTGGAGATGTGTGGTATATGGATGGAGAATGAAATTTGGATGGAGGGAGAGTGAATTTTGATGAGCCTTGTGTGATCAGATGATGGGAATTGATGAAGAATGAGCGTGGGGTGTTATAGGAGAAAAGGGGGGAGAGGACAAAGTTTATTGCAGGTGTGGGTGAAGAAAATAAGGGATGCGGCGCCTGATATGTTTGATGTAGCAGATAGATATGTTTGTAGGCGCCGTAATTGAAGAAAAACAGCGAAGGCAGTGCAGATCTATCAGTCGCGTGATTTCTGGATTCGGCGTAGTCATTTACACGTGTCCGGATTTGTGTCCGGATAGGGCCCATCCGGACGTGTCATGTCCGAGTTTGTGTCCGCGTAAGGACACAAATGTCCTGGCGAGAGTTTGTACGTGTCCGAGTTTGTGTCCGCGTAAGGACACAAATGTCCTGGCGAGAGTTTGTATGTGTCCGAGTTTGTGTCCGCGTAAGGACACAAATGTCCTGGCGAGAGTTTGTACGTGTCCGAGTTTGTGTCCGGATTTGGCCCATCCGGACGTGAGACGTCCGAGTTTCTGTCCGCGTAAGGACATAGATGTACTTTAGAGTTGTCCGGGTAGGGGCTACGCGGACACAAATCCGGACAAAACCTATCCGGGTAGGGTAGGGTTACGCGGACATAAATCCAGACACATGTATTTTGTCTCATCTTGTTCTGCAAACTTCGACAGGCTCCAGATTCTTCGTTTGAGCTCCGTTTTTAGATCCGTTTGCGCCTATGCGTTCGTCTCTTCGTCTACTTTGCTCCTAGCTTGGTTTTCCTCATGTTTAACTAATAAATCTGTAATATAACCAATAAAACCTAAACTAGAGGAAAACTATCCAAAGTGGAGAAATGAGCAAGAAAAGTGCTAATATAACATATGAAATACACCGATAAATCATGCTCATTTGGACACTTATCAATAGGTTGTCCCAATACGAGACATACAATATGTGGGTATTTCATTCAACTTGGAGGCATTCTACTCTCCTAGAGGTCTAAGAAGCAGACTTCAGTTGCTCTCTCCTCAACTGAAGCGAAGCGAAGTATCGAGCGATGTGGAGTGTGACTGCAGAACTTAACTAGATTACAAGTTTGCTGCACAAGCTGGGAATAGACAATATTCCAAATCCAGTCAAGTTTGATAATCTGCAGCAATATAAATTGCTACAAATCCTGTCCTACACTAAAGAATGATGCATATAAACCTAAACGTTCATTTTGTGCGACAAAAGTTACAAGAAGGGATGATAATTGTGGAATTTGTCCCCTCCAAGGAACAGTTGGCATACTTACTAAGGCTTTACACATAAGATCTTATCCAATACAAGTCAGACAAATGGGTTTGAAACTCTAATGAAAGGTGGTTACAGTCCTTGGTAGTGTCAAACCTTACAAAGGGTTTGTTAGGATCAATTATATATTTATATCTAAGTATATGTATGTTATAGTTAGTTTGATGATGGGAACTAGTAGTGTTTTCCTGTTTTGTCCTTTTACAGTTAGTTAGAGGGGCAAGACGGTCAATTTCCTTCTATTGTCTTATATCTAGGGTTTGCTGGTTCTAAAAAAAAGAATGGTGGTGGTTGTTGTTTTCCATCCTATGGGCATAATGAAATCCTCTTTGTGATTCTCTATCCGATCTTCAAGAATTCTCCTACAGTTGTGAGAAATTTCTCAACGTGAGCTTGTATGCCGATGACTACACAATTGTCATTTCCTTCTGAAGTAAAACCTATGATATATTCAACTATGTGAACCACCAAAGCTAAATATATTCTAATTGTAATATTTTTTGACTAGTTTCTTTAGATAAAACAAAATTGACCTTTTGTAATTGCGTTTTTACCGTCTTATAACTAATGCAATGCACAACCGTATGTATAGTTATAATTCTCCGTTCATAGTAATAAAAAGAAGCGCATACAACGGAAAAAAAATAATCAGAAACTTCAATCTTTTTAAACAACGTTTCACTGTGCAATCAAAGATTAGTATGAGATGAATGGGATAAAAAAAAAAGATTAGTATGAGATGATAAATTAAAGTGAATGGTTCCTCAAAGGAGAAAAAAAAGAACTAAAATGAATCGAACAAGTAACTTCGGTCGAAACAGAGTACAAGTTTTATCTGCGCAATAATAAAACATAAAGCCCAACTCCGGTCCTTCGTCTTTAGAGTTCACAGGTTGCGGGTTGGAGGAGCCCACTACATATCGTTTTCTTTCGAAAGGGGTCACCGCAAGCGTTAACTTCTTTTCCAAGACGGGATCGAGGTATAAAACTTTACCAATTCGAGAACCATAAACTTCCAGATGCTGCGTTGGTTAATCAGTCAGTATCACCACCACGAATCAGAGGTCCTCTATTGATCCGGTGCGATACGGTGCGGTGACTGAAGATGGGAATAATCAGTCGCAACTTCTACATCCTCATGGGGTTAGTGAACGGTATCTACATCGCTCAGAACTACAACATTCCCAATATCAAAGAGGTGGCGAGTTCAGCGATGGCGAAACTGAAGCACCTAGAGGAGAGTTATAGAAAGCCCGAGAAGAGACGATAATGAATATACCAAGTGACCTAATTTACCGATTTTGTTACTAGGGTTTCATTGATTATTATGGATCGAATCATTTGGCGCGGTGAAGGATTGTAATTTTTGCTGGTTCAAAAGTTGGCTTGTTTGGTTTCTACTTTGTTTTTCTGGTTCAGTTCGATAATGACGATGTATATATTTGAGCGCAAGACAAGGGCTATTCTACGAGAGAAGCGCAGATATACTTCAAAATTATCTAATCGTTACAAAATTTTTGCCCTTCTCTGCTTCACAATCTGGAACAAGTTCAAAATCTTCATGGGGACCGTTGGTGGCACATACATCGCCCAGAGCTGCGATCCAAAAGCACTTCGATGAGATTTAGAGAAACAGAGAGACGATGATAGTAGACATCGGGTTGGTGCCAATTTTACCCGTTTTGTTTCTAGGGTTTCATTGGTTGGGGATGGATTGAGTCAACTTGTGTCCCTCCTTAGTTATCATTGATTCTTTCAAAACTTGTGGGTATGGTTAGTTGGCTTGTTTTTACCCATTACAACAGCAGTCTAAGATTGTACAATCTCTAATTTTAGATAAAATTAGATTCTATTAGAGAACAAAAGGAAATATTAGTTGGTCAGCGAATGAGATTCAAATTTTTATGGAACCATTAAATTTTAGTTGGAAGTGTTTTAGCTATTTATTTAGGTAATTGATTATTTATCGGGTAACCTTATGACTTTTGTAAAAGAAATTAATTATAATGATATCTAATGTGGTTTTTTATAAAATAAAATGTTTTATTTCTTAGTGACTATAAATTGTAAGGAAAATTAATTTAGGAACATGTCATAAGATGCCACTATATTTTTGGCTAATTCATGAAATACCACTAAAAAAAGAACGTCATAAAATGTCACTATATTTTGTAAAAGCCAATGAAATGCCATTATGTAATTGACCAGACAAAAAAGATAAAAAATACCTTTATTAGTTAATAAAATACTTTTAAAGTTCACAATATGCTCTCGGTGTTAAAAATTCACTAAAATTCAAGAAATTCAAAATACTATAAAATATATTTAAAATATTATCAAAAATTATCAAAATAAAAAAAAATATATTAAAATCATAAAACATTGTAAAAGTAAATATTTCTTAGATTTTTTCTAAATTATTTAGTACCAAAAAAGAATATAAAGTTTTAAACATATAATTTAACCTAATTTTCTACAAATTTAGACTAATATAATGTCATAATTTATACCAATTAATTATCATAATTTATACCAATTAATTACCATATTCTTTTTTATAATTTTTGTAATTTTTTATAATATTGAAATATTTTCTTATAGTGTATCTATATTTTATATTACTTTGAATTTTTTGTGAATTTTAGTGAATTTTTTAACATTTAGGGCATATTGTGAACTTTAAAAGTACTTTGGAACCAGTAGGGATATTTTTATCTATTTTTCTTTTGGTCAATGATATAGTGACATTTCATAGACTTTTACAAAAATATAGTGATATTTCATGACTTTTTTTTTAGTGGTATTTCATGAATTAATCAAAAATATAGTTACATCTCATGAAATTTCCCAATTAAATATCAAAACAAAGCGAAAGAGAATGAGTACATTTGTGGCAAAGGTTGGTATTTACCAGCATTAGCTATCAAATTCTGAATTAATTTACCATCAAATAAGGTCAAGTGAAAAGGAAAAATTTAGACTGAATTGTTACTACGAAAATTTGTTTCAATATTATGGATTAGTGGTTTCTTGTAACACTCTCGATGATGTGATGTTAGTCAGGGGTTGTGACCTGTTATCATGTTCATAGTCGGTTTGTGATAGACGTAGGAGTTATAATTAGGGATGGAGCCGAATTAGAAATGTGGGAGGTAGGGGTAAAGTCAGAATTATGAAAAGTTTAGGTTTTTTTTATTAAATTTTCTAAAAAAAAATTTACACTATAATTTTGTATCTGTTCCACCTGACCCAAACCCGATCCATTGTCATCTTTAAAATAATTTACTTTGAATAATAATTGAAAGTTTGGTATAAATTTGTAGAAAAATTGATATAAATTATTTGTTTAAAACATAATATTTTTAGTATTTAATAAATTTTAAAAAATGAAATACTTATTTGTTTTAATATTTTATGATTTTTTTTATTTTTCAACTTTATATATTATTTTATATTTTATTGTATTTTGATTTTTTTTTAATTTGTGTGAATTTTTAGTTTAGAGTTATGAATTTTAAAAAATTTTATTAGTGAGTAATATCTTTTTTCATCTAGTCAATAATTTAATGACGTTTCATACATTTTTATAAAAATATACTCCCTCCGTCCTGAATTGACCGTCTTGTTTACTATTTGGATATGTCATTTGACTTCAATTTTTAACATATAAGATAAAATAATTTTTAAAATTTAAGTTTTGCATATGATTCTTTACATGTTAAACTATATATCACAAATTTTAGTTTTATAAAATTATTTTATCTTATATGCTTAATATTAAAGTGGAAAAACGTGCCATAAAACAAACAGGACAGTCAATTCAGGACGGGGGGTAATGATATTTCAAACTCGGTTTTTTCACACCACTTTTTTCATGCACGGCCGGTAAATAGTGTTGATTTTATTAGGAAAAATAAACACTGTTACAGTAAGTAAAAAAATGTTCCAGCCTTCCAGGTATTGATTTCTTCGGACGGGGGTCACTGCGAGCGTTAACTTCTTTTCCAAGACGAAATCGATCTACAAAATCCCAAAACCGAGATTCGAGATTTTCAAGAACCCTAAATCCCGCCTTCTTCATTCAGGCAGTATCCCAGCGCGAATGAGAGTTCCTTTGCTTAGGAGCCCTGACCTAACCTGGTTATAGTCAACTCGACGATCTAATACCCAACAACCTGCTCCGGTCCGGTCTGTTGCATTGAAGTCCGGTGCGGTGACCGAAGATGGGAATTATTAGGAGTAGCTTTCACTTGCTCGCGGGGACAGTGGCAGGCATCTACATCGCGCAGAACTACAATGTTCCCAATATTAATAAGCTCGCCAACACTGGGATCGCGATGGTGAAACACCTCGAGGAGAATTACAGGAAACCCAAGAAGAGAGACGATGATTAATACGGGAAAGCCAATAAGCTCGCCAACATTGGGGTGATGGTAATTTTACCGATTTTTGTTTCTAGGGTTTCATTATTGGGGATTGAATCATGTGGTTAGAGGGTTTTTTTGTCTAGTTCGCGTTGCTTGAATTATGACTGTACGATTAGTTGGTTGGAATCTTCTTTGTGTTGGTCCAATTTGATGTATATGTTTGAGTATTAGACGAGGGGTTTCTTCTGAGAGAAGTGGATACTTGAAGATTATGTACTCGTTACTTGAATTGTTAACCTTCTTTTCTGCTACTACACTCTGATAATATCTGAATACAAATTATTATTGGTTTCATATCTTCCTCTTGAACAGAAAAGCAGTTCTTCTACATCTTTGGTTGGGAACATCTTTGTCTAATTGCCTTTTTTTCTGGATGGCTGTGAGCAGTGGCATAAGTTCAGTGTTCTCAGGCCATACATGTTTCTTCACTATTCTATCTTCTTGATTAATGAAAGAGCAAACACAAAACCCGATCAATGTTGAAACAAGTCACTCCGTATCTAAAGCTCTAATCACCACTCTTCTAATGGTGTAAGCTTCATTTACAACTGATATAAATACCAGAAACAGTTTCTTCATCACGAATCTCGGATTTTTCTGAGAGTGCTTGTTCAGCATAACTTTAATATTGTAATCTGAGCTGGGAATTTATGAAGCCTAATGGATCACGATATTTGGAAATTTTGCCTACTTGCATCGCACGAATTGATCTACATTATACACTGTACAGTAAGCTTGCTTGATGCAAGGGCTGCTAAGTTTTGTCCACATCTTGGTGATGATATAGTCGCTTATATTGATAATTCTCTGGTGTACCCTACTTCGCTTGTTATAGTGCTCTGTTTACTCGTGAGCCTTCAACTTGAAACCCTTATCAGAAATGTTCTTCTTGTTCAACCTAGCTCCGTTATTTATACATATTTTTTACTCCATTTGTAAATTCACTTTCCGATGGCTTCTACTTTGCTGAAAGAGTTGCCAATTACCAGGGGTGCAGTTAAGATGAAGGCTATTCATGTTCTTGTTGAGCAAACCAGTATCAATGCGCATCTCTCAAACAGATATTGAAAGGAATACTGTTACAAATAGCCATTCTAACTAGCTGAAAGAGCAATGCATAGCTTCAAGCGGCTTGGATATTGATTATGTTTCTTTATTTCTTCTCAGTTTATCTGAAATTCACCTTTCTGCACTTACACAGTAGCTACATTACTTACCATTGGCTTACAAATGCCCTGCTGTTTGCACTGCACTCAACAGAGATAAGCCGTGCGTCTCTGAATTTGGCAGAGTTGCACCTAGAGCAAAAAGATAAAATATGACATGGAGGAAGAGAACTTGTGTCTAATAAGAGAAAGATTGTGAAAAGAATAATAAAATAGTATTATGTTAAGAGTGAAATCCATTCTTATTGTTGTGGTTGCTCTTACTGGCTTATATTCACTTTGACCGCACTGTTTTTTTTTAACATTTTCTCACTTCATTAATAAATATATAAAATATAATGATTTTATAAAAATAAGTTTTACAATATATAGTTTTTATATAAGAATTTCTTAATACTTTGTAAATTTTAGATTTGTAATAATATTTATCTATATATAAATATTAAAATCAAAGGATAGTCCAAATAATAAAAATAACAATCAAATAGGGATGGAGAGATATATATGTCTGTTACTCCGCTTGTGATGTGAACCTTCGAATGCATACATATTTCAGATCATGCTCTTTCTTCCTTTTCATGTCAACTCTTTTGCTCATTTGCTCCGCAGTGTAACTTTACAATTAGATTTGGGATGTTGTAATCTAACTTTTTGTGGGCAATACTTTCAAATCTCTTCTGGTCTTCTGAACAATGTACTCTCTGTATCTATAGCAAATGGTAATAATACTATTTACATTTTTCGCATTGTCCTCTTCTAAAGTGAGGATGAGGACCCACCCACATGAGCCTGAGGCTCTATCTTAGCCATTGATAGAGGGGAAGTAGAAAGACTGGCACCTTCTCAGTCGAGACAACTCATACCCACAAAAGATTGCGGACTGTATATGGTCCGGTCCCTCTATAAAAAATCAAAAGGGTAAGTCTTCCATATCCAGGAACTTTTGGAACTGACAGTAACAAGCATTTCAATGTCACCTGATCTCTATTATATTTTGAAGTTGCTAAACTGATGGTAAAATTTTGAATTGATAAATCGAAAATTAAGTAAACTATTATTTAGAATAAATAATCTGAAAGTGGAGTTAGGAGCACAGCAGCCGATCTCAAACATAGTGAGGTTATTTTAAGGTCTACAATTCATAGAGGATTGAAAAATGATGACGACAATGACGATAATGGCGCCATAAATCTTTACCGAACTTCACGTTAGTACTTTTGTAAACGCACATGTTACAGGTACACCAAACGAGACACATACAGAGAGAGAGAGAAGAAGCAGGCAGCTAGCTAGGCTTCGAGGATAGTTGCTTGATTGTATGGATAGGACAAGAACACATACCTTAAATTAAAAAGTATAACAACATTGGTGTATAATTAAATGTATTAAACATACCAATCAACACTCATCTCTCCCCCAAAGGATTATTAACAATACAATTTTCCCAACCACCAACAGATCTCTGAAAGATATCGTTTTTCAACGAAAACTGACCCCTCTTTTCATTATTTTTCTTATAGAAGTAGCCAACATAATCATTTTACTAGTACACCACTGAATAAACAAACTCAGGAAAAATTATAAAGAACAGAAGAGCTGTCACTGTAAACACTTGCTACTAATACTTTAATTTCTGGGTCCATCATTTTGCTGTCAATATCATAGAGCCAACTACATAAACTACTAATATGTAGTATCAACTTGCGCCAATAGTTTTTAACAAAATTTCAACCGGATGAATAATAAAAATGGGTGTATTAGCCTTTTCTATATTACTATTACGTATGGAAATTTAAAAAAAGAGAAATAGAAAGAGGCTTGAAAGATGATGGCAAAACAATTGGACAAAAAAGTTGTGTATACTATATATTATAATTTGTTTAAAAGGTACTACTCAATCAATTGGATTATCAAATACATACCCATGTGGACTGATTAGTGTATGTCTAGGGTTTACTGATATTTTAATGACCACCACCGCTTTATTACCAAATTCAATGAACAAAAAAGACAAGTCCAACATCTTAGGTTGATAATTTATAAGTAGAGGTTATTCATTCATTCATTACCTGTCTTAATTTATAACGAGGTGTTCGTATTTAGGCAAGACATTCTGATTTTCTTTTTTGCATTTACAAGTATAAACTAAACAGCCGCACACAACGATTCATCAATTTAGAACTAAAAGCTTGTGAATCAATCCATGAAACAACAGGTTCTCTGCATCTTATCAATGAGAATGACATTCATTTCAAATATAGGTTCCTTTCACAATTTTGACACAGTTGTCAACTATATGTTATATATCCAAAGAAACAGTTTACTCATTTCTCAAAAACCGTAAACAGTCATCAATATTGTATCAATAAGTACTCTCACAAAAAGTATAAATAGTCAACAGTCACAATCACACTCACGATCAACAATCTCTTCCGAACAAGGCAAGTCTATTGTTCAACAAAACTCTTTCCAAATAGGCCATGCACTTAAAAGGCAAGAACCGGAGCCAATCAAAACTAACAGAGATAGCAAGTACGCCAGTTTCACAGAGTCTAGCTCAAACGAAGTCTAGCCAGCTTCTTTATGCTAGAATACTCTCAAAACTATGAAGAGGGTTCCCACTATTACCATCACAAAATGCATAAAGAAAGCATTACACGACATAATGCACATCGAGGAATCAGCAAAACCAAGTATACAATGAAAGCATAAGTATACAGTAAGATAGTCTATATTGCCATGATTTTCTCAGACGCTTATAAATGTGGTTACAAACCGTCTTTGCAACCAGCTCATCACATTGCATCATAAGTTCCAATGCTCCCAGAGAGAAAGAAAGAAGCATCATCTTGCAAATTTAGGCTACCCAAAATATCAGGAAAAAGATGTAGTACACTACTAAGACTGACCAATCCGTGGTACTGTTTCAATTCATTACACAGTTTAGAAATCAAATTAATCTAAGCAAGTAGTAGGCTATTTCATCAGCGAGGGAAGATTCACTTGACATTAAATCATCCCAATATGATCGACCCTAATTCCACTGGCAACATTACCAACTTAAACATTTTTTTTGGCAATTAACCAGCAGAGATCAATCATCAGCAGAAAACAACATCAAATTTGACAAGTAATGTACTCTTGATAGAAGAACCAAAATGTACTTTTTGAGCTGCCTTCTAGCACCGCCATGCGTAGGCAGCCACAATCTCTCGCCTCTGCCAGGTTAGAACAAGAGAACCACCTTGTCGCTGCTCCACACGAAACCCTCTCCCGACATTTCTCTTCACGAGGTAATCCCCCTGTGCTTCGGTGAAATTGCTAAACTGCAATGGCAATAGCCCAGTAGAGACAAAAAGGTGTCTCCAATGTGGCATCTTATCTGGAGCTTGGAGTCGACCCAGCAGAGCACTTTCAATCCTAGGTTGAACAAAGAACTTCTCAAATTTGTTGACAACATCAGTAGGTATACCAAGTCCATCCAAGGATTCTAATAGATTGACAGAAGCATCAAGGGAGTGAATCACATGCTGCGGGAAGGGCAAATCCCAACGGTCCGAGCTACGGTCCATGGACACGATAATTTTAGGTGAATTCTGCTTTATGAACCGGAGAAGGGAAGGGAGTACATAGGGACAGCTGGAACATGACCAGACAGGGAAGTTAACAGCCATAGTTTCATTGTTGTCAATTGGTCTGAAACCCGGGAATGAAGAGCTAGCAGGATCAAACGATTCAAGACTAATAACTTGGAGATCAAAGGAAATACCAACTTCAGTAGCAAACTGGCAAAGATTATCACGAACTAGTGCAAGCTCAAAAGGGTGACTTCTAGCGAGAGAGGCAAATGCTGTGATTTTCAAAGTGGGTGGAGAGCTGCCTCGTTTCCTAAGTGGAAACTCTTGAATGAAAGATGCCCACTGGGCACCACATCCAATGTCAAAGTCCAGGATATGAACCGGAGTATTATTAGAGTCACCACCGCCGCCGCCGCCACCAGCACACTACCACTGACAGCTTCAAGGATAGCTTGAGTTGTAGTGAAATTCATGAACTGTGAGATTGGAGAAACCTCAGAGAATACCTTGTACGAGCTCAGCTTGTGGACGACATCAAAGGGAGTCAGGCACTTGGGGGGAGGACCTGCAACTGGGTTGCTTGATAGGAGCAGTAGTAGAGCTTCCTTCACGTAAAAGCAAGCCCTTGATAGAGCTGGCTTCATGACATTACTGCCAGAGGATAATATGAAGGAGAGCTGGTGATTGAGCCGCGCCAATATCTCTTGCGCGAGGGAGAATTTCCCAGAGTGTATCAGGTCAGCCGCCTTATAGAGCTGTTCAAGATAAGCCTGGTCCTGGTGGAATTGTTGTTGATCATTATTCGGGTGAAACTCATGGTGGGTCTGTTGTTGGGTAACCGGGTACTCGGTACCAACCCCAGTTACCATCTTAGGCTTTGATGACAACAATAAAGGAGGCTTATGTTCCAGGCTTGGTGAGGAAGCAAAATGGTGAGGAGGCAAATTACTACCAAATATGGGAATCTGCTGCTGCTTTGGAAACAAGAGGGTGTGAGTGGGATCAACTGGGCTTTTTGAAACCTCGCCCAGATTTGAGTCCATAGGTGAAGCACCAGAGTTGTGGCGCTTCAATGGAGGTTGAAAAGGATGTTCTTGTTGCTGACAATAAGTTGCTGGATGAAACAAAAGCTCTGTGTGATTCTGTGGCGGATTCAACAGCAATTGTTCTGGATCGAAAATCTGAGGCTTCTCATCATTGAGATGATTGAGCTGTTGTGGATGGAACATTGAATTTGCACCCCCAGGGTGCAAAGACACTGGAAAGGAAAGACCGGTTGACAGAGGAGTGACAACACTGTTGCTCAAAACATGGCTTAATTCATTGGCAACCATGGCGCCATCCATTCTAACAGAAGCCAAACCTGAGCCAACATTGGACGACCTCCCCTCTTTGTCGCAGAGCCCAGAAAGATTAGACCCCATTTCACAACTGGTATCAATCAGGGGGGCGGCAATGCTCTCCAACCCGAGCCCGCCATTTCCCTCAAACTCAGAGACATTACCGGATTGCAAGAAGTGTTTCAATCCACAACCAAGTTCATCACTCTCGCCCATAATCCATGGCAGAAGATTCCCATCAGCGCCTGAAGAATATAATCCACCCCATTCTGCACCCAATCCAGAACCTTCACATCCGCCTCCACCACCTGCCAGTAAGGTAGTGACAGAGTTGACAATGCTCGGCCCATCTCGAAGAGTTCGGAGCTCAGGGTTCCAGGTGCCGCCCTCTTCTGGTGCCCCACCGCCACTTCCACCTCCAGAGGCGGGATCAGAATCACGCGCGCCGCCGCCGCCTCCACTAACATTGAAGGAGGAGAGCGTTGAGGTGGAAGTGGGTGAGCTAGGGCTACGCCTCTTGAGATTCTCAATCGAGCTAGTTCTAGTCCCAGTTTCTGTATTAGGTTTGCTGCTGTTAAAGCCTCCTCTTGCTACTGTATGCTGTAGTTGGTGTTCTAATTTTTCTTCGGGGGTGGTGGTGGGTTTCCACTTTGGAGCTGAAGCTGAGATTTGAGAGATAGTAATACCAGAGACTCCTTCACCCACGCCCTTGCCTTGGAAATTGTAGGGCAAAGCAGTCATCTAAAATCAACAACCCGAAAGGAGGGAGGAGAGGAACAAAAGAAAAAAAAACACGAAAACCCAAAAGATAAAAAAAAAACAAATTAAACACGACCCAGATGTTGAAAATTTGCAATTTCAACCAGATTTGAGAAGGGGGAATGGGTAATAACAGAATCAGCAGCAAAGAGAAGAAATTTATACAGAAGGTTTCAGAAATTGAAGGTACCATGGTGCAAATTAATCCTCTTTCTCTCGGCTTGTCACACTTTAAAACACCATTAGCGAGAAAAGGGAAGGAGGGAAGAAGCGACGAAAATGAAATCTGGAAGCTGGGTTTTTTGCTGGCTACGGGGGACACAGCTTTCTCACTCCACCAATCTTCTCGGATTTTGCCATATCTTCTCCTTTCTTCACCAACATTTCAGCTTCAAACCCTTTCCCTCCTCTTGTTCTCCACCTTCTTCTTCTTCTCGTCCTCCTTGTCTCTCTCTCCTCTCTCCTCCCAAAAGAGGAGAGCTTCCGCTTCTTTTGTGGGTTTCTCTCTTTCTTTCCTTTTCTTGTGATATATTTTTTGCCTGTCCTTCTCTCTCTCCTCTCAATTTTCTTCTACTCGCTTTCGTTCTTTTGTGTAGTCTACACAAACTGTAGTGTCTCTTGACAGTACAAATTACCCACCCTTCTTCTCCTTCCACTTCTTCTTCTGTGCTGTTGCTCAGCCATGGATGGATGCGTGCATCATAAAAAAGGGAGCAATAAAGTGTCCACTCAGAGACCCCCCCATGTTTTCTCGCTCCTCGTCCTCCCTCCCAATTCCAATTTTTTTTTCCCTCTTCTCTTTCCCTCTCTCGGTCTCTCTCTCGCCTGTTTCCCTCTCTCTCTCTCTCTCGGTCTCTCACTCTCTCTCTTTCTCTCCCTTTTTTTCTTTCTTTCTTTGCTGAGGATTTGTGTCCGCTTCAACTGGTAGAGACAGACAGGCTACTTCTGCTCTCGCCTTTCCTACAGTTCAGCTGGTTGTCAATGAGGCTCTCCTTTTACAGCAATATAAAAAAAATGTAATCAATAATAAAAATAAAAGAAAAAGAGGGCCCGTTCAGAAATTACTAAGATACCCGTGACAATAGTGAGAGACTCACTTTGGACTCCGGTTTGGGTGAGATTAGTAGTAGTTTTTTTTTTTTGTACATATGGAGTTGAAAAGGAAATGGTACATCGTCACAGAAGGTATCATGATTTTGACACAGCGAAAGGTACACATCGTATAATTATACGTTTAGGAATGTTACTCAAAATCATACAATGGACATATGTTAATTATGTTTAACCGTAATGCTCTCGAATATCTGGACACTTCAAACTAGTGGTTTTCTACAATTTGGAAGTTGTTAGTGACTTATAATACAAATGACCTCTTTAGGTTATTAATACTTTTTAACCCTGAAAGGTAGAGATATCTGACTATGGACCCTAAACATTAAGCCTTCGTTCGGTGTTGGCATATTTTATGGTATAAATTGGTAGGTTATATGGGTCTCACATGGGTCCTACATTTTCTTCCAATAAAATATTATCACGTATAAAACAGCTACAAAACAGTCAGACCAAAGCAACTGCAAAACAGCTATGTCAAATAGAGTCTAACTCCGTCATTGTTGACGCTAATCAATGCTTACATGTCTCCTTACATTTATTAATATTGTCACGTCTTAGGCTCTGTTCAATATGGTTGTTTTGTAGCATATTAGGGTAGTTGTATTGCGCTGACATATTTGTAGCATATTTGTTGGTTGTTTTGTGCTAACACATTAGTATAGCATATTTGCTCACATAAGTAATTAAGTTAGTTATGCGTAGTGTGTTTAACATTTTTTGTACTACAACTATTAATACTTCTTCCGTCCCTGTTTGACTGTCTTGTTTACTATTTGAGAGTGTCGTTTGACTTCAATATTTAACATGTAATATAATACAACTTTACAAATTTAAGTTTTAGAATGGAATCCTTATATAAAAAACTACATATTATAAAACTTACTTTTAAAAAATTATTTTACCTTTTATGTTTAATATTGAAGTGGAAAAATATGTCAAAAAGAAAACAATGGTCAAAATGGGAAGAATGTAGTATTAAATTACCGTTTAAAATTCTATTTCGTAAAAAATAAATACATTAACTTGCAACAAATGTTATAAGATCAGTAGTTTGTTGTTATCAAAGGTTCATCCACATTCAAAGCTTTATAAACTCTAGTACGACAAAGTTAATTAGTTAATAGTTTATATAAAAAATATAAGTAAGAAATAATAAAATAAAAACATGATAATTAATTAGTTCAATTTATTATTGTATACATCATAAACTAATGTTTTTATCATAAATCAACATGTAATGTATGTTAGTATGTTTCCATTTTAAGGGGCCCTATTATATTTTTAGTTAAAGTTAATTAGTTAATATTTTATATAAAAAATATTAGTAAGAAATTATAAAATAAAAATATGATAATTAATTAGTTACTTTATTAATATATACAATAATGGTGGCCACGGTTCCGGTTCCACTGGTTCCACTTCCAGAAAATGTGTATTCGGATTCGGAACCGTTCTGGGCGGTTCCGGTTCCAGGACTTTGTATTCGCTTCATATTCGCTCAAATCAACAGTTCCGACCGGTTCCAGAAAGATTCGATTGGCTCCAGTTTCTTTGTTTTAACTCAAATTTTAGATCTGTTTGCACGCACACGTTGCTCTTTTCATCCACTTTACTCCTAGCTAAGTTATTCTTCAATTTTATAATCTTAAATGTGTAAGAACCAAAGACTTAAATTTTTGTATTGAATTTGCAAAAATTAAAGAGCAAAGCAGATTTTATTATATGATTCACTGGCTCGTTAAAACCTTATTAGGTAAAAACCCATTGGGAAAACCCTAATAAGGAAAAAGAGTACAGCTACTAATAAGTTACAAGATTTCAATTTGGAAGTCTTAAAAGATTACATGGAAAGAAAGTAATACTGGTACATTCTAAAAGATTACAATACAAAATAGAAGTCTTAAGTGGTGTTGTCCCCATTCATCTCGTACCAATCATCATGTTGACCGGGAGAGCGCGCGGCCGAGACCCAAAACGACGTCGTTTTGGACTGATTCCAATGGCTACTTTGGCCAGTTTCTGGGCGGTTCCGGTTTCGATCCACCGGTTCCCGTTCCGGTTCCACGGTTCCGAATCCGACGGTGAATCCAGGCGGTTCCGGTCCGGGACCGGTTCGGTCCCGAATCTCAAAACTTGTATTTGGATTCGATTCGCAAGGGGCGGTTCCGGTTCTGAATCGGTTCTGACCCGGTTCCGGTTCCAATTGGTTCCGGGTAGAACCGGATTCAGTGGCCACCATTAATTATACAACCTATAAAACAATGAACTAATTAATAGTAAAAAAATATGGCTTAAATATTAATGTATGTATATATGTAAAATTAAATATTGAGATTTTTTACTATATGTTTTATAAAAATGAAATATTAGCATTAGAATATGGTATTGGTAATCTTAAAAACAACTAATTGACTTTAAAAATATTTATGGTAAGACGGGAAAAGACGAGCAACATAAATGTGGCATAATGTCAAGTGCAAATATGCTCTAAACAAACGGACGGAATGAAATATATCAAAATGTGGCATTTAGGCCAGACTCATTTATGCCACGTGTATGCTGCAAACGAATGAGAACTTATAGTTAATGTGCAGCAGACATTGAATTATTATTATTCACCTCTGGTGAGTATATCACTCTTTCTAATTTCTATTCCAATCCCTACAAATCAATTAATTCTAAAATCTCTTTACTACACGTGACACACTTTTTTCAACTTGTTGTAGAAAGATTTTAGGGTCAATCGATTTTTGGAGTTAGGAACTAATATACATTAGAGAGAGAGAGAGAAACGTAGAGCGTGTGAATAATAACAATTTAACATCTACCGCACATTAACTGTATGACGTGGCAACATCATTATAAATAAACATGGATTAGTGTAAAAAATGACAAGAATACTGTCCACAGTTAGGTATCCCTTAACTTCGAGGGGGGGTTAAAAATTATATTGATAATTAATGGGGGTCATTTATATTATTGTCAAACCTAAATGGAGTTGTGAGTAACTTACTCTTTCAATAATAAAAACGACAACTGATGGAGAAATATGTGACTACTTCTACCACATAGGCAGTGTACCTATCGTTTTGCGGGTATAGTGATTAAATGGGGTTGTCGATCTCAGGGACCTCGTCTAATTAATTGACAAATATTTGATTAACTGGGAAATTAAGTTAAACTAAAGAAAACAGGAAATATCACTTTTTTTTTCGGTTTTGATTGATTGATTAAAAAGAAACTAAACTACAAGGAAAAATAGAACAATTTAAATAAACACAGAGGGATTTAAAGAGTGGTGAATGTGATAGATAGAAAAACGCATCCCGGGTTGTTTGCTTACCTATTCCTTTTATATCTGTTACTAAATCCTTTCTTTAATTTTACTACAATAACTCAGAAACTTTAATTAATTCATTAACGACTAAGTATAATGAATCCTAACCAATTGTTAGACCTAGCAGCAGGCTAATGCTCTAGACCGGACACAATTAATCGCATAAAGAGCAGTTTCTATTGGAGTCTAATTAACCTATAGGCGGGATCACGCTTCTAGCTGTTAATTAGGTTCAACTTCCTTCGTCTAGTTATTTATCTCAGCTCTCGCATTTTAATAAAATAACTACAAGGGTTGTTTTAACTACCGGCCAAATAATTTAAACACTTGAAGGACAGGAATTGAACTATTGCAGTTAACAGAATTTATTTGAAAAAAATACATAACAGAATTTAGGAAATAGGTTCGCTTCCCAACCCGGGAAGCTAAAATACTTACTCGCTCATCGTTACAGAAACAGCGATAACAAAAAAGGAATGCATTAAATAAATTAAAGTAAGGGTAAGAGATAACTCCAGTTTAGAAGTTCACTCCGGATCCTTGCTTCAACTTCGTCTTGCGTTGTCCCGTCTGCTAATTTATTTCTGTAGAGCTGGTGCGTAATAGTGGAAATAAAATAAAGAGCGGGATGTATGTGTTACGTGGGAATTTAATGGAGTGGATGGATGATGATTTTTGATGAAGTGAATGGAGTGCGATCGTGGGAGAATGCGTGGGTGAACGGATTAATTCGTGGACTGATAGATGAATGGATTGTCGATGACTGGATGATTTTTTAGCAAGCAGAGTGTGGGTTTATATAGGCGGAGGATTTCAGAAACAGACAACGGAGAAGTGACAGGGACTGTGAGCTAGTGAGTAGATGGCGGTGGAGTTGGTGCAGATCCGTGAAGATTGCAGTCAGAGATTTCATCGGGCAGAGCAATTGATTGCAGAGACAGTCACGCGTGCACAAATTAAGGTGGGCGACCGTCTGCAATTAATGAAGGTAGTTCGATTGCGGCGCCGCGGAAGAAGAAAACTCTGTTCGGTGTCGAAATTCTGTTCTGGTCGCGCCTTAACAGGCGGTTGCCCCTTGTCCCGTCCGCCTGATAAGAGGCGGTCGTCTCTTGTCTCCTGCGCTTGTGTGCTGTCCGCCCGATAAGAGGCGGTCGTCTCTATGCGCCTCTGTCTCTTGTCCGCATGTTATGAGGCGGACGCCTCTGCGCCCTCCTATCCGCCTGTTTTGCCGATGTACAAGTATATTATATATGTATATATATACGAGTGTTGTCTAATCTTGAATCGGCTCCAGATTCTTCGTTATAAGTCTGTTTGACTCGCCGTTTGTTGCGTTGGAAAGCTTATGAAATAAACTATTTGATTCCAACACTTTTTCCTACATTTAACACATAAAATATATCAATTCATATTAAAACATAAATCTAGGAAAATCATAAGATAAGTGAGAAATATTACTTAAAATACTACAAATTGTAAGGTAATTAAACCCTTAAAAGTCTATATATTTCGCACTTATCAACAACACAATTGATAATTGATTTCAAATTGGAAGTATGTTTAGATAATGAACCCGGGTTGCCCCAAAATTGAGCAACTCTCATGTTGATTTAGACAATATTCAATAGCTTAGTTCCAGTAGGACTTAAAGCCTCGTTAAAGAGGCAATTGGTTTATGGTTTTTAGATAGTTACAATTTATGTAGTTTTTAAGGAGTTATTTTAAATTGTTTTTGTATGTTTTTGACATAAAATGGTTATATTTTAGCTTGAGTTTTATTATCTTCATAAATAACATGGGTTAGAGAATGTATAAACTGTCTTAATTATTAATAACACTCATGACAAATGATAGATAATGTCTTTTTTTTAAACTACCAACCACTTCCATTACTCAATTAAACACATAGAAAGTACATAGAGCAGTAGTTAGTAGCTTGAAAAAGAAAACACAATCATCATAATCTTGATGTTATTCACAAACCGTTCTCGCAGAAAGGATGCATGAGCAAAATATGGAGCAAGCAATCTATACGGACAAATTAATTGGCCTTAAAAGCCTGATCAACCTCATCGAAGAAAAACCCATCATCAAACTAGTGAACCTACTAACTGGTAAAGATTCCAAAAAGACTAGCAAAGTAAAAGCTAATTACATAGTACTTAACATACATAAACATCCCTAACGCACCATACACCTTAATTGAAAAAACACATGGAAAATAGCACCATCCACCGGCCGTAGATACAGAGAGACTAGAAAAATTAAGCAAGCAATAGAGGAGATACGCTTCTCCTTTACTGCGTTGTTAGTCCATCCATGCAAACCAGCACCGCCAAAATTTTGAGACCCATCTAGTCTCGTAGGTCTATCCCCACTGAAATGTCGGGTTGCATGTGAAAATGCATGCTCATCTATCCAGGCATGAGCTTCCAGAAAATATGATGAAATCCGATAACTATGCTCCCTGGTGCCATTGAATCTTATGATTTAACACCAATTAGCCAAAAATACATATCGGAATATTGATACCTTCCTTTGGCAGAATCCAAAATAATACCACAAATGAGTAGAGCAACCTCTTCCTTCGACATCATTCTCTAAACCGAGTCCACACCATACTTTTTCACACCATCATAATTTTTTATTAATGTTGCATCTGTAATATATGAGATCAGAGTACCATTGGTCGCATCAAGCGGATCTCTCTCCTTAACGACTTAGCATTATGCCGACATGCAAAGATATTCCCTCTAACCAACCGCGTGGTAGCATAAACCAACTCCCGAGGCATGGTAGGGATATTCGCCTACTCCAATAAGTCCTTAATTCACTCTCTATAAGCTACATTAGTATCCCCTGATAAAAAAAAAAGCATAAACCAACTCCAATAAGGCTTTTGTCATTTGCACAGGGAAAACACGTACGTCTTTTCCTCCGTTTCATGGTCGGAGTCGTTATTGGTTGCCCCCATGGGTGCATGCATGTAGATGTTGGGTGGATCGGCACTTCAATCAATGGTTGCAGAGGTAGATTCAAGATGCATCCCTCATTTAACATTGCTTCTGAAATAGGGTGCGATGACTGGATTTGCTTCTAGTGGTGCTTCACCATGATCAGCAACGAACATGAAGAAGCTACTAGATCCTATTTTTCTTCAAAGGCCAAATGGGAAAACATAGAGCATAACAACCACATAGTGGCGCACTACTAAACTCAAGTCCACCCTTTTATTTTTAAAATCCCATCATACTTAGAAAGGGAAAATAGAAAATTGGACATGCATGTATTGACCAGGTGACCAAAACTATAAGGAAAATGTAAACACATAAAGAATGAAAGTCATAGCAAGAAAGACCAACAAAATCAGAAGATGACCCAACATGCAAGGATTTTCTAGTTAACGAAGAAACTAGTACCCATAAGCAATAGAAGAGGAGAATGAAAGTAAAGAAAGAAGAAGATAACCATCGGAAATAGTGGTCATTGTACTTATAATTTAGGTAAGAACCTTACACATAATCTTTAGAAATCAAGGAGAGGAAAATAGGAGAGCAAGAAAACCAACTTATGAAAGGAACAGAACTCTCAACGAAGGTTGAAATACCCCAAACCTTAATGTGTTAATTAATTGTGTAATTATGATTTTCTAAGACTAGTTAAGTCCTTAAGATCATTGGTGAAGAAATAAAAACCAAAAAGAAAAAGAAAATGCGTAAAAGTCACAAAACGTGAAAACGCGTATTTAATTATTTTAGGAGGTATATAATCTTCACCAGGGTTATAAATATTTTTTATACCCTAATTACACAATAAGAACATGTGGGAAAAATTCCGGAAGAAAACGGATCCAAATAATGCGTTAAAACGCTAACGGAGTCTTAAAGCGCGTTTTTCGAGAAAACCCGAAAACGCGACTTTAAATAGTCAAACGACCCCGTAAAAATTATAGTTGATTATATAACTATAAATAAACATTAATGGGATCTTAATAACCATTAAAAATAAAGAAACGAGAAAATTCCGGAAAACGGGCCCGGTTAGTGAATAGTGCTAAAACCGGGTAAATGAACGAGCGTTTTCTGTAAAAGATGAAAAACGCTCCAGCTTACATATATATATGTGTGGGTCGGTTTTAATTAGTGAGACAGCCCCTCACACACACATTAAGCTAGTAAAAAAATAAAGAAAAGAAAGAAGGAAAAAGTTAAAAAGGTAAAACACTCTCTCTCCTCCTCACTTTTCTTTTCCCCCTTCTCTTTCCTCCTCTTCCCCTTCCTTGTCGTTCTCTCTTTCTTCCTACATGCCAGCCGATTTCTCCTCTTCTTCCATGGCTGCTCAAGCCTTCAATGCCATGCCCAAGCTTCATTAAAGCTCCAATCACAAAAATAATCACATATTCTTCTTCCTCTCATCATCCTCTATCATTCTCTCTTTTTAAAATTCCAAAAGGATGAAGTTGACCTCCATGGGTTTTCCCCATTTGAAGAGAAAATGGCACCAATGGGTAGCTTGGAGTCTCCTCTCTCTCCTAAGGTAAAAATATTCATGAAAAACTCATTTTTCCTCCTCCTCTTGTGTTGGCCGATTTTTCCCATCCTCATGCCTTGTTTTCTTCTTGTTTTGGAGCTTCATTTCAACCCTCCAATGGTGGAATAATTCCCTTCTTGATTCCAGGGTGAGAACCCCTCTTAAAAAGCTCTAAAAGGTAAACCCTAACTATGGTGTTCTAAACCTTGCATTGAAATTGTGTATCTTAAGGGTTAGAATTTTAATTGTGTGCTTTTTGTGTGATTAGGAAGTTGGGATGGAGTTTGGTAACTCCATCACCTATTTGACCGAAATTGGGAAGTGGAGGAGCAAGAGGAGAATTAAAGAGAAACTTGTGAAATTAAGGTAAGAAATCTACCTTAAACTTTGTTGTAATTGTTTTAGAGTTGGGATGGGTAAACAAATTAATGAACCCAAATTATGGATTGCAATCCATGTTGGGATTGTGTTTAGTTGATTTTAGAGAGATTTATGAAGTTGATTGTGAATTAAGGGCCTTGGAGCCAAGTGTTTTGAGTTTGTGTTTATATTGTGGTTTATTGAGATTTTGGAGATTATGTTGTCGTTGATGGACTTTGAGGATTTATTATGTGCTGGTAGGACCCTTGAAAGGGTATGACTAGATTAGGAATGAAAAGGATGAGAATTGGTGAAAATGGATGTGTAAGGTTTATGAGGAGGTTATGGCGAAATTTTAGTAGGAAATGAGTGTTTTGATGATGGCTTGGTGAATGAGAGAACCTAGGTGTTCAATTGGATTGTTTAGTGCTGAGTAGAGTGGATTAATAGCCTCATAATGGTAGATGGAGAATGGAGATAAGAGAGTGCAAAATCTGCAGCATAATGATGCTTGGTAACTTGGAATTTCAAGAAAAAGAGTTAGTGTCTATAACTTGTGAACAAGGAGTGAATGTGGGTTTTAGAAGTGCATTTATGTAGGAATGATTTGTAATGGTCATTGATGGTTTTGGTGAGATTGGTAAGAGGTAAAGACAAACAAGAAGGAGTTAGAAATGCATAAGAGTGCAAATTGCAAAATGTGAGAATTTGGATTTGTTGAATTTGAGCAAGAATTGGGTGGTGGATTAAACCAAGGATTTGGAGTGGTTTAGAGCATGTTTTGAGGTATTAAAATGTGTAGAAAACTTGCGGAAAGATTAGGGAAAGATTGAGTGTGGATTAAGGGATGATTTGGGGTTGAAAAATTACACATGTAGCAGGTTTTAGCAGGGTCCGGACTTGGTCCTTGGACAAAGTCCCGGACCGCCCTCAAATTATTGCCGAGAGTACACAGCCAGGTTTGGTCCGGACTTGAGAGATGGACAAGGTCCCGGACCACTACATAAAAACGGCCGAAACTTAAGTCTTTGATTGGTCCGGGACTTAAGGTATGGACCAAGTCCCGGACCACCCCTAAAAGTGCCTAGAAAGTGTTTTAAAGTGTCTAGAGCATGGGGGATTGAATGGTAATGGTTTTAGATGATGTTTAGGCCTTGTTTGGTGACATGTAAAGGCCTTAGAAAGTGTAAACGAGTGTTAGGTTGGATGTGAGAAAGTTCTGAGTTTAAGTACACAAAGTTAAACCGAAATAACGGGATAACGGGGTAAGTACGAGAGTGATAGAAGTTTACGTACCGTAAGATTTTGTTGTTAATGAAACATTTTAATAATAATACCAGTTGTTCGAAAACTACCCGGGGAGCGTGAGGTGATGCGTTGGAGTAAATCCTCGGGAACACGGTAGAACCCATGGTGTAAGGTATGGTTTTCTTGCAACTTGTGTCCTACCGGGTTACACCGGCTTGTATGCCAACTTGTTTTTCTGTGTGTTTGCCACCTTGCAAGATAAAGCATGAAATGAGTTTTTAGTAATTCATTAATGTGGCGTAAATAATTCTGATACCGTTTAACCTTAATTATGTGTTAAACCGTAGCTAACCGACTCTAGGATCACATAAGAGTTCGGTATTCGGATTAAACGTCCCAACCTACGGGAACGTTCTAACTACGGCTATCCGTGCGTTAGTGTATACTGTGGTTGTGTGTGATGTGTGTGGCTTTGTTAAGTATATTGTTACTTAACGAATGTTGTTGTTCATTTTTGTCGAATAGGATGTTACCTCCCTTGTGTGTGATTAACCAAGTTTATAACACCATACGGTGTCATGATGTGATAAGTTCCATAAAGGAACTTCTAACTAATACATATATATTATGGGGGGTGAGGAATCCGGTCGTTCCGGTCGCGCGCGTTGTTTGGGAGTTGATGACTATATTTGAATTAACTCTCATCCTGTTATGTTATGGTTGTTTTTTCTTCTTGGATTACAATCACCCACAAGCTTAACCAAAGCTTACCTACCTTGATTATTATTCGGGCTAGGGGGAATACTGTTATGTTATGGTAGCTTTCTTTCCTTGGATTACAACCACCCACAAGCTTAACTAAGGTTTACCTACCTCACTATTATTTGGAGCTAGGGGGAAATTGTGTATGGTGTGATCGGGCCTATATTACGGCCGACACATCTAAGTGAAGTAAATGTGTACGGTGTGCTCGGACCTATATTTCCTCCGGCACATCCTAAGTAAAGTGTACGTTCTCTAAGAAGAACGGTATTAAGTTGTATACATGTTATTATGTGAAGTATGTTGTTATGTTATATGCGTTGATCTCCGAAATCAACCCGTACAAATATAAGAGGTAATTAAGTATAACCCGATTAAATGGGTATGTGTCGTCTAACAAGGAATAGCTCCATTAAGGTAGAATCATCAAGGGTCAAGGAACACAATAACGCGATCTAACCAATGTGATGTGTTGATCTTATGTTTGTATCCTTTTGATTGTATGTGTGTGTGAACTACAAGCATGACATGTATTTACAGTTTCTATGTATGATTTAAAAATAATCAACCGCATGCTTAGACGACAATTAGTTGTGCGTGGCCTGGTAGTATGCGGGCTGCATGATTACCATACCAGCAAAGGTGCTGAGCCCCTTTGGGCCCCCCCATACTTTTCAGGTACAATGGAGCTGGCAGCCGTTCGAGAGTAGGACGGGGTAGCTGTTTATACTTGGATAGTTATTTAGTTGTTTATGTGTTCATAAGTAATGTAAGACCGAAGTGTGATATTGGTGATGGAATGTGTTAGACTCGGTACCGTTGTAAGGTAAATGTAATATGTATTTGTTTCAATTTTGAAGCAGTGGTAATGTAAAGTGTAGTGCTCGGTAATCTTGTCCATCAGACCGGTACACTATGTATGTATTAGCCTTGTTAGCCACGTGGGTGGCTAACGGCGTGTAACACCCATGGATTAAGTTAAGTGTTGAATTGTAGATCCGCTGCTAAATGTGGTTGAGTATGGTGTTTGTAGTTGGGGTGTTACAAAGGTGAAAAAGAAGCTCTCAGCCAAGGTTTATAAAATTGTAGCTAGTATACCCATCCTATCTAAGGTTTATAAAATTGATTTGGCGTGTTCATATTTGATAACACATTTGTAGCTTCATCGAGTTTCTCAAGTACAAATAGCTACTTACTAACTCTCATAGGTCTTTTTTTAATAATTTGAGCATATAGCCGTAATATTAAATTAAAACAAATGGATGGGTCTTGATCGGGCCTCATTAAAACCTCTTTAAGCAAAATCCAGTGGGAAAAAGCTTAGGGGGGAAAGAGTGTCCACCACATCCGATTACAAATGTGCCAGCCAGTCAGCCAACCAGCCAAACCAATTACTAACAATCCACTCAATATCCTAAGAAACCCCGCCAACAGAAAGAAAAAAAAAGTAAACAACCACCAACAAGCGAAACCCCAAAGAAGAAAAAAGAGAAAACCACCCAAATAAGACGAGAATCTTTATCCTCGCATCTCTCATAGAGAAACAAGACTCCATGCCTACTAGAGCATAACAACACCACGGGCCAAGAATTAGCCCACTGGGACCACAGACCATATTAACAACAAGGGCAGAATACCCCAGGCAAATCACAACACCAGCACACTCTAGGCATACAACCCCTTTTGACGACCAATGCAGGGCACTTACTTCTCTTGGAGCTCATGCGACTCCATCTGAGAGTGGATTTTCTTGAGAATGTTATCCTTTGTTAAGCTTGGATTAGGAACTTTGCACCCCAGTTGTAGAAGCAGATCGACACATTCTTCCGCTTCTTTTTTGGGGTTAATAATTTTTCCTTATCATTCATCACTGAAAGTTCTTTACTAGGCAACGAAGATGGTGGCGTATTATGAAAAGCTCAATGACCACTACCACCATTTTATCTATCAAAGACTTGACAATGGTTGCCTGTGTAAATAAATTATCTTCTGGTGCCCTTTCTGTATATCTTCATCAAATACCTGATTTTCTCGGGTCTCGACATTCGTACTGTAGTCAAAACCATCTGCTTTCGATCGGCTATTATCCTGCCGCGTAGACTCCTCAAATAAGGTGACAAGAATTATGGCATCATCATCATTTCCTTCATTTCCCTAACTCGTTTGGGAGGGCGAAGCAGCAGCAACAGTAGAAGTCTTGTCACCTACTAAAGGAATTAAGCAGTCTCCTAAACACGCCTCGAGACAATTCTAGACGGTAATGATTTTGAACGCGGGGAGGGGGGCTCACTTTCCCAATCTCCACGTGGGCCAGGTTTTCTTCCACACTGATCCCAATCTCGGGGGACTTTACTTTCAACTGGTCACGTTTCGCCTCACACAAGTACTCGATCTCCTTCAGGGACGGTGCACTAGGCTCCGTTGGGACAAGATTCTAACATAAGAATTGTGGTGTCTGAAGAGTATACAATTGCCTATCTCCAAAATTCGAAGCACAATGATTCTCTCTTTCCACATCGGTACGCGAATGGAAAGCACCACCCTGGTTATGGCCTCCCACATCATCGGAAAGCTGAACAATACTTTCGCTCAGGTCTATGTTTCTACAAACTATCCTATCATCACCAATTTCAACTATTGAAACCGGGAAGGAGTGTCCCTCTACTTTAACCGCAATTTTCCAGTTAATCTGTTGAAGGGTTGATGTCTCTATGTGAATGCGAATTTTGGCATTCTCCAAAATGGTTCTCTTCCTCTTCAATCTTAATGACCTAACCCACTACTTGTGCAATTTTACGCACGTTTATTTTTTCCATGCGTGAAGGGGTATACCATGAAGGACAACCCTCGTTCTCCGTTTCTCCACTTGATCCTTCTTTTCCCATCTACGAATATCCAACCTGTCACCCATAGATTCAGCCTGATTAACAATATCCTTCACTTCCTAAATTGACTTAAAGAGCATGAGAAATTTTCTTTGACAAGGCTAGTAGCCCCGAAAGATTTGGCCACCGACTTAGAATGAACTCCATGGCTTCCTTTGGGTTCTTGTCCTCTCGGAGGGATATAACCGCACATCTGGACAGACATGCCTTCATCTCTTCATCGGCATTAATCTGAACCGAGAGCCTGGATGTAGCACTACTATACTCCTTTCGGACATGAGTATACGACCTTTTAGGCTGGGATGGGTTACTAGCAGGAGCCTCCTTTCTCTCTTAGCTTTGTGGCCTTGGAACTCCATCCTTGCCCAAAGACTACACCCGTTAATAATCCAACCTCTGATGCCATCAATTACTCTTTTGGCATCATCAACGTGATAAACATCTACAAACACACAAGCATTCCGGTTCCACGACCTCCTCTTTCTACTAATGTAGAGCCTAGTTCATCGAGTAAATCTTTGGACTACCTTACCCAGTTGATACTCTGACAAGTCTCTATGAATATTATCAATGAAAATTGTGCTAGTAGTGTTACCATACGATCTGAAGTTACCTCGTGGGGACTTGTCAGAGACTGAGTCACGGTTATTTGTTGCATTATGTCTACGAGAATCACGATAACTGCGGGAGCCACGGTCCGACTTAACCTTTCGATCTCTGTCGTTCTATCCCTTTTGATCTCTGTCATTATCACCACACGTCCTGTTGGAGCACAACTTTCGGAAGGGGCGATCGAATTTGCTTTTACTTTTACTGCTCTTCCACGTAGAAACCGCTCTCTCCCCATGGTTGTGTAAAGGCGCGGGCTACTGGTCTGGTTAGGAAGGTAATTGAGGTTGCGACGGCTGGAAAGTGTAGAATTGGCATGCGACTGAGGGGTAATATATGCGAGTGAATTGTGTGAAGACTATGGTTGGAGAAAGATGATGCGGTGGAAAGAGGACGGTATAGGGTGAGGCGGTGATGTTGGAGGCAGATAATAAGGATAGTTATTTATATTATTATTATTATTATTTATGTAATTATTAACAATGTTATTCTTAAGTCATTGTGGACCGTTGGTCAACGGTACTCTTGTTTTGTTAGCTGGGTTAGGTTAGGATATAGGCTGTGTTGTTTTAGTCGGGTGTATTATCGAGTTCTTCTCCTCTCTGTACTCTCTTCCATTCTCTTAATGAAAGTTCCTTAGTTTCTTTGTTCTTGCGATCTTGCTTGGCTCCCTCTTGCAATTTGGCAAGAGATTCGTGCTGGTGTGCGTGTGGATTTTTCATGGTATCAAAGCGGGCGTCCGATTCCGCGCCGACTAATCATTCGCAAGTCTTGATCAAGCAATTTTCCGTCTTCGATGGCCAACGAGGATGACCCAACGAAGAACGGCAAGAAAGACGGTGATGAATCTGCAAGCGAGACAAGTATGGCGCGGGACAACGATCTGTTTCACCTTGCGAACACCGAAAGCCCCGGAGCAGTTCTCACGAACAAATTCAACGGGGTTGGTTTCCAATGTTGGAGAATGCAGATGGAAATCGGCCTAGGAGCAAAGAACAAGTTGGGATTCATTAATGGAAAGATCACTAAGCCGACCGATTCTGCCCAGAAAATCGACGCCTGGATCCGATGCGACTCGATGGTGCGTGCTTGGCTACTCATGGCGCTGGAGAAAAACATCGCGGAAAGCGTTCTCTTCGCTCCATCTGCGGCTGAAATTTGGAAAGAGCTCACCAAGAGATATGGTCACTCTGATGCGACCAAGATATATGCATTGGAGCAGAAATTAGCCACGACGGTCCAGGGCAACGATTCGGTCTGCGATTACTTCACCGGGCTCAAGAAGGTCTGGGACGAGATTGATGCAACAAATGTGATTCCCACCTGTAGCTGCCAGAAGTGTACCTGCGAAGCCTCTGACAAGTTTAGGGCTTTTGTCAAAGAAAGAAGAGTCATCAGATTCCTCATGGGATTAAATGAGAAATACGGCGCCATTCGAGGAAACATCCTGATGCTAAAAACCCTACCCGACATTGATGAGATTTTCGCCCACCTTGTTCAAGAAGAAAGGCAAAAACACCTAACTATCACCACTGCAGATCCAAACTCCCTCTCCTTCGCGGTGGACCAAGGAAGAAAGGCACAAACAAGGCCGCAATACAACGGGAGAAGACCTACCTTGCAATGTTCACATTGCCACAAACTTGGTCACACCGAAGACAGATGTTTTCAGAAGATAGGGTTTCCCCCAGGTTGGAGAAACCCAAAGCCAAGAAAAGCGTTGCCAATATGATGAATTGCGCAAGGAAGGAGAGGAGAAGCAGGCAGGCGGAGATCCCTTTGGTGGAATTCTTACCGCAGAGCAAATCTCAAAGGTGTACGATTACATCAACAAATCCAAAGAAACAGAACACAACAGCTCTTTGAGCTGCAGCTTCGTGGGTACATCTTCTCGAACTCTATCTTGTTTTAACTACCCAGATTCCCATGCTTTAAATTCTGAAAAGAATGATAGTTTTGATGCATGTGACTGGATTTTAGACTCTGGGGCCTCCGATCACATGTGCGGAGATATAAATTTATTTAAAGATTATTCCATGCTTGATCATGCTCATACAGTTGGGATGCCTGATGGCCACCCTCAACTTGTTAAGATTATAGGGACTGTTGTTCTGAATGATTTCATAGTGCTCAGAGACGTTCTTTATGTGCCATCTTTTAAGTTCAACTTGATATCCATTAGCAAATTAAGTGAACAAATGAAAAGGAAGTTTATCTTTGATTGCAAATCATGTATTTATCAGGGTTATGAAGGAGATAAAGCTGTTGAAGTTGGAAGATTCTACAAGGGGCTATACAGATGGTTTGATAGCCGTAGTGGAAATAAGCATACCTCTTTGGGTTGTGGTAACAATCTCATTAGTTTAGGATTTGATTGTAAGGATGGTGTTAGTCTATGGCATCATAGATTGGGACATATTCCCAAGAAAAAGATGTTCACTTTAGATATGTTAGATGCCTCTCTTAGGAATAAGCAGTTTCTTTGTGAATCTTGCTCTAGAGCCAAGAGTCACAGACTCCCCTTTGGAAATAGCGATATCAAAACTAATGAAATTTTTGAATTAGTTCACATTGATCTTTGGGGGCCTTATAAAACTAAGACATATGATGGTAACTCTTATTTTTTTAACCTTTGTTGATGACAAGAGCAGAGCGACATGGGTGCATCTAACTTCTTCGAAATCTGATTGTTTGAAGGTTATTACTGACTTACTAGAGATGGTTAAGACACAGTTCAGTAAGAGGGTTAAAATAATCAGAACAGATAATGCATATGAGCTAGGAAGTTCTAAACTTGGTTCTGATCTATTTAAACAGCATGACATCTTACATCAAACTACTTGTGTTCATACTCCACAGCAAAATGGAGTTGTGGAGAGGAAGCACAAACACATACTTGAAACTGCTAGAGCTCTTATGTTTCATAGTGGATTGCCTTTAAAATTCTGGGGTGACAGTGTGCTGGTTGCTGTTTATCTTATCAACAGAATGCCCCTTACTAGCATCAGCAATAAGACTCCTTATGAAATTATTTATGACAAAAGGCCTGATTATCTGAATTTAAGATGCTTTGGTTGCTTATGTTTCGCAAATATTAATAGGAATCAGCATGACAAATTTGCATCAAGGTCTGTCAAAGCAGTTTTCTTAGGGTACCCTCAGGGCAAGAAAGGCTACAAGTTGTTTGATATAGATAATAACACCATTATTTACAATAGGGATGTGAAATTTCATGAGAACTTATATCCATTTAGAGGAGTTCACAAAGAGTATTCTGGTGGGAAAGATTATTTTATATATACAGATGCTACTGATCCTTTTGGTTATGAATATGAAAGCTCCCAAACTAGGTTGGATACTTCTCAAATGGAACACATCTGCTTAGTCCAGTGGCTACAACACCTGAGGATCCAGAAAATGAGGAAGCAGATAGTGGAGCGCAGCAGAATACAAAAAGAGAAGTGACACAACCAGAGGAAGAAGGACATCTTGAACCTGAAACAGAACCTATTCTTAGGCATTCCCAAAGAGAGAGACACATCCCTGTTCACCTCAATGACTACGTTATTGGCCAAGCAGCTACAGATAAGTCCTTCTCTACTACTGTTGATACTTTTTCTCAAATCTTAACTAGTAGAATGTCCAAGACAAATAGTTTAACTTCTGAACCTGCTTTTTCTTGTGACACTGATGCCTTAGCTGTCTGCATTAGTGAAGAAGATACCATTGCAAATTCTCAATTACTTAGAAACTCTCTGTTTGTTTTTCCTGAAAATGATTCTCAACATGCCTTTGCTGTTTGTAAAAATAATGGGACTGAACTCTTTAGGAACTCCTTGTCTGCCACCTCTCTGCATTATTGTCTTAATACTTCTCTGAGTAAAGAAATTGAACACATCTACTTTTCTGATGCAATAAAGGATAGGAGATGGCAAGCTGCTATGTCTGATGAATTTGAAGCTTTAGAAAGGAATAAGACTTGGGACATAGTTAATCTGCCATTAGGAAAGAAACCCATCAAGTGCAAGTGGGTTTATAGATTTAAATACAAAGCTGATGGGGTTCTAGAGAGATGTAAGGCAAGACTAGTTTCCAAGGGCTTCACGCAAAAATATGGAATCGATTATTCTGAAACTTTTTCTCCTGTTGTAAAGTTCACCACCATTAAGGCCTTGGTTATTTTAGCTTGTAAAATGGGTTGGCATATAGGACAACTAGATGTGAACAATGCGTTCCTTCATGGAGATTTAAATGAGGAGGTTTATATGGAGATTCCAGAGGGTCACTGTTTAAGAAATTCAGGAAAGGTATGTAGATTAAGGAAATCATTGTATGGTCTGAAACAAGCCTCTAGGCAATGGCATCAGAAGTTAAGTGATTTTCTCAAAGATTTGGGTTTTGTGCAGTCAATGAATGATTACTCCCTGTTTATTAAGAGCACTAATGATAAAATCTATTTCTTGGTCGTGTATGTGGATGATGTTTTAATTACTAGGAATGATCTGAATCTGATTACATCTATCAAACTTGAACTTGACCAAAAGTTTAGAATCAAAGATTTGGGTTCCTTAAGTCACTTTCTTGGAATGCATTTTGTTCACACCTCAGAAGGTATCATTCTGTTACAGAGAAGTTATGCTTGGAATCTGATTTCAGACTTTGATTGTTTGAACGAAAAGGTAGTTGTTAGTCCCCTTGATATCTCTGTAAAGTTGCGGAAAAATGATGGAGAAGTCTTAAAGAATCCCACTCTGTATAGACAACTTGTAGGCAGGCTTACTTTTCTCTCGCATAGCAGGCCAGATTTATGTTTTGCCATTCAAGTCTTAAGCCAATTTCTAGAAAATCCCACAAATGTTCATTTTCAGGCAGCCATTCATACACTGAAATACATCAAAGGAACCTTAGGATATGGTTTGTTCTTTAATAACAGAAAGGTGTTTGATTTAGTGGCATTTTGTGATGCGGATTGGGCAAGTTGTCCAAACACTAGAAGGTCCATTAGTGGCTATTTCATTTGTTTTGGTGGTTGCCCTTTATCTTGGAAATCTAAAAAGCAAACCAGTGTTGCCTTGTCTTCTGCAGAATCTGTGTTGTTTTAGTCGGGTGTATTATCGAGTTCTTCTCCTCTCTGTACTCTCTTCCATTCTCTTAATGAAAGTTCCTTAGTTTCTTTGTTCTTGCGATCTTGCTTGGCTCCCTCTTGCGATTTGGCAAGAGATTCGTGCTGGTGTGCGTGTGGATTTTTCAGCAGACAGGGAGGTTATGCATGGTGACGATGGAAGTTGGAAGGGAAGGACAGGGAGCGTCGATGAGAGAGGGGAGAGCGATATTTTTTCACTAACTCTCATAGGTCTTATCTTAACTACTTGCCTGGATTGTGGATACGTCTCATCATTACTAAGTTTTAACCTTTGTTATTACTATATTAAAGTTATAGCTGCACTCTTTATCCTAATATTTTGTTGATATTATATCTTGTTACCCACTATTGGAAGCTTTCACATAAAAGAAATAAACATGATTACAGTAATTTTTATGTTCCTATTGTGTGTGTGGTATCTTGGATTAATAATCTTACTTTGCTTAACCATAATGCTTACTCTATTGCCTCATATCTTCAACACACTGGCCGCCAACTTGTGCATGGTTTTAAGTGACTTGTTTACTAGCTAGTGTTGTCAAAATTAGTGATAGTTAGATACATTAGGGCATCCACAATGGTGGAGAGTTTCTTAACTAATTTATAGGTGTCATGTCATCAAAAAATCTTTTTTTATAACTAAGCAACTCAACTAATATATTCATCCATACAATAAAAAAGTTTATTAACATTCTCACTGCTCCCACTATTTTATCTTCTCCCTTCTCCCGCTATCTTCTTTTTTCTTTATCATCCTATACAAAATTATTAATAAATTAAAACAACCAATCAAATTGAATGTCCGTACGTTACTTAAATAAGAAACGATGAAAAAGAAACTTGGTGGATTCCACACCACTGTAGAGTTTTTACTGGTTTTGACTACTGTGTAACCAAATAGACAACTTGGTCGGATCCAAAAATATTAATCTCAAACTAGTAAGCGAACCAAGCCTTAATTTAATTGCTTCGAATAAAACATAACTTAAATTATACGCACTACATGTTAACTGACCAAAAAAAAAAAAGATTGTCATGAAGAAAAACAATATCATTGGTCACAAAGCAGCAGCTTGTTTCATACGATTGTAAAATTGTAATGCAAACTGTAAACACATACTAGAATGTGTCGACCAGACATTATGAATGCGAAAATTATAACATGCTATATTAATGCTTAATTAAAAGGGTATAGTAAGCAGCAATACACGTATAAGTAGCGATATTGTTGGATCAACAACATGAACAAGTCGTCGACCCTTCCATTAATCTTCAGCGGGACAAAAGATTGTTGTTGGGTCTTTCTTATATTTTATTTTTAATTTATCAATGACGTGCTAAATAGGAAACTTAACACTTGAGATCATCAATATTCTTTGCTGGCAAATTGGGGAAACAGGTGGATATTATAGAACTTGGAAGAGACCACCACCTTTAATTTTATCTCACGGTACTGTTAATTATCAACACAATTATATATATATATATGTCTCTCTGTGTGTGTAACCGCGTAATTTATAAATATATGCTTCATATGGATTATGTTATCAATTAAAAAAAGTTCCATTTGGATTAGTGATGAATAAGCTCACATCGACGTGAGCGACCATGAGTTTAATTGTAAGTTTATAGGGTGTTACTTTTAGACATAAAGCTACTAGAAAGAAGTGTATATTATAAGAATGCTAAACTATATAGTACTAATAAAATATGTAAGATTGGGATTTTAATAATATTATATGAGCCGACCGACGAGGCTGTTGAGGGTTTTGGCCACCTAGGGTTGGCCAGACATGTCGCGAGTTGTAAAGACACGAGCAAGGCATTACAACTCGTAGTCTCTCTATCTCTATTTCTGTTTGTTTAAATAAAATAAATTTCGTCTCTCTCCGCTGTTGTGTTGTCTGCTACTACCGCCCCTGTCATGTGCAAAATTTCTTTGTGGTAGTAGGCATGAGGACAATAAATGTTTATAATTACCTAATACTATCAATATGGAAGTAATTAATTACTCCATAATAGTACTAATGATTAGTTGCAAATTGCAATGAATATTGTGAGAGTTCACATTTAATCATGTTGTTCTAAATTTGATGTACATTAACTACGTCTAGTGACGTCAGTAAAACTAATTACTATGCTATAGGATAATGATGGTTGGAGAGCTTTATACAGGTAGGTAAAACCTTGGAAAGTGAATCTAAAACGGTTTCACGGGTCTTAATCCCCATGTCTGGGGCTGCATCTAGTATCAAATTGTATAGGTTTAGGATCAGGTCAAGTGGATTAGTAAGAAGGAATTAAAATTACCATCTTAGGGTTTAGATTGATTTCAATTCAAATGTCTACATCGAAAAACTGAATGTTTACATCTCATGTGGATCATTTTCACAGCACTATTAAATTAAGACTGTTGTTTGATTCACTTCGCTTTTTTTTTCTTTAATATATTTGTAGTTATTTTTATTTTGACAATCATATTTGTCAATGCTAATAATAGTGTATATGATTCATATAGAACTCAAACAAGACCCATACAAGAATCACCACTGTATATATCATCAAGCCACATAATGCCTCTACCTAACACCATGATATCGATTTTGAATATTTAGTATCGTTGAGTCTATAGAGGAAGTAATTGTCTAATTGACTCTAGGATTTTGTTTATTTTAGTTTAAAGCTTATACAAGTAGACCCAAAACTTTAGTTTAGAGAGAATAAAAAATATTTTAATACTATTATTTTTTAAAATATTATATTATTTTATATTTTTAAAAAAATTTATAAAAGCACCGGTCGCTTGTGTCCGCCCCTGTTCGGAGTCTATTGTTAGAGTTATACGTCCCTGACTCCAAACTTATACCAAAGCCCTAAGTTGAAACATTATTTGAATAAAGCTAAACTGAAAGAAAAAAAAAGCGTTAAAATAGTAAATCCTGAAAATATGATAAAAGAAAATGGAGTATATTGCATGCCCACGCCGGATGGTCTATATAATTTGCGTGGGTTTCACAGACAGAGCTTCATGACAATCATCTTCTTAATTACTATTCACCACCATTTGATGATTACTGCTTTTTTTTTTCCATTCAAATTAATCTTCTTCTCCGCCTCCCCTTTATCACAAGTTTGAAGTCCCTCTTTGCAAACAGAAGGGTGCCTCGAATGAGACCCCTGTTTTTTATCCACTGCGGCCTTTAATTTCACTTTTTCTTGTAATTCAAATACACGTAAAAAAACAAGATGAAAAGTTGCACGTATCAGGTAACTCGTGTTACTTTGACAGACCTGATCAAATGGACGGGTGAGCGGGTTCGGGCCGGGTCGACATTAAATTTTAAGTCTAAACGGGCTTATATTTTTGTCCAAGTCCGTTTTTAATTTTTTCGGACCGGGCCGGGCTAGGCCCGTGCTTATTTTAACCTTTACCATTGTCCGCCCGCCCCCCAATTTTATAATTGTTTTATAATATTGTTAGTTTTTTTGAAAAAATATAGACTATATATAATATTAATATATATTAAATATAATATGAATATGTTGTATCTAATATTAATAGATATTATATATAATTTAAATAAATAGAACAAGGTATTATATAAAATTAATTTAAATATGTACTTCCTCCCATTTTCAATACTTGATTTTCTAATTCTAGGCATAAGAATTAAAGAGGAAAAATGTAGACTATTTTACCCTTACTTTTTGCATTGAGAATTGAAATAATTAGAATTTGAGTTGTAAAATAAAATATGAAAGAGTAGAATTTGAAAGCATACCGCAAAAAAGACCAGAACATCTTTTATTTTGAAAATAGTGAAAATACCCAACAAATCATATACTGAAAAAAAGGGAATATTATATTATATTTATAAAATATATAATAATAATAATAAGGCGGCGGCCGGGCCGGGCTTAGTTGGGGCTAAAAATTTTGCCGGAGCCCGACCCGGTTTTTCATTCGGACCTGATTTGTTGTCCAAACCCACCTAGAAATTTTTCTGACGAGTTTTTCGGGCTTTATTTCCCGGGCCGGGCCGGATTGGGCCACCGGGCCGTATCTGTGTTGATCAGCTCTACTTTGACGGTGATAGTAAGTAGTTACAAATTAATTGTTGAAAGGTGATAGAGTTCCAATTGCTCGTTGAATAACCTATAAGGGACGTTTGTTTGATAATTAGGAAATAAAATTGGAATGGGTCAATGTTTTGTTGCTTGTTTGATTAGTGTATCTTATTTTTTAAAAAAGAAAAGATATTAGGATTATCCATAAAACCCTTTTAACTTGATTCCCTTCCTTCTCTGTTAAGGAATGAATTCCCCTTTCATAGTACAATTTCACTAGTGGCATATAATCATTAATTGCTGACTAATGATTGGTAACCAATAAATATTAATCGATAATTAGTCATTAACACTAACAGTTAACCAATTAATTTATTTCATTTTACTAAACTCAAACAAGCAACATTCATTTTAATTCACCTTCGTTCTGTTTCTTATTTCCATTCCATTTCCGCTTAAAACACATGCGCAAGTCAATTTACTAAAAAAATAGGGATTGTTGGATTTGGAGGTTAAACTTGACACATCCGTCTCCTATATACTCTATATAGTATTATGTTAAGACTCGATAGAAAGGGTAATGGAGTAAAGAGTAAAGAGTAAAGAGTAAAGAGAACTTATACAAGACTGATGAATTGTATTTGGGATTGAGAAGGTAGGTAATCCTATACTGCCAAAATTACAAGAACACCCTTAAGGTGTGTGTGGTAACATTTTTTAATTAATTTATTTATTTTGAAAACATTGTGCGGTAACATTTACTATTAATTAATTAATTTATTTATTTTGAAAACATTGTGTGGTAACATTTACGATCTTCTTTTACATGTATGTATAGAAAGGAAAGAAGCAAGACGTTTTAAGATTTCCCAGTTACTCCCTCCGTCCGAAATTGACTGTCCTGTTTATTATTTGGATATGTCGTTTGACTTCAATTTTTAACATATAAGATAAATTAATTTTAAAAATTTAAGTTTTTGCATATGATTCCTTACATGATAAACTATATGTTACAAAATTTAGTTTTATAAAATTATTTTATCTTATATGTTTAATATTGAAGTGGAAAAACGTGTCATAAAGCAAACAGGACCGTCAATTCAGGACGGAGGAAGTAAAACTTTAGCTAAAGGCTGCAAATTTGCTTTTGTCGGAAACCGCTCCAGCCTCCTCTTTCCTTAGGTTTAAGTAGTAGTCTTTCTTTTTTCTTTTCCCAAGCTAGATGATGAGGCCCAGTGACATTAATTTATTAAAGGGATTAAAGCTACTCTTAAAAAAGTGTTTAAAGGAAAGCAATCTCATTTGGTTTACCGCTTACACCTCGAAAATCACACAAGATCTGTGTACCGTAAATCGGACCGGGATAATCCAGCGCGATTATATTTAATTAACTGATTACACAGACCAGGAAGAAATTATATATAACCAGACTTTTATGGTACGTAACACCGACCATCGAAGCATTGTCCATAGCAACACATGTGTTTTGCGGATGAAGTTGGTGCATATAAAGGATTTTGTTTTTACTAAAATGGGTCCTATTTGTTATACTCCCTCCGTTCAACAATAACTGTCATTTTAGAAACTTACACACTTATTAAGAAAGTAGGACAATGACACATGTGCCCCTACTTTTTATTTTCCATTTAGATAATAATACTTTTATATTGAATAGTAGGGGTAAAAGTGGAAAGAAGTGTGTCAAAAAGCTAGAATGACAGATATTTTTAAACAAGAATCACATCCTAAAACGACAGATATTAATGAACAGAGGGAGTAATAAAATATTTATAGTGAATTTTATAATTTATTTGATAATTAATAGATTATTTATTTAAGTCAACAGGTTTTATTCAATGAGAAATTTATATCACATAAAGCAACTCTACGACGTAAAATTTTAATATTATTAAATTTTTTTTGCAAGTATATAATTTTTATTTCTTCATTTACTGTAAATTAATTGTAACGTAACATAAAAAACATCACACCGAGCAATTTTAATTGTGATATAAAGAGTATCTATGTTGCCTGAAATTTTAAATTTTGATATAATTTGAGCAAAAGAAATGACATTGAGACATAGAATTTTAACTTTTATGTGATATGATATTGACATTGGGTTGAAAAATTATGATGGATCTATAAAAATATGATTGAGCTAGTTCACTAATGTAAAAAAAGGTTAACAGTCATCTGAAGAAGTATCTATTTTTGTTGTAATTAGATAAACATTGTATAATAATTCATGAAGATGTTTATCTTTCTTTTCCTTTTTTAAGATAGTACTAAAATGCAACATGAGGATCACTCATAAATTGTTCATCAATTAAGGAGAAAAACGGCTTGACAAATTTGAAAACTGATTCTCGTACGATCATATTTATTTATTACTTATTTTTAATATTCAAAAATCATGATCAGATTGTCAAAAAAGATGAGCATGCCCATGACATCATAATTTGAACAATAAGCATCATGTCACTAGATGATGTATACATATCTATGATATTAGTTTTAAAAATGTGATCTATCAAAAGCTTATTATGGTTCCGTAAAGAATTAATTGATATTAGAAAGACCATATACTCAACCGATGTTACATATCAAAACTATAAAGGTTGGATATTATTATGATTGCATGACTTTTAGTATTTGTAGATATAACTTGGTTTATACATATTATTTTAAGTTTTTATGTATTTTATACTATTATTGGTCATTGTTTATATATATATATATATATTGTTGGCTTATATTTATGAGATTTATCCATTTACAAAGAATTTGTATACACCACGAAGGAGTAATGAAAGACGTGTCAACGAAGAAGTGGTTTAGACATCCCCTATTGTGTTTATCCGACTCATATAATATATATGATGTGTCGTAAAAGGTACTCAAATAATCTGCAATCGTCATTTTCAACTCACGTATTAAGGACATCTAGAATCATCCCCATGTTATGTATGTGTCAGTTTCAGGCAACTGAGTTGTCATTTAACCAGAAGAGGACGTACATCTGGACAGATGTGTGATGAGTGTCCAAATGAGCATGATTTAGAGGTGTATTTCATATGTTTTATCAACATTTTTCTTGGTCATTTCTTTACTCTAGCTAATTTTCCTCTAGTTTGGTTATTTACACATTTTTTGTTTAAACAATAAGAATAACATAGCTACAAGCAAAGTAGACGAAGAGAGGAACGCGTGGGGGCAAACGATCTAAAATCTGAGCTAAAACAAAGAAGATTAAACATTTTCATGTCCGGCCTACCTGGTAGACCGGTCCATGTGGGTCGGTCAAAGTGGTGTTTTTGCTTTATGTATGTGACCGCCCCAGTGGGTCGGCTAGACAAAAATCACGTGCGTGCTTTCGTCAACTCTCCCAGAGGAGACCGATCCACCCGACCGCCCAGTGGGTCAATCGGACGCAACTTTTGCCCAAATCCGTGTTTTTAAAAGCATATTTTGGGGGCTCTTTTCTCATTATCTTCTACCACCGACTTCACCAGAAGAGGCGAATCCAAGGGATAAAAGAAGAGGAGAAGGAAGAGGAGGAAGACTCCACCTCCATTGAAGCTCCCAAGCTCCATTAATGGCCATCTCTTACTCTTTCTACCTCCTTTACTCTTTAATGGTTGAGTAGACTCTCTTGTAGCTTGGGATGAAGATTTTACACCAACATCCCTAAAACCTCCATTGTTGTATCTTGAACTTATTTAATGCTTTATTTTAGTCCTTGTGCTTAATGTAGATGATTATTGAGTGTTTATGGCTTATAATCTTGTTCACATTGTGATTTGAGGAATTTGATTAGGGTTTGCTCTATTAATCGTCAATTTGCTAATTTTGTTGGATTAACGTTGTCAATGGCATTAGTGTGGATTTCTATCAACATGTGACTCTGAGATAGAAATCTTAACCGTGGGGACTATATCAATGTACTCGAATATTGATGATTTTGAGATTATACTACAATTAAACTAAGGGGAACTTGAGATTGGTGCTATCGATTGACTCGAGGCTTAGCTGATTGAGAAGTTCCGGCTAAATAGGTTAAGATTAGTAGGACTAAATTAGGTTGCTAATTAATTAAGGTGTTCCTGTTGTTTAGCTATGAGTTCAAGAGTCGACAATCGGTGATAAAGAGAGGATGGATGCAAATATCCATCCCACGCTACGTCTATCCTAGTTTAGTTAGATTAGTTTTATTGATTTTCCTTCATTCCAATTACCAAACCAAAAACCTCCAATTTACATTTTATGCACTTTTGTGTATGCTCTTGCACATTTACTAAGCTTATAATTAGCTAGATAATTACAAAGTCCCTATGGATATGACCTAGTCGGACTATAACGACTGGGTTCACTGCCCATTAGTTAGCAAGATAGTTTCATTACTATTTTGCACAACAATGTGTATTATGAGTCAATGAAAGGGAATACACTAGTCGATTGAGAAAACTGGTATCTGGTGGGTTTATTTTGCTTCGATTACTCAGAATTGTTGGTAACATTAACTAAGCTGTTGTTGTTTGAATACACTAGTCAATTGAGAAAACTGATATTTGGTGGGTTTATTTTGCTTCAATTACTTAGAATTGTTGGTAACAGTAACTAAGCTTGTTAAAGTTCTATTGTGAGTGTAGTTGTTATTCATCTAATGGTGTTTTATTTACAACTGTGGTATATATTTATGTTGATTAGTATCTTTGCCTTTTGGTTTGTTTTTGCTGAAAACTGTTTTAGTAGAAATGAAACAGTTTATTGAAGTACTAAACAAGAGTGGACAACACAAAGTTGAGGCGTCATTTGATCCAGAGAGATACTCAACAATAGAACTGGTTTATGACTGTCTACAAGCGATTAAGAATATTACACGATTGCCATAACCAAGATGCCCTTCTTTCTTCTACAAGCACCCTACAAGCAAGAAAAAAATTGAAATTGGGTGTGACAGACAGCTGATGACAATGCTAACTTTGTTTGAGGGGAAATAGTTCATTGAGATTGTAGTCGAAGAGGGGTTAAAGGAAACTGAGCTCGTCTACTTTCAAAAACTAGTTGACAGATGCAAATAAAAGGGATGGAACAGAGAGAGACAACCCAGATGATGATGCACTTGATATTGGTGTTTCTTGGGATGAGTTGGAGATAGATGGCCAAACAATTATGTGTCCCAATTCACCACCACAAACACAAGCCTCTCAGACACAACCCGTTGTCCCACCTGAATCACAGTCGCATCTTTCACAACCAGTCGGTCCTCTAACACAGCCACCTCATTCACAACCAGCTGGTCCTCCAACACAGCCACCTCATTCACAATCAGCCCCACCTCAAACACTACTTACTCCGTCTCAAACACAAGCAAGGAAAAAGAAAAGGCCAAGAGGTCTTAATCTCATTGATGGAGGTGCACCTTTGGTTCCCCCATGTACGGAACTGTTGTTGCTGTTTTGATCGGCAAAGTCGGTTCAGGACTGACGCCTATGCTGAGGCTATTACGAAACGAAGCTTGTCAGTCTTGAACTTACAAGCGTGCGAAGAGTAAAATAACAAATAAGATTATCCGCATCTGTAAAAGATAAAATTCGTATTTGATAGATTTCCATACTGTTCACATATCTATATAAACAGAAGAAAAACTAGTTGGAGAGTAGTTTTTTGGAAAGAAAGAAAGAGATGAGAAAAGTCTATACGGCCGTGAGAGTTAGGGTTTAATGTTTTGTTAAAAGTGTTTCCTTTCCATACTGAAACGAGGTAAGTTATGCAAACAAAGATCTGAGTGCAGATTGTAATAGTGAATGTTAAGAGTGTCATGTACTCTTAACGTGTTGAGAGCTTAGTTTCCTCGTGTGAAAGTAGTGTTGTAAAAGCACAACGTGCTCTTGTGTATCGAGTGCGATACGTGATTCGAAATAACAGTTTCTGTTTACGTTCTACTCTTGTCATTGTTATCTGTCTGAACTCTCAGTTCGATACTCACACACAGTAAGTTTCTTCAATTGGTATCAGAGCAAGGTTACCCTAAATTTCGAGAAAACTTTCTCAGGGTAGGTCGAGATGAATACTTACAGTGTCAAACCACCTAAGTTGATGAAGTTCAACTACACCAGTTGGTGTGAACAGATGGAAGATCAATTAATTTCTATTGATCTTCAACTTTGGGATGTGGTGACTGAAGGAGATCTCAAGCCAAAATTCGTAGAAGAAGGGGTCACCAAGGAAAAGCCAAGATCAAGCTGGGGTGAGAACGACAACAAACTGATAAGCAAGAATCGACAAGCTCGGAGGGTTTAATGTCGTCTTTATCAGACTCAGACCAATAGAAGGTGTTGGGTTTGCGCACCGCAAAAGAGGTTTGGGAATTTCTTAAGACTGCTTACGCAGGGACGGATTCAGTCAAGAAGGCGAAAGGAAAACAACTCAAAAGATAGCTCGATAACTTCAAGATGACTAAAGGAGAGACGATCTCGAGACACTCGAAAGGTTTGATAAAGTTTTATGTGAGCTCAAGACTGTTGGAGTAACTCTGGACAATGCTCAAGTCAATGAGAGGTTTCTGGATAGTTTGTGCAAAGAATGGTTGAACTTCACAACAATTTTGGAGTCAAAAAGGATTTGTCAAAGTTATCCTTTGAAGAAATGGGGTCTGAATTAACAGTGTACGAAGGCAAGATGAAAGGTGGGCTGGTGAGTCTAAGTGTTAATAAGGATTTAGCACTAAAGGCAAAAAAAACGTCAAGTGATAAAGAAGATGATGACACAAATGAGGATGAAGAGATTACAATGATAGCTAATGGTATCAGGAAGATCTTTGGAGGAAGAAGAGGCTCTGGGTCCAGAACTGATATATTTAAGTCTAAGAAGGAGCAAATCATTTGCTTCCGATGTAAAAAGCCTGGACATGTAGTGAAGGATTGCACGCTAAAGCCGAAGGACAACTTTCATGATAAGGTTAAGAAATTGAGAGGTTGCAGCAGCAACGTGGGGACAAGAGGAATCGAATGCAGACTCAGAGACGGAAGAGATAACACAGGTGTGCATGACAGCCGTGATTGATGATGATGAAAGCATCAGTGTGATATCAGACCGGAACTTTTGCATGATGGCCAGTGACAGATGGCAAGAGGTTTTGGAACCGAACGAGGTAAGTCCTGAACTCATAGAAAGCGCTTTCAATTCCTTGTCGAAAAAAGAAATGTTTAATATGTTAACGACTGCTGTTACTAAGATTAAATTGCTTGAGTCTAGATTGTCAAGGATAGATAATCCTATATAGTCTGTTACTGAGTCCCAAACTAAAGGAAACACTCCTATTAAGTTTGTTAAACCAGTAAAAGAGAGGGTTGCATGTTTGCCCGCTTGGGTTCAAACTGAATTCAAGACACTCCAAGAAAGACAAAATAACTTAAGAAATAAAACCGAAGTCTTAGAAGGTGACCTGTTGAAGGTTATGAGGGAAAAAGAAATAGCAAAACACCGAAATCCTGTCTGGTACACTGGAAAGGCGGATTTGACGCAAATGTTGACTGGAAAGAAAAAAAATTACAACACCTATCTATACACCAGTGCGGAAGACTTCAAATGCTAAACATACCAAATCTAAGTATTTCTGTCAATACTGTCATAAACACGGTCATACTATAGGTTTTTGCATAAGTTTATACTACAAAAAATCTTTTGTTAATAATGTATCTCAGTTCAGAACTCATATAAACAAAAACCATTCTTCATTTACCCGTAGAACAGGGCCGAAACTAGTTTGGGTACCTAAAGCTAATAAGTAATTGAATGTTTCTAGGCATTAGCTACCTCGTTATATGAGAACTGGTGGCTGGTGGACAGTGGGTGCTCAAGACACATGAGTGGAGATAAGAAGAAGTTCAATACCTTGATTGAACATTGGGGAGGAAGAGTAACTTAATAGGAATAGGAACGATTGGCCAAGAGAACTGTATTGATCAGGTTAGTCTAGTGGAAGGTCTCAGTCATGATCTATTAAGCGTGTCACAAGTGTGTGATAAGGGTCCCTCGGAGGTTGTCTTTGATTCAAGTGGTTTTCAGATACGTAATAAAGTTACCCAGGAGGTTCTGTTACGAGGTTGCAGGGTAGGGAATCTCTATATGGTAGATGTGAATGACCAGGAGGATCTAACGTGCCTTACCGTCAAAGATGGTGAAGAACTATTGTGTTATCGGAGATTAGGACATGATCATCATCAATTAATTAACAAATTGAGACTAAAGGAGTTAGTCAATGGGTTACCACAAACGGTTAGGTCATGATACTATTTGTGTTGATTGTGCTTTGAACAAACACACTAGGACTTCTCATGTTCCAACGAATGTGGTCAGCAGTACCAAGACTTTAGAGTTGCTTCATATGGATTTAATGGGACCAGTAAGCGTACAGAGCAGGTCTGGTAAGAGATACATACTGGTGGTAGTTGATGATTTCTCAAGATACACATGGGTGGTCTTACTTCATAGCAAGGATCAAACTTTTGGTGAGATCACGTGTTTGTTTGCCAAGATTCAAACTCAAACAGAGAATAAGGTCAAGACCATTCGAACTGATCAGGGGATGGAATTTATTAATCAAAAGATGTCTCAGTTCTGTACAGACAATGGAATCACTCATACTTATTCTACAGCCAGGACTCCACAGCAAAACGGGGTAGTTGAACGGAAAAACAGGACACTTCAAGAGATGGCACGTACAATGTTGAATGGTAGTGGTCTTGCTCCTAGCTTTTGGGGGGAGGCTATAAACACGGCGTGTTACATTCTCAATAGAGCTTTAATACGTTCAATTTTAGTCAAGACTCCCTATGAATTGTACAAAGGACGTAAGCCATCCATATCACACTTCAGAGTGTTTAGGTGTACATGTTATATTCTTAACCATGAAAAAGATCAACTAGGAAAGTTTGACAAAAGAAGTGATGAATGAGTCTTTCTTGGTTATGCAATGAACAGCAAAGCCTATCGTGTTTTTAACAAACGCAACTTGATTGTTGAAGAGTCTGCAAATGTTAAGTTTGACGAGAACAACTTCGGAGGAAGGGTGATTCAAGGGGAGACAGAAAATCTCTTTCAGTCTAAGGATAAAGAAGTAACCATAGATAACGTCTCAGGGGCTGAGACAGAAGATGATCTGGTGACAACTGAAGATTCACCTTCACCAGTTCAGGACTCGGGATCTACACCACCAGAACCAACCGATTTGGTTCCAGTGGTGCCACAGGAAACAGGAATCACACATCGCCTGACATCTCGGAATGCCCCAGGCATAGAGATCAACAACATTCTATCAGATTTAAACTCAGGAGTTCAAACCCGGTCAAATGCACAAACTTTTTGTGCTTTCTTTGGTTTTGTGTCTACGGTGGAACCAAAGACCGTGAAGGATGCTTTAGAGCATGAAAGTTGGATAAATGCTATGCATGAGGAATTCAATGAATTTGTAAGGAATGATGTATGGGAACTTGTTGAGAAACCCAAAAACCAAAACGTCATTGGAACGAAGTGGGTTTATCGTAATAAGCTGGATTCTAATGGTCAAATCTTCAAATAAAGCCCGTCTAGTTGCCAAAGGATATAATCAACATGAGGGGTTGGACTTTGATGAAACTTATGCTCCAGTGGCACGACTTGAGGCTATTTGCCTACTCATCTCCTTTGCAACTCTGCATAGGTTCACACTCTACCAAATGGACGTCAAATATGCTTTTTTAAATGGACACCTCAAGGAAGAGGTATACGTTTCTCAGCCACCGGGTTTTGAGGACACTACTTACCCTACTCATGTTTATCGTTTGAAAAAAGCTCTATATGGTCTTAAGCAAGCACCAAGAGCGTGGTATGACAGACTGACATCTTTTCTTATTAAACAACAATTTGTACGGGGACATGTTGATCGCACACTGTTTTGTAACACCCCAACCGCTAATCCTATGCTTACCGTCTAATCGTCCTATTAATCCTACGAGTTCGCAGCGGAATTATTACATACTTACTACGGCGGGTGAAACAATGCCGCTAACCGCCCATACGGCTAGCTAGGCTACTAATACTTACAGTCACGGTCTGATGAACATAACGTACCGAGCTACTAAACTACTTACCAACATAACATGTGCCAATACTTACATCCTGGATCACCGAGTATTTAGAGTATATTCAATTACAACCCTTCAAGTTACCAAAAGAATGAGTTTCTAAAGCTACTCATCTATACCAATGCTCCTTTCCCAATATCCAAAAAGGTGTACCCCATGGTACACCGGCTACTCAAAACTACAGCCATGTACTACTCAGTACACCCATCATGAGTCAGTGTTACATTCCAAAAAGAAGATAAAGAAATGAAAGTAGATCTTCACATCTTCATCAATCTCGAGTACCTGCGTGTAGTAAAAATGGTGCCCCAAGGGGCTCAGCAAAAGCTGCATATAGACTCCGCATATACCGCGTGCTAGCTAGGGCACGCCGACTATTTGACGTCCACTAAACATGCCATTCATTTACTTCATACATACATGCTTTTCATACATCATACAAGCTATACAATTCATTACACAATTCAAGGCAACAATACCATAGCATACATATCACTTACCTTCACAAAGTTAGCCAAATTATGCATCCGGGTTAATCGGAATGCTTTACTCTTTTACTCATTACTTACTTCTTCTTTCTTACAATTACTTACTTCCTCTTACTTTACTTACTCATTCTTACTTACTTGCTTATACTCAAGTTAAGTCGTCGGGACCTCCGGCCTTGGGGACTACACCGTCCCACATCCGGGATTTACTTGACTCACCAATCCGGGATGCTACCCACTTAAGGGATTTGGGCCGCGGACCAGTTTAAGAGTCAGGAATTGGAGCCAACCTCTCGTGACTCCGCATCCTCACGCGTGGCCGAAACTATATCGGACTTCTACTCATTCCAATTTAATTACCATTTTAAGTTAGGATGGTTAGCTTGTTAGGAATAAGTTAGAAGTCCAACGCAATAAATAATGGTCACGGAACAATACAACGTACATACACACATTCATCATCATCCATACATTTCATGGATTATACGAACTAGGAATTAAAGAAAGTATACAACATCATACAACACTACATTTCACAAGTATGCATATTAACTCCGATTCGTGCATTTATCTTGTTTGGTGATCAATTAGCACACAACACACAAATCAGAGTAACCAAGATAGCATACGGGGCATGAGGAATCCATACCGTTCACCGTTGTACGTAATTCCAAACGTCCTTCGATGTCACAAATCAAGTCCTATTACACACATACAATTGAATGATTAATCTAGCTATCATTACTTAACTCATACTTACTATGTCCTTATACTTCTTACACTTACACTTTACTTACTTACTTTTCCTTTACTTAGGTTTTACTTCCTTACTTAACTTTGGCATGCTTTCATACATGTACATATACTATATGTATGGGTATACATACACATATATATACAATTATTATTTAAATTAAAATAATTTTTTTTTGTCAGGACCGGACTTGCGACCGACCCTGGCAAGTCCGGTCCATTCCAGTAGGTTTCATCGGGGAATTTTTTGGTCCGACCGGACTTGCATGTCCGGTCGCAAGTCCGGTCGATTCCAGTAGCATTCTGACGGGAAATTTTCTGCTCGACCGGACTTGCAAGTCCGGTCGATTCCAGTAACATTCTGACGGGAAAATTTTCTGCTCGACCGGACTTGCAAGTCCGGTCGCAAGTCCGGTCGATTCCAGTAACATTCCCGTCTTGTAAATCTGGGCTCGACCGAACTTGCAAGTCCGGTCGCAAGTCCGGTCCGGCCCAGTATTTGCATTTTACTTTCTGTTTTCGGTCCTCTCTTTTACCCAATACTTCCCCATTGTTCCTACACTTAATCCTACATGTTTTAACACCATTTACACCTCCTAATACACCCTAGTTCATTTCCTAACTCCTTACACAATTCTATACTCATTCACTCATTTAATTTTCTAAGTTTCAACTCACACTTTCACTAGTTGTTTCCCCTAGTTGTGTTTGCTACAGATTTAGCACTAACACTCTCCATCTACAACTCCCTCTTCTAATGTCATTTCTAACACCTCTAATACCTTACAACTACATTAACTATCTCTCCCATCTTCCCTCAATCTAACTATCTCAAAATCTGTTACACTTACATCATTCACCTAGTTAAAATTCACTAAGTGTTTCTAATTCTAAATAAATTTTGACATAACCTCCCCTATATTTTTACACTCTCACCACATATTCTAGTTCACAATTCACACTCTTTTCACCTGTTTCAACAACCAAAACTACACAAGCTCTCATATACAATACCAATACTAAAACAACACACTAAAACACTACAAAATTCTGTACACAAACACTAATCCCCAATCTGTTTGTAACAGTTTTACATGTCTTTTAAAGCTTCAAAATACTTGTATTCTCTTACACATTATACTACTAATGCATTACCATTTTTCAATACCAATTTTCATTACTAAAAATCTGTTACATATACAATTACAAGACTACACAAAGGTGAGCATCCTTACCTTGTTTTGCTTCTAGTTTCTTTCTTCTTCTTTCTTTCTTCTTCTTTCCTTCTTCTCTACCGGTTTGTAATCCCAATTCCTCTAACACTACCAACATTTATATAAACCATTCAATACTAAGAACTAACCCTAACCATTAATCAAGTTTTATCTAGGTTTTAGGGTTTAGAGAATTTATTACCTTCCAAGAGCACAAGAGCTGTTTGGGATAGCTCAAGAACAAGATTTCTCACACCACCACAATGCCAAAATCGGCTGGACATACAAGAGACCAAACAAGGTTTAGTCTAAATTTTCGTTTTGCCATATAGGCTAGAAAAAGATGGAGTTTTTGAAGAGATTTTTCCTTAGAAGAACAAGGAGAACAAGGGCCTTCTAATGGTGGTGTTGAAGCTTCAAATGGGGAATACCCTCAAAATCGAAAATGCTTGTTTTTGGATTTTGGAAAGATGAAAATGTAGCTCTTGAGGAGAGGATTACAATGGTGGTATTTTTATAATTTTTGGAAGTGTGTGGAGAGAGTTACAAAGGAGAGAAGTAAGGTTTTGTTTTGTTTTTCTTGTTTCACCATGGGAGCCGATGGAGGTTGAAGAAGAGAGGAAAAAGAGAGAGTGAGGGAGGAGGGAACGTGAGTGAGGGGAATGAGGTAGGAGAGAGAATTGTGAGAGTGTGGGGTAAAGTAATAAAGAGAGGGGGGTGTTTTTTTATTTTTGTTTGTTTGTAATAAGAGAGTGTGTGTGTGTGTTATATGTAAATCGGACAGCACACAGCAACTAGGGGGTTTTAAAATTTTTTTATTTACAAGTTGGACACATAAGTTTGTGTTAATTATATTTCTACCCCACAACTTGTCGTTTTTGACAGTTTTTACTAATCTCTCGTTTTATTGATTTTATTGGTCCTACAGCTTCACTAATATTTATTAATGAATTTTAGTTGACTAAAATTGTTACGAGTCTATTTGACCCGCTTAAAGACACGTTTTCCCGGTTACCTCGAAAAACGCGCTTTAAGGTTCGGTAATGTTTTTAATCCATTTTAAGGATCCGTTTTCTTCGGGATTTGTTCCCTAGTAATTGTTTATACTTAATTAAGCCTCTAAATTACTTATTAGCCTAATTAATCACTGTTTTTAATTACGGGGTATTTCAAATCAAAAAGTGGGATGGATAAACTTCTAGTATAGATATATTTGATGATATTGTTTTCGGATCCACTAGTCCATGACTGACAACATAATTTAAGTCTATGATGACAAAAGAATTTCAAATGAGCAATATGGGTGAGCTGACATTCTTTCTCGGGTTGTAGATTAGACAAACAGCTGATGGTACGTTTATCAGCCAAACCAAATATACCTTAGAACTTCTGTCCAAATATAAGTTCAACGAGTGCAAACCGATGTCCACTACTCTTAGATTAGGACTGGAATCAACCGCAGAGGCAACAGATCCAACCGTTTATAGGGGAATGATAGGATCTCTTCTCTATCTCACTGCAAGTCTCCTAGATATTATGCAAAGCGTTTGTTTCTATGCTCGTTTCCAGGCTAATCCAAAATTACCACATGTAAAGGCTGTCAAACGCATCTTCCGTTATCTTCAAGGAACATCATCACTCGGACTTCTGTACACAGCAAATTCCTTACCTACTCTCGCTGGATACACTGATGCAGATTTTGGTGGGTCTCTAACTGATTGAAAGAGTACAACTGGCACGGCTCAATTCTTGGGTTCTAATCTAATTGCTTGGTCTTCTAGGAAACAAGCTTCTGTTGCTCTGTCTACGACTGAAGCTGAGTATGTGGATGCGGCATCTTATGGCTCCATCAGCAACTTGAGGACTACGGTCTATCCTTTATTCCAATTCCTATCTATTGTGACAACACCAGCACAATTGAGTTAATCAAAAATCCGATTCATCACTCCCGTTCCAAACACATTGATATACGACACCATTTCATTCGAGATCATGTGGAACACGACACTGTTATTCTAATTCATTGTTCCACGGATAAACAGTTAGCTGATATATTCACAAAGCCTTTACCCAGAGAAACTTTTGAGAAACTTCGTTTTGAGATTGGCATGGTCAACACCAAGTGAGACACAGTCCTGATATTTTAGTTTTTTTTTCTTTATTTTATTAATAGTTCCTTCTGTTTTTAATTCTTTGAAGTTTTCTGTCTAGGATCGTTATTAACTTCTTGTATTCATCAGTTCCAAATAACTCTTGTCCTCATTCATTTCTTATCTGTTATTTCAAATGAATAATCCAATTGCTTGACATGGTTGGTTAAGCTCTACACTAAGTTATTTCGGTGCATAGACTGTTGAGGAAATTTTTAAGCTAAGCCTACTGCTTCACGTAAATCTACACGATATCACTGAGACAGATGAACTTTCTCATAATCTCTCTTCATATATGCTGACTTGATATGTACAATAAGCAATATGTTTGGATTTAAGGAAAACTGGGCTGGATGGTTGATAAGGTGGGATGAACAAGGCAAGAGATTCCAATGCTCACAGTAACAACAACACAAATTTGGCCTCTTTCACCTGGCAATTAAGTCTTATAGGATGCCTTATCATCTAACTTCCTAAGGGTAACTACTCTTGGCAAGTTGACCCAATGTCGTTACATGGGTGGAGAGAAAAAGTCAAGGTGTTGTTAAATAAATAAAGAAAATGTTGTCTCCATACATCTAACACATGTTTTTTCGTCACATATGAAAATAAACTATGTATGAATTTGTGGTGATGAAAGGTATAATGGAATACGATTTTACTTCTCACCTCTTGTCGTTTCAAAAGGAAGTTGAAGAGTGGAATGAGATTAAAACCGAGAATCCTCACGTGCTGCTTGTTGTTCTTTCACTCTAGGTAAAATATGAAAGGGGAATGAAAAACAAGTCTACTTAGGGATATTCGTTGTTATTTTAAATGACAACAATGACTTACTTAATACTTTCTTAAACTTTCTATTATGAGGGACTAAGTCTAGGACTGTCGATTGTGCTCAGCAAAAGGAGGATCGTTTTATTTTGTTTACACTTAATAGTTTCTTTCTGTTTTACACTATCTTCTTTTTCAAACCCAAAACCAATTCAACTTCTCTTCACTTCTCTATTTTTGCTTTTGTACTGTTCTCTCACTTGGTTAAGCTTCGTACCATCTTTTCTCATCAGCGCCAACTTTCTTTTCCGCTATCTTTGTTCTTGAATTTCCACCAATTTCTACAGAAATTCGGCCATGGATTCCTTCGAGCAGCTCATCTACGAAAACATTGAACCTCTTGCTGCTGAAAAGCCAACTGACTTTAGCCAAAATACCACAGTCCCTGACTCGCTTTCAAAACCCTCACCTGACATGAAATCTCCAGCCCCCAAAGAAACTACTGTGGTCAGCGATGATGACTCCTCCGCTGTTCCAACTGAGGATGAAATTCCACTAGCTAAAACTCGTCGACGGTTGCACACACCCGCCAGAAAGGTTTCCTTGGGTGTCGAAGATGCTTCTTCGGCGATTCCAAAGCGCAAAAGTGATGATTCTCCAGTCACACAACCGCGGTCGTAGAAAAGGCTGAAGTTTGTGGCACTACCTCACTCCAAATTGAAAGCGAAGGATTTTCATCAAGAAAGGTTACGAAATCCAGGTCGTTCATTTCCTCAAAAACCTATTTTTAATCGAGCTATGCTTGAATCCGACATTATTGCTGGCAAGCTGATAGACTGTGACTGGCTGGGTAAAAATTCCCTGGAATCTTTAGTGGAGATTGTAAAGTTTCAAGGATGGGATAGGTTGTTTAATTCTAAAACCATGTACTACTCGAACTATTGTTTCCGTTTGTTCTGAATTTGGAATTTGTTTCACCATATGAGTTTAAGACTGAAGTGGCTGGAATCAAGATGATAATCTCCCCTGCATGGCTTGCTAAGATTCTTGAAGTACCTCTAGATGGGTTAGCTGAGTTCAATACTCGGAAAGTGGATGTAGCTCCTCATTCTGACGTCGTACAACATTTTGGTTTTCTCATGCCAGTTCTAAACTCAAACACTATCCATAGAGGGATTTGGGTGTTTTACCTAGGTTATTACATCTGCTTGTTTATCAAACAATTTTTCCACGTACTGATATGCGTGAAAAGGTCACTCCTGTTGATTTAGGGTTAATATGGTGTTTAGACAAGAAGATTCATCTTTCATTGCCAAGAATCATTATTTCTCATTTGCGGTCAATTGTAAATAGCTCCAAGCCTTCAATACCTTACCCTTTCTGGATGAATAAGGTTCTTTGTTATTTTAAGCTTGTTATGGATGATGTGTACTACATTTCTGCTCAACCAACTAACTACCTGGTTGTTTCAACTCTATCCAAGATGGGACTGGAACTGACAGATTCAGGCTGGCAATTCAAATAGACGGCGCAACATGAAGAGAAGACTGACCACGCTACTGCCTCAACTTCTCTACTGCTACAGTCAGTCCTAGACTCAATGGCAGCGATGGAGAAGCGCTTGATGGATAAGATAAATCTTCTGGAGGACAAGTTAAATTTTTTGATTACTGCGACTCATTCCTCATCTGAACCATCAGAAAAGTTCTAGTTTTAGTTGGATTGTATCATACCCCTCCCCTCGTTGACACTTAATATTTAGTTTTTGCTATATCTTACTCCTTTTTTATGTGGCAAAAGGGGGAAAATTTTGGAAGTCTTTGAAGTCGGAAGTCTCTGACACTTACTTTTGGTTGACATTTACTTTTGGTGACTGTTGGCTTTTGTTTATACATTACTGCTTTGTGTCCGTATGATGTATATTTTGTCTAGCTCGACGTTGAAAGATTATCATAATCTTTTGGCTGGTTTTGTTTTACATCTATCCTACGGCCTTGATTTAGCATATATTTACTATCCGTAGTTTTATACTTGAAACATTTGATACTTGAAAAGTCGTTCAGTTTTTGGTTTAAAAACAGAGCACATGTAATTAACACGGAAGAGTGAGATTCAGGGGGAACAATTGAGTTGCGATCATGTTGTTCATTGGTGGATATCAAGGCAAAAACTCAGGGGAACCAGTTGGTAATCTTCAAAGAATATTTGTTGAGTTCAAGACTTCAATAGTTTGCCGCATCAAATAGGGGAAACTGTTGTTGCTGTTTTGATTGGTAAACTCGGTTCAGGACTGACGCCTATGCTGAGGCTATTACGAAACGAAGCTTGTCAGTCTTGAACTTACAAGCGTGCGAAGAGTGAAATAACAAATAAGATTATCCGCATCTGTAAAAGATAAAAATTGTATTTGATAGATTTCCATACTGTTCGCATATCTATATAAACAGAAGAAAAACTAGTTGGAGAGTAGTTTTCGGAAAGAAAGAAAGAGAGGAGTAAAGTCTATACGGTCGTGAGAGTTAGGGTTTAATGTTTTGTTAAAAGTGTTTCCTTTCCATACTGAAACGAGGTAAGTTATGCAAAGAAATCTGAGTGCAGATTGTAATAGTGAATGTTAAGAGTGTCATGTACTCTTAACGTGTTGAGAGCTTAGTTTCCTCGTGTGAAAGTAGTGTTGTAAAAGCATTACGTGCTCCTTGTGTATCGAGTGCAATACGTGATTCAAAAAAATAGTTTCTGTTTACGTTCTACTCTTGTCATTGTTATCTGTCTGAACTCTCAGTTTGATACTCACACAGTAAGTTTCTTCAGGAATAATCACCAAATAAAGCATTTAATAACTACACGTCTACTAAGAAGACGGTTCCAACAACTTCAGTAGCACAAACCTTGTATAGTCCTAGAGTTGCATCCAAGCACAATAGTGCAATTGACAACATCCTGGTGGACACAAGGGTGTCTAGAAATTATGATTTACAAATTCTCCCAGTAAACAACGAAAAAACATCAAACGTGCAAAGTGAAGGAAACAATGAAGAATTCACTGAGGAACAAAATCCTCACTTCTCTAATGACTTATGGGACATTAAATCTGATGAAGACAAAAATTTTAGCTTAAGTAAAGGGGATGAGTCAAAATCTGTTTTCAATGATGAGGGTGTTGATGTTGAAGACGATGACCTAGATGCTCTGCGTGAGTGTGAGTACTTTTCTGGTGATGAGGATGAAGGTGTCACAAGAGTTGAATCATATTTGAGAAATGGGAAGCCCTTTGAGATGCATCCATATGAACCATCAAGTTAGAACCTCGCCAAATGTTCCTGAACAAGACCATGTTTAGAGAAGTCATGCAGGCGGACACTGTCCAAGAAGGTATTGACTTGTATAGAGTGGCAAATGACCCGTGGAAGTATACTGTAGGTGTAACAACTTGACACATGTGAGTGGAGGCTTCATGCTTCTCTGCTGGTAGACAATGTGACTTTATGATCAAGACAATGAAAGGAGAACATACATGTTCATGGCTGACAGAAAACGCTGCAACAACTTCTAGCTGGATTATGAGAAAGTTAGTGTCTCAGATGAGGGCAAACATGACTATGTCCCCAAATGTCATTCAACATTTCATTCATTCTGACACAGTACGGCGTGCATGCTAATTACATGAAATGCTTCAGTGCGAAGAAAGAGGCGATGAAGTTGTTACAGGGAAATCATGCCGAATCTTACGCCAATCTCCACCAATACACCAAAATAGTCCTTGAGAGGAACCCCGGGTCTATTATAAACTTGAAGTACCAAGAATACCTCAACGGACCTCCAGCATTCAACAAGCTATTCATTCAACAAGCTATTGTTGTTGATGGTTGCCACCTGAAGGGGCCGTATGGTGGTGTTCTACCGAGCGTTGTTTCTCTTGATGGCAACAATGTCATTTTTCCCATAGCTTTTGCTATCGTCGCTAGTGAGACAACAGAGAGTTGGACTTACTTCTTCAGCAACTTGCGGTTGATAGCAGATGAAGATGTGCGGAGAGATTGGATCATTATTTCTAATCGACAGAAGGTAAGACTACATATTACATGATTAGGTTTTCATTATACTGATTCATACTACTGCTTTATGTCTTTTTTACAACATATTCATGACTTGTAATAGGGTTTTGAACCCGCACTGGATGCTGTCCTGCCAGAGGTGACTCGAAGAATATGTTGTAGACACTTATATGCCCATTTCAAAAAGGATCGTCCGGGTATTTGCTCATATTCATCCCTATATTTATTTTGGGTTCTTGTATTACTTTTCCTTATATTTATCACTTGTATAACATAATTGACAATTGTTATCAGGTGCTTTATTGAGAAATTTGTTTTGGGAGGCGGCACAATGTTACACGAATGCGGCACTTAAGGATGTCCTTAAGAGGATTGATGAGACATCTTTAGGCGCATTTCGTTACCTTAGAGAAGTTGACTGTAGCATGTGGGTAAGACTGCATATGCCAAAGGATGTCAAAGTCATAGAGACAACTTCCAACTTCGTTGAATCTTTCAACAACAAGTTGTCTAGAATAAGGGGCAGTCCCATATTTGCTCTTCTAGAATCTCTCACGCGTACATTGATGAAGAAGCTCAATGACAAAAGAGAATTTGTTAAAAAGTTGAGTGGGAGGATCACACTTTATGCAAAAAAGGTGCTATACAAGAACACAAAAGCTAGTTGTCGATGTGGGCTACGGCAAGCATTGATTATGAATTTGAAGTCACGGATGCAAACAAACATTACATAGTGAATCTTAGAGACATGCATTGTGAATGCATGGCTTGGGATATATAGAAATCCCTTGCAAATGCTTGTTCTATCCTCAATTAGAAGAGAATGGACAAGGACCATTTTGTCGATCCTTACTTCTCTACTTCAAAGTATGCAGCCACATCGAATTTGCAATCTCCCCTATCCCGGATCCATCTCTGTGGCCAAAACCTCAAGGGTTGAAGATTTTGTCCCCCCCCCTTTCTTAAAAAACTACCAGGAAGGCCAAAGAAAAACAATGAAGAGAAGAAGGTGAACCTGGTCCAAGCACAAAAAGATCTACCCATGTGACTTGTGGGAAATGCAAGCAACGTGGCCACAACTCTCGAACATGTTCTGGTCAAACAAATAGAGGGCAAGGTCAAGGTACGGGTCTTTTACTTGCTGCTGAAAGTGGTGATGGGAATGGTGCCACACGAGAAATCCAACCAGCTAGAAAAAGAAAAGGTAACGAAGTTGGATCCTCTTGAAGACCAAGTCGAAGAAAAAAATTGAAGACCGCTTCCCAAGGTTGTTTATATTTTCTACTTGCTTATAAAATCCAGTTAATTGTCAAATGTAGCATAGATTGACCAACTGTTATTCTATCTCAGGTATTTAAGAAGCTAGGCGCCACTTGAAGACAACGAAGAACAAGACAAAGACCAACAACAAGTCTGTTGCTTCTGTTTGCGAGACAGTTTTTTTATTGATAGAGAACATGCGTTTGGCTATGTTATGACTTTGATTGGTAGTATTTTGCTTCTGGTTGCTTCTTAGATTTTTGTTGCTCTACAGAAGTCAGTTTGTAAACATGATCGAACCTCTTTAGAATTGGGTTTTGAACGTCTGTTTGCGAGACAATGTGTTGCTTATGTGTTATGAGCTGTAGTTAGTTTTGATTTATGGCGAGTTCTAGTGGTTTTGAAACACTGTTGCAATCTGGTCAATATTGCAATGTTGTTTTTCGATAACAACATCTTTAAACATGTAAGTGTTTGTTGTAGTGAGGCTGGCAGAACTATGGGGTGCACCTATTTTTGTTTCCAAACATAACAGACATTGCATGCCTTGATCTCAGACTATTGAGTGAAAATTGAAAACCATTTTTTTCTATCTCGTACAAATTACCCTGGTGAAATAAGCATGCACTGCATTAACTTGCAATTTCCTGAACCGTGCATCAATAAAAGCACCAGACCCTGCTCTTTTGAAGAATAAGAATTATGCATCTGGAAAGTTGAAAACCATTTTTTCTATGGTGTTTATCAGGTGAGGCAGTCAGTGTGACGGCAAAATGAATATTTGTTATCCCATAAGTCTCATCCCTCCCTTGATCTATTATCCTATAAGTCTAATATCTTTTCAGAAACACTGCAGCATCCTTTTAAGTGTATGTTGGTATATCAATACGATTTACTCTAAACTTATTTCAGATGGGAACAAACATATAATATGATTCTTGTCCTATTTGTTAAGAATTGACTTCTGAAACGTTTTATTCGACTTTTTGAAAGTTGAAACAGGGCATATTTGAGGAATATTAGAGACAAAAGTAAAGTAAAGTAAAGTAAAGTTTGATTGAGATAACTATATTAAATGCAGATGGTTTACAAAAAGGTTGCTTTTCTGATAAATTGGTTCCAACTGACACAACAACATCCAAGTTACATAGCTTGTAGAAGTTCAATATCAGAATTACACCAGCTTCAAGTACAACAGTACAATCATCACAAGTATTACATATGAAAATACAACAAACTTGGTCACTTCCGACTTGAAATCGACTATGTCTTTCTGCAGAAGATGTTGTAACTTTTTCAATTCATCATTGAGCTTGGAAATTTGTTCATGGATGACCAACATATCATTATTAGATTCACCAAATGTCACTTCTTCACCGTACATATCAGACCTCAACAAATGGGAATTGCATTCCATTTCGTGCCACCACTTGAAAATTCAATTAGGACAATCACAACGGTAAAACAATTTTCGATAATTGTCGCAAGTAAAAGATACATACAACCGAGCATTCCTATTACAGTTGCATTTCACATTGTAGAATATGAAGCGACTTTCACTCTTTCTGTTGCTAGATGAAGACATTGAATATAAAGCTACCTGATTAAAAGCCCATCAGTTATTGACAAATGAAACATGTATATTGCAAAGTTGGGTAAAAGAAACATATTTGAGCTCAGATTAGGGATTTGCCCCATCATCACAGCTACAACTTTTGGTATTAGCAAATCAATGACTAACGGAGTCTATGGAGGAATTCCAGATATATTTCGCAGGGGTAGGAGCAACGATGGTTTGACAATTTGATTGACCACAAAAATTGAGCAACACAAGTGCAACCATTATCGCTTCAACAACCCAGGTATCATACAATCTGGAACCGCTTCAACACAAATTCAGTTCAAAGATCAAGCTAATACCAAAAAAAAGGGGCCCATGATGAAATATAATGTGTATTCACATCAGCGTGTTTCGTTGACAACAGAACTCTAACAAGCTTAGTTAATGTTACCAATAAGTATGAGTAATCGAAGCAAAATAAACCCATCAGATACCAGTTTTCTCAATCGACTAGTGTATTCAAACAACAACATCAGTCGACAGATACACTCATAATTGCTGGATTCGACATCTGTCAAACCACACAGGCAAGCATCAAACCGATAGATACCCCATATCTGGAACAACCAGTGACTCTAAAAAGCTGACAGTCTAAACTCAGCAATTCGAAGCTAGAGAACCGCTAGGGTTCGAACGACATCGAAGACAACAGGGGCTAGTCGACATAAAAAGTAATTCAATGCCAGATAACACGACAACGAAGACAACCATGGAAAAGAATAAGGGGGATGAGGGGGATGATATGCTCAGTCGACAGATGCAGTCGACACCAGAACCGCAAGCAGCAAACAGAAGCGTACCAGAGATTCAAACAACATCGACGTTTGACGAGCTCAGATTGCAGGCAGTGGATTCCAAATCAACGGAGAAGAAGAAAGAGGGAGAGGAAAACCCTAGCAAGTGAGAAATTGTCGATCATCATTAAAAGAATGGGATTACATGGGTAGGGAATGTAATTTTGAAAAGTACATGAGTGGTTTTTGAAAATACGTCAAACCTGATGGGTGGGAGATATAATTTTCCCAAAAGAAAATAATGAGATGAAGGTGAGAAAAAAAATGACTAAAAACATCTTAACAAAAATATTGGGAAAATTTACGGGATACCACTAAAAAGTTTGTTAATTCACGAAATACCACAATTTTAAAAAAGTTTTCAGTTACCACAAAAAAATTTTATTTCACCAGATACCACGAATTACTAACCTAAAACTTTTTAAGACCAAAATGCTCATACTTGTAATAAACATAGTTTATGATATACCACATAAATATTATTAATTTACAAGATACCACAAAACTTAATAAAATATATATTAAGAAACAGTAAAAAATAATAAAAATCTAAATTTATTATTTAATTGGTTAAAAATTTATTAAAATAAAAAACCACATATATAATTAAATATTTTCAAAAAATATAAAAAATACTATATCATTTAAAAGCTAAAACACTTAATTAAAAATAAAAAATAGTTAAGAGAATGATAATTATTTTTTTAATAATATTTTTACTCAAAGTGTTTTTAGTAATGTAAAATAGTATTATAAAAATTAAATTTATATAAATTAAATTATAAAAATTTATATTATCATTCTCTTTACTATTTTTGTCTTTTTAATCAAATTTGTGGCTTCTTTAATATATTATAATTTTTATAATTCATTAGAGATTTTATTATTAAATATATGGTATTTTTTTTGTTTTTTTAACCTTTATATGAAGAACGTTAATTTTTATTAGTTACTTTTTCAACATATGTTTATTAATTTTTGTTTTGAAATTAAAATATATAAAATGATATTATAAAAATATATTAGACTATAATACTCTTAACTATTGCTTTATTTTTTTGTCAAATTATTTAGCTTGTATATAGTAAATAATATCAATTTATATACTTAATTAAAAAATACAACAAAAATTATTAAATATATTTTAAATAAGTAAGTAGAAAAAGTTAACTTTTTCTTATATGGGTTAAAACATAAAAAAATACCATAATATGAAGAATAATAAAAGGTATAATTATAAGCCCCAAATTTTATTAAAAATAGACAAAAACTGTAAATAGAATGATAATTTAATTTTTTATAATCTTACTTTATATAAATTTAGTTTTTCATAATAATATTTATATTATCAAAATTATTATAGTAAAAATATTTTAAAATTTTTAATTATCATTCTCTTGACTAGTATTTTTAATTTTTTATATTTTATAATTATATATTTGATATTTTTAATTATATGAACTTTCAACCTATATATTAATAAACCTATAATTTTTTTTTTGTTTTTTATATATTTTAGTAAATGTTGTGGCATCTTATGAATTAAAAATATTTATATGATATACTGTGAATTATGTTTATTAACAAGTAGGGATATTTGGTGTTAAAAAGCTTTAGGTTAGTAATCATGGTATCTGGTGAATTAAAACTATTTTTTATTGTGTCAGACTTTTTTTTAAAAAAAACTGTGTTATTTTATAAAATTAATAAACATTTTAGTGATACCAAAAAATTTCCCCAAAACTATTAGTTATGAAATCGACATTTCTCATGGTGTGTCCGTATAAGCTATTTTATATTCGAGTTCCTTCCACATATTCATTCAGAGAGTGCATACACTGTGCAGTGGTTAGGTAGTCGCCGGTTCAGTCCAGTCGGCCCTCGGGTAATCCCAAGGTTAAAACATTCGGGCCTGTTGGAGAAATTGTTAACTAATAATCTGGGCCTTGTTTGTGATGAAGTTGGTGAGAGATGTGGAATTTCAAGTTTTTTTATCTAACTTTTTAAACTATAACCTTTACAGCATGTTTGTTACTGAGATTCTAATTCTTAGAAGGAAATGATCTATTGTTTGGTTAAAATTATGACAGCTTTTGAATTAGTTATTTATTTGTTTAGCTGATTAAATGGTCTTGACAACACATTTGCAATATGGTAGTAAATTTAGTTCCTAATAAGATAAAAATATTAAACAATTAAGAAAAAATTAAATAAAAATATTAATAAATATATGCATAAAGAGAGAAACACGATTAATCAAAATAAAACGAGTTTTCAATTATATATATATATATATATAATTTTAAAACAATTGTTATATGTTTTAAAATTAGTTATAAATTGGTTAATGTTTCATTACATATACTGCGTTGATAAATAATGGTCAATTGTATAATTGTTTATAGAAACTATTAATTTTAACTATATATGATTGTTTTTATATATTATATAGTCTTTAATGTTTTTAAACTTATATGCTACTATATCTTACATATTATATTTTCTTGGAATTCAAGAATGAAATTTTTGAAATTTACATGTTTACATATAAATAAGTGTAATACTTAATTTAATTACAAATATTTCATGTGTTTTCAAAATAAAATAACTAGTTTGTAAAAACTTAATAATATATATATTAATAAAATAATATGTAATACCTATACTTGATTTTAATATATTTGCTTATAATCCTGTATTTCATACTATTAGGAAGTCTTTTCTAATTTCATTGTGCAAATTTTAATTTGAAATATAAAAAACTTATTTTAAGTATTTAATATGTATTATTTCATATATTTATAATTGTTTTGACATGTTAAATAAATATATAGTGCATACACGAGATAAGAACTTAGTAATTATAAATATTTCATCTATTGATGATTAAATTGTATATTTGTAAATATACAGAAATTAATTAATTTATAAATTAGTATATTTATCATTTATTAGTATTAGTTGAAATATAAATAGAATACATAGTGACAAGCGTTAATTTTACATTGGTCATTACCTTCGAATCCAATTCCAATTCTGTAGGGAATATTATTTCGGGTAAGTTACCTATAACTTAGAATAATATTTGTATTCTCTTCTCAATAATAGCTGCAATTCCAAGTATTACGCCACTATTCTCTATATACTATGAACATGTAGTTAATCCTTTCCAGCAGTATATTTGTAACCTTCTCACCAAGATTTCAGGCAACAGTGAATATACAAGTGTGATAATTAGTATTTTAAACAACAAGTTCATTATCATGACTAATTTTACCATTTTTAATTAATTTTAACTAGAAGAGTCACAAACACAAAGTCTAATTACTTACTATCAGACAATAATCAACGTTGTAGCTAAAAACAGACAATAATTAAAGTTAACAATCACAGATTCCCTAAAAGTTCCGTCACTAAGAAAATCTTGATAATAAGGGATTGTTTATCAATTTATAAAATGGAACATTATTAACATTTTTTAATCAATAATGATTGTTAGGACCAATGTTTAATAGCTAATCGGAAATTATAAACCATACTAATAAATAAGAACGAACTCTTCAAAATTACAGTTTAAGTTGCCACCTACTATTTTTTTAGAAAATTAATAACATACCATTAAAAAGGTTTGTGGTTTTAGAAACGTGTTCTCCGTGACATATATATGTCACTTGCTGACATGAAATTACCTGAAAAACTGTAGTAGGGAAATAGTACTAACTCAGTCCCATTTTGACCTTTCTGTTTGTTTTTTGACACGTTTTCCCACTTCAATATTAAACATAAGATAAAATAATTTTATAAAACAAATTCCTACAACATATAGTTTTTCATATAAAGATTTCATTGCAAAATTTAGATTTGTAAAATTATGTTATCTTATATGTTAAATATTAAAATCAAACGACAAATAGTCAACAATAAGTTATGTTCAAATAGGGACAAGAGTAGTGAAAGAACTACTGTAATTATTACCACATAATTAGGGGGCTGAGCAGTATAGTGCTTGGTTTTTACATGTAGGATGGGTGGTCGTATCGTATGGATTCGACGTACCTCCTTTTCATTTTAATGTGAGTAATTAAGTACAAACAAATAGAAAATGACATATTTTAATCAGGTATGAAAGCAACACTAAAACTATTTATGTCAGATTCGCCCGTGGCTTGAAGTTTAGTATTGACCGATGGATTTGAGACTGATGGGTATGAAATATCCCAGATCGAGGTCACTTTTGTTGTTTTGATGTGTAGGAATTCTTCTATCCGGATAAAACTAGGTCAAAAATCGAATATATTATAAATGTACACTGGACATTAAAGTCAGCTAAAAACGAAGCTTACATACACGGTGTGATTGTGAAGGTAAATAAAATAAAATATTTGAGTATGAATAATTAGCCAAATAGACTTTTCTTTTTGTTTATGTTTTAAAGAAAGAAAGTGTATACAACGACCCACATATATAAAAGGATTGTGGCATGGTGACAAGTAGTAAACGCATGAATCATGATTGAAACCATGAGTGAGTTTTGAGTGGAAACTTAACTCAACTTTGACATTTGACAAGATCGTTTTCAAGGGTAATGCAAGACAAAAAGAATGAAATAATATCACTCATATTAATTAATATAGTGGAAGGTGGGAAGCATCATAGTCCCTCCGGGTAAGGGGGTTTTCTCTCTTTCCACTGTTTCATCTTTTCGGTTTCGCATGTCTTCTTGCCTTCTTATCTGTCATCCTTCATCCTATTAGTTTCACTAGTTTTAATTTGTTCTATATCTATATGCCGTTGTCTACGAAGAATCAAAAATGAAGATGAGGAGGAGCTCGATAGCTGATATGCTGATTTTTTCTGGGTTAAAGATTTTGGCGCAATTACATACTCCACCACGTGGTTTCACAATGTTAGTTTGCATCATTTGGATTTGCGAGTGTGGTGGATAGATTAGCCATCAATGGAGTCGGTTGAAGCACGTAAGGACGGGGATCGATGCAGTAAATAAGGTAGTGGTTATATTAGTGGGGAGAAATAATAGAGAATTAATATCTATTATTAATTCCTAAACTATTTTCCTCAATAGTTTTTTTTGATAGTTGACTGGTTGGAAACCTGTTACTCAAGCAATACTGAGGCACTAGGTGCCTTTCTCGCTGAAATACCCCGTAATTAAAAACAGTGATTAATTAGGCTAATTATACTTTTAAAGGCTTAATTACACTAAAATAAATACTAGGGAACAAATCCCGAAGAAAACGGACCTTTAAAATGGGTTAAAAGCATAAACGAACCTTAAAGCGCGTTTTTCGAGGAAACCGGGAAAACGCGACTTTAAGCGGGTCAAATAGACTCGTAACAATTTTGGTCAACTAAATAGTCACTAATAAATATTAGTGAAGCTTTAGAACCAATAAAATTAATTAAACGAGAAAATTCCGGAAAACGGGTACCGGTTAGGGAAAACTGTAACAACCGGTAAGTTGTGGGGTGAGAATGCAAATAAAGCGACTTAGTGTGTCCACTTTGCAAATAAAAATGTAAAATCTGTGTGAGTGTGCATGTGGACCGATTTCCCCTCCCTCTCTCATTTATTAATTGTTCCTAATTCACTAGAGGACAAAACAAATAAGTAAAAAGGCAAATAAAACTCTCTCTCCTCTACCCATCCCCCTCTCTCTTTCTCTTCACCTCCCTATTCTCTCTTCTTCCTCCTTGCACGATGACAATGGCGATTTGGACAAACCAAACCAGCCCTCTCCTTCTCTCTCAATTTTGAAGGCTCAAACCTTGTCCAAAAATCATAAAAACCATACCACTAGAATCCCCTTGCAAAGGAAACGTCTCCATCTTTTCAAAAATCTAAAAGCTCCATTTTCGATTTCATGGGTGTTCACCATTTGGAGATTTGAAGCCACCATTAGAAGCACCTTCACCTCCTCTTCATCTTGAGGTAAAAAGAATTTCGAAAATCCATCATTCCTAGCTCTCATTAGCATTTTAAGAACTTTCTGTTTTTGAACTCTTGGTTCCTTGTTGTTCCAGCCGATTTTGGTTCCTTGTTGGGCTAGAAATCTTGTCCTTTCACTAGTCAAGGGCTTCATCCATTCATTGGGAGGTAACACTCTTTTCTAAATCCTAAAACTCAAATTCTAGGGTTAAGTATAAAATGAATGCTAATGGTATTGCGTATGCATTATGGGCTGTAGCACTTTGGTGTGTGAAACCCATTGAAACCGAGAACAAAGAGAAAAGGAGAAGAAAAGAAGAGGAGGAAAGGAAAGGAAGAAAACTAACAAGACAAGGTAAATACCCTTACCTTGAGTTAGTTTGTATATTGTGTTGTAACAGTTTTTGGAGTATCAAAACAAGTAATGTGTATGATAATGAGTAATGAGTATGTTGAAGTATAATGAGGAATGGTATTGAAACAGTTTTTTGAAGTTTTTAAATGAGTTTAAAAGCTTGGGGAAAAACCATGGGTAGTAAGTGTATATGTGCAGGAAATTATGTTGTTGTAGTAGTGTGGAATTGTGTATATAATGTGTGGTATAAACAGGTTGTGAGAATGTGAGATCGTGAGCTGAGATAGCGTGTGGAGAATGTTAAAAATATAGGGAGACTATGTCAAATTTTGTGTAGGAGTAAGGGACTTAAGATGTTTAAGAAGAGGAAGTATTTGGAGAGTTTAAAAGGGATGTTTAGTAGCTTGTAACAGATTTGGAAAAGAGTAGATTAAGGGAATGGAACTAGGATGTGAGTAATGAAATTGAGATGCTAAGGATAGCATTAGTGGAGGAGTAATAAAGGATAGAAGATTGAGTGAAAATCTGTAGCATAAAGAGGAAGTTAAAAATCTGTAGCATTGGAAGAGTAAGGGATCGTGTAGGTGTTGAGAGAAGAATGATGAAAATGAGTGTAAGTTGTGTAAGGATTGAGTAGTAAGTTTAATGGAGGAACTAAGGTGATTTAGAGTGTTAAATTAGTGCTAAATCATGTGGGGAAGCATAGGTAAAGATTGGGGAAGCAATGGGTAAAGAATGCAATTGAAAACAGATTTTAAAACTGAAAAACTGGGCCGGACCGACCTTAGGACCGAACTTGCAAGGTCGGTCGAGCCCATTTACAAGACGGGAAACCTACTGGAATGGACCGACCTTGCGACCGGACTTGCAAGGTCGGTCGACTCAAAAATTTTCCGTCGAGTAAGCTACTGGAATGGACCGACCTTGCGACCGGACTTGCAAGGTCGGTCGACTCAAAATTTTCGGTAATGCAAGCTACTGGAATGGACCGACCTTGCGACCGGACTTGCAAGGTCGGTCGGGCTAAAATTTTCAAAGACGAAACTTACTGGAATGGACCGACCTTGGGACCGGACTTGCAAGGTCGGTCGGCCTGGAATTTCACCCGATGTAGCCTACTGGAATGGACCGGACTTGCAAGGTCGGTCGCAAGTCCGGTCGGGTAAAAAAAAATGTTTTAATTATATGATTATAGTAATCATATATACATATATATATATGCCTATATACCTACATGCATATATATGAAGTAATACACCATTAATGAAGTAATAATGGTAAGAAAGTAAGTAAATTTTGTAAGAAAGCAAGTTTATGAGGTAGTAAAGAAAAGAATGGTTTATAACCAAGTATGAATGTAAAGAAATAGTAAGTATACATTGAAAGTGTCAATGAAGGAGTAAGTTAGATCAATAATAGATCATTGATCATACTACTTCATGTATGTATAGGAATCAAATAGTTGATCTCCAAAGGAACCGGGGTAGTACGTATTCGACGGTGAACGGTATGATTTCCTCATGCCCTGTATCCTAACTTGGTTACCCCGATTTGTGTGCTTAAGTGATCACCAATAAGATAAATGCACGAATCGGACTTATATTGCACTTAGTTGTGTTTGAACTATATTGTTCTTGTTTTATGCTCTTGAACATTTAGTTTGTATAATTCATGAAATGTATGAATGGAAATGAAGTGTATGTGTAAGTATGAGTACTTGGTATTGTATGTATGGGAAGTAAGTATGGACTTCTACTAATTCCTAACAACCTAACTCCAACATGAGTAATGAGTAAAATGGAATGAGAAGAAGCCCGATATATTTCGGCCACGCGTGAGGATAAGGAACCACAAGAGGTTGGAACCGAATCCTGGCTATAATCTTTTCCTTGGACCAAATCCCTTGAGTGGGTAGCATCCTGGATTAGTGGGCCACCCTAAAGCCCGGTGGTGGGATGTAGTAATCCCTGCCCGGAGGTCATACCGACTTAACTGGAAGTAAGTATTTAAGAAAGTATTGTATTGATTGGTCTTGACTATTGTAAGTCATTGACCCGGAGTAAAAGTATTGAACACCCGATTAACCCGGGTGTGTAATAAGGCTAACAAGACCTTCGTATGTATTGGAGAATTGTATCTCCGTGATGCGGTGAGTATGGTAAGTATGAATGAATGACTTGTAATGTATCCCTTGTATGTATTGTATGTATGTATGCTTGGTAAATGAATGTATTGTATTGTATTGTATAAAGCATGTATGTATGTATGAATGAAACGAACCGCATGTACTCAACCAAATAGTTGGCGTACCCTCGCTAGTACGCGGGGTATGCGGTTATCATATGCAGCGTAAGCTGACCCCCCCTAGGGGGAATGTTTTTACTCCACAGGTACCCGCGAGGGCGTGACGGTAGAGTAAGACTGGATGCAATTCTTTTGATGTAGTTAGTAGGATTGGTGATTGTAGTTGTACCGAGTTGTACACGGCTAAGGCCCCTTTCGAGTAGCCGGTGTACCATGTGGTACACCTTTTTGGATATTGAATTTCTTGATTGAGTAGTAAGGAGAGGACGTATAAACTCTTCATTTTGGGAAGTAGTGTTGGAATGTAATTCACATATTCGGTATATCGGTAATCAAATGTAAGTAAGTATTTGGTATTGTAAAGTAAGTAGTATGTATGTATTCATTCTAATCGTCAGACCGATACGGTAAGTAGTAGTAGCCTTGTTAACCTTGGATGGTAACGGCATTGTATCACCCGGGGGTGAGTAGGTAAGTATTCCGCTGCGAGTAAGGTAATTATGGGAATGTTTAGAGGATAATGGAAGGATTAGCGGTTGGGGTGTTACACTCGCCTAGATTACAAGTGCGAAAATAAATAAGCAAGGAAAAACTAAGGATAAAAAAGGTCTACAATATTACATGAAGACAACAGAGAATGGGTAGGAATTTCTACGTCTTGCCTACACCACTCGATGCTAGCCCTCTTAACCGAATCAGCAGCTATCTCCCAACACTGAGCTTTGCCTTCAAAAACAAGTTTGTTCCTCTGATTCCAAATCACTCCGAAAGCGTGAAGTAGCGTGGAGTGTTGGAATTTACAACATCTATGCGGAAAGAACAATGGACGATTTTATTACTTTGATCTGTGAAAGAATCGATCAATGATCGAATACAGATAGAAAGGATGTGTACAGTATGAGATCCTCAAGTTAGGGTTTTAGAAGAGGGATACTTCTATATGCAGAGAGAGGAACGGGAATAATGAGAACCAGGAAATCAGTGGAAGAATGGGGAAATTACAGAATGGCCCCTAGATACAAACTAATAGCTGAAAATACATAGTTATCCTAAGATACAAGACTATAATGTAAAATTATAGTAACATGTTCCTAGATACAAACTATATATATTTCCAACACCCCCCTCAAAGGTTACAAATCTGAGGACGGAAAAGATTTTAACCTTTGTCTTGATGCTGTTGTAGTCCGAGAGAAGGGAGACTTTGTTTGTAGGCTTTCCCTGTTAAGCACTTTGTCATGATATCAGCTAGCTGCTGATTGCTAGGAACATGCTGGACATCAATCAAACCTGCCTGCAATTTCTCACGAACAAAATGGCAATCTAGTTCTATATGTTTAGTTCATTCATGAGAAACTGGGTTTCTAGCAATATGAATCGCTGCTAGATTGTCACAATTTAAGGGAATGGGATTAATGTCTGTTATTCCTAGCTCGTGAATCAGTCTGCTTAGCCAGTTGAGTTCACTGGTTACATATCTCATTGCCCTATATTCTGCTTTAGTAGAGGATAGAGCAACATAAACTTGTTTTTTTGATTTCCAGCTTAGAGGGCATCCTCCAAGTTGGATGTAGTAACCTGATATTGATCTTCTTGTTATGGGACAAGAAGCCCAATCTGAATCACAAAAAGCTACCAGATCATACACAGGTTCTTTATTAAAAAATAGACCATAACCGACGGTTCCTTTTATATAAGATAGAGTATGATAAGCAGCTTTTAGGTGATCAGTAGTTGGTTTTTGCAGAAATTGACTCAGATATTGAACTGCATAAGAGATATCTGGTCTTGTATTGGTTAAGAAATTCAGTTTACCTACTATACTTCTGTATAGAGTAGGATTTTCTAACCTTGTACCAGAATCACTATATAGTTTCAAATTCTGCTCCAGAGGGGCTACAGAGCTGCGGGAGTCTAACATGTCAAAATCTGTCAAGATTTGTTTTACATATCCTTGTTGAGTCATGATGATTCCCTATTCTGTTTCCAGAAATTCCATCCCTAAAAAGAAGTTAAGCCTCCCTAAATCCTTTATTTTGAATTCTCTGTCTAGTTGTTTTTTCAGAAACTGTATGTCTTTTTCCTTGTTTCCTATGACCAGAATATCATCTACATAGATGCCAAGAAAAACAACACTATTTCCTTTCTTTCTAATAAACAGAGAATAGTCATTTAGGGATTGAGTAAAGCCTAAGCTCGTAAGAAAATTAGCAAGTTTTTCATACCATTGGCGTGAAGCTTGCTTAAGACCATAAAGTGATTTGTGTAATTTACAAACTTTGTTTTCTCCTTGGACCTTTAAACCCTCAGGTATTTTCATGTAGACTTCCTCATGTAAGTCTCCATGGAGGAAGGCATTGTTAATGTCTAATTGGTCAAGGGTCCAGCCTTTCTTTATGGCAGTGATGATGAGGGCACGGACAGTGGTGAGTTTAACTACAGGGGAAAAGGTTTCCTCGTAGTCTAACCCATATTTTGGGTAAAACCACGAACCACAAGTCTGGCCTTGAATCTTTCAAGTGTGCCATCTGCTTTAAGTTTGGTTTTATAGACCCACTTGTAGCTGATGGCACGTTTGTCCTTGGGAAGGTCAACAATGGACCAAGTTTTATTGTTTTTAAGGGCCAAGAATTCCTCATTCATTGTTGTTACCCATCTAGAATCTTGACTAGCAATGTTGTAGTTCTGGGGTTCTTGTAAACTTGCAAATTCATTAGAGGTTTGCCCAGTTTTGTTGTACAAAGAACAAGTCAAGATTGTATTGGAAGGGGTTATGTCGGTGAGGCTGTTCAAGTTTGGATTACTATGGTCTGGTTTCTTTGAGGTTAATCGATTGGCTAGGATGGTACTAAAAGGATCATCATGATTGGAATGTGTGGAACAAATATAGTCTTGTAATTTTGCTGGTGGTTTCACAACACGTGAGGATCTTCTAAGGGTGTCACTAGGTGCTGGGATTGTTGTTTCTTCAGGTTCAGAGAAATCATGTGTTGGAATCATTGTTTCTTCAGGTTCAGGGAGAACATGCGTTTCTGTTTGAAGGGTTTCAGCAGAGGCCATTTCCTGAGAGTTTGGAATGGGAAACTGTCTATTTTCTTCAGGTAAATCAAAACTAGATCCATTGGATTCGAGAGGGGTTTCTAGGAAACTAGGTCTGTTTTCATGCCAAACACTCTTCCAATTGCTGCCTCTCAAAGGGTAAATATTTTCAAAATGGGTGAGATCTCTAGTAATTTTGATTTCTGCGGTTTCTATGTCCAAAACTTTACGACCTTTGGTGTTTTTGCTTATGCCAAGATAAATGCAAGCAGAAGATCTGCAGTCCAGCTTGCTTCTGTTTGCACTAGTGTTGGTGGCATAGCACAAGGAACCAAAATTTTTGAGGCCATTGTAGTTTGGTTTAGTATGATAGAGTTTCTCATAAGGGCTTATTTTTTCTATCACCTTGCTAGGTAATTTATTGATTACATTTGCAGCATGTTCAACACAATGATTCCAATATTTATCTTCTAGACCAGACTGAAACAGAAAAGCCCTAGCAACTTCCATTATGTGACCTTGTTTTCGTTCTACCACCCCATTTTGTTGGGGTGTGTGGGAACAACTAGTTTGGTGAATGATTCCTTTGTTTCTAAAGAAATCTATACCTTCCTGTGACTTGCCAAGCTCCTTGGCATTGTCACTTCTGATTATTTTTACCTTTTTGTTCATTTGCCTTTCAATCAAGTTAATGAAATCTTTAATCTTTTGTGTTGCTTCTGATTTCTATTTTAAAAAGTTAATCCATGTCCCTCTGGTATAATCATCTACTATGGTGAGGAAATATCTGAAACCTTCTGTGCTTTCACATCTCATAGGACCACATATGTCCAGATGTAATAATTCAAAAGGTTCCTTGGTTTTGATGGTAGATTTGGGAAATTTTAACCTTTTTGCTTTAGCCTTATAACAGATGGTACAAGGCACAATTGTGTTCAAATGGACTCCTTTTATTTTCTTGATTTGACAGAGTTTCTTTACAGGGATGTGCCCTAGCTTACTATGCCACAAAAGTAAATCATCTGTTCTAAAGTTCCCATCAGTTTCATTACAATCAGAGAAATTGGCATACGACGATTTTCCTCTATTCAAAATAAAATGTTGTAAAGCAGAAACATCAAGAAAATAAAGGCCAGAACTTTGTTTCCCAATCCTAATCAAAATCCCATTCTCATGGTCCTGCAAAGCACAAAATCATCACAGAAAACGATTGAGGTGGCCAGATCATTGACTAATTTGCTAACAGAAACAAGATTAAATATAAAAGTGGGGACAAACATGACATTATCCAGGCATTTGACATGATTATACTTAAGGTTTCCCACAACAGAAACATATTTCTTGTGCCCATCAGGAAGGGTAATTTCCTTTCTGTAACTTAAAAAATCAAGATCTGTAAGATTCATGCTATTTCCAGTCACATGTTCAGTAGCACCAGTATCTAATATCCAGCAATTTCTCAGATTTTTCGTCAGGCAAGTAGCATTAGAGACTATGAGTTTCACAGGCGAAAACTTACCTGAGAAATCCCAAAACTTTGCTGTTGTTCGTTTGGATTGGTCTTGTGCTGGAGATAATGCACCAGTTGGTTCAGTTGCTCCACGCTCATTCCAACTACAGGTGAAGTTTGCTCTCCTCCACTAGTGTTTGTGACCGATGCGACAGAAACCTCTTTTCGTTGTTTTTTGTCTTCAGATTCTGGGAAGACATTGATCCACCAACAGTCATTCTTTGTGTGCCCTATCTTCGAACAGTGGGAACATTGTGGAGGATTTTTCTTTCCTCCCGATTGACCTTTTATGGGTGTTCTTGTATTTTGACTCTTGCTGTTAGAGAAGTTTGATCGCTGTTGTTCTGGCTGGGAGTTGCGGTTTTGAAGCTTAGGGTTGCAGAATCGTCTGGGTTGGCTCTCGATTCATCCACGACCTTTTGCTTTTCATCATGTATAACCAGCCCAAAAGCTTCTTCTAAGCTTCCTCTTCTATCTTCGACTCGTCCTTCTCGTCGTCCATTACTAACTCGAATTGATCATTGTCAGCTCTGATACCATGTTGGAATTTACAACATCTATGCGGAAAGAACAATTGACGATTTTATTACTTTGATCTGTGAAAGAATCGATCAATGATCGAATACAGATAGAAAGGATGTGTACAGTATGAGATCCTCAAGTTAGGGTTTTAGAAGAGGGATACTTCTATATGCAGAGAGAGGAACGGGAATAATGAGAACCGGGAAATCAGTGGAAGAATGGGGAAATTACAGAATGGCCCCTAGATACAAACTAATAGCTGAAAATACATAGTTATCCTAAGATACAAGACTATAATGTAAAATTACAGTAACATGTTCCTAGATACAAACTATATATATTTCCAACATGGAGGACTATAACTTGTCCCATCTATTGCCCCTGGACACGCCTTGCCAGGCCAGGTAACAATCCAGCGCAGCGTGCGGAAAAATGAAGGAGATTCCCCACCATTGCAACAGTCGGCTCCACAGAATCCGAGTCTCTTTGCAGTGCAGAAAAAGATGATCTGCTGTTTCCACAGATCGCTTACAGAAAAGACAGAGGAGCTGATTGATAGGGATTAAGCTTCTGGCGAAGAGGATGTCCTTCGTTTGCAGTCTTCCTTGAAGGATAAACCAGCCCAGTAGCTCTAGTCTTGGAGGGGCATGTTTCTTCCAGAAGGTACGGCACCAGACTACGCGGGGAGTAGGCTTTAAGGCTATAGCTGCTGTATAGAAGGATTTTGAGGAATATACTCCATCGTTAGACAGAGCCAAACTCAGCCGGTCCTCGCTACCAGTCGAATCTGGTTTGGAAGAATTTATTAGTTCCATCAGCTGGTCAACCTGATGACGTTCATAAAGGAACAACGGTCTCCGCCACCTTAAAATCCACTCCCAGCCGTCACTTTGCCAGTTTCCCATTTCAATGACTGTGGCATATTTTTGCTCAGAGATCAGATAGAGCCGAGGGAAACTTAACTTCAGAGGGCAGGCGCCTATCCAAGTGTCAACCCAGAACCGAACTTTGTTGCCATCTGAGACCATCCATCTGATGTTGTCTTCTAGAGCTTGCGCATAGTCCGGTAGCCAGGAAGAGACATACATGATTGTCTTCCACACACCTTTCCCTTTTGCATGAGTCCATGCCTCGTCCGTGATCGGAAGTCTGGCATCGATATGTTATATAAAGCAAATTAGATTTTTCCAGAGCTTTCTGTCATCTCGATTGAACGTCCACCACCATTTCAGTAGTAAAGCAGCATTCATCAGTTCAAGGTCTTTTATACCAAGTCCACCCTGCTCTTTTGGTTGTGCGAGTGTGTTCCACGAGATTAACGACATTCCTTTTTAGTTACCTCTTCCCCATAGAAAGTTATGTTGGAGTTTCCTTATCTATTGCATTACACTTTTCGGGATTCGGAAAAGACTCAAATAATAAATCGGTAGGCTATCTAGGACAGCTTTGATAAGCACCAGTCGATCCGCCTTGGTCAGGGACGTCGACTTCCACCCTGCCAATCTTTTGGAGATTTTCTCGATGATGGGTTTCCATGTAGCAGCCCGATGAACGTTAGCACCAATAGTGAGGCCCAAGCAAGTGATAGGCAGAGAACTAATACAGCAACCCAATACCTCGTTAATATACCGAATTGTATAGCTTTGTGGGTTGATGGGTATTGCGGCTGACTTAGCCCAGTTCACCTCTAGACCCGACATGTCAGAAAAATGTTATGCACATCTTGACTGTTTGAAGCTCATTTCGGGAGTTAGCACAAAAGATCATAACATCATCTGCGTATTGAAGATGGGAGACCAGGATTTTTTTGCCGTATGTAGCCCATTTCTCGCGCCTATTCTGATTGCTTCTTCCAGCAACCATCCCAAAGCTTCGACACTCAATACGAATAATAACGGGGAGAGCGGGTCTCCCTGTCGAACTTCGCGCTTTGGTTTGATTGGTTCGGAAGGAACTCCGTTAATAAGTACTGAGATTATAGAAGAGGATAGGCACTCCTCTACCCATCTCCTCCATGTGTCGTCAAATCCAAAGTACTCCATCATCATATCAATAAAAGACCATGGAAGACAATCAAATGCCTTAGTAAAGTCGATTTTGAGAATTATGCCTGACTGCTTTCTCTTCTTTAGCCATGTAATAACTTCATTAGCAATGAGGGGACCTTCTGTGATATGTCGCCCTTTAATGAAGGCTGTCTGGGTGCCTTGGACTAGCTTACCGATCACCTTTCCAAGTCGTGTTGATAGGATTTTAGAGATTACCTTGTACACCGCTCCAATCATACTAATAGGCCGGAAATCCTCCACTCTATGCTTGCCTGGTTTCTTTGGAATCAGTGTGAGCCAGGTCATGCCACTCCCATTAGGTAACTTGCCTGATTCAAAGAAACTCCGCACCGTGGATGAGAAGTCGTAACCGATGATATTCCAGACTCCACGGATCAGATTGAAGTTTAGGCCATCATAGCCCGGGGATTTGTTTCCTGCAATCGACCAGACTGCTTGTTTGATTTCACTCAAAGAGGGAATGGATGACAGCTCGCTTGCTTCCATCATTGAAAGGTGTGGTCTTGCTGAAAAGGGAGGGGATGAGTTGGTACTTGGGGAGTCCGAAAAGAGCTGGAGATAATAGTGCCTGATAGCCCTTTTGATCACCTCTGGATCTGAAGTCAAGGCCTCGTTAACGAGCAGTGTGCTGATAGTGTTCTTCTTTCTGTTTATTGAAGCTCGCCGGTGGAAATACGCAGTGTTCAGGTCGTCTTCTCGTAAGTATTGGTCTCTAGAGAGCTGCTTCCAGTATCTTTCTTTCTCTCTCAGTGCATGCCAAATGTGGTTGACCACTTCTGTTCTTGCTGCACTATTATGGTCAAGAGTGTCACTGGTTTCATCAGTTGTATCATACCTGGAAAGGTCATTCATGGCCGCTTGAGTTGTTGGTGTAGAGATCTGAAGACTTCTCTGTTCCATTTCCGTAGTGGGGCTTTGATAAGTTTCAGTTTGGTCGTTATAGGTTGATTGCCCAGTTTCATCCGTTCCTCAATAGTAACAAACAAAAATGCCCAAATGGTTGTAGTGCGTCGGACAATTAATAATCATGCACAAGCATACTAGAAAATATAATGTGACTTTTCCAGTAGTATAAAAATTAACCAGTGTTGATAATTAATATAGAAAGTACTATTGTGTTGAGTAACATGGTTGTTATTTGTTTATGCTCAAATTAACATAATTATTAAACGATCGATGCAGAAATCAATACTGATACTAAAGTGGATCGACGACGACGACGACCAGTGCAGACTAGACGCAATATATATCAATGATCCATGATGTTGAAAATAACTCATCACATCACATATACTGTTTTGAGTGTGTATATATATAAATAAAATGGATTTATTTGGATGATTGATTTGAGATCAGGTCCTGTGATTCATCATTTAGTATGATTAAGTAGATGCAATAATTAATGTTACATGAAAATAACAGTTCTTAATTAAATGACGTGCCTCCTAACTAATGTAATCATGCGAAGCGCCGGCAGAAGTTGAAGTGGATCGGTTCGGCGCTTCAAAGAAAAAAGTGGTTTGATTTGAGTTAATTTGTTCACAGCAAGATAAAAGGCAGATTAGAAGTATTAGAGCAGATTATCAAAAACTCAAAAATCATATTTTTCTTTCTTCCACCTCATTTTAAGAACCACATCTAATTTTTAACAATATCACAAACTCACATATTAGTTTTAATTTGTTTCTCTTTTATATGTGGATCATTATGATTGAATAATAATCGTTGTGGGACCCATATTTGGGTTCTTAAGAGTTCTTGTGGACGAACCATCTCTCATGGGTTCTTAATCTCTCTCATCTTTTTTATTTACACCTCATATTTTTACTTTATTTTTTAAATTAAAAACCCTTAAGAACCACTGATAATCATACTCTTAGGCAATTAGGAAAAGAACAAATGTGCAATAAGATATTACATTTATATGTATATTTCTCTTGTTTGAAGAAGGGGACTACTTTTACTCCCTCCGTCCTGAATTGACTGTCCTGTTTACTATTTGGACATGTCGTTTGACTTCAATTTTTAACATATAAGATAAATTAATTTTGAAAATTAAAGTTTTGCATATGATTCCTTACATGATAAACTATATATTACAAAATTTAGTTTTATAAAATTATTTTATCTTATATACTTAATATTGAAGTGGAAAAACGTGCCATAAAACAAACAGGACGGTCAATTCAGGACGGAGGGAGTAATTTCCGAATCCAACAACTGATAAACAGAGGTAATAGAAAGTGGGGGATCAAATAAGTGCACTAGTAGTAGCTAGTCTCGCTTTTATGGAAGCTAACTATACTATACCGAATGGGAGAATCCTTGACGAGACAGAGCTTTTCACAGAAAAAAGAGCAATATAGACGGTTGGATAGAGATGCAGTGGTTGAGGATCTATGAATTCCGTGGACAATAATAATATCCTTGAACTGAAGTTGGGCAGCAAGAAACCCCAAAAGCACAACACTGAGCTAATTAAAATTTATGTGTATGTTATGTTACACTTACGTGTATAGATGTATCATAGTATTTGCGCATTTATATATTGTTGATAAGTAATACAATATTATTATCATGTATATTATGTAGACGAGCCTTCAATATACCAATATTAAACCTCTACAAAACAGTTATAGGCGTTGTTGACGACGGTGTAGGTTCAAATCATATGATGATGATGACTTTCATGGCGAAATGTGGGTAGATACAGTGTTTCCTTTTCAGGCCTCGATGTCGCAAGTCTGAATACTCCCTCCGTTCTCTAATTGACCGTCCTGTTTGCTTTATGGCACGTTTTTTTCACTTCAATATTAAGCATATAAGATAAAATAATTTTATAAAACTAAATTTTGTAACATATAGTTTATCATGTAAGGATTCATATGCAAAACTTAAATATTCAAAATTAATTTATCTTATATATTAAAAATTGAAGTCAAACGACATGTCCAAATAATAAACAGGACGGTCAATTCAGAACGGAGGGTGTATAATTTATTTATGTAGTAATCATACATGGTCAACGATAAGGACCGTGGTATATATGATCTAAAAGTAAATGATTATATATGTAGACAGACAGAGTCTAATAATTGATACTTAATGTAAAACAGTAATGTTACAGTATTTTAGTTGGTCTTAAGAAGATTAAAATTAAGAAGATTAAAATCGTGCAATCATAAGTATAAAATCGACGGTAAATGGAAAAAAAGGGCAAAAAATGAAGGTTGGGGGGACCAAATTTAGAATCCTGAAAAGTGGATGGATGATGACGGTGGGTGGTGAGGGCAACGACGATGGATGATGATGACCAATCCCGGTGATGACACAAATTACCAGGGCAATGAAACTCTGTCGTTGTATTAATTATTTATGATGATTACGTATGACGACTTGCTTGTGCTATTTTAAGGATGGTCATATATATGCAAGCTTCGTCATATCATCAAGGGGGGAGGCTAGCTAGATCGACGAAAAGCTCTGTATAAGCTTGCGGGAGTGTGTACATCAGCTATTTTTATGCTTAGGGTATCCACAATGGTGTGGATTCCACCCATAATGTTAAAAGAGAAAAAAGAAAATGGTGATGTGGAGGAGAGAGGATGTGAGAGGGGTTCTTAACTAAGACACCATCTTTTTAGAGAACTTAGGTAAATAAGTGAGAGATTGTGAGAGGAGATAATAAAATAATATTTGTTGGTGGGTGGAATCCACTTTTACCATTGTGGATGCCCTTAGACACTAAATGATTAGTGAAAGTCGGGTCGTCCTGCATGTTGACTGGACCACTTTTTGTGCACGGAATTGAGTGCATATTGCCCCTTATTTCATGGCAGGGGAAGGTGGTTTTGAAGTAGTGGGGCTGTGGGCCGGGCCGGGACGCGATGGTTGTTTATTACGTACACGTGGATATGGTGAATGAAAGGAGAAACAAGAAGAGGAACCAAATGTAGAACGAATTTGACAATTGGAGGGCGATGCGTTGTTTCTACTCTTGATATATTTTATTCACTTTTTTTTTTAAAAAGATATAATACTAATAGTTGTATTTTTCACTTCCTACGAAACCGAGGGAGTGGTTTTCTTGCCTCCCTCTGCCTGATTTTGTTTGTAATGCAGATGTGTCAGCCGTACACCAGACGTCCAACACTCGGGGATCCATCCGGGCTTCATGTCCCTTCTTTATGGATTATGATTCGAATGGGCCAGTAAAACTAAAGAATAAGGGCTACTAATTTAGCCCACTCGATACTAATAACCCAGTCCAGCCCACCACATGCTACTAGACTGTGAACTTTTATCGCTTGCCTTGCCAAATCTGGGTATATCCCGTAGGATATGCTTCGACCCATTATCCCAGATTATTATTTAACTATAACAGGAGCAACTTTTACTTGGGAAGCAAGCTTATAATTTTTCTACGATTTTATTTCCTTCTCCCGCAATCTTGTTGCTGTTGGGAATTACCCTGTGTTTGCGGCAGACGGATCCGAGCGACCTCACACAAGCTAGCTACCCACGCAACTCTAACATAAACAACCCATTATCCCTTTTTTTTTTTTGGCATTTTCTTAGCTACATTATGTAGTTATCTTGGTTACATTTAAGGAGATTTTAGTCAAATTAAAATAAAAAATATCTTTTATAATAAGATAATTTTGTAATTAATGAAATATAGTGGGACAAAATTAAAAATAGAAGAAACCAACAAAATGTCTACGACGTAAGCGCGCCGATTTGGTTTTTCCTTTTTTTAATCTTATTAAACCAATAATAATTTAAATTATTGTAACTTTTAATATATAAGTCCAAAATGAAAAAAAATTATATCATTGTTCATCTAAATTTGAGCTCTTCAAAATAAGACCAGTCATGGATATGTTTTGACAACTTTTTTAAAAAATTATTTTTACATGTATACCATGATATTTTATGTGAGGATGTATGTACATATTTTAATGTGAGAATGTACATGTTTTAATGTGACGATGTACATGTTCAATGTGAGAATGTACATGTTCTTTAATTAACATATGTACATATTTGTATGGCCATATGTACATGTTTGTATGACTGTCTGTACAAGTGTTTTTCCTTATATGTACAAGTTTCAATCTAAGGATGTACATATTTAATGATTCGTACAGGTTTATATGACAATCTATATGTTTTTAATGTACATGTTTTTACGTGAGGATGTACATGTTTTAGTGAACATTGTATAGGTTTGTATGACCATTTGTACAAGTTTTTGCTACATACATGTAAAAATAATTTTTTTAAAGTTGTCAAAATATATCCATGACTAGTCTTATTTTAAAGAGTTTGAATTTAGATTAATAATGATATAATTGTTTTTCATTTTAGACTTATATATTAAAAGCTACAATAATTTAAAATTTTATGATTAAAAAAAATTTAAAAAAAGAAAAAAAAAATCTAAACGTATAAGACAAAGAGGACCGGGCGCGCAAAAAAAAAAGGACGGACGGAGGTAGCCATCTTTGGCTACGTTTAGTTGTAGTGTCTGTTTTTTTTTTATAAATAATTTTCACTTCTTTAATTGAGTAACTTTTCTTCGGATAAGTATACAGTAACAGCAGAAGAACCGGCCAAAGTCGTCATCATCATCATCTTTATATATCCCAAACAACCAAGGAAGTTTAATTGGAGAAGCGACCAATTGAGATATACACACTCACATCTCTACCCCAAAAGAGATTATAGAAGGCAAGAACCGAAACTCCAAACTTACCTTATTCGTCTGCCGTTGCTAATTCAATTCTGTCCGCTCAAGGTTTGATAATTTCATCATCGGTTCATCTTTTCGTATAATTACTTCCTTACTTGTCTCTGTGACTCTTGATTCCCTCTTCCTACCGCTGTCATGCTGTTATACTCCGATTAAGCAACTGTTCAATTTCTGAGATGAAATTTCCTCGAGTTCATCCGTGATCGTTTAAAATTTTTAACCTATCATGTTCAATACAAATCCAGTAAAGTTTAGCTTGTTGTTTTCTACTACTATCTCGTCAATTGAGCGAGTTATCCCTTCAATCATCTCTGTTAGAGCCTTTTGCCTAAATTTTTTAGGTTAGATTGAACCTTATGTGACGAAGGATCAGCAGTAGTACTAATTAGGTTTAATTCGTGGCGGGCTTGCGAAAAGCGTCGTTTCTCATGTCTGCTTTGACTGAACTCTTTTCTTTTAGTTCAAGATTGTTAAGAACTTAAAATCTGACCCGGCCGGCTAGCTACGATTTTGTTTTGTTCCCTGTTGTTTAAAGTCTATTGCTGTTCTTGATCCAGGTCTTACCTTACCTTGCAGCTTCTTTAAAATTCACTCGGTTCCTTCAGAGATTGACATTCCTAATATCTATCTACATTTAACTCCTCGATTAATGCGTCAATTATTATGAACATTGGAACTTTTTTTTATATTGATCGAGTAAATTGTGGTTCCTGGCCTTTATTAAACCAAGTCAATTATGGACCTTTGAACTGCTTAGAAGTCTAGTGGATTGTCTGGAGTGTTTCTGAAGCTGCTTCATCCTGCATCCGTGAATATTGCAACTTGAACCGTAAAATTGCTCATGATACTTCACGTGTTGAAGTCCTTCTCAAGCCACTTTTTTCTGTATTTGTTTTAGGTCTATTTCGAATTGAAATAAGCACTTGCTTATATATTAGTATTATTCTTATTTGTTTTTGCTTTGGGAAGTGTAGTGTAGGGGGATGATATCCTAAAAAAGGATACAAAGCCCTGTTTGGAAGCAACTGATGCAAATGGCTGATTATCAGTCTATTTCTATGTCTTTCTCTCTCTGTTCATATAAAGAGATTTAAATTCTACAACTCACTGGTCCTGTTATGCTGAATATAGTATTTGCTTGATCCCTAGGGTGGTATACTAACATGCACCATTTAGTCCTACAGCTGTGGAATTGATGACTCTTAAGCTCATGTGGAACTAAACTTTCTATAACGGTTGGTTGCAGTGTGCATAAATTCAATTATTCAGAGTTTCTGAACCTTATAGAGTATGGCTGTGAGTGCTTTCAAGATTGAGCATGATGTTGGTGAGTTGAATTTGTACTGTTAACAGCAAGAACGTCATGATTCCTTTCTCCTGTTAACTGTAAATTCTGAGTTGAGATGGTGTGTATATTTTCAGAGAAAAGGCGGGCTGAGGCATCTAGAATCAGGGAGAAGTACCCTGATAGAATTCCGGTAAGACAAAGTGCTTTTTTTTTTTACTGCAATTGTCTGATTTTTTGGAACGTGATCTTAAGCAAAGTTTTTTACTTTTTGTATTTTGTGGATCATTTTGCTTTTTGTTTTTCAAGGTTTCGGTTAGGTACATGGCTCATACACATTTTTCTTGAATTTTCACTGCTTTGCTGTTGTATCTTGGCGTCATGCCGCACACCATAAAAATTGGATTAAGTTTATATTAATAAACTTGTCCATAATTAATTTCTGATAAGTAATATCATGTTGCTTTATGAATTGAATCTGTCTCCTTGTGATAAGCTGTCTAGTTGTCTTAATGTGTTTCTGAATCCCATGTGGTGATGCTGTCAGGTCATTGTAGAAAAGGCAGAGAGGAGTGATATTCCAAACATTGACAAGAAGAAGTAAGTATTCCGTTGTTATCAACATAGTTTGCTCCATCTTTTTACATCTTCTTTATACAAGTTTCATTTCATATTGGCTGGTTGATGAGCTTGAGCTCTAGAAATGTGGGTTAACAATTAACTGCAACCATGATATCCGTGCTCATCTGAAATTCTATCTCTGCACACCTTCCATTCTAGGACTAGGGTTGTATTTTGCTCTGTTTGTAGGGGAGGGAACATTACTTAACGTGCCCTTTCTGAAGAGAGGAGACTTTTCTTTTGAAATCTAACCGATCTGGGATCTTAACAGATGGCATTTTTGGTGTGCCTATTCTCATCCTCTTGATGGCTATGTTGACAGGTATCTTGTGCCAGCAGATCTTACGGTGGGGCAATTTGTTTATGTAATCCGTAAGAGAATCAAGCTTAGTGCAGAGAAGGCTATTTTCATCTTTGTTGACAATGTTCTCCCTCCAACTGGTAATTCCTTGTAAAAAAAGGCTTTTGATCTTGTGAGATGTGACTTGCGCTTTTCTCATGCTCTCTGACAGCGAAAGCTCATTTGAAATCAATCTAAAGAACTATAATCCAGAACTGAAGTGGTTGGTTTTGAATGTAGGGGCTATCATGTCGGCGATATACGAGGAAAAGAAGGATGATGATGGATTTCTCTATGTTTCCTACAGTGGGGAGAACACATTTGGCTTTGGTCATTTGTCATCAGTATGAAAATTCATCAATTTAATTTGCTAGATGGAACCTTAATGATATTTGATCCCAACAAATTTCCTAATATTGAATAAGCTGTGATCTGGGTGGTTTGTGTGTGCACTGTGGTCTAGTGCCTTTTCTTCTTTTGGTGGTGTGCACGGTACACACTGTACAGTACAAGCTGATCTAATGTGTATATACAAGTTCTTTACTAAGAAATCAATGGAAACACGTTGCTTTATCCTTGCTATTTACGGTTACTATGCTTTTATAGCTTGAATAATTGTCTCAAGAATCTGAAAGTAAGCTGAGCGTTAAAGGACTTGTGGGCCAATTAACCTTGAGCTCAAGGGTTAATATCTATTTTGTACTGCTTGAGAATTTTACAATTTGGTGGTTATGTTGGTGGGGGTGTGGATTTTGGAAGGGGTATCAGAAATTAGAGGTTATCCATGATGTTTATTCGTGTTCTACTTGCAAACAAGAAGAAATTGTAGTTCTAGTCATTGCTACTAGTGTGCATACCGTTGTTTTGGAAGGCGAAGTTATTCATTATTTAGTCCCTCTCTCCCTTACTAAGCTCCACTAGTGCGAATGATGTCCAATCCTAGGGGAGATTTAGCGATGGAGAGCCGGAAGATGGAATGGACCAAAACAGATATCAACAGGTACAACCACCTCCCAAGCCACCGTCCTCCCTCGATCTCATCAAATAAGGCATACTTGTAGGAACATAAATGACTAAAGCTAAGGTGAAAGACAGGACATATTAATATCACAGAAAAACAAGCAGTTATAAAATGGTGCCATAAAATCCAAGTCAACTAATAGGCTTTTAAATTTAAGCCTAAATTTAACTGTGACATTACATTGAAACGATTGAAATAAAATCTGGTTACAACCATATAAAAATCAGAATTTGCAGTATCAACTTCGGAGATATCATTCCAAATTTGGTTTGAAGGACAAATCAGCATTTAGAATACATGTCACTTTCAGCATAAAAAGGAGGTAGACTTTCGTGTCATGTCCTCCTGCTTTGTTGCGAGCCATACCAAACACTTCACATTCGTCATCCATGAACCACACAGAATTGGCTTGAAATTTAATGGCGGTGTTAACCCATTACATCGATCAACAGACATGGCTTTACAATTACCCAAAAATTTAACCATGTTGCCTCCCAAATGCTCAATCTTTTCCATCTCCTATGACCCGTATCGAGCTTGAAAAGCTTAAATTAAAAGAAACAAGTTTTGTCAGCCGTGGCGGTTCGATCAGTAGGTTACCGACGGTGGATGAATTGTGTTTTGTGAATGAGAAAGCGTGGGTGTGTAACTGTGTATGCAGGGTAAAAAAAAAAAAAATTAGTTATTCATTTTTTGAAAGGTAATTTTTGATTTAAGGCTTTCGTCATTTTGTTAAAACCTTAGGGGTCGTTCTTTCACTGCTTTTGAGCATTAATGTAGTTTTGTAAAAGTGCTAATATAAGTGTCACTTTGTGATTGGGTGTAACCTAGTAAATGGACCCACAAAAAGGTAACTATAGTAGAGGTGGCAAGCTCTAATTAGTTAACTACACATAACTTTATCAAAAAGCTACTAAACCAAGCTTTTGGAACATTCTACCCACCACCAGCGAACGCTCCCTAAGTAAAATCCAGTGGAAAAATTTAGAAAAGAAAAAAGAGTATCCACTTGTATGCATCCTCATATATAAGGAAAATGAGTGTACAAAAGTTGATAGTTAGAGTCGATTATATTAGATACCATTCTTAGAGGTACTTGGGAATTGAAAAAAAAAACACCAAAATAAAAAAAATGACAATGAATCTAAAAAAACATTACTCTTATTAAAATACAACATAATATAAAGTTTTTTTAAAAATTAGTGTCAAAAATTTTTCTACCCCTAAACAATTTCTGAGTGTCAAAATTTTTTTTAGCCCCCCTAAATAAGATTTCTGGATCCACAGCTACAAGGGAAGTTATATAAAAAATACTTCCTTTCTAGTAGACTTCATTTAAATTGGGCAACTTTAATGCTTTTATGAATCTAAAATCGAATATGTTATCTATCTCTTTGTTCAATGTCCGAATTGTATAGATTTTTTAATAGTAAAAAAATAAAATTTCTGAAGTATAATTTAAATAAAATAAAATTGAATGAAATGAAGTAAGTTGATTTCGTAAACTTGAAATGAAGGAAGTTGAAACTAGTGTGGTAGAGACATGTTTATGTATGTAGATGGAAGATTGTAAATTTATTTTTGGTCTTATTACTAAAGTAATGAAAAAAACTCAACCCTATAAATTTTAATCTTAGTGTCATCATCGCATACATAGATGATAAACTCTATGAAATCATAGAGTGATACGCATTATTTCTTGAAACAATGTTACTGTGTATATCGCTTTCTTAGTTTCTGTGTATGTATCATAATGACATCGAGTACATATATATACTTTGTTGACTTGTGTAAGCTAAAGGTCATTGACCAGCCTAGTGTAACAAATACATGTAATGCATATCCTATATACAATCTAGAAAAATACATAGTGTCACACCTAGAATACAAGTCTAATACCCCCCCCCCCTCAAAGAGTGCATCCTTCTCTCTACACTCGAAAAGCTGAAGGAGCGCTCTTTGTCTTTGCCACATACGGGATGAAAATGCGTACCTGCAAAACAGAAAACAAGAACTACCTTTTCTCTTGCCTTTGTAAACCCATGACATCAAAAGAGTTATGATAACTTTTACCTCTAAGGGATTTGGCCATCATGTCCGCCAATTGATGCGTGCTAGGAATGTACTTGACCTGTATAAGCCCTGCTTGCAGTTTTTCGCGCACAAAATGGCAATCTATTTCGATGTGTTTGGTGCGTTCGTGAGAGACGGGGTTCCTAGCTATGTGTATGGTGGCCAGGTTATCGCATTTTAATGGTATGGGATTTATGTCTTTGATGCCAATTTCAGTGAGAAGTCTGCTAAACCAACTTAGCTCTCGTGTTACTTGTCGCATGGCCTTATACTCTGCCTCCGCAAAGGACAAGGCGATGGTGGTTTGCTTTTTTGATTTCCAACTCAAGGGAGTACCACCTAAGAGGATATAGTATCCGGAGATGGATTTTCTTGTGATTGGGCATGAAGCCCAATTCGAATCACAATATGCCTCTAACTTGTAGGTGGGTTCCTTGTTGAAATACAATCCGAAACCTGAGGTTCCCTTGATATAAGAGAGTGTGTGGTAGGCTCCTTCTAAGTGTGCTGAAGTGGGACTCTGTAGGAATTGGCTTAGGAATTAAACTGCATAACATTTATCGGGTCTTGTATTGGTGAGGAAATTAAGTTTCCTAATAAGGCAACAATATGTTGTAGGATTTTCTAACTTGGAGCCAGTGTTCTCATAGAGTTTTAGATTGATTGGGAGAGGGGAAGCGGAAGACCGAATGTTTTGGGCATCAAAGTCACGGAGGATTTGGTTGACATACCTTTGTTGGGTCATGATAATCCCACTGTCAGTTTCTAGGAATTCTATTCCAAGGAAGAAGTTCAATCTACCAAGATCTTTTATTTTGAATTTCTTATCAAGTTTACTCTTTAGGGATTTAACTTCTTTGGTGTCATTTCCCACTACTAGGATGTCATCCACATATATCCCCAACAAGGTGATGTTGTTTTTTCTTTTCTTGACAAATAAGGAATAGTCATTTGGTGAATGTTGGAAGCCCAATTCTTGCAAGAAGTTGGCAAGTTTCTCGTACCATTGTCGGGAAGCTTGCTTTAGTCCATAGAGGGACTTGTGCAGCTTGCAGACCTTGTTTTCACTATTGACTTTTATTCCTTCTGGTATAGTCATGTAAACCTCTTCATGGAGGTCTCCATGTAGGAAGGTGTTGTTGACGTCCAATTGGTCAAGGATCCACCCGTTCTTAACGACAGTTATATATTATCAAGGCTCTAATGGTGGTCATCATTACTACGGGGGAGAAAGTCTCCTCGTAGTTAATCCCAGGTTTTTGGGTGAAACCTCTAACAACTAGTCTTGCCTTGAATCTTTCTACTTCTCCGTTAGCCTTTAGCTTCACCTTGTAGACCCACTTGCAGCTGATGGGCCGCTTGCCTTTGGGTAGGTCTACTATCGTCCAGGTTTTGTTTTCTCTTAGAGCCTCAAATTATGTGGCCATGGCCTGGATCCATCTCGGATCCTTGCTAGCTGTTATGTAATTGATGGGCTCCTGGAGGCTACAAAAGTTGGGCTAAAAATCTGTTGGTGTTGTTCGGGAGGGAACTTGAGAGAATTGTGGCTCTAGGTAAGTGATCGGTTAAAGTATTGAGGCCGTTTTGTGACCTAAGAGGGTTGTTGGTGTCATCAAGCCTTTGGGCAAAGATGAGGGAAAAGGGGTCTCCTTGGTTTGTCCTAGAAGAGAGGATATAATCATCATACCTAGAGGGAATCTTGTGCTCTCGGGTGGACCTTCTAAGATCAGTAGGTTGGATTTCATGGCTTTCATTTATGGGAGGATCTTGTTGGGTGTGAAGATGAGATTCTTCTCTTCCCTCAGAGTGCTGAGGTGTACAAGAATCATCTTCTATAATGTGGTGAGGAGGGGTGAAGATGTCTATTTGGTCTGATTCTATGTCTAGGGTGTCGGCCCATTCTTTGTTTCTCAAGGGGTAGATGTCTTCGAAGAAAACGATGTCTCGTGTTGTTTTGAGCTCCTTTCTTTTTAGTGTCAAAACTTTGTAGCCTTTTATGTTCTTGGGGTTCCCGACGTATATGCTAACGGATGACCTAAGATCAAGTTTCCCTCTACTTGGATCAATGTTGGTCATATAGCAGAGGCACCCAAAGCTTTTTAGGTGGTTATAATTGGGTTTGGAACCGTAAAGTCTTTGAAAGGGGGTCAAGTCTTGGATGGAATTGCTAGGGACCCTATTGATGAGGTAGACCACATGATCTATACAGAGGTCCCAATGTTTGTTGTCTAACCCGGATTGGAAAAGAAGGGCCCAAGCTATATCCATAAGGTTTCCTTGTTTCCTCTCCACGACCCCGTTTTGTTGGGGGGGGGGGGGTATGGGCGCAACTCGTTTGATGAACGATGCCCTTGCTGGAAAAATATTCAGTTCCTTCCTTAGACTTTCCTAACTCGCGGGCGTTGTTGCTACGGATGATTTTTATACGTTTGTTCATTTGAGTTTCAGCTAAGTTAATGAAGTTTTTCAAATGTTCCATGGCAACAGATTTCAGCTTAAGAAGGGAAATCCATGTAGCCCCGGTGTAGTCATCAACGAGAGTGAGGAAGTATCTATGGCCATTCGGTGTTTATGTCCTAATGGGACCGCAAATGTCAACATGAAGGAGGTTGAAAGGTTCTGTGGTCTTGATAGTGGATGTGGGAAATTTTAAACGTTTAGACTTGGCTTTGTAACACGTGGAACATGGAAAAGGATAGTTTTCTAAACGTTTGGGTATGTTGATGTTTATTATTTTCTTCGTTCTTTTCAAAGAAATATGTCCTAATCTATCATGCCATAGATTGAAATCATTTGACAAATTCACACGCATGGGTTTAGCATTAGAATCGAAACAAGCTGTTACAGATCTTTCATTCAACACAAAATTGCACAAAGATTCTACATCAACAACATACAACCCATTTATTTGTCTTCCAATTTGTACGAACATGTCACTCCTAGAGTCCTGCATAACATAATTTTCTTTATAGAATGTAACAGAAACCTTCAATTCTTGAATAAGTTTAGATACTAATATAATATTGAAACGAAAAGATGGAACTAGCAAGACATTACGCAGGCAGATTTTTCCACGGTGTGCTAGATTTCCCACAGAGACTACACAATTCATGTTTCCATCAGGCAACATAATGTTTTTGTTCACATCAAGATCAAAACAATTAGAGAGCAGATTTTTGTTTCCACTCACATGCTCAGTCGCACCGGAATCCAGGATCCATAAATTTCACAATTCATTATTGGTGGAATATGTATTGGAATTTAGACATGGTTGAGAATCAAAGGAAGTGATGAAGTTACCTGTGAATTCTCCAAAGTTGGGCTGTCCAGCTGGTACAGTCGCGTCCCTTTGTTGAAGATACGCAACTAATTCTTGCAATTGGTCTACACTGAAACCGCGGACTGGTGAGTCTTGGACGGCTTTGTGATAAGTGTCCAAATGAGCATGTTTTATAGGTGTATTTCATATATTATATTAGCACTTTTCTTGCTCATTTCTCCACTTTGGTTAGTTTTCCTCTAGTTATGTTTTATTGATTATCTCACAAATTTATTGGTTAAACATGAGGAAAACCAAGCTAGGAGCAAAGTACACGAAGAGACGAACGCATAGGCGAAAACGGGGATCAAATCGGAGCTAAAACGAACATTTTAGAGGCAAAAGACCCTTGGTTCGGACCAGTGTCCGAATCACCTGGTCCGGACCAACACACGCCAGCGCACCAGATAAGAAAATCGACATTGGTCCGGACCAGCTGGTCCGGACCATGGTCCGGACGAACGTGTCATGCCAGCGTACAGGGCAGCAGCGTGTGAAGAGATAAAATCATTATCTCTTCACACGTTAACACCACCGCCTTACCACTCCCTTTACCCTATATTTCTCTATAAATACACCTCCAAACCTCCATTAATCCATATCTCATTCCACCCCAAACTTATGCCATTTTCCTTCCATAAAAATACCATAAAACTCTCCAAAAATCATACATCTCATCCACATATTATCCACATAAATTCCATACAACACCTCATTCCATAAAAACATTCCATTTTCATACCGTTGTTCTGTCCAACCTCTGCCCAAATATTAGCAGTCAAGATAGTGGAGCTGAATTAATTATCTTTCCCAGATGATTTCTTTTACTTCTCATTCTGTCTTTTTAATTATGTTGGGCTAAGAGGATTTACTCCGGGCGAAGGTTTGGTCGTAATTTGTTTAATTATGTAATCTATATTTCTACCGGTTAAAATAAATACAGTTTGTTACGATTAAAGTTTATCTCTCTCCCTTTTTAATAAATTTCATCGATTTATTAAAAAGCTTTACTAAATCTGTTTCTAATCTGATCGGTGACAAACAGATAGGTTAATTAAGCCGTAAAACTGTAGGAAACTTATTTTCATCGGATAAGTTAGTACTCAGTTGCAAGAATAAAATTCCTCACACTCCTCTGCCGTTTACTAGTGCTTGCTTGAGTTTTCATCGGACCTTGCATTTTCTGGTAACGAGTTCTTATGAGTTTTCATCGGACCTTAAGATAATAACAGGAATTTTGCCAAACTATTATAATAAACCGGTAGAGATAACATAATTAATCAGATTATATAAACCTGAACCCGGAGTTCCGCTTAATTTATCTTCAACTCAGTTAATCTTATCTGTTGTTTTATTTTACAAAAACAAGTCAATTAATTTCCCCTCTTGTGACAAGCTTAGGTACTATTTTATTTCACTATAAGTCCCACGGTTTGACCCCGACCGCTTCTGTCTTACTATACTACTGCGACCGGGTTTTATTTGCAGCCCGACGGATATTTTGAGTATTAATTTCTTTCTTAATTATTTTAATTACACCAGTTCCAACCACTCACAATATACAGTCTGCACTTTGCTGCTTCCTGGAGTATCGACAATCACAGAGCCAATCTTCATCTCAGATCTCTTCTTCGTCTCATCGGTGGGGAAACCGACCAACCACCAACATTCGGTGTGCCCGTGGCCTAATTTCCCGCAGTTGGAGCATTTGGGCGATCTCTTTTGGAACTGGTGGTAGGCTTGGCGGCGTTCTTTCTGTTCTGGTTCTTGGAGTTCGCCGTCGAAACACTCCCCTTCTGCCTTCCGAAACTAAAATTCGTTCCTCCTCTAGCAGCTGAGGCAACAGACTGTTCCGATTCTTCTCTAGATTCGATGTTAACTCTGGTTTCTTCTTCTTGAATCATGAGGGAGAATATTTCCTCCAGAGTAGGGATTTGGGACATCGCTAGAACTTGCGCCCTCAATTGAGAATAGGGCTTGCTCAGACCCATCAGGAAATGTATTGTTTCCTCTTCCGATCGAGCCTTCCGTTGATTTTCTGTCGATTTACAAGATGCGCAGCAAGAACATTCCTCGATAGGTCACACCAGTTCACAGTGAGCCCAAACCTCTATGGATTTCATGAAGTAGTCCGTGATTGTATCTTCTCCCTGCCTCAAAATTCACAATCTGGGTTTTAATGTGACGAAGAGTTGCTAAATTCTTTTTCTTCAATCTTTTGCACAACCAGTCCCAAATCTGTTTAAGGTCACTGATGTACATGACATTGCGGGCGATGTTTGGGGAAAGGGAAGAAATCATCCACGAGACCACCAGGGACTTTGCCCCCCTCCATGCCGCCGTGCGAACAACGTCGCTGGAATCGGGTTGATCGATCGAGCCGTCGATAAACCCTATTTTATTCTTTGCGATCAATGCTTCTTGCATTGTCCATTTTCAGCCTAAAAATCCGTCCCCGGTGAATTTGGGTGCTAGGGCTTGTCCCGTTTGCTCTGTGTTGGCGACGAAGAGAGGGTCTATTTGGTCGATGGTGCTTGCAGTGGTGGTTTCTAGTTTCTTGCCGGAAGTTTGATCATCCATTGTCTTCTATTGTGATTGAGATATGTGGTGCTCTGGTACCATGATAAACACTATGAAATCATAGAGTGATACGTATTATTTCTTGAAACAATGTTACTGTGTATATCGCTTTCTTAGTTTTTGTGTATGTATCATAATGACATCGAGTACATATATATATATATACTCTGCTTACTTGTGTAAACTAACTGTCATTGACCAGCCTAGTGTAACAAATACATGTAATGCATATCCTATATACAATCTAGAAAAGTACATAGTGTCACACACTAGAATACAAGTCTAATAGAAGGCAATCACTCCCAGGTTGATCTTTACAAAACAAACCCTAACTTGAGCAAAACGGTAGATAGTATACAATTCCAGGGAATGGTCTAACTACTCTGATTTTACAAACACCGGAATCATCTGTTAAAATTTGTAGCATTCTTTTCTTTAGAGTAACCACGCCGTTTGTATAGTTCAGAGTTTGTTGTTCAAAGTTATGCATTTTATTTGTTTCGTCTTCTATGTATTTTTTAAACACCCTTATTCTTGTTTTCTTATAGCTTGAAACGACGACACTTCTCTTCCTGTAACTAACTTCGATTCCATGAAAGTTCTATGATGTTTTTTTTCTTGTGTTCCTATTCAAGTGATGAATCTTGATTTCCAAAATAGTATCAGAGCAACTAATTTCTACATCGGAGTAGTTTTCGCCGTTTCTTGTTGTAGATCGATAGATGATGTCTAAGGATATCGCTCTCACGATGTAGAATCTGTTTCAAATTTTGCATGCGGCCACAACTACGAACGTTGGATCAAGCACGGACATGCGGATCCTCTATATATACATCCCAACGATCATCTAGGTATGGTGGTTGGAACTCAGTTCAATGGATCTAACTTTCATACTTGGAAGTAGTCGGTTACCCATTCTCTCCAAACGAAAAACAAGATCGGTTTTGTTACTGGTGATATTGAGAAACCTAGTGTCAATGATGCTAAACTTCTTAAATGGCTAAGGTGTGATAGTCTTGTTAGAGCTTAGATCTTAAATTCTCTGAGTCCATCTATTGCTTAGAGTGTCATGTTTGTGGCTAATGCGAATGTTTTTTGGGATGATCAGTGTAGTCATTTCGAGGTTGCGAACAGAGCTATTGTTTCAGTTGAGACAAGAAATTACAACTATGAAACAAGAGAATGATACCACAATAGTTTATTACACCAAGATGATAACCTTGTGGGATGAATTCAATTGGACGAGCAAGCTTCCATGATGCTCCTGTGGATTTCTCAAGGAATGGGAGAAGCTAGTAGAGAATCAGTAACTGATTGAATTCTTGATGGGATTAAATGACAATTATAGACATGTTCGAGGAAACATTCTTATGATACGTTTTCTGCCTACGACGGAACAACATGTTATAAGCACACTCTAAATTTCTGAAGTAGTCAATTCTTTGTTTTTCTGTCACCATCGTTTGCTAACAAGGAATTGTGTTTCTATCCCTTCCTCTCTCTTTCATTTGTGTGGTGAAGTGACTTACCATTTCTAACCTAATCGAAATTCTGCCAACTATCAAGAAATACTCTATCCCAAATCCCCTATTTATTGCCGATAATTCAACATAGAACCTTCTTATAATTTTGATCTCTCCTTGTTTCTAGCCACAAGAACAAAAAATTGAGGAAATTAGTTGGAGATGGAATCGAATCTTTTAGTGACCGAATCTCTGGTTTTCACAGCAAAAATAAACAACTTTCTCTCCTTGCCGATTTCAATAGAGATAAAATCGGCCGATTTCAATATACGTTTTTGTTGCCAATTTTAATATGTTATAAAATGCCGCGCGCCTGATTGAAAAATCAGGTGAGACATCGTGCTTGATTGAAAAATCAAGTGAGACATCATGCTAGATTTAAATATCACGTGAGCCATCGTGTCACATTTAGTTTATTGTTAATTATTTCATTTATTTTGTGTTATCCAATTTATCATCTTTCATATTTTTTTATATATTATAGATGAAAGTGAGACAATGTATCAAATATTAATTTCACGTTAGACATAATGCCAACCATTAATTTCATGTGAGGCATGCCAGAAATACTAATCACATAAGGCATTGTGCCAGAAATACATACCACATAAGGCATAGTGCCAAAATACATTCATTTCATGTGAGACAACTTTAATGCTCCTTTTGTGAATCTAAAATCGAATATGTTATCCATCTCTTTGTTCAATGCTTGAATTTTATTGATTTTGTAATAGTAAAAAATATAATTTCCGAAGTATAATTTAAATAAAATAAAATTGAATGGAATGAAGAAAGTTGTTTAGTAAACATGAAATGAAGAAAGTTGTTTCGTAAACATGAAATGAAGAAAGTTGAAAATAGTGTGGTAGAGACATGTTTATGTATATAGATGGAAGATGGTAAACTCCATGCATGTTTGGTTTATTTTTGGTCTTTTTATTAAAGCAATGAAAAAAACTCAACCTCATAAAATTTAACCTTTGTGTCATCGCATACATAGATGGTGGGAATCACTCCCAGGCCAATCTTTACAAAACAAACCCTAACCTGAGCAAGACGGTAGACAATATACAACTCAAGAAATGGTCTAAACCTCTCTGATTTTGCAAACACCAGAATCATCTATTAAAACTTGTAGCATTCTTTTCTCTAGAGTAACCACGCCGTTTCTATAGTTCAGAGTTTGTTGTTCAAAGTTCTGCGTTTTACTTGTTCCCTCTTCTCTGTATTTTTTAATTAAGCGCCTTCATTCTTGTTTTCTTATAGCTTGAAACGACGACACTTCTCTTCATGTAACTAATTTCATTTCAATGAATGTTCTATAATGTTCCTTTCTTGTGTTCCTATTCAAGTGATGAATCTTGATTTCCAAAATAGTATCAGAGCAATTAATTTCTACGTCGGAGTAGTTTTCTCCGTTTCCTATTGTAGATCGATCGATGATGTCTAAGGATACCACTCTCACGATGCAGAATCTGTTTCAGATTTTGAATGCAGCCACAACTATGAACGTTGGATCAAGCACCAACATGACAGATCCTCTATACATACATCCCAACGATCATCTAGGTATAGTGGTTGGAACTTAGTTCAATGGATCTAACTTTCATTCTTGGAAGCATTTGGTTACCCATTCTCTCCAAATGAAAAACAAGATCGGTTTTGTTACTGGAGATATTGAGAAACCTGGTGTCAATGATGCCAATCTTCTTAAATGGAAACTGTGTGACAGTCTGGTTAGAGCTTGGATCTTAAATTCTCTGAGTCCATCTATTTCTTACAGTCATGTTTGTGGCTAGTGCGAAACGTTTTTAGGATGATCAGTGTAGTCGTTTTGAGGTTGCAAATGGAGCTGTTGTTTCAGTTGAGACGAGAAATTGCAAGTATGAAACAAGAGAATGATACTGGAATAGTTTATTACACCAATATGATAACCTTGTGGGATGAATTCAATTTGCTATGTTGTAATTATAGGGATAGGAGGAGAGAAATTTAATTCTAGAGTAGAAGCCCGTATTTAGTTGGGACAACGACCCAATCAAAAGGGACACAAATTGTTTGATCTTCTTACTCGCTGAGTCTTCATCAATAGAGATGTTGTATTTCATGAGAACATCTTTCCTTTCAAGCAGACCCTTCTTAGTCTTAAGGATGATATTTCACCTCTCATACACCATGAAGATTAAGAACATGAATTTTCCAATCATTCCATTTCTCATTATTTTGATGACCCCACTCCTTTACCACTGCCAGCAATACCTCTTTCACAAGGGAAACACCAAGAACCCATCAATGATCACCTTGCTGATGCAAACAATACCCTTGACTATATAAACCCCACACCAACTCCTACCTTTCAAGATTAGCTTGACAATGTCAGGAGATCTACTCGAACCTGGACTATACCAAGATACTTATATGATTTTGTTCTAGGGAGCTTTAATTCGTGTCAGTCACTTCAGGTCACTCTCACTGATGTTATTCCTTCTCATTTCCTTTCCATTATTCATCCTTCCTCTTTTTAGGATGATCAAATACCAAGTCATCCAACTACGTTTGAGGCAGCCAGCTCTGATCCTTAATGGATAGATATTGTGCAGAAGGAGATCACAGCTCTCAAAACTAATGCCACTTGGGACCTGGTTGCCAAGCCTTCTCACAAGAAACCAATTGGCAGTAAATGAGTTTATAAATAAAGTTAACTGCACATAGTAGTATAGAAAGATTTAAAGTTAGACTTGTTGCAAAAGGTTTAACCTAACAAGAGGGGGGATTATCACGAAACTTTATCTCCTGTTGTCAATATGACCACAGTTAGAGATTTTCTCATTATTGTTGTCAAGAGGGGATGAGATATATGCTAGTTTGACATCAGTAATGCTTTTCTTCATGGTAACCTTGATGAAGAGGTTTACATGATTCCTCCAAAAGGGTATTTACGGCAAGGAGATATAAGAGTGTCATTTGAAAAATAGTGTGTATGGATTAAAGCAGGCATTTAGACAATGGTATGCTCGCTTGTCTGATTTTCCTAATTCTTAGATATCACTAATATTTGAATGATTATTCCATGTTCATCAAGGTCAACAATGGTTGCTCTACGTACATGATAGTATATGTAGATGATATTCTGATCATAGAAAATGATCCAGAAGAGATTGTATGGATTAAAGCAGGCATTCAGACAGTGGTATGCTCGCCTGTCTGATTTTCCTAAAATTCTTAGATATCACAAATCTTTGAATGATTATTTCATGTTCATCAAGGTCAACAATGGTTGCTCTACGTACATGATAGTATATGTAGATGATATTCGGATCATAGAAAATGATCCAGAAGAGATTGTTCACGTTAAAAAAGATCTTGATTCACAGTTCAAGATTAAAGACTTAAGAAACATCAATTACTTTCTAGTAATGGGATTTCTGAAGACGAAAGGTCTTGTCATTACTCGGAGAAAGTTCAAGATGGAAAAGGTCGAAGAATTTTGTAAAACTGAATGGAAGGCTGCTACTGCACCTCTTGAACTTGGGCTAAGGTTAGAACAAGGATAGGGAACTCTTCTATCTGATCCCACTCTCTACAGACAGATAGTTGGAAACTGAATTGCATGACTCACACTAGATGTAACATCCTAGTATCCCACTGTTGTGATATTTTCCACTTTGGCACGTAGACCGCAAGGTTTTGTTCCTGGGGTTTCCTCGCCCCAAAAGGCCTCATTACAAGGAGAGGTATCACTAGTACAAAAAACATCTATTTCGGCGGTTGTACAACCGCCGAAATGGAGACCGCCGAAATAGGCACCATATCTCGGCGGTTGTTAGCTAAAAACCACCGAGATAGGCCCGTGTTAGAACAAAAAAAACACACCTATTTCGGCGGTTGTTAGCTAACAACCGCCGAAATAGGTCCTTTTTTTTAAAAAAAAATCGATTTTTGTGTCGTCTTCAACCTCGCAGCAGTTCCAGTGATTTTTGACAGAGGCGCAAACACAAGCGCAAACACGAGCGCAAAGCATGTATGTTCGCCTGCAAGTTTGAGTATATTACTGGTGGGCAATCAAATGCTTCAGTTTGAGTAGATTATTTAGACTCTAACTACAGATGGAACAACAAAAACAAGCAAAACGAATGGACTGATTTACACCTTTGAAAATCTCCAGAAGTTATTGGCTCTAGCTCTTTGGCACCCTCATCGATTCGTCCCGCCCGTTCTCTGTTCCAGCCGCGTCTAGTGTCGAAGCTTCACCATCGCTGCAGGGTTGCGAATCCCGTGAGAAGGAGAGGGGAGGTGCGAGCGAGTATGTTGTTGCCAGTTAGGGCTCGAACATCACCGAGGTTTGAGAGGAATTGAGAGAGTTCGATGGTGAGTTGAGGGCGCCGTTCGAGAGGGAAAGGAAATCGAGAGGATGAAGAGATGAGGCTGGCGAGCAAATATATAATTAAATAAAGTCTATTTCGACGGTTGTTAGTAACAACCGCCGAAATAGACTGAAAATTAAGCGGCATTTCAAAATTTTCAGAAAAAAATCCCGGGAAATGACCCTATTTCGGCGGTTGTAACGACAACCGCCGAAATAGGGCTCCGAGATTTCTAGTGTATTGAAAAAAGACACCTATTTCGGCGGTTCCTAGCTAGGAACCGCCGAAATAGGTGTCTTCGGAGCCCTATTTCAGCGGTTGCCTCTACAACCGCCGAAATAGGGGCGCCGAAATAGGTGTTTTTTGTACTAGTGTATCCTCACCCATATAAGAAGTGGTTCGTTTCTCCCCCCCAATCGATGTGGGAGGTAAACCTCAAGGGTATTACACTCCACCCCCCTTGGGAGCCCAGCGCCCTCGCGGGCCACACCGGTACACTGACCTGGGTCTAGCTCTGATATCAACTGTAACATCCTAGTATCCCACTGTTGTGATATTGTCCACTTTGGCACGCAGGCAGTACAGTTTTATTCCTGGGGTTTCCTAGCCCCAAAAGACCTCACAACAAGGAGACGTATCCCCACCCATATAAGGAGTGGTTCGCTCTCCCCTCCAATCGATGTGGGAGGTAAACCTCAAGGGTATTACACTAGACCTGATCTCAGTTTTTTTGTTCAGTACCATAGCCAATTCATGACACGTCCTTCAAATGTTCATTTGACAGCTGCTTATCATACCTTAAGGTATGTTAAAGGCACTCTTGGATATGATTTACTTCTAAATAACTCTAGACTGACAAATTTGATTGGATACTGTGATGTGGAATGGCCATCACGCCCTACTACCAGGAGATCACTAAGTGGTTTCTTTATTACCTTTTAAAGTCGTCCTCTTTCATGGAGATCAAAGAAACAAACTAATGTTGCTCTATCTACGTGGAGGCAGAATTTCTTATTAAGAAGAATTACAACTGAAATTTCTTGGAGTACCAAACTTCTTAATGAGCTCAGTTCAGAAGATGTGGAGTCAGTTTCTTTGCATTATGATAACAAGGCAACGGTCTATATTGCAAAAAATCCAGTGTTCCATGAGTAAACGAACCACATTGATCTTGATTGTCACCATGTTAGAGAAAAGTTACAGCAAGGGTTTATTTGTGTGAATCATATTCCTTCCAAGTAGCAATTAGCCGATCCCTTAACCAAGATACTGCTAGGCAATTAGTATTTTCTTATGTTTTCTGGATTCTGTCTACATGAGGTTGATTCATGAAAGAATGCCAAATCAAGTCAATCTGTTGCAGGAGGATCAGGATTGAGGGCGAGTGTTAAAATTTGTAGCATTCTTTTCTCTACAGTAACAATGCCGTTTCTATAGTTCAGAGTTTGTTGTTCACAGTTTTGTGTTTTACTTGTTCTCTCTTCTCTTATTTTTTAGGCGGCCTCATTCTTGTTTTCTAATAGCTTGAAACAAACATCACTTCTCTTACTGTGACTAATTTTGATTCGATGAAAGTTCTACGATGTTCCTTTCTTCTATTCTTATTCAAGTGATGAATCTTGATTTCCAAAAACTCTCGACAACCACACTGAAAATGTATATTGGAATAGAGAAACACTTTTAAACTTCATGCATATTATGTTATTCTTTAGTCATCCTATTACCTGGCTAGAGGTAACCACATTGTGAGGACACAAGTCTTCCTACTTATTAATATTTTTATGGTATGAGGTGAAAGTATATAATCACTAATGTTTTAAAAAAAAGAATAGTATAGTATTATTTAAAGGGAAACAACCTAAAACAGTGAAGGAAACCCAAAACGGAAATAGTTGAAACAGAATCAGGTGTGAGACTCGGATATCTTAATTGGAGCCAAACCAAAAGACTTGGTAATGGCTAAAGCTGCCTTCCATCCACAAGAGCGTGTCTAGCTCGTTTATAAAAAGATCAACCGGAAACCAATTCTGACACCCCTACCAAAATATTACATAATATTGCCTAGAAACTCTTACCATACCAATGACAGAACCACTTACCAAGTTTACACGCGTTTTAAACAAAGCAAAGACCACATACCAACTAATGATACTAGACAAATCATCACAAACACAAACCCCAAACACTCCCTTAGCAGAGCACTTCCTGAAATCACAAAAATAACCAGTACTTCCGTTAGCTTCAGAGGGAAACCAAACCTGCGCCAAACCGGCCCTTAAGCACCTTCTCTCCCCCCTCCCCCACCCGTGAACCATCACCACCTTGACTATCACCATAGCCCACCGCAATTAAGCAAGTTAAGTGCCAAATTGGGTTCGGCCTATTTAAATATGCAGAAACACCAGATTTAAGCGATTGTGTTTACTTTCATCAATTTGAAATTTATACATATGCAGAGTAGTGGTCAAATCAAAGAGGTATGATGATGCTCTGCATGAATCATCCAACAACATGATCTACCGTTACTTCATGTTGACATAGCAACCCTACTTTTCATCCATGTCCCGAGATTTGGCTGAGATCGCCCCCTGAAGGATTTAGATGTAGGATAGCAGATTGAGGTGTAGAGTAAGAGGTAGTATTGAGAGAGACCTCATGTTTTAGGGCTTGAGTTTGGTGTGATATCCACACTTATGAGGTTAGCATAAAGTTGTATATCTCTTCAGCAGGGAAAGGGCTAGATCAGGTGAGAATGGTAGAGACTAGAGAGAATACTCATGTGGTATACCCTTTAAAAATAACTCTGAAATTCTCTATCCGCACTTTGTAACCAGTAACTGAAAGAGAATCAACAAGGGATTTTGTCCTATTGTAATAGCATGTGATTGTTTATATAGGTTTCTTTTCAATGGAGGCTAGCTGGAGGTGAAGCTGACCAATCTGAGCATTGGTCTTAGTTGCAAAGGCATCATGGAGATAGGATCCGACACGGGCACAACTTTTGTAGTTTATAACCTATCCAAGTATATAAGTAGATAGAGAAGCAGGGAGGATTGAGCGTACCACATGATCTTGCTGATCATAGCAAGATATATGTGGATTTTCAGATCCATCATTTTTTGGAGATGGACAATTGTATGTCCCATCCACAAACTTGTATAAATCACACCCTTTGAGAAGGTGAGTATAACACCTTTCCATAATCTGAATTTGTCTCCCTTTGAGTGTAACAAGGTTAGATGTTGCTGATAATATTGCTTGTGTGCTGGATTGTGCAGATGATTGAGTTTGGCAATGTGTCGAACATATACCTGCTCCAGATCCACCGGTACCGCAAGTACCACTAGTAGCAGATCCGATAGGAGATTGTTCGACCATGATCAGATCGAGAAGGGAAGATAACAATGGACAGATCGATCAACAAGAGAAAAAAGTTACGAAAGATTGGTGTGAGCCTTGAGAGCTCTAATACCATATAGGTTAACGTAGTGTAAAGGTGATTCAAATGTGTATTTCATTCATTATGTCTTGTATTTTTACAGTGAGATATTTTATTGTCTTATAGGCCTATATATACGTTGATATGAGAGTGGGCTTGAATTAAGTAATCACATACTATGGGTCTAACTAGCCCTCTAACACCTTACTGGATTTTAGGTAGAAATGTTAATGTTTTATAAGGAGAGGGTGAAAAAGTGATAAGGAAAGTGAATAAACAAGTAAATATTACTTGATGGGAGGAGCCTATCAAAACGAACCTAAGAAGATCCGCAGTAGATAGTTGATTCTATATCCTCGTGATTCATTATTTTATACTCTTAATTCTCTAACATTGTCCATATTTGTCATTTTCAAGTTGCTTAACACATTTCATTTATATGCATCATTTATGCTTCCTTTGTGATTCAGAAAGACTCGATTCAGCTGTATAACAAATGCTTTTAAGGATGCTAAACATAATACTACAAAAATGCTTATTTTTCATCCCAACTATTGAATACGGGTGCTGATTCATTATCTGAAGCCACTGTTGAGGCTGAAGCAGAGGCTCATTATCATCTACAAGGACCAAATGACAGAGGTAGCCTATCCTGATAATTACGTTATATTGAATCGTAGATGTGCTGACAATTAAGCTTCTGTTTGTTTCTACCTGTATGCTAGCAAGAGATGATAATTTCCTTGGCTATATCAATGTGAGTGGATATGCTGATGATGTCCTGTTTTCTGTTACCGGGTTTCTAGTTTGTGAACTCTTGCTACACTTAGTTTCTCTTTAAAATTTTCACTGTTTAATTACTTTCTGTGGTGCCTGCTCACTTCGAATGTTCTTTTGAACTTCTGTGTGAAATCTGATCTCTATAGCTTGTTAATATGATGAACTAACTTTTTTCACGGTCTCATGGGTATTTACTGATGCCATTGCATAACCCTTGTTCATAGTCATAGGAATCCTTCTGTTTTTTGTTGTTGTTGTTGTAGACTATGATGTGTGACTGTTTTAAATTAATCTGATGGAGGTAGAATCCCAATGTTGTTATGGTAAGCGTTAGCTTGCCTGATGATAGAATATTGTGGTTGGATTATTGGAATATTGTGGTAAATTGATGCGCTAAGCTTGATGGTACACAGGTGCCGCACTAGCTTTCCTCATAAATCATGGTGTAGGCTTGCTGTCAAACATTAACATATATGCACCTATTCTTGTTTTAATATGATGGTGGTAGAAACCAAATACTGTCATGGTAAGCGTTAGTTTGCCCGACGATACAGAAAACCTTAGTCATCCCATTTGGCGACATTCTACAAGGATTTGTATTCCCTATTTTTACTGGGCTAAACTCTATGGATCGCATTGTAATTTGGTTGACTGCAGCAACATTTTTATGCATTATCTGAAGGTTTAGCGTATAAACTCATCACTGATAATTATGACTGACATAATCCATCTGCAACATGTTCCTTCTTGTTCTTTGTATTCTTCTTAAAGTATTGTGTTTGTTTTTTTAGGAAGGGTTAAAGGATATGGTTATGTAATTAAACCTTCACAATTCAACCGTAAAAAGAGTACAACCGATGGGGCTAGTTCTAGTGTTGCTCGTGCCGATCGAGAAGAGGTTTCCATGCTCTGAAACCAAGTGGCTAGAACATATGATTGCAACTTTGCAAGCCCAAGTAGGAGCCTTGGCCTCTCAAGAGCTGTTGGATAAGATGTGCTGTTGGATGAATGTTGAATGTAGAAGAAAAACGCTAGTAAATAGTTCTATTAGGTATGTTGTATTAAAACTATGGCTGTAGATTTAGGTGTGGAAAGCAGTGAAAAACTGCCATTTTGGTGTGGAATAATGATTGTTGTATTGCTGATTTTTATTAGGATTTTGAAATCCATATTTTGGAATTTTGGATACATTGCAATGCAATTCGTATGGTATTATTTAAATATATATAATAGTACCGGATAAATCAGTCTAATTAGTACCTCTTATTTTCTTTTTTTTTTTTAAAAAAAAAACAAAAAATTTCGACCCAATGTTTAGTTATTTCTGCGCAAAAACTTCGTCGAAATATAGCCTTTTCGACGCCATCCTTCACGTCAAAATAAACAGGTCAATTGCGTCGAAATTTTTTTTGACTGTCAACTAGACGACGCGAGGCCGACACATGGATTTTGTAAATTTCGACGCAACTTTTGCGTCAAAATGACATTTTTTTGCTTCAAAATTTCATTGTTTTTCTTGTAGTGTATCCGCAACTTTGTAACCAATAATTGAAAGAGAATCAACAAGGGATTTTGTCCTATTGTAATAGGATGTGATTGTTTATGTAGGTTTCTTTTCAATGGAGGCTAGCGGGAGGAGAAGCTGACCAATCTGAGCATAGGTCTTGATTGTAAAGGCATCATGGAGATAGGATCCGACATAGGAAAAGCTTTTGTAGTTTATAACCTATCCAAGGATCTTGCTGATCATAGCAAGATATATGTGGATTTTCAGATCCATCATCATTTGGAGCTAGACAGTTGTAAATCCCATCCACAAACTTCTATAAATCACACCCCTTGAGAAGGTGAGTATAACACCTTTCCACAATCTGATTTGTCTCCCTTGAGTTTGACATGGTTAGATGTTGCTGATAATATTGCTTGTGCTGGATTGTGCAGATGATTGAGTTTGGCAATGTGTCGAACATATACCTGCTCCAGATCCACCGGTACCGCAAGTACCACTAGTAGCAGATCCGATAGGAGATTGTTCGACCATGATCAGATCGAAAAGGGAAGATAACAATGGACAGATCGATTAACAAGAGAAAAAAGTTACGAAAGATTGGTGTGAGCCTTGAGAGCTCTAATACTATATAGGTTAACATAGTGTAAAGGTGATTCAAATGTGTATTTCATTCATTATGTCTTGTATTTTTACAGTGAGATATTTTATTGTCTTATAGGCCTATATATACGTTGATATGAGAGTGGGCTTGAAGTAAGTAATCACATACTATGGGTCTAACTAGCCCTCTAACACCTTACTGGATTTTAGGTAGAAATGTTAATGTTTTATAAGGAGAAGGTGAAAAAGTGATAGAGTGAGGAAAAAATTTTTAGAATGAGAAAGAAGAGGAAAGTGAATAAACAAGTAAATATTACTTGATGGGAGGAGCCTATCAAAATGAACCTAAGAAGATCCGCAGTAGATAGTTGATTCTATATCCTCTTGATTCATTATTTTATACTCTTAATTCTCTAACATTATCCATATTTGTCATTTTCAAGTTGCTTAACACATTTCATTTATATGCATCATTTATGCTTCCTTTGTGATTCAGAAAGAGTCGATTCAGCTGTATAACGAATGCTTTTAAGGATGCTAAACATAATTCTACAAAAATGCCTATTTTTAATCCCAACTATTGAATACAGATTGATTTGTCTACTTGTTGCTTTGTGTTTACCCTACATACCAGCGAATGAAAGGCACGGGAGACTGCCTGCCTTTCAGTTTCATGATCTTGTCTCTTACTGCGGTCAAGGCAAATAAATAGGTACCTGATCATACACAGTAATTGATGGGCATTAAGTTTTCACAGTACTGTAGATTGCTTCTGTTGAAATTCTTACTGCGTGCAAGTGCAAATTGCAATTGTGTTCTAGAATTATAATCTCAGAGATAGATAAATTTATTATTTGTCCACCTCCACCATGTCTGGGCACATGGAGATGCTTATAATTATTAAATTATATGCTTGTTAGACAAAGGTGAAAGGGAGGGCCGGGTGTACTCTAGCTATCTCAAGTCTCAACCTAACGGTTGCTACTCTCATCCAGTGGCGGACCAATGTTATATGTTGTGGGTCATTCCCACAGCTTTTTGGAAAAATACAAGTATATATGTCTATATATAACAAAAATAAATAATAAATATTAAATAATTAAATAGTGTTACTAAAATATGATGTTTTGACATTCAAAATAGTACATGTTCAAATTGTAATATAAATATAAAATATTGTTTTAAAATATTTTTTTAATATTTTATTTGACAGATTGTTATTCGATAAAAAGTGCTCCAGGGTTCCAATTCCCAAAACTTTTGAAAATTAGTTAAATGATCTTATAAATTTTGAAAAATATAAAATAACATAATATTTTAAAATGTGATAGTGTCAAATTTTTTTACCACATAAACAAAATTTTTAAATCCACTACCGACCCCATAGGTTTAAAAGTCTGGGTCCGCCACTGCTCTTATCAGTCGGCCCACACAGTACAGTTCCTTATTTCTTCCTTGTCGGTCACTAACACTCGGAGACTTCTTTCCAATTGGAGTGCCCAACTCTAGTTTACTAGCGTCTGCGCACGCCTATAATATAAGATGGTAGACGCTAGTTGCTTATGATATTTGAATACTTACTTTTCTTGAATAAGTGATGGAGCAGGATCTGAATGTTACCTCATTGTTCATGAATATATAATTGATGTAGCAGGATCTCAATCCTTTAGGATTATACATAGCCTGATGATGCACATCACTTACCTAATAAGCTTATTATTACAAATGTGTATATAATCGGGGCCGGGTTTTATGTATAAATGTAGACTTTTATGTACATTAAAGATTTTCTTCAACAAATAACTTAATGGGATGAGATCCAAATTTCATATAAGCCTCCTTCCTCTGCGATTAACTGTCGTTGGAGAGACATGCGCCAAATTAGAGGAGGGAAGCAATATCTCGAAAATGTAGTCAATTGAGAATGACAGATTCAGTCACAATGTACTACTACTACCAAACTATTGAATTTCATTTAAACATGCGCGTGCCTGAACAGAAGGGGACAGATTTTCGTTCCACGTATTTCTATACTCCCAGTTAACCGGAAACTCAAAGAGTAGATAAATGTAATGAATCCAAAAAGAGTACCCAAAAAAGAGTGATCTCTTCCTCCAATGCTTCAAAATTATCACTGTTTTCTTTTCACAGCAGTAGTATCGCTTTCTTAGTTATCCCCTTCGTAATGGGTAATTTTTTTGATAAGTCCTTCGTAATGGGTAATCTCCCCGTCAGTAATTTGGGCAACAAATTGAGGACGCCGTAAAGGGACAGTGAGTAAGTTGATAAGGGGAGACATGAACAACTTCCCTTCCCTCCTCACATGGTTACATTCAATTCAAGAAGATAGAGACTATTTATTGAATGAAATACAATCAAATTGAGGGAAGAGAGTGTAGTAGCAGTACTACTAGTGTTGCCTATATATGTTCCTCGTAAGGAAAACAAAACAATTGGGTAATCCCACCACCGCCCCGCCCAGCCCCCAGATCACATCTTTTCCAATTGAAATACCATACCCACATACTGGAAAACAGTAACATGCATGTGTCAAACTGATTACTAGCTGTTCATTGAAATTATACTACTCCCTCCGTCCTGAATTGATCGTCCTGTTTGCTTTATGACACGCTTTTCCACTTCAATATTAAGCATATAAGATAAAATAATTTTATAAAACTAAATTTTGTAACATATAGTTTATCATGTAAGGAATCATATGCAAAACTTAAATTTTCAAAATTAATTTATCTTATATGTTAAAAATTGAAGTCAAACGACATGTACAAATAGTAAATAAGACAGTCAATTTAGGACGGAGGGAGTACGTTAATTCGTACCTCAAAATGGGTCAGTCATATTGGACTATATAATTAATTAACTCAAGCATGAAAATTACAACAGATTTTTCAAGTCAATTCAAACAAATTATATTCTCATGAGACAAAAACATTTACCACCTACTGTCGACAATTCTTTCACACACAGATGATACATACCCTACCAATGACAGCTGACCCTAAACGGGAAAAAATAAAGTGCCGAGAGTACATAGAGCAGCAAAAACAAAGCACATACATAACAAAATCGGAACAAATTTAAGGAAGGGTGACCCCCTCTCTCTCTATATGTTTTCATATAGTTTGGCTTTGTTAGCATTAAAAGTGAGAACACTTTTTCTGTTCATGTTCTTCTTAGGGTGCCTAGCTACCTACTAAGGATAAAACATTGTTACCCCACTACATATTCGTAGAGGAGACAAAGAAGGTCCCAAAAGTTAACATGAGAAAACAAAAAGAAAATCATATGTGAAAATGGGTATGTCATGATCACCAACACCTGCATGTTCTCACTATAAAGACACAGACACCCTTCATCCCTCAATCAACTAGAGTATTTAATGCAAATACATATCAACTATAGCATTTAATGCAAATACACAACATCCCTCAACACAAGTAGCTTTCATTTATATCTCTAAGATCTCTCTGTAGACGTTCAAATTTATATATAAATACATCTGAACCGGCTGACCATTCCTCCTCAATTGATCTGATCAGTTGTGTGTGACACTTGACTAATCATCATATGCAGAGAGAGAGAGAGAGAGAGAGAGGGAGGCCAAACTAACAAACACCAAAACCTCATCATTTAACTAGTCACTTTCAGCTGCAGAACTACGTACGTCCTAGCTCATTTGCTTCCAAAAACCAAAATTTTATATCTTGCTCCACTATATACTAGCTATATCATGTCTCATCTGGGAGTAGTAGTTTTAGTAGTAATGACAACACTTGTTTCATTCCATACCACCACCTGCTTTGCAATCCGTGCATCTAGTTTCATTTCTGCTCCTCATCATCATCTCCATCATCGTCAGGTGCTTAGTAGCAGCAGCAGCCAGCTGCATAAATCAGCTATCAGAATTTTCCAGGTTTAATTAAAATCAATTGAATCTTTATTCGATTCTCTTCCTCCTAAAAGTTAATTCCGATCCTCTACTGAGTTCCAGTCAATGTTTCTCACAAAGTTAGGGTAATTATGTTTTTCTTGTATAGGATGTTAATGACAGGATGACTACAAGCTGCTCGAAGATGAAACTTTGCATGAATGAACAAGGAAACGCAATTGGTGTAAAGGAGAGTACTAGTAGTAGTAGTACTGGCAATGGTGTTACGTCCTATATAAGCATGAAGGCCGTGTTTGAGCCTCTAGCGAGAATGCACGTCATGATAAGGAGAAGAATGTCGTCAGGTATAGGGCTCTACCTACTTATTCACTGTCGGTTTAGGGTTTCTAAAATGAGTTCATTTCTCTAGTTTTTTTTTTGGCAATTCACCTTATCCTTTCTTTATGACGTTTTCCGATAATTTTATCATATATATATACATCCGCGAGCCCTAATTCTCAATATTTTTCATCATGTACAGCTTCTTGGAGCTTTGTGGCAACCAGCAGCAGTAGCATCAAGGTAGATGATACAAAAGTGGCGGCCAAACCGCAGGTACATTTTTTTAAAAAGCAAATAAGGTACATCTATATATAATGTATGGTGCAATATTACATCACATTACAGGTAAGGAACGGCATCCTGTCATTTGTAATTATACCATCTCAGGCTATTCCTTTATATATATGTATGTTACACTACATTACATTGCATGTAATGAATTTTGGCATCCTACCTTGCGTTTTATGCCTAAAATTATACTAAAAACATGTCAAGAATGTGCATCTTTAACAATGGTCACTGGTCTTTTGATCAACTATTTTTGATAAGAGTAATGTTGGTTGATGCGAACTAATGTATGAACAATGTCACCTACATTGTGACATACGAGTTCTAAATCAGAACCCACAAATATTTTGTTACCTTCAACTTGCACTGCCGTCAGTAATAATTACTATACAAGCAAAGGACACATGGGTGTGTGTGTGTGTGTATTGAAATTTACTAGACGTACCATACCCATTGAACTGCATGTTACGAATCTGACATTCTTATCCATATTTAGATTGGGCCTACCTACAGAATTGCAGTTTCTGTTCTTTGATTTAATATTTACACACTGTCAAAAAACTGCTTTCTTTTATTATTTTTATTTTTTGAGTAGTAACTAATTTTTGGTTGTTTTCTTCTTGTAGGACTTGACACAGAGAGCACAACAAGCAGTGCAAAAACCCTTGTCGGATAAGAAGAGTAATGATGATAAGGTGAATTCAGCGGACGAAGATGATGAAGAACCTGGAGAAGACATAGAAGTGAAGGATTATGCACATCCCGGTCGAAAGCCACCTATTCACAACAAAAAACACTAGAACGCTGCTATGTGCTCCACTAAGCGTGCGTTTTGTTCTCGCTTTGAATTTGATTCCGGATGGATGATCATTTCTGCATGCTATGGGTTTTTCCATTTCTTGTAATTTTCTAGTTTGCCACAGTGAAATGTTATGCGACAAACGTGATAATGGCAGCAACTAGAGCCCCCAACCGTTCCCACCTGCCTGCCCATTTGGGTAGTTATGGCCGTTGCCTCCGCCACAAAATGATGTTAACAGTTACCTGTTACATTGTCGGTGTCTTTATTTTTCTTTCTGAATACCTACATATATGTATTTTATTTATATACAGCGGGATGAGAGGATGTGGGATTTCTTTCTTTCATTCTCCTCATGAAACATCAATATCTGATTGCCATATCCTCTGAGAACATTTCTGCCTCAGGGCACCACCCCTCATTATTAATAAACGCTCGCTCTATAATCAACAGCACACATCACATGCATGTTCTCCACAATAAGGAAAAAAAACGCATACACACATTAGATCGAGAGTATATAAATTTTCTTTTTTAGAGGAAGTCTTAATGATTGAAAAACCTCTCATCAAAAGAAATCTTGAAAGGACCTTACTCACCTAACTTAATCTCAGTCATCTACTTCTAAAAGGTGATGTGAAACATAAAGAACATAAAAGTGGGGCTAAAAGGCTGACATATTCAAAGAAGGATGATTCTTCAAAGAAAAATGTTAAGGATGAGATCCTACACTCTCTGTTTGTAATCTGTGGAAAACCAACTAATTCTTAATTTGTCAACCAACTAATTCTTAAATCACTCACAAGGGAATTATTCCAAAGCAGAAAAATATATAGGTAGGCAGCAATTCTCATCTGGTAGAAAAATGGGAGTTCAAGAGAATAATGCAAGTGCGATTGTATCAGCATTCATATTTGCATGGGAGATTAACACATGGTTTGCTACTAGAGATCCACCACTGAAATCAACACATACACATGACTACTGCTGCTTTCTGACAACCTGAGACTTTTACAGAAGACAATCCAAACTATTTTTCTCATACATACGCTCAGAGAGAAGAGTCTTACGGTTCTTCCACAACTATTGTATGAATCTTATCATGAGTCTCATTATCTGTGAAGTGATAACTTCATAAGACAGTCTGTCACCAATCAGCAGCGGCATCATGAGTAAAATAATGGATTATGTATTAAAAAAAAGGCAGGTCGATTCAAGCAGGAGTGCTGCAGCTGACAATGAATGGTTTTACAAAATTAATGAACTCAGAGGTCTGTATGCCCAACTTCAGCTCCACCTCTCCACCTCCCAACCAGAAGAAATCTGGACAAAGCTTCACGATAGCTTCATCTAGTATAACCTGTCCAGATATTAAAATTTAAAGCATGATATACGAGAGAGAGTAGTGTGAATAATGAATTAATTGACCGTGGTAACATATTATTTTCTAGGCCAAATGAAAGGTGTTTGTGTATCCTCACACACCAGCATACATCAACTGCAATATATCAGTATATCTTCCCTCAAGCACACACCAGCATACATCAACTGCAATATATCAGTATATCTTCCCTCAAGCACACAGCAAGAGAAAATTTATACGAGTACTCTACTTCAATATGAACATCTACCCATGATTTGGAAGGGAGGTATCCGGGATGGGTGAGTAAGTCAACAAAATTTCAGCAGATAAGCCACTTCAGATTAAGGGCTGTTACGGGAAGTTTTACTTGAAGCATATTAGCTATTAAGAGTATGCAGTGTAACAGGAAGGGAAACTACTGGCCTTAAGAGGAGAATTAATTCTAGAGGTAACCTGATGGCCGGGTCTTCACTGTAAAGGATGGGGTGTGCGATTATTATGAGAAATTTGGTCAGTCTCAGACTGGAGTAGGCTAGGGTTCTACCTAAGAGGGATTTGTGAGTTGCTGAGATATGCGTTCTGTGCCTGACGTGATGCACTCAGTCAGTGTGAATAAGATCTGCAGTCCTGATAGTGTCTTTGGCTACCAATTGCAACATCACCCCTTTAAAGTCAATCCAGCAGTGACCTTCATTCAGCAGCAACTCACACGAAGAACCATCAGCACATATATCCATCCTCACTATACTGAAGGAATAACCTAACCCACAAAAGGGCAGATAAAATGATTTCTGTTGATTATCTTTAATATATGCCAGCCACTATAAGATTCTCAATATTTTATAGAGATACCACGAAACCAAATTCTCTTCTCTTCCTGAATCTCCTCTTTGTTTACTACTAACCTCTTCCCTTTCATGAAATTCATGCAAGCGTAAAACTAATTAAATAGAGAATCCCATGCCGGAAATCAGAGTAGGGTTTATCATGTGACCTAGAGAACCAACCTTGTGGGAGTGACTCAATAATTACAGACCTTGTCCCAGGAGTTTTTTTCAAAACTAGAATCTGATTTAACAATAAGTTCCATATTTCTTCAGATTCAATTCGTAGTTTCACTCACACCTCATATCATGAGGTAAGTAAGAAAAACAACAGCAAGTGCAGCTGGGCAGAAGATGGAATATATTGACTTTGTTGATTCTAGCATATAGATACATACATCAACATTGATGGTCAAGCCACCTTAGAATTGGCATGATGTGGGACACCAGAGACTGAACTGAAAGATGAACTTAGAAAACCACAATGTACCTGAAGGAACTAGTAAATGGCACATCTGACAGTTGGACAAACACCATACCAAACACCTGAACTTCATCATAAATAGCCTCTACTTGCTATCAAGACAAAGTATTTAACCAAAGCAACCTATGAATCTGCTATAGGAAAGAGCATCAAAAAACATGCTATGCACTCAGGAAGGACGCAGTGTTACCGGTATATTCGTCTTCATGCCAATGCATGTTACAGCATTGTGGCCATATCCTGTCAAGTCAGTTGAAATATCCTCTGGAGCAAGCCTTACTGCAGACGAAATGATTAAACAATCCTTTTCAGAACAGAAACAAGCTAGAAAAAGACTTTTCAATTCATTGATGCTTATGGAAATAATATGCCAAAGAAAGAACTCCAACAAACATAATGATAAGTAAAACAATTTCTTTTGGGAACATCTGGCCATGAGAACAAGAAACGCAGATGACAGTAACATGACCACTGTAATCCACAAGACATGTATTAAACATACTTAATCACACCTATGAAAACAATGAGAGCAGAGACATAGACATACAGTTGATTTTCTTCTTTGGGACCTTGCCACTGTTTAGTGTGTAAAGGAAGTTCTTCACCATCTCCGCATTGAATCGAGCTGTGTACTGCAACACAACACGACTTGATTAAGCCAGCAGGAAATATATAAAGGCAATGAGCAGATTGGACTAATAGAGGGCAGCATTGAGTTACCTGCACTACAACAATGTAGTACTTGGAATTACCACGATCACTGCAATCAACAACGTGGGACTGCGCTTGAGTATTCACCTGGACCAAAAGGTTGGTGAAATTATAATCCAAAACTCCAGATTACAAAAAGAAAAGAGATGGAGTGTTCCTGGTATCCATATTCCAACATGGAACGAATTCCTTCTTAAGACTCCTCTGAAAACTATGCAAAAGAATCAGAATAAGTCAAACAAACAGTATTCATGGCCCGAATTACATCATATTTCTTGCATCTAATTATTGGATGAAGAACAATTGACAGCAATCAAAAGAGAACGATGAGAAGTGATACGTTTTGGGGGGAATGAACAACAAAACAACGCCAATTATGTAGCTACTTTTCTTTCTTCCTTATCTCATTATGTTATGAAAACTACATTATCTAAAGTCACATTAAATCTTTAAAAAGAATGAACACGCTATCAATTTAAAAATGCGGACTAGTAATCCGTTTTCTGAGTTGAATATTGCACCAATTTCACCTGTCAACCTCATAATTGAAGTAAATTTCTGATCATAGAGAGGTTAGTTCACTTGTCATCCACCATTTTGAAACCGCAGCACAAGAGAATGTCTCATTCTTATAAACATAAAGACAACGGGAAGTATCATATCAGTCGATACAATAAGAAATATGACAGCAGTGATATTCGCACCAGAACAATGCTTTTACATAGGTGATAGATTGAAGCGGCGCCGATAATCTCACGCCGGGACTCAAGGGTGCGGTCGTAGTAATCGCGAGGAGCAACTTTGAAGACGAAGTTGGTGGCGCCATTCGAACGGAGTATGTTGGAAAGACGTTCAATGGTGGCAGAGCAGCCATCATCAGCCGCGATGTCAGCAGCAGCACTGCTACCGTTGAGAATAGAGAGGGAGGAAGAAGAGGTTGAAACTTGATCAGTCAATACAGAGCGCTCGAGGTCTCCGATTCGTTGAAGGAGTCGCGTTTGGTGATTCTCCAACTGTGTCAGAGCCGCCTCCATATTTCTGAACGAACCTCCCTCTTTCCTGTCACGCCCCACGCACGCTCTTCCCGGGCGGAGACGAATAACCCGAGACGTTGTGAAGGAACCGGAAATTTTTGGAAGATAAGGTGGCAAATGATTTGGGCCTACATTGGGAAGAAGGAGTTTTTTGCTCGGGCCGTAAAGATCTCTAGGTTCAAACTTCAAAATGAAAACCCAATGATTTTTGGCCCATCGTTGAAATGTATCCTCCCTAGCCTAATGGTCCCCAACCCTATGTTTGCAGTAACTTTTTTTTTTCTTCATGTAGGTAAGTTTTCAGTTTGACCCCTCCCATTTCAATTTCGAAACCGGAATTGATCCATTCTATAACAAGGCAGGGCGCCACCTTGTTTTGGATTAAACTGTGTTCCAACTTCGAACCGATAAAAACCCGGTGGCTCCTTTTTTGGGATGGACTTTCTTTCTTTTAGAAGTTTCCAACTCTTCCTTTCGTGTGGAATAATTAACTTATATTACCAGGATCACTTTCTATTTTAAAACAAGAAATAGGCAATACAAATACGATAGTATGGTTTTAGAGAAGTGGAAAATTTCAATAAAGCTCTCTTGGTAAAACAGTTTTGGAGATTACTTTTCTGTCTGGGGTTTTAGTAGCTCAAGTTTTGAAGCAGCTCTATTATCCTGGCACCAATATTTGGGAGTGCTACCCTTACAATAAAGGTAGCCCCATCTAGAAGTCTATCTCTTCGGTCTTAGACTTGCTCAGAGTAGGAGCTCGGCCTCTACCTCCTGTTGGGGATGACCCTCTATCTTCTGTTTCTCTTGACTTGGATATTTCAAATCAGTGGACCTGGGCTTTCTCCAAAGACAATAAGTTCTCTGTCAAATCAGCTTATCTCTTCCTGGTAAAAGAAACATGGGTGGAAAGCTCCTCCGATCCTCCCCTCTCCATTGGTAGGATTGGGAAGAAGCTCACAAGTTCCATTTGCTGCCCTAGAGTAAAACTTAATCTCTGGAAGTTCTTGGGAAATATTATCCCTTGTCAGGATAATCTGGCTAGACGAATTGGGGTGATTCCAAGTGTTTCTTCTGTGGGGATAAGGATAACTTGGCACATTGCTTCTTCTTTTGTTGTGTTGTTAAAGATATATGGAGGGGCTTGGTGGATGTGAATGATATCCCTAATAATGTGGATGGTATGTTGGACTGGTTTTTTCGGATGTCTGAGGTGTGGAGTGTGAAGAAGCTATCTCTTATAGCCAATAAGCTTTGGGTTATATATGCTTCGAGAAATAAAGTCAAGCATAATCCAGAACTATCTTGGTGGAAAGAAGTCGAGGTAAATAACTCCTTTACAGAAGCTTATCTTTTGGTGATGAAGGTTCCCTCTTTTATACATTCTCCTACGATTTGGCATCCTCCTCCGTCGGGCTATCATAGCATTGGTACGGGTATGCTTGCTAGTCGTTATGGTGACCGGATCATAGCCGGTATCATCCGAGACGATCGAGGTTTGCCTATTCTTGTTTTCAATTGAAGAATTTCCAGCACTAGTAATGTGCAGTATGCTGATATTAAAGCAAAAAGAATTGTCATGGAGCTTGCTATCTCGGTGGGTAGCCATAGCATTTGTTTTGAATCAGTTGATAAATATTTTGAGGATATAATCAATTTGGGAGATATCAGAAGACCCAATGCTAGTTGGGAGGATATCTCGATGGTGAGAGGACTACTCTCTAACTTTGCTAGTATTATTAGGAGTGATTCTCTTTCGTACGACAATTATCTGACTAAGATTATTTGTAATTTGGGGAACCCCTGTGTTGAGAGTAACCGGGTGTGGTTGGGGGAGCATGTTCCCCCTAATATTAGTTTGGCTTGTAAGCTAGATATGGAACTAGCATGATATGAGGGTTCCTCCCTTATACATGTTTATTTTTAATATATGGTCACAATGTTCTTAAAAAAAAATACGATAGTACTAATTAATGCAGATTATATATATATTTTTTATAGTGCATTGTAGAATTATAGAGGGTGTTTTGAGACTGATCATATATCTTTTAACAAATCATTACCATCCGCTTTTATTTGATCCTGATGCCATATAGACGTTATACTCCCTCCGTCCTGAATTGACTGTTCTGTTTGCTTTATGGCACGTTTTTCCACTTCAATATTAAGCATATAAGATAAAATAATTTTATAAAACTAAATTTTGTAACATATAGCAAAACTTAAATTTTCAAAATTAATTTTTCTTATATGTTAAAAATTGAAGTCAAACATGTCTAAATAGTAAACATGACGGTCAATTCAGGACGGAGGGAGTATATACATCAGGGTTTTGTATCAAAACCCATGATCGCTTAACTCACAACACTTAAACAAATATACATCATTAGTAATTTGAAGTTATTATCTTAGCTCGCTTATATGCATGCCAATCGATAATTATATATGAAATTGTCTCGATCGTCTGCATATCACAAAAACTGCATATAGTGTACATTGTTATCAGTGTCGATCATATCGTTGGTGGCAGCACGTCTTTTTATACAGATGTAAACAGTGCTTATCGTACTACTATTTTTTGTGATATGTGCATTACAATAAAAGCGAAAGTTGATGAAATGTGAAGACTGATGGGTTGGGAAGTTTTTTTTTTTTTTTTTGAAACACAACTGATGGGTGGTATTCATTCTTTAGCCATAGCTCATAGTTTCGGCTTTTGGTTTTTGATCAATTATCACTTGGTCATCTCATCATGTCTTCATCTCCAAGGAATCATTTCTCTTAGAATTTTCCAGCACTAATGATGTTTGTTTGAGCGTATTTGTGTTTATTTTATATATGTGATAGTAAGTCATAAAAAAAACACAGATCTATTAAAAAATATATAATTCTTGCCTACAATCTACAATCACCTGTACTCATCTGGCTACATATCAGAGAGACACGGAGCAGCACGCGCATGGAAGAGATTTGGTTTTTTTTTTTAATTCTTTTCTTTCAAGAGTGCTGCAACGCTGCTTTGTTTTTTTTTTCTTTCATTCTTTTTCATTTTTTTCTTTTTTTATGATTTTATGATTTTTAACTTTTTATAACAAAAACTTTAAATTGTTGTACCTTTTAATATATAAGCCTAAAATTAAAAAAATATATATCATTGTTCACCTAAATTCAATCTTTTTGAAACAAGATCAGTCATGGATATATTTTAACAACTTTTAAAAACAATTATTTTTACATGTATACGATGATAGCGGATTTAGGGTTGCCTTCGACGTTTTAGCTTTCCTAGGATGGGTTTTGGGTGTTTTGGGGTAGGGTAATCTATTTAGAATTTGTTCCGTACTTTATATTGTAGCAACTAACTCGACAGGTTTTTAGGGCTTATGGTAGTGGGTTTAGGGTCGTTAGACCCTAAACCCGCCACTACAAACCCTAAAAATGCCTTCGACATTTTTTAGCTATCCTAGGGTGGGTTTTGGGGTGTTTTGGGGTAGGGTAATCTATTAGGAAACCGTTCTATACTTTACATTGTAGCAACTAACTCGACAGGTTTTTAGGGTTTGTGGTCACGGGTTTAGGGTCGTTAGACCCTAAACCCCCACTACAAACCCTAAAAATGCCTTCGACGTTTTTTAGCTATCCTAGGGTGGGTTTTGGGGGGGTAGGGTAATCTATTAGGAAATCGTTCTATACTTTACATTGTAGCAACTAACTCGACAGGTTTTTAGGGTTTGTCCGCCACTACAAACCCTAAAAATGCCTTCGACGTTTTTTTAACTTTCCTAGAGTGGGTTTTAGGGTGTGTGGGGTTAGGGTAATCTATTTGTAAGTCGTTATATACTTTAATGTGAGAATGTACATGTTTTAATGTGACGATGTACATGTTCAAATGTGAGAATGTACATATTCTTTAATGAACATCTGTACATGTTTGTATGGCCATCTGTACAAGTTCTCTCCCTTATATGTACAGATTTTGAACTAAGGATGTACATATTTAATGATTCGTACAGATTTATGTGACCATTTGTATATTTTTAATGCGAGGATGTACATGTTTTTACGTGTGGATGTACATGTTTTAGTGAACATTTGTACAGGTTTGTAAGACTATTTGTACAAGTTTTTTTAACGTTATGTACACTATACATGTAAAAATAAATTTTTTTAAAGTTGTCAAAACATATCCATGACTGGTCTTGTTTTGAAGAGTTTGAATTTAGGTGAACTATGATATACTTTTTTTCATTTTGAACTTATATATTAAAAGTTTAACAATTTAAAGTTTTTGTAATAAAAAATAAAAAGAATAAAAAACTTAAAATAAACAAAAAAACAAAACAAGAACGCGCGCCATCCTTCCCATGTCTCTCCCGCCGCGTGCTCCATTTATTCCTCCTGTATGTAGCTATCAGTCACTTGTAGCCAAGACTTGCTGTATATATATATCCACACGAAGAACACGTAAATATACAAATTTATGTGAACCGAATTTTCTTCGTCTATGGAACATTTATTAATTTCTACCGTGCGCAAGATGTTAGTCGTAAGGGTTGGTAGCCATTAATTATACCAGCAGTCCAGCAGTCATATTGTCTAGAAGCATGCTTCCTTTCTTCTTGTCTATGACATAACTTTGAGCACTTGAGATCTGTTATAATTTTCAGCCGATTGTGCCATCTAAACATCAAATTTTATTGAGGTGTACTTTTAGCAAAGAATTGAGAGATAAATAAGTAATTTTTTACTTTTTTAAAAAAAGAATAAAAGATTATATATAGCTCTCATGGTGAGAAAACTGAAAACCCCCTTAGTCTTCTATCTAGGATTTCATTTTTAAATTGTAGTATTTCTTTTTCTAGGCATAAAGGGGTGTGGAAATTAATTAGTAGTGTTTTTAAGGTATAACAGGGTTGTGTGGTGTGGGAATTAATTAGTAGTGGTAAAACAAATTCATGATTTATTGGTAATAAGCGCAATAGTTCCCAACTAAATTACAGAGCTTGATAGGATCAACTAGTAGTATTTCATTGCATCGTCCATGAATAAAAAAGAAACCCCTGAATTCACACTGTAATTATTAACACAGTGGTTACTCGATCAGGTATTTCAATGATCTTCCAAATCTGATAATGGCTTAGGAACCGGAAAAAAAATGATTCATATCTCTACTTCATGAAGGAGATGGATATCTACTTATGTATGCCTTAATTTGTTAGGTGAAAATTAATGGATAACAAATTTGGCTGCTCTTATACATACTGAAAAATCATCGGGATCACATCTACATATCAGCTCTAGCTTCCTTTTAAGAACCTCAACTATCAACAAGCTGAAAATTGTCATGAAATGTTGTATACAAAAAACGAAAAGAAAATACACGTATACTTGCATTGGGGAACAAAACAATCGTGACATCAATCCGCCATCGGCGACAAATATTATTTTTTTATTCAGTTTGATACAGTCATCATATATATATAGTCCAATTTCTAGAGTTTGAGGTTACTAATATAGTTAGGTTTTTAAAATTTCCAGTCGTTTTTAATATTTTCAATTATTATATTAAAAAAATATTATGATTACAAATTTTTATCTTTAAGTTTATTATTAAAAATATATTTGTAAATTTACTCTGTTTAAGATAAAAATATAAAATATAAATATTGACAAAAAATAAAAAAACTTTTCAAAAAGATAAAAAAATTACCTAGAACTGTAAGCAGGTGAGAAAAATAAATCATTTTCTGGGCCAATTTTTCGGATCACCTACAATTTCCCCTTGTGAATAAAAAACGTGCGGAAGAAAAGGTAAAAAACTGAAAACAGATGAAGACAATCTAAAAAATAGACACTCTTCATTTATGCTACCATCAACTTAAATTTTAAGTTACATTAATCTAAAATATTTATCATTTTTTTATTAGTTTATTTATCTCATTACTCTCACAACATTAACTATGTTAAAGTTTGTAAAACTTAAATTCAAAAAAATCGAATATTAATCTTGCTGGAGAATAAAAGTACGGATGCACTTTATAAAAACAATAAAAAAAGCAGACAGATACATATGGATTAAAGAGACGCCCTTCGTTTAAAAGAATGAAAAAAGGGTCGAACAAAACATATAAAATAAAACAGATGGATGAAAAAACTAATGTATTCTTTTATTTTGTATGAGAAAACGGATGAGTTTTAAGATAATCTATTTTTATGTATTTTGATATATTAATCTCTAATTTGATAATATGTTAAAAAAATTTAAATCATAAAAAATATATTTTATTTTTTTATTGAACAGTTAAATTATCTGTGTGTAATGGTTGGGAATTTTTTTGTTATTGGTATTCTATTTAAAAATATTTGAGTTTAAATATGGACTATGAATTTAAAACTAGAATAACTAAAAATCAACTGTATATTCTGTGTATATTCTGTGTAAACTAAAAATATGAACCCTATATAGTGGATTAGTTTCCGCCACGTCCTCTTGACCACCTTTTATTTCTCTACTTTCACAGATATTTCTAGTCTACGATCGGACTAGTCCACCCTCGTTTTCTTTCTTTTCAAGTTCCACCTAGGACTATTGCCCGAATCTAACTCCGATGAATTTTCCTTACGCATCCAAATCTCATGTGTTTACATTCCTTGCGCTCTCTCATCTTCAAATCACTATAAATAAAACCATAAACCGATTAATGCATACCCATACACTCTCTACTTTATACTAATCCCAAACTCCAACAAAATTAACCTCAAAGAGTAGCACAATTCAAATTATCAAAGACTTGAAAAATATGCACAACTCCTCATCACCTTCGCCCTTCAAACCACCCTTCACCCTGGACATAAAAGAAACCTTCTTCACATCGATCCAACACGCCGCCCTTCCATCTCCAACCAAACGCCACACCAAAGTCTCCGTCATTGGCACCGGCAATGTCGGCATGGCCATTGCCCAGACCATTCTCACCCAAGACTTGGTCGATGAGATGGCGTTAGTGGATGCCATCCCAAACAAACTTCAAGGCGAGATGCTGGATTTACAGCACGCGGCGGCGTTCCTCCCACGCACAAAGATCGTGGCGGACGTTGACTATGCCGTCACGGTAGGATCTGATCTCTGTATAGTGACGGCGGGAGCGAGGCAGATACCCGGTGAGTCGAGACTGAACCTGCTGCAGAGGAATGTGGCACTGTTCAAAAAGATTATACCGCCTCTTGTGAAGTACTCGCCGAATACGCTGTTGCTTATCGTTTCGAACCCGGTTGATGTTTTGACTTACGTGGCGTGGAAGTTGTCAGGGTTTCCGTCCAATCGGGTAATTGGGTCGGGTACGAATCTTGATTCTTCAAGGTTTCGGTTCATGATTGCTGATCATTTGGATGTCAACGCGCAAGATGTTCAGGTGAGGTGACACAGAGGTAGCACTAGCAGCATCATTGTCATTTTCTTAAGAAACAAGCAATTTTGTTGATTACTACTATTGCTAACTACTATGGACATTTTTTTCATTAGACTCTTTGACCCAATGTCGTGCTTGCATAAATGTCTTGTCCCGCTTGCCCCGATCATTGACATTAATCTTACCGCCACTCTAAAAATTTCGTGCTTTTATACTTTTCGTGCTTTTATACTCGGAAAAAAGCTATGTCCATTTATAACGTCACGCATTACGTGATAGTATAGCCTATTATTGACGTATTAGATTAATGTAATGTGATTTTTGTCAATCTCAATCGTACATTTTTTAAGTAGAAAGCGTAGTAACTTTGTATTTGAGGCTGTGATCTTAGTTATCTTTAACTACTTAGATACAAGGTAATTGATCAAACTTATTTTTTTAGATTATATGATAGATAAGCGTGCTTTTAGTAAATGCCGCCTGTTATGATGTAATTTGGAATTTGAAGATAGTTACTCAACATATAAGAAGCTTAGGAAAAAAATTCAACATATCATACTATTATTTTGACCTTTCTAACATTTTTTATATGTTTCAACATCCAAGAGATTTTTGGTCGTTTATATTCGCATGAATCTCAATCAAAGAAAACCAATATCTATAGAAAAAAAAAGAAAGAAAACAAAACTTTACTTTTCTAGATTTTTTTTTGCAACACTATACTTTTCTAGATTGAATTATGCATTGGTGGTTCCAAAAGATAATTAGACTTAATTCGTTTACTGACGAATAATGAAACTCAATTGGGCTGTATTTAAAGGCCCAAATATATATCGCGCCGAAAATGAAATGAGGCCTTAATTTCCCATACACACACACACACGCTTCATTACAGTATCCACTACTATTATTCCTCCACTCTGCTCGCATATTCACAAACTGTCCATGCAGGCCAACATCGTAGGCGAGCACGGGGACAGCTCAGTAGCACTGTGGTCAAGCATCAGCGTCGGTGGTGTCCCACTCCTATCCTTCCTAAAGAATCACCAGATACCCTACGAGAAGGAAACCCTAGACAACATTCACAAAGAGGTCATCAACTGCGCCTACGAAGTAATCAAGCTCAAAGGCTATACTAATTGGGCCATTGGCTACTCCGCCGCCAATTTGGCTAGGTCGCTGCTCCGGAATCAAAGAAGGATCCATCCTGTGTCGGTCATGGCAACCGGGTTCTACGGGATAGAGGGTGGTGAAGTCTTCCTTAGCTTGCCCACTCAGCTTGGTAGGTCTGGGGTTTTGAGTGTGGTGAATATGCAATTGACGGAAGAAGAGGCGCAGCAGCTTAGGTGTTCTGCCAATGCTATATTGGAGGTGCAGAGTCAGCTCGTCATTTGAGTTTAATTTGTTTGTGAAGTGTGTTATTTTTTTTAATGTGATTAATGTTTGAATATATATACTTTTATTGTTGTTGTCTATAATACCTACACTACACTAGCTAGGACCTTGAAGAAAGCATGATATGTATTTTACAGACGGAAATTGTAATTGGTCTTTGTTTTGAATTATCGGTATTGTTTAATGTGATGACATGAAGTTTAGAAAAGAATATAATGATTCGTGTATTTGGTGTCTAAGTGTGGAAATTGCGCGTATTCTTCTATTGTTTTGTTCGTTAAGTAGGCTTTGTTTAGTTATTTTGAAAACGTAAGGTAATAAATTCTTTTTTTTTTGGTCGAAAAGACGGAGGGATGACCTCACTTGTATTTAATCAGACCTTTACTTGGGTTAAATCTTGTGTTTAGAGGGCTCACAATATTTTTAGAGTTAACGTTTGATTGAGGACTGTGATCATAAAGTGTTGTTATCACATATTGATACGTTATTTAAACAATGATGAATCTGTTGAAATTAATAAAGTTAACTGGTTTATAATAAGGAAAGATTCTAGAGATTTGTATTTATGTGTGTGATAAGAAAAATAAAGGTTATTAAGTGTTGCCTTTACGAGGAGATATGAAAAATGTAAGTATTAAGAAAATGTCTAGATTTAATATTATTCTGGAACGCTTTAGAGTTATAGAGAGAAGACTAGAGTCAATTATCATACCGTATAAGGGGTCATGAACTTAGTTTTTACAAAGCAATATAATCTCCCTAACTAACTTCTCTCACTATTTCAACATGGCATCAAAGCAAGGAAAAGAAGGAGAGAAAGAGAGTTGAAAAGAGAGGAAAAGTTAGAGAGGAAAAAAGAAAGAAAGAGAAAGAGATAAAAAAAGAGATCGAAGCAATAAAAAAGAGAGTTTATTTGTTTCAATAATGAAGTCTAATCTTCCCTTTGTATTCCCACGTCTTACAAAAGACAAATATGACAATTGAAGTATAAGGATGAAGGCTATACTTGGAAGCCATAACGTTTGGGAGGTAATTGAAAAAGGATGCGGTGAGTCCTTGCATCAATCATCTACATCTACTCTCAGTCAAAGAGAAACTGCACAAAAGTTACAAAAGAAGATCAACAAGCCCTCACACTCATCTATCAATGTTTGAATAAGGTGATGTTTGAAAGAGTGCCAAGCGCGACGATGTCTAAAGATGCATGAGAAATTTTGAAGAACTTGTATCAAGTAGCCAACAAAGTAAAGAAAATATGCCTTCAAACACTAAGGGAGGAGGGGGGGGGGTTTGAAGGACTTCGGATGAAAGAATCCAAGTCAATTGTTGATTATTTCTCAAGGGTGTTAGTCATAGTCAATCAAATTAAGCAATACGGACAATCAAAGATGTTCGTGCTGTAGAGAAGATCCTTCGCTCTTTACATATAATGTTTGATCACATTGTTGTGGCGATCAAAGAATCCAAAGATTTGGAAAAGATGATGGTTGATAATCTCATGGGATAACTACAAGCCCATGAAGATAGATTTACCAAGAGAAAACGTTAGTTGAGTAAGCATTAGCCACTCAATCTACGATGAGAAAAGATGATCGTGAGAAGAATTCAAGAGGGCATGACCGAGGAAGAGGTCAAGGTATAGAAGGAAGATATCGAGGAGGATATATAAGAGGTGATCAAAATCACAATCAAGAAAGGGTTCAAAGTTCAAGGGGACGTGGATAAGTAAACTACCAAAGAGGAAACAAGTCAAAAATTCAGTGCTATAATTGCCAAAAATTTGGTCATTTTGCACGTGCTCGTTGGAGCGCACCTAAATCCTAGAATGAAGATGTCAATTTCATGGAAATAAAGAAGAAATGTCTTCTTCTTGTTGTTGCTGTCCAAACCAAGTTTAGAAAAAAAGAAAAATAGATGGATGATATCTTGACAATGTAGCAAGCAACCATATGTGTGGAGATAAGAGTAAGTTTGTGGCATTTGATTATTCAATTATTAGGTCTGTCACATTTGGAGATCATTTTAAAGTTTCAATCAAAGGGAAATGTACCATCATGATCCGTACAAAGAAAAGTGAGCATAGATTTACTGGTGATTTTTATTACATTCCAAGGATGAAGAGTAATATTTTGAGTATTGGACAACTCATGGAGAAGGACTATGAGATTAATATGAAAAATCGCATGCTCTACCTTCTTCATAATCATGGGAAGATGGATGCTCAAGTTCTCATGACAAAAAGTAGAATGTTTGTTCTTAATCTTGAGATTGATGTTGCTAAGTGCCTTAAAGCTTGTGTGAATGATGACTCATGGCTTTGGCACTTAAGACTTGGACATGTAAACTTTGAAAGTTTGAAGTTGAAGGGTGGAAGGAAGATGGTGAGAGGCTTGCCTTGCATTAACCACCTAGAGCAATTTTGTGAAGGTTGCTTGGTTGAAAAACAACTCTAAAAGAGGTTTCCAAAAGAGTCCATCACAAGAGCAAAGAAACATCTTGAGCTAATTCACACTGATGTTTGTGGGCTTATCATACCGATGTCTCTAGCTAAAAGTCTGTATTTTTTTTATTTTTATAGTAGGAAAACATGGGTTTACTTTTTGAAAGAAAAATATGAAGTTTTCTCCATGTTTAAGAAGTGTTTAGCTCTTGTTGAAAAACAAAGTGGTTGGTATTTCAAGTTTCTAAGATCTAATAGGGGTGGAGAGTTTACCTCTAATGATTTTAATGCGTATTGTAAAATAAATGGTAGTAGAAGGTTTCTAACAGTGACAAGTGATAAGTGCGGAATTTATCTATGTTTCCATGCTTAATGTGATTAATATTATATTGGTTTATATAATAAATTCCTTACTTATATGTTTAATTATGTTAAATGTTTAGATTATTCCTCACATGTGGTTTTATGCTAAAACAGTTTAAAAACGCTGAAGAAAATGTCTAATAACATATGTCTGCTAGACAATAAACTCGGACCAATATATTTTCTGTGCGGGCCACATATATACAGCACCACATCTTTATAAAGGCACGTTAATCATCAGTATATGATGATTATATTATGCCCATGCACATGACAATAGGGCCGCTGGAATGAAGTTACGCACACGTCATCTGGAGGCCCGCACGACAATTAGACATGCTCGATGGAGATGGGCCGACATCATGAATTGAGAGGCGCAGACTTTTGTATAAAGTAATTTTAGGGCTGATTCAAATGCCCATCATTATTTGGCACGTGGGCTGGATAAGTGCATGGGAAGAAGTTTCAAAAACTCATTCTCCACGACATAGAACAACAGCAGTGGCGATTTACGAGAGAATGATAATGAAGACCGAGCCGTTCTTCTGACATTACAATACGAAACAGAACCCTAGACATAGCCGCGTGAGCAGAAAAAGAAGACAGACAGAGAGAACGGTAGCCGCGCAGCAGTAGTTGGAGAGCAGAAGTTTGAGAGCTACACAGACAGATCGGAGCAGAAGCTAGAGATCGAATTTGTCATCGTCCCATAATCAGATGATGTTTTCTTATCTCTTTTATATTGTTGTTATTTCTTTGTCTACAATGTCTGGGTGGTTGTTACAATTCTGGTTTTATTATGGACAACTAGTTTATTATTTTACTTCCTGAGTTGTTAAATATAAATTCGATTCAGATTATAGTTTTATTCCTTGCTTGTTATTGAATTCTCTTGTGATTAATTATTGCTTGAGTTTATTTGGTGTGAATTGCTTATAAGTGAGAACTGCGGCGTTCATTAGACCTTAGGAATATTACCAGTGAAACTACAGATGGTAATTCCTGGGGATTAGCTGACTAGAAACCAGATGAATCATTAACGCTACTAGTTAATTTGTAAATTCATAATGAGAGTTAGAATTTGGAAATTGCTAGTAAGAATCTATCTTGCGGGAGACCGGTTTTAGATTAATTTAGATCTGAGGTTGCAATCTAGAATTTAGAAAACACTCAGGAAGGGAATTGATAAACTAGGAAGAAATAGTAAACCAGGATTCGTAACAACTACCCAGACATTGGAGACAAAGAAATAACAACAATATAAAAGAGATAAGAAAACATCATCTGATTATGGGATGATGACGAATTCGATCTTTAGCTTCTGCTCCGATCTGTCTATGTAGCTCTCAAACTTCTGCTCTCGAACTACTGCTGCGCGTCTACCGTTCTCTCTATCTGTCTTCTTTTTCTGCTCGCGGCGGCTATGTCTAGGGTTCTGTTTCGTATTGTAATGTCAGAAGAACGGCTCGGTCTTCATTATCATTCTCTCGTAAATCGCCACTGCTGTCTTGTTCTATGTCGTGGAGAATGAGTTTTGAAACTTCTTCCCATGCACTTATCCAGCCCACGTGCCAAATAATGATGGGCATTTGAATCAGCCCTAAAATTACTTTATACAAAAGTCTGCGCCTCTCAATTCATGATGTCGGCCCATCTCCATCGAGCATGTCTAATTGTCGTGCGGGCCTCCAGATGACGTGTGCGTAACTTCATTCCAGCGGCCCTATTGTCATGTGCATGGGCATAATATAATCATCATATACTGATGATTAACGTGCCTTTATAAAGATGTGGTGCTGTATATATGTGGCCCGCACAGAAAATATATTGGTCCGAGTTTATTGTCTAGCAGACATATGTTATTAGACATTTTCTTCAGCGTTTTTAAACTGTTTTAGCATAAAACCACATGTGAGGAATAATCTAAACATTTAACATAATTAAACATATAAGTAAGGAATTTATCATATAAACCAATATAATATTAATCACATTAAGCATGGAAACATAGATAAATTCCGCACTTATCAAATACCCCACACTTAGCTTTTGCTTGTCCTCAAGCAAATAAAGAATATAACTGCTCCAAACCGAAACATTAAACTCCAGGATTAAACATAAGCAGAAGGAAACAAGCAAAATGACAATCAGAAAAAATCTGCTCTAAGCTATCAGTTTTCGCAAACAGTGAATAGAGAATAATTTTAATAAAAGCATGAATAAACTGAATTATAGAAACTAAAACATAAATTAGCTTAGGACCTTCCACCAATTTCTTTCCATTACCCTTTGGATGACAAGGGATGTGAGTAATGCCTTATTCCGCAATACCTTTCAACACCACGCACTCATGATCAAAAACAAAAAACTGCAATTAAATATTTCATATGCAAAAACTTTTCTTCGTCAAGAAATAAAAACAAACTATTTATTTAATTATTTGCATAGTTGTTCCTTCACCCAGACTTCTCTCTTTATCCATGTAACGGCTTTGGGTCAACTATCCCAGATCACAAGACCTTAGGTAGATAGGTGATAAAGCACCCCGCGGACTTAATAACCAGATAAAAGAGGCCTGATTCGGTTTAGGAAATTTTTGATCAGAGGAGTACCTTGCCTTATCCTTTCATTCCAAACATTCATATCATTCCCAAGATCCAAAGCTAAATGCATTTAGTCTCCACAATCAGCCAATCCATCAAATTTCAGTGAAAATAGAGTAAATTTAAGGAAAAACAATTCCAGAAAGACAACTTTTAAGCAGAAAGATTTTTAAGGTTGTCATCAGGCTCTATTTCAAACTTCCACAGATATTTTCACCCAAAATTCAATATTTATTGGCATTAGAGAAGCATATTCTTTATCACCCGAAGACAAACAAAAACTAGTGGTCTGAAGTGATAACTGAAGGTCACTCCCTACCCCACACTTAAAATTAAACAATGTCCTCATTGTGTGACAAGACAGGGGTGAAAAATTCAAAGCTCGTAGAAAAACATTTATGTCCAAAGGAAACAGAGCAAAGCAGTCATTAATAAAACTTAAAATTAAATGAAATTAAAACTAGGACTCCCCTGGATTTTGTTGTTACTTCGTATGTAGAACGACCCCACCCCACAGCAGCCTGGTTGCAGCCTGGTTGCAGCATCCACATGAAGCATTCATCTGAAAGAAAGACACTAAAAACAACCAAAAACTACAAATGGAGTTAAACATTACTAAACAACAAAACCAGGTAAATAACTACAAAACAAAAATAAAACTGAAATTAAAAACTAACAAAATAAAATATAACACTGGGTTGCCTCCCAGCCAGCTGCCCTTCTTTAATGTCTTTGGCTAGACCATACCTTCCTGAGGTCAACCAGGATCGAAAATGAATGTCGTCGTCGGTGCCAAAGGGTGGGGGATGGGCATTATATCTTCATAAAACGTCCCCGATCAAATGGAAAAGTAACCTCAACACTCCAGATGTAAAAGTGTAAACTCCACCGATCATGCATCAGGTGGTTGTGCTGAGGTGGTGATCTTTAATGTGAAGATCACAAATTTGCGGGGTCCTCCTTCTCAAATTCAAGGATATATATAGACATCCTTATCGTCTGGAGGAAGCTCAAAGGATGAACTCGCAGGGAAAACAACTTCAACAGGAGTCAAAGGCTCGTCAAAGTCAATGAGGTAACTCTTATCTGATGTCTCATCAACAGGTGCAGGGAGGTCAACTAGAAAACTCTCTGGCTCAGGTACAGGTGGAGAAGGAATAGACTGGATAGCTTCATGAATTACATCATTCTCTAACTCTGTAGATTCATCAAATTGCTCAATCTCTAGCTCTGGTCTCTCCATGATCTCCACCTCAGGTGTGTCTGCAACTTCAGGGATCGAATGATCAAGCTGTGTGTCACTCCACTCAGCTACTGCAGTAGGTTGTTCGATCTCAGGAACCGGTTCACATCCAAGCTTTTGTGATATTTCATCTAGATGGGCTAAAATTCTTGCATTACTTTCTCGTATCTCCTTCATATCCATCCTGAAGGATTCATGCCAACCGGGGTTTGATTCGCCATGTTTTTTGTTAAAATTTGCAAGAGCAGCTACCAAGCTAGATAGATTACTTTGACATTGTGAACTCTCATGATCCCCTCCACATGTCTGGCAGATAACCCACTGGTTGTAACTTTGTGCAGGATAATAGTGTTCAGGAGACGGCCGTGCTTCAGGAGGGCTAGACAATATAAAACTTCTTAGATCATCCTCCAAACTAGAAGAAACAACTGGACAATAAGCACGCACGTGGTCTCCTCCACACCTTTCGCATACAACCCATTGGTTGTAATATCCAGGCCAACCTCCTGGCGGATTGTAATATCCAGCCATCAAATCAAAGTATCTCGAAAGAAAAAGAAAAATAAATTATGTTCATAAAAGAAGAAAATAGAAATAAAAATGAAAATAAAAGTATGTACATAAAAATAAAATAAATAAAAACAAAATCAAAAGGAAATGAAACGAAACTATAAACACGTAAAAAAACTAACTAAAAGAAACAATATATATATAAAACTAAGAGAAACTATGAATCCAAATAAAATAAAATAGCAAAAAAATAAAAATAAAAATAACGATCATAAAAACAAAAACAAAAATAAACCTAAACTAAACTAAGCAAAATCAGCAAAGAATGAATACGAAACACATTAAACAAAATAAAAAAACACAAATAAACTAAAAACAAACTTACCAAAACAAAATAAAATAAATAAAATTAAATAAATAAAATAGAATAAAGACTAAACTAAATAACCGTGCCTCCCCGGCAATGGCGCCAAAAACTTGTTGGGGTAAAACCTAACGGCAAGTGTACCGGTCAATTCTAACAAGTTTTTAGATAGAATTCCCTAAGTATCGAACCAGAGGAGGCGATGTGTCTAGTTTAAATCTTTATTAAGCAAATTAAAACAGGAAATTGGGGTTGATTTGATGATGATTGAAATGAAACAGAATGCAAACAATACAAGCAGAAAATAAATGTTGTGAAACTGATTTGGAAAAGATCCCGGTTTACTACTGCACCCTAATCTGTGATTCCTATCCCTAAGTGATTATAAGACAATTTTGAGTAAAACCCTAGAACAAAGATAATTACCTCCGGTCTCCGCTTAGCAAATACTAGTTAGCAAAGACTGAATTTTAACTCTCGTTACCAACCCACTGTTTACTAACCGCCTTAAGAACAATCTAGTTTATTGGTCCAATTAGCAATTTAGAGGAATTACCATCTCTAAACTAACCGGTTATTTTCCTGTATTCAATTGAAAGCCGCAGTCGTCACATATAAGCTAACAAAATACTAATCCTATAATTGGCCAAATTATAAAGATTAAAGAAATTAAGCAAGGAAAATAACTTTACTCAATCAAATTGCATTAACTCACAAAGGAACAAGAATAGTCAATTTAGGGATACATAGCAAACCGAAATCTAAAGGAACTACTCAGCCATTGACATGTTTACAATAGAACTGTATGAGTAATTATAGAGAACAAGAAGGAACTCTGGTGGGATTTCTGGAGAAGTCTCCGTGGTGACTTCCTGCTCGCTCTGCTCCAAACTCCAACCAGACTCAGACTCCAACTCCAACTAAACTCTCTGTATTGTGGGGATTTTGTGCGCTATCGAAGTATCTCTTCACGTTGGCTAGCCTCCCCTTTTATAACAAAGGAATTCTATCTTTAATCTCTCTCAAATCTATCTCTAATCTAACCTAATTAAACGACGGCCAGCAGATGTTAAAGATTACATTAATTCCGTTAATCCCGAAACAAAACTCTGCGCTCCGCTTGTAATGGTCCGGGTTTGCAAGTAGGATGCAAACCCGGACGAAGTCTAAAAAGAGGCAGAAGGGTCTCGTCTTGGGATGGTTCGGGTTTGCAAAGTAAGACACAACCCGGACCGCATCTGAAAGTCAGAAGGTTCTTCGCTTGTATTGGTCCGGGTTTGCAAGTAGGACACAAACCCGGACCGCGTCTGAAAGTAGGCAGAAGCTTCTGCGATGAGATGGTCGGGTTTATAAACCCAGCTCCAAACCCGGACCCTCATAAAACAATGCCGTGTCAATGAAAATCTGCCTTTGACTCTAGTTTGACTTCCCCTTGTTGCTTCAACCTCTAAAATCTTCATTTACACTTTGTTGATCATTTTATCCTGAAACATATCAAATCGATCATTGGAGACAAATATAACAATAAAGTAAATAAAGCATTAAGGAGGCAAGTTAATGTCATAATGTAGAAAATTAAGCATGAATTAGTCTAGTAAACTTAGACAAATTCCTGACTTATCAACAAGGTCTCCTCAACAAAATGGTGTGGCAAAAAGAGAGAATCAAACCATCCTTGACATGGCTCGAAGCATGTTGAAGAGCAAGGCGATGCCAAAAGAGATGAACTGAAACGGTGGATTGTACGGTGTACTTATCCAACTAGAGCCCTACAAAGAGTCTTTTGAACATGATCCCACAAGAAGCTTGAAGTGGAGTTAAGCCTAATATAGCCCATTTGAAGGTGCTCGGTAGCATTGGCCATGTTCATGTACCGATCAAGAGAGGAGCAAGCTTGAAGATAAAAGAAAGAAGTACATCTTCATTGGCTATGATCAACGCTCCAAAGGCTACACGCTTTACAACCCAAGTCTTGGAAAAACCATTGTGAGTAGAGATGTGGACTTTAATGAAAAAGAAACTTGGGATTGAAGCCTTGAAGATAAGGAGAAATAAAAACTTTTCCCACTTCTAGTTGATGATGTTCAAGAGGAGAATAAAAGTGAAGAGCCCGTGACACCACAACAATCACTCTCTTCAAGCACATCATCATTTCCCGCAAGCGAAAGTTCAAGTGAAGGGCCAATTAGAAAGAGAAGCCTTAAAGATGTATATGCAGAGTTAGACAATCAAATGGTTGACGATGAACTAACTCTTTATTGTCATCATGTAGATTGTGAACCTCTAAGATGAAAAAAGACGGTGAAAGAAAAGAAGTGGAGAGTATAGCCATGGATGATGAAATCAATTCCATTGAAAAGAGTGATACATGGCAACTTGTGACGCTTCTCAAAGGAGAAAAATCCATTGGTCTCGAGTTGGTTTTTCATGACAAAGAAGAATATCATTAGTGAAGTGGAACTTAAGTTTGTGATGACACATAATTAAGTTGTGGATATTTTTACGAAGTCATTGAAGCAAGATGTTTTTATGTAGCTGCGCACTATGCTTGAAGTTTAGATGAATTAACTTTAAGGGGGTGTATTGAAATTAATAAAGTTAATTGGTTAATAATAAGGAAAGATTCTAGAGATTTGTATTTATGTGGATGAAAAAGAAAAGTAAAGGTTATAAAGTGTTGCATCTATGAGGGGGATATGAAAAGTGTAAATCTTAAGAAAGTGTCTAAATTTAATAATATTCTGAAAACTTTTAGAATTATTAAGGGGAAGTTTAGAGTAACTTATCCCACCATATAAAAAAGTCATGTACTCAGTTTTTATCAAGTAAGACAATCTCCGATCTGGATATTTCAACAGAGTCAACTGCTCATAAAATTCCGGTCAAATTGAATATCCTCTATTGTTCGCCAGTGCTTGATCATCTTAAGTTGAGAAGCATCACAGCTGAACTGAGCTGATCTTTAGTTAGGATAATGTGTCAATTGCAGAAACCAAAGACGGCGCAAGAATAATTTTTGGCAATGTCTGGGTATGTCTCTGTCTTCTCTTTGGAAGGACTAACAAACAGACTAGGTATTCATTTTGAAGTTCTCTTCTTCTCATCAACATGTGCATCTATATTATTCCAGAACTACCGAGGGAGATGACATCGGATTAATTTTGTGCCGATTCTAGCAATTTATCACTTTGTTTTCTTATGTAACTGGTTGATGTACATTTACTTTAAAATCAGCATAGTATCAATAATAGAGGTAGCTTCGAGAGTCCAAAAATAGAACGATCGCATTTTATGTAAGATAAAAAAGGAAAATTACATGTCCCACCCATGACGTTAGATGAAATTATACACACTCCATCCACATAGTTTTAAAAATTACTTCCCCATCCATGTGGTTTTCCTGTTTTACATCAGCAACTTTTCTAATTTTTGGTTAATTTAAAAGATGTCTGAAATTGAAAAAATTTTACATAGACGATGCTAAAGTGTTATATTTTGGTTCAGTGAGAAATCTAAAGTTTTGGTTCATTGGGTCCCACGGGTCACATTTAAGCTTACAAACTTCAGATTTGACATAAGATCAAAATATTTCACTTTAGCATCATCCATGTAAAGTTTCATCAATTTTGGACAACATTTAAGCATCTTTTAAATTGAACAAAAATTAGAAAACTTGCTGGATGTAAAATAAGGAAAATCACATCGGTGGGGAAAGTAATTTTTGAAACCACGTGGATGGAGTGTATAATTTCGTCAAACGTTATGGGTGGGACATGTAATTTTCCCTATATAAAGTCTTTGTAAATAGTTGGAAAAAGTAGTTCACCCAGTAATTAATGAAACTTAAAGTACGACTGAAGTCCAAGTTTACCGAAATATTGCAAGTACAATAAAATATGTGATCAAGAGTATATTCAAATGAACATTATTTTATAACATCGTAACAAAGAGATCTTATAACATTACGTGTAATTTAGTTTCAACCAAGGATTGATTATTATCCTATCATATACTCCACTGTGACAACGTATAGATGAGAAACCCAACTGTCTCCCGCTGGGGCTCTCACGTAAAACTTGACAAATCATAAAACGGCATCATCATCATCATTCTTCTAGAAAAGACAAATTCATGAGCCAAGTACGCGCGGTGGTTACTGGCACTGGTACCCAGAGGGAACGTTCTTGCCACAGTAGTTAAGTAACAAGCTGAGAGAGACCGGAACATTGAGATTGATACCCAACACATTCGCCTTAAGTGCAGTGCATAGACAAACAGCAGCGTCAAGATCGGCCAAACCGTTGAGGAGGGAACAGCAAGAGGTCTTTGAAGGGGTACCTCCTATGACGACGTTGATCAGACCATTCAAAACATTGGCGCAGACACCGAGCTTAAGGGCATCTTTAGGGCAAGATGCGGCTGGTTTGGCTGGTGGGGGTGTCTTGGATTTAGCTGGTGGTGGTGGGCAAGCGGCGGGTTTTGGTGGTGGTGGGCAAGCGGCGGGCTTTGGTGGTGGTGTCTTCTTGGGGTGAGCTGGTGGTGGGCATGGGACGGAGGTAGAGCTTACTAAACTGAAGAAAAGAAGGTTAAAACAGATGAACAGAGCGGAAGAGACCAAAGCCGTTGAAATGGCCATAACTAATTATTTGCTAGTTTTTTTTGGGCACTCGAGGGACCTGGATTGATCTTTAGGTCTGATAAGATGGAAATTGATTGCTCAAGTGATGAGTAATATCGGGAGAGTGAGCAGGGTATTTATAGTGAAATGTCAATCTCTTTACTAATCGAGTGAAATAAGATCAAATTGCATTTTCACATGAGCGAGAGAGTGACCCGACGGACGCAATTGGGCATTTTTGTTTTCTTCCATTTAGTCAGCAGTTGAAAGAAGAAGAAGAATATGAGATGCTAGCTAGCAAGGTAGATGAATCTAAGCGTTTTGTGATAATGGCGTTTGTATCCTTCTGAAGTGTTTGGATGTCGGTTTTTAAACTAAAGGCAAGTTGTTGATACAAACAAACGCGGTTTAATTTCCAAGATTTGGATTTATATATATATATATATATGCTGAATAATCGATACAATTTATTGTATTATAACATTATATACTCTCACCGACTTGAAAATAACAAAAATTGAGGAGATCGATTGAACTACGTACTCTAATTAAGAAACAAATGAAACTTAAATTCCAGAAAGATCCAAGAATTTAAAACTAGCTAGGTGCACGTAAGAGGGCAGATCGTCTACCACTCATGAAACAAAGGAAGACTTTTTTCATAAAATTTGGACTTATAAGATAGTACGTAGTCGATGTTTTCGGCTTGGCAGCATTGTTGAGAAGATAAATATCAGAGATATAAATTGACATATGATATATTAATTGGAAAATTACATCCCGGTCCATTACGTTTGGTGAAATTATACACCCCAACCATAACGTTTCAAAAATTACTTTACCTATCCATATGGTTTTCTTTATTTTACATTCGGCAACTTATCTAATATTTGATCAACTTAAAAGATCCTTAAATGTTATCCAAAATTAATGAAACTTTACATGAATGATGCTAAGGTGTTATATTTTGGTCTAGCGTGAAATCCAAAGTTTTTTAAACTCATATGTGATCCATGGGACCCAATGAAACATGTGACATGTCAACGTGTTTTCATTGGGTCCCACAAGTCATATATGAGCTTTAAAAACTTTGGATTTGACATTGGACAACAATATAACATCTTAGTATCGTTCATGTAAAATTTCATCAACTTTGGACAACATTTAAGCATCTTTTAAGTTGATCAACTATTAGAAAAATTGTCGGATGTAAAATAGATGAAATCTCATAGATGGACAAAGTAATATTTAAAACCTCATGGGTGATGAGTGTAATTTCACCAAATGTCATGGGTGGGAATATAATTTTCCCTATATTAATTTATCGTTTCCATGTGATATGTCCCTACACAAAATTATACTGACTTCTAGGGCGTCTTTTTTTGAAGAAAAAGTGATTCATCGCTACTTAATTAGTTCTAATAGATGGTAACTTGATTAGTCATGAAACTGATGTATGTTATAACCTGGTTTCTCACATACGGACTGCGCTCTCTCTTTCTGCTACAAAAACATAATAATTTTCTTTCTTTTTGACTGGGGTGGATTCGATTATAGATATGGATAGGATTTGATTAATACCACTTAAATTTGTACTTATAGATCTATAGGAATTTGTAACTCTAACAAATCGATACATTAATCTAGTACTAAAACATAAGAATATCTCTTAAAGATATCATAGGAATGTATTTAATTATTAAATTGATATAATAACTAACTAATCAAGAAATTCTAATTATATTGAAAGAAATAATAAAGAAATTCTTTTAATTTAATACTAAGTCTAAATGGAGCTTTCCTTTCATCCCTTCGCAGCAAAGTACTTTCGTGATATTATCGAGTCGGCTCCATCAAAATCCGGATTTACTCGGTCTACTATATATAGTCATATATTGTTTTATCAAAAAGAACTTTATATAGGCAAAATGGGTTTTTTCTCGAGGTGTCTTTTCGCCAGCCAATCCTTTGCCTACCTCTTGCATGCACTACTTCTGTAATTATTTCACTCCATCAACTGATCTGTCAATGGATTATATACCCCAAAACATGTTTCTAACCCTTCTAATCAACAACTGCCGATCTCAACCATGCAAGCCATTATTACCTATAACCCTAGATATGCATGGAATCCGTCTTTTGCTTTATAAACCCTTCTTAAGCACCGGTTGGGTAATCGACCAACTCATATCCTCGCCATTTCTGACTCTTGCTCTTCATCTTCATCAACGCAAAAAAACTCTCTTGGCTCTATCGCACACTATTAAGTTTCTCACAACTTTCCACCATTTTACTGTGTTTTTGTTCGATGGCAACACCACCACCAGTTGAAGTCTTGGCTGACCACTGCACACAACTCTCCCTCGCCGCCGCTGAAGAAGAATCTCTCCAAGTCGATGATCTACTCGACTCCAACTCTGAAGCTCTCACCCAGTGCTGTTTTTTGGGTAAATTGCTCATGCACCGTTTTGTCGACACCAAGCTGTTGGAAAGTACTCTCTCCAAAGCATGGAAATGCGAATATACGCTCCGTATTCGCAACTTGGGAGGTGGACTTCTTCTCTTTCGACTGCCTGATGAAGAATTTGTCGCGTCAGTTCTTTCCCGCGGTCCATGGACTCACGATGGGAGCCTCATGGTTCTTTCTGCTATTGACAAAGCGATTGCTCCCAGAGACCATGACTTTAGGTGGGTTCCTTTCTGGGTACATGTCCACGATGTTCCTCTGCAATTCATGAATTAGATGTTTGCCAGGCATCTAGCTGATCAGATTGGAGTTTTCATGGAATACATGGAGTTTGACCATCGCAAAGTTGGGTCCTACATAAGGCTGAAAGTTAATATTGACATTACACGTCCTCTTCTCCTCTTTATCACCATTTCAATTCCAGCAAAGCCAACTATTCTGCCACTGACATATGAGAGGCTTCCCAACTTATGCTTTCTTTGCGGTCACTTCAGCCATCTTCTTCGGGACTGCCCATATCGCACAGAAGCGACCAAGGAGGAGATTAACTACGGTGTGTGGCTCAAAGCAGGGACTGTCAGAACCCCACGACCACGCTATGATTCCCGCAGTGAAGGTCCATCCGCCACTAGGCATCCTTTGCCTCTTCCGTGCCCTGCTGTTGTGCTAATTGTTGATGAATCTGATGCTATGGATGTGCTAATTAAAGAATTTGTAGGGATTAAGGATGTACAAAAAAAAAATAATAAAAGAAATATGAAATAATCCTACAACTCTACTACGGGTAGCGAAAATCCCGGTCGGAGTACAGTATGAGTAGATTACGACCGAGAGTATCGAACCCAAGAGACTTAATAGAAAATCAGTCCTAATCCTGGTAATAACCTATTCTAAAACAGGGGGAAAGTGCGAAAGCATTTCTAATCCTAACTAAAACTAATTAAACTAATTATTCACAACGAACTAACCTTGATTAGGGTCAATTATCAGCGTAAGAACTCATATGATCAAGGATCAAAAGTGGCAAGTCTCGAAAAGACTTTTTTTTCTCGCAAAAAGAATATGCCGGGTTTCCTGCGGACCTCGGATTCCTGGCACATTCAAGGACTTTGAATGTGCCGGACATCTTCCATCCGGCACTACGTCCGGCACTTTCATTTTGTAACTACCATTTCCAGTTTCAGGTATGACAACAAGAACTCAACATCCTTATTCACATCGTGCATAATTAATGCCGCGAATACGAATAGAAGAATGGAGAATTAAGAGAACAATCCTAAACCTTAAGTCTTTGTTGCCCACTTTTCAGAACAACAAAATTTAAGATTACCGAAACTCTAATCTATTCTACTCTTGTTTTACAAACCTTAAATAGAACTTAGAGATAAGAGGACAAGGGAAGACCCTCATTCTACTTGTATGAAGATTAGAACTCCGGTTAAGAAACTTGTAAATTCCATAAATGATCAAAAGTGTTTTACAAAGATAATCATTCCCAACCAAGGATAACAAAACAAGGATTTCTACTCCACCATCCACACAGATTAACAGAAAGAATACAAAGGAGATAAGGAAATTGGTCGTAGCCTTAACCCGCCATAGATTTCCTTCTCTTCGCGTGGAAAGTTGCATAGAACTTCCTTGGACACCAACACCTTGGATGAGTGCGGAATTAGAAGTATGAATGGAGTGTATAGGGGTGTTGAAGTGTAGAGAAATGAGTAGGCTCACGACCTATTTATAGACTTCATTTTCTCATTGTGCTGGATATAATGCCGGGTAAGAAGTACCCGACACATAATAAAATATGTGCCAACCGTTTAACGGTCAAAACCGCCAAATTGGAGCGAAACGATGTGATAGGATTGGGGTGCTGACCGAGTAGGTTTGAGGTGTTAGTCTTGGACCAACCCTGCTTAGAGATAAGTATTTTCCAAGGAGATAATGCGGAAGCTTTTTGTGTAAAATTGACAAGATAGGATTCTGCTTATATTGAAATTCAATGCGAATTACAACCTAGCTTCCTATCTTGGGATTCGACAGAGGTACTCTGTCTCATCCAACACTAGCTCTACTCTCGGCTTTGATCAATGTGTAACAAGGAGTAAAGGGGAGTATTCTGTATGCTCTCTAGGTAATAAATAGCTACGCTAAATGACAAAGTCTCACTAAGATCTCTCGAAATGCTTTCTCTCTCAATATGACTCTCTCTCTCTCTCTCGAAATATGGAAGTGAAAGCTCCAAGTATTATAAATGACTTCTACATGCTTAAATACTGATAAAATCCGAAGTAACTGCTCCCATGATGTGTAAATTGGTGTTTCCACGATGTCCCACGATCTTCCACTACGCATTGGGCGGGAAATATCTCAACTGCTCTGCAGAGGGACTCATTCTGGCGCTCTTTAAGCTTGACCACCTTGATTTTCGGGCCTGATCATAAGTGAACGTGTGTGACAGTTATTTCCCTAAATTTCTCCACGTTTTAAAAGTAGAGGTTTGCCTCATAGCTTCTAGAACTTTCCAGGAGAATATTATGTCGCAGAATGACTCCTTTGGCAGTCAGACTCCTTCGTCGCCCAGACTTGCTTTGATGTTATTATCAGTGATACTTCTTCTATCACCAGACTTACTCTGTTGCCATTATCAGCAAAACCTTGGGTTCCAACACGATGTATGTGCCGGACAGGGAATGTCCGGCACCATACTCGACATCGGTTGAGTTGTCAACGGTAAATAACTGCTATCTTTTGGCGAACAGTGACGACTTTCCGGATAGGCAGTACCCGGCACTATGTCGGGCAGTACTTCCTTTCTGCTCCATGCTTGTGCCGTGCAGTAACCATCCGGCATTATGTCCCACATTACTTGGTCAGAAGCTATTCCTTGCATAAAAACATAGAAACATAAGTCTGAAACATATATAACAAACTTTATACATAATATAACACAAATATTAATTATTCTAACCCTAATTTGACTAATAATCTTATAATTATATCTACTAAAACATGATAAGTCTGAGGCTTATCAGGATGCTGCTGTTCAACCGATGGTGGATATCAACCAAGTCCCGGAACTAGAGGAAGACGAAGTACCTCAGTTGCCTACTGCTTTGAATGGCCGTAAACGTAAACTGAATGTGGTGTAATGTTCTTCCTCTGAATCTGAGCTGAGGGAAGTGTAAAGTATTGAGGAAGTTACTAAGCGAGGTAAGAGAGATGATACAACTGCTGGTTCATCGACGATGCTGGGTGATACCCAGTATCGCCCATCATAATGTCACTACTGGTTGTAAACTGTCGGGGCCTTGGTGCTGCTGCCGCGGTTCGTTGGATCAAGGATGTCATACATCAGCAAGCACCTTCTTTTGTGTTCTTGGCTGAGACCAAGCTTTCAACTTTTGAGCTGCGTCCTTTTGCTCGCTGCTTTTAATTACTACTGGATAGGTGGGGATAGTATTGGTAGGAAGGCTGGGTTGCACTTTTTTGGACTATGAATTTTGATGTAACCGTGCTTAGTGTATCAAGTCACCATGTCGATGTAGTAATAGGAGTTGATGGGGGGTTTCAATGGTGGTTCTCTGGGTTGTATGGTTGGTCTGATCATATGCAGAAATGGAAAACATGGAATTTGATTCGGTATCTTAATGTGCAATGGAATGGGCCATGGGTTTGGGGGGGGGGGGGGTTTCTATGAGGTCCTTTATCATCATGAACATCATGGTATGGGTACTCGATCAACTGCAACTATGAGTGATTTCCGTACTTGTTTGTTAGACTATGATCGTCAGGACTTAAGGTTCAGGGGCTCAAAGTTTACTTTCACAAACAAGGGTACACAGGTTAGAAACACACGCAGTCGTTTGGATTGGTTGTTATGTAATGAATCTTGCCTCACCCAGTTCCCAACAGTCACTAATTTCCATCTGCGTTGGGGTCACTTGGATCATAAACCGATCAAGCTGGTTCTTCATCCTCTAAACCATCATGGCCCAAAACCTTTTAGATTTGAAAATTGTTGGGCACTTCATCCACAATGCAAATCACTGGTGCAATCAGTTTGGCGCTCCACAGGTTTAGACTATTGTCAAAAAGTTAAGAAATGTGGCCAGAAGCTTCGGAGGTGGGGCAAGAGACAAATTTGGGTTGAAAAGAGACTTCTTAATCAAACACGTCAGGAGATTGACTTAGTTGCTAATAGTGTGCCTCATCAACGCAATATTGACTGTTGGAATGAGCTAAACTACACTTTGGACTCACTCTTGTTGAAGGAAGAAATTCGATTGCAGCAACGATCTAGGCAAAACTGGTTGTCCTCTGGGGATCGTAACTTTGCCTTCTTTTTTGCACGATACATAATGAGATCCAGACAGAATACAATTTGCACTTTATCCTCGGATACCCACGCTCCATAAACCTCCTAGGTAGGGTTTGAACAAGTTGCTCGACACTATTTCCAAACTTTATTCTCATCCTCCAACCCGCAACCGGATTATCATCTTCTGGCATGTGTCGCTGACAGAGTACCAGTTACTTCCCATCAAGCAATGGGTGAGCCTTATACTCATCAGGAGGTGATAAAGACATATAATCAGATGCACCCAGGAAAGGCTCTAGGGCCTGATGGGATAAATGACACATTTCTTCGTACCTACTTGCCCCTCATCAGTGAAGATTTTCTGCACACATGTTTATCTTTCCTTAACAATAACATGATGCCCCCAACAATGAATGACACACATATTGTTATAATTCCTAAGTCAGCAGGAGCTGTATCAATCAAGGATTTCAGGCTGATCTCTTTATGCAATACGATATACCGTGTTATCTCAAAGGTTCTAGTATATCTAGTTTCTAAAGTTCTACCATGTGTGATATCCAACAATCAGGCTGCTTTTGTGCACAACAGTTTAATTTCAGATCAAGTGATGCTTTCTAATGAAATCTTGCATACCATGCGTCGATCAAAGGCAAAGACCAGAGGCCATTTTGCTTTCAAGGTCAACATGTCAAAGGCTTTTGATTGCATAGAATGACGCTTCGTTCTGGATGTTCTTTCAAGTATGGCCTTTCATGCATCTTGGATATCTTTGGTTCGGCAATGCATTACAACAGTCCGCACTTCTGTACTTATTAATGGGTATCCAGTCCACTTTTTTGCACCTCAACGTGGACTTCGTCAGGGAGATCCTTTATCGCCTATCTTGTTTATTATTTGCATGGAGACTTTATCTTTGGCTCTCAAGTTAGCTACTGATGTTGGGGTTTATCGTGCCTTTACTCTTCCAGGACTAGCTACACTGATTTCAAATTTGTTATTCGCTGACGATTGTGTTATCTTTGGTGAAGCCACTCCCTCCAATGCTGAAGCTCTCAGTACTATCTTGCATGATTTCAAAGCTGCTTCAGGGCAATGTATCAACACCGCTAAATATGCAATTATGTTGTCAGCTGGATTGCAACCTCTTTTAAAAGCTGTAGTTGCTACTAATCTTAATACACATCAGGTGGCAGACTTGGGTGTATATCTTGGATTCCCTAGCAATATAGGTAAGAAAAAATGCTCGGTGTTCAATTATATTAAGGATAGAGTCTCCAAACGTATCCACAGCTGGTCAAAACAAGTCTCGCAGGCAGGGAAAACACTCTTGGTCAGGTAGTCCTTCAAGCAATATCATCTTATGCTATGTCAGTTATCCTCCTACCGTGAACTTTACTCAAGAAACTTCAACAGATGATTAATAACTTCTGGTGGGGAGGGACTATACAGTCATCTGCTATTCGATGGACTAAGTGGTCATCACTATGTCATGATCAAGGTTCTGGTGGCATGGGCTTTCGGGAATTGCACAGTTTCAATCGTGCTCTTCTGGCAAAGTAGCTCTAGCGTATTATTGTTGAACCTCAAACTTTACTCTCACAATTTTACCATGCTAAATATCTGAGTTTCTCTCCTTGGATGACAGTACAACCAGCCGCCACTTCTAGTCCAATTTGGCGAGCACTGCTTAGTATGCGTGATATAGTTGAATTTGGAGGTAGAAGAGCAATTGTCAATGGTAGGGAAACCAAGATTACAGACCGTTGGCTTCCATCCAAGCCAGGGGGAACTTTTCCCTTGGAAGCTCCCACTGTTGGTCCATCAGTGTTCTTCAGTTGCAACTCTTATCACATTACCAAACAGTTGGAATACTAATTTGCTACAGCAATGGTGTGATGAGGCTGACATAGAACATATTCTTTATATTTCGCTGCCACATCTGGAATCAGATTCATCACCCTCAGTTGATCACTGGTATTGGGGCCTTTCTAAGTCGCATAACTTCACAGTATCATCGGCTTATTACGCGGCTTTGTCTATGAGGAATGCTTCCACTCCTAGTACTTCGCAAGCTATTCCCAAATGCAAGGTATTCAAAACAATTTGGGCACTGGATATTCCTACACGGATTAAGCTTTTTGGATGGAAAATTCTCACTACTAAGATTGCATGCAAACTAGCTATTAAGGATAGAATTAAGGTTGATATGCCAACAGGATGTTATTTCTGACAAAGCAATGAAACTATGCTACACGCCTTATTTAGATGCCCCGTTGTTCATTCCCTCTGGGCACAGTTTGGGTTCGTTTTACCAAACAATATCCAAACGGATCAAGCTTTGCAGGATTGGCTCTTCCGTTTTTGTTTCGAGCAATCAAAGTCCAAGGTCGCCACTTATCTATGCCATCTCTGAAAAATATGGTTTGCCTGTTGCCAAGTTACCCATGCCCGGGTGCGTGATTTTGATCATGGATGGTGCCAAGCTGACAGTTTCTTTCAATTAGTCACGTCCATGTCGTCCTCAGCGTCAATAGCTTTACAGTTTCATCGCAAACACCATCCACATATGCCAAAAATCTTTGTTGACACTAGCATAGACTCACAAGGCAGAGTCGGCACCGCTTGGGTGGCACGATCACAAACTCAGATTCTATCGGTCGGAAGCGTTGGTTATCAGGTATGTACACTAATTACTGATGTGGAAGCGTCTACGATTGAGACTGCTTTGAACATGGCCTTTATATCAGGGATACGGTCCTTGAGTGCTTTCGGATTGCAAATCCATAGTACAATATTTATACACTGGGGGACTACATCCTTGTTACCATCCACGACAACAATTTTGGATCAAATCATGGGAAATTTAGGTCGCTTTCATGAAGTTTTATGGTTTTACATTTCTAGGGAAGCTAACATATCAGCGCATTATCTTGCTAACCATGTCCGGTGTATGCAACACACAGATTCATGGACTCCGGATAACATTCCAAAATATGTACTCAAACTTGTTTCTTAATACAATCTATTAATTTTTTTAAAAAAAAACTTATATAGATATACTACGGAAGAATCCAACTACAATTTTTTTTTTTTTTTGAAGAAACTACAAATATTATGGAAAGTAGTACTGCAAATGGGAGATCAATTATGTATGAATTCGATAAAGTAGTAAGGAAACGCGACAATTTTCTACATGTCAAAACCATCCACTGATTGATGGGCCGGTGTCACTAATTATTAAAAAAATGTATCCATCCACTGATTGATGGGGCTTTTCTCACTATTTATATATTAAAAATTTGTATGAATTCGATATACAGCGTAGCTTTTGTACTTTACGGGCGCCAGGGGTGCTGTTTTAGGCCTGGCGGCTGATACCATTAATCTCAGGAATTGCAAGTAGCATTTCATAAACGATAAACGAATTTTGATTTTCTATTCGGTAGGCGCCCTACAAAATATATACAAGATTAGTGTTATTTTTAGTCCTAATATTAATCGGAATCGGGTATAATACAATTAACACTTTTGTGTTTATCATAATTATTAGTATTAAAGTTACGATATCTCTGACTATGAGTCCCTTAACTATAATTTTGTTATCAAAATATTAATTACATGTTGACATACAAGCTTAATCACATTACTCGGAGTATCGTTTAACTCTCACTCATACAAATTCAGACACATTTTCAAGATAGGGTTGACGTTTTTCAAATAATAAGAATGCTGATTAAGTGATATTTTTTGTCCAACATGTCATTAATAATGTAATTAAACTGATGGTCAATACGTGGTTACCGTTTTGATAATGGAGTTATAGTTCGGGGGCTAATAGTCAAATATACTATAACCTCAAGGTGGTTATCAATAATTATGATAAACATAAGAGGGTTAACTATATTATGTCCAAGTCAGAGGCGGACGCAAAGCGGGGGTCGGGGCACCGGCCCCCACGAAACTTTTGAAAATTTAAAAAATGCTCTTATAAATTAAAAAAATACAAAATAACATATTAATATAAAAAAAACAATAGTCTAACAAAATTTTTTACCCCCTAAATAACAGTTCTAGATCCGCAACTGGTCCAGATTGCAAATAATTTACTCTACAATTTATAAGAGTGAGGGTTACTTTACGATTTATAATCACATGTCCGATTAACTCACTAATTTAACTATCTTTTTTGTAAAGATTATTTAGGCAGTGGCGGATCCAAAAAACTTGTTTAGGGGGTTAAATTTTTTTTGACACCCAGAAATTGTTTAGGGGCTAAAAAATTTTTTAACACTAATTTTCTTTAAAACTTTATATTATGTTATATTTTTTAAAAATTTATAAGAATAATTTGATAAATTTTTAAAATTTTCGGGGGCTAGAACCCCTAGCCCCCGTTCCGCCCCTCCTAGGTATAGCATGATCGAAGCTATAAATTAACCATGTTCCGTTTCACAATTCCCACTAGGGGGACCAGATCTGCACTCACGTTAGCAAGCTGTTCAAAAAATAGTACCATATCTGAACATTCATGTATCGATCCTTGTCGATTTTGACCAGATTGAGGTTGGTATCAGCTCTAGAAAGCAACAGGTGACCAGTGAAATCAAGCTAGCTTGATCGACAATTCTAAATTGTTGTGGATAATATTTTCAAAAGATTATTCATTTTGGATTTCAATAAGTTCTGTGTTCTTTTTTTTTTTTTCAGCGAGAGCTTTCCCCTTTGGTTATACCATTTTTTACCTTTTATTTTTCTTGTTTCCATCATTATCTTGGTTTTAGGTTTCTCTTATGTCTTCCTATCTATTGTGATCTTAATATCACTGTTTCGAGTAGTTTTCTCTTGAATCTTGTAGTACTATGGGTCCTTTTTTAAATGGTTTGCTTTTGCTCCCTTTACCTCTTCTTATGGGTTCTCTTTTCTTCTCCGTGTTTAGTCAAAACTTTACTCTCTGCATGTCAAACTTTTTCAATTCTCCTCATCTAAGGAGGTCTAACTTTTGATGGTTTACTTATTATTGTGTTTTTGTTCCATCCTTGTTCAATATCTTGGCGGAGGTGACCTCTACTGGGTTTTCAGTAATTTGGGTTGTTCTAGGACTGATGGATGAAGCTATAGTTTTGGATCTCTACATTCAGCAAATGTTTTTGATTCATCAAGTGTCAGTGGTTATGGTTCTTGTGGAAAGATTTTCGGCATCAATTCCTTCAAAGTCCTAAAACGTTCAATCTCTTTGGTCATAATTACTATTCTTGAATTTGCTGTTGTGACTATGATCGTCTTCATGACTCCTATAGTCGATTTCGATTTGGAAGCGAGCTTTGTAATCGTCTTCTTGAATCTTTCAGGTCCCGCTAATCTATTAAGATTCGGCAACAAATTAGTCGGCCACAAAGTCAATGTCAGATGGGTGAAGATTCTCTTTAAAGAGGTTATTAGGTTAGCTGATAGGACCAGGTGTAAAAAGGAATGCTCACTTGTATTCGATTGATGTGTACACCAGTGTATATATAGAGTGTACAGGATAAGGTTGGTTACAAATGGATAACTACAAGTGTAAAAATATTTGTAAAGCATATATACTGGACCGTAGACAATCAGTCTGGGCCTATCTCATCTATTGGGCCTTATTATCCACCCTCGCTCCATTGGGTCGAAAACAGAGATGTGAGCGCAGTGTCTCAAATCGAATTGGGGATAAGGGTTTTGTAAGCAAGTCTGCGATTTGATCCTTTCCACTGATGAAGGCGACATTGAGGGATTTGTTTTGAACGCGTTCCCGCACAAAATGGAAGTCGGTCGAGATATGTTTTGCTCGAGCATGGAGCACTGGGTTGGCAGCAAGGAAGGTGGCCCCAAGATTGTCGCACCAGACAATGGGAGGTTGAAGAAGAGGAACATGCAGATCACGAAGCAGTTGCTGTATCCAAAGCAGTTCACAGGTAGAGTTTGCTAAGGCCTTGTATTCTGCTTCGGTTGTTGATCGTGCTACTGTCTGTTGATTTTTAGATTGCCATGAAATGAGTGTGGATCCTAGATAAACACAAAAAGCAGTTGTGCTTCGTCGATCTTGTTGATCACTGGCCCAATCAACGTCTGTGTAAGGTGATAGTGTGAATGTGTTGTTTGTGCTGATGTGATACTGTAAATGATGTGTATGTATGAGATAGCGAAGAATTCGCTTTAGCTACTGCCAATGGAAGTTCTGTGGACTGTGCATTGACTGGCGCAATTTATTTACTGCATAATTAATGTCAGGCCTGGTTAAGTTGAGATATTGTAGGGCGCCCAAAATTCTTCTGAATTTGGTGGGATTAGGGAAGGGATTTGTGTCGGGGTTATTGTTTTGAACGGTGGTCATGGGTGTATTTACTGGTTTTGCATGTTGCATTTGTGCCTTTGAGAGGATGGTAGAGAGTATTTTCTTGATTGAGAAAATAGGCCATCCTTTTTCTTGAACTTGCATCCCGAGAAAAAAATGTAAGGGGCCCAAGTCTCTTACTGGAAAATGAGTGGAGATCTGAGAAATGAGAGTATTAATGAGAGATTGGGATGATCCTTGTAATAGGATATCGTCTACATAGACGAGACAGTAGAGTAGATCCTTGTTTTGTTTATAGACAAAGAGAGATGTGTCTTGTTTTGTAACCGTCAAAGCCCATCTGTATGAGAACTTAGTAATTTTGAACTCCAGGCCCGAGGGGCTTGCTTGAGCCCATAGATAGATTTCTTTAGGAGGCACACATGTTGGGCAGGGTGGGGTGAGTGAAGCCTGGTGGCTGAGCCATAAAGATGGTTTCTTGAAGTCGCCATGAAGAAAGGCGTTGGAGATGTCAATTTGATGTATCCCCCAATTTCTTGCTGTAGCAATACTCAGAACTAATCTGATTGTAGTGGGCTTAATCACGGGACTGAATGTCTCAGTATAATCATCCCTGCTTGCTGATTGTACCCCTTGCTACTAAACTTGATTTTCTCCTCTCTATTGATCCATCAGCCTTCCTCTTTGTTCGTAATACCCATTTTGTTGTAAGGATGTTGGTATTCTGGGGCTTTGGAACTAGAATCCAGGTACTGGTTTGTTGCAAGGCATTGAATTCCTGTTGCATTGCATCCTGCCAAACTTTGTATTTCTTTGCTTTTGTATAACAAGGCTCTTCTGGGATATTTTCAGTCAAGTGTGCTTCAGGCAAATTGATGGTACCACGATCCTCAAGAGAGGTTTCCTGATGTTGTGTTTGGCCCTGGTCACAATGGGGTGATGATTCTGAGGTGTAGAGGGACTGGGTTCAGTCTGAGGTGATGCGGGGTGTGATGATGTGGTAGAAGGAGTAGTAGGAGAGTGAACTGAGGTAGGTAGAGGCTGGTGTGTCGGTGGTAATATAGGAGAGGAGGCAGGTATAGTATTGGAGGTCAGGGTAGATGTAGTGACTGGTAAATGGAAAGGTAGAGAGATAGTGGATTGTGAGTTGTCAGGGTAGGTTGAGAATTGAATGTGATAGAAGGAAAAATGGTTTCGTGAAAGACAAACATCTCTGGATGTATATATTTATGAGAGGTGAGGTCATAGCATAAATAGCCTTTATGATTTGTGGCATAGCCAATGAAAAGACATTTTATGGAGCGAAAGGTTGTTTTATTTTTGTTCGTGGTCTGAGATTAGCCAACACTCGCATCCAAATACCTTAAAAAAAGAAGTAATCAGGGGGTTGGTGAAAAAGAAGTTCAAATGGTGTTTTATTGTAAAGAGGGGGGGAGGGTGTACGGTTGAGCAAGTAGGTAGCAGTATGGAAGCTTCTTTCCCAAAAAAATAGGGGTAGACGGGCATGAGCTAGGAGAGAGAGTCCCTTGTCTACAATATGTCTGTTCTTATTTCAACACTGCCATTTTGCTGATGTGAGTAGGGACAAGTTATCCCGTGAGAAATTCCTTTTGTTTGTAGAATGGGTTTTAGGGGTTTAAATTCCCCCCCCCCCATCTGTCTGTATGCTTTTAACTGTAGTGTTAAAAAAATTTCTACAAGTGACAGAAAAGAAGTAACATAGAAGTAACTTCTGATTTTGCATTAATAGAGAAAAACCAATGAAATTACTATAGTCATCCACTATAGATAAATACTACCGAGCACCATTGTGAGCCAAAACTGGTGCTGGTCCCCACACATCTAGAAAAAGCAACTGAAAAGGAATGGTGGATTAGTGGGAGAAGTGGGGTAAAGTAAGGCATGTAGTTTACCTAGGCGGAATGCTGCACAGTTCTGGAATGTGTTGCTTCTGGATGTGACTGGTAGATTATTGTGGTTGATGAGGGAAAGCAGTAATTTTGGAAGAAGGATGACCAAAACGGTTGTGCCAAGTGTGAGCACTTGTCCTTATTACAGAGAGAGCCTGATGAGCCACAGGTCTCTGGTTTTGTTGAGAGAGCTAAAGGAAAACAATATAATCCATGTTTGAGTCCGCCCTTGAGTAGAGAACCTTCCCCGTAGTGAGATCCTTCATAAGGAAATAAGTAGGATGAAATTCAAAAAATAGGTTATGATCAAAGGTAAATTGTCGTACTGAGAGGAGATTTTTGTGAGTGGTGGGGAACATAGAGAAGGTTAGGGAGAAAAAAATTGCCTGCGGGTGTAGAAAGAAGTCCACCGCCTTGTCCCTTCACAGGGAGAGAAGATCCATTTCCAAAGTTGACTAGATCAGAGGATGAGAAATCTGGGTCAATTGTGAGGTTGCTTAGATCATGAGTGAAGTGGTGAGAAGCTCCACTATCTGGGTACCAAGTGTTATCTATGGGGACTGTGGAGGTCAAATGGGCATTGTAGGTTGGGGGGGGTTTGATAGGAATGATCAAAGCGGTGATAGCAGTTGATGGCTATATGACCCACTTTATTACAAACTTGGCTTGTGGGTCTAGTGTCAGTTTTTCCAGAGAGATGATAGGTGGAGTATGAGTAATTGTTACCTCTTCCATTTCCACGGTTGGAACCTCTTCCTCCTCGATTATTGCCTCTGTTGGAGCGGCCCCCTCTTCCTCCTCTATAATTGTTATTTGTGGTGTTGTTTTGAATGAACCAGAATATTGTGTATTGTTGATTGAGAGTTGAGGGTGGACAAGGTTTCTGAGGTTTTTCAGATAGCATAGTTCAAAGGTAAGAAGATAACTGTAGACAACTTGAGGGGTGACCGCATTAGGCATCATAGTTAAATTAGTGGAAACAATATCAGATTCAGAGGGGAGACCTCTAACTATATAGCTCACAAAATCACTGTCTGTGACTGGAAAACCAGCTGAAGTTAGACAGTTAGCAATATTTCTTGCCCGGCCAAAATAATCAAGCAACTGTGTCCGATCCTTTTTTATCCCCATCAGTTGGGATTTAAGCTGCATCACCCGCGCATTGAGTTGGGCAGAGAGAATCTCCTTGATGGTATCCCAAACAGATTTGGAAAGAATCAGGGAATGACCTGATTCACCAAGCTATCGGTCATGGAGGTGGTAAGGACAGCCATAATGAGCTTGTCGGTTTGTTTCCATTTGGTATATTATGGGTTAACTTGATTGTTTGTTGTTGCAGGGGGCAAGGATTGGAGCCATCAACCCATCCAAACAAACCGTGACCGGAGAGATATGGCTCAATTTGTTTGAGCCAAACCTGATAGTTATCGGCTGTAAGTTTTGTGAAATGTTGAGAAGTGGATATGAGAAAGGAAAATGTGATAGTGCTGGTGGAGCTGGCTAGAGCCGAGTTGTAGCAGAAGAGGTGCTGGAGTTGATAGATCCTGGCATTTTCTCCATTGTTATCAACAGGAGAGTAGCGAAAAGAAGAGAATAAGGTGGGAGGGAAAAAGAAGAGGGGTGCTGAGACTGAGGTCAGTGGCTCTTGATACAATAAAGAGGTTATTAGGTTAGCTGATAGGACTAGGTGTAAAAAGGAATGCTCACTTGTATTCGATTGATGTGTACACCAGTGTATATATAGAGTGTACAGGATAAGGTTTGTTACAAATGGATAACTACAAGTGTAAAAATATCTGTAAAGCATATATACTGGACCGTAGACAATCAGTCTGGGCCTATCTCATCTATTGGGCCTTATTACTCTTCACGATTGCTGTAACTGTTAATTTCATACTCTACTTTAACTAGAAGCGAGCTTGTCGCATGTTATTGGTGGTCCCGATTAATCGGAGCAGTGGAGATGAACTAGATCTGGCAAATGGGTTATCCGTTCGGGTTTTGGGTCATTTTTTTTCGGGTCAATATCCGTTCGGGTCATTTAACTTTCAGGTCATTTTGGGTTTGGGTCATTCGGGTTCGGGTCGTATCGGGTTCGGGTTGTAATAGTGTCAGATAGAATCGGGTTTCGGTTATTTCGGGTCATGGTTAATATTTGTTAACAAAATTATTAAATAAATATATACCTAATTTCTATAAAAATATACTACATATAAATTACAAAAAAGTTAATACAATGCCTATTTTGAATTTCATTCAGATATAATAAGTTTGAATCAAGCTTTTTGTCATATTTATTTAGGTCATTTAGGTTTGGGACAATTTATGATCACTATTATTTCTAATTATTTGAGTTTGACTAACTTTTAATTACTATTATTTTGGGTCATTTTGGGTTCGGGTCGATTTTGGGTTATAAATTTTTCGGGTCATTTCGGGTTTGGGTCATTTGGGTTTTACCCAATCGGGCTTCAGGTATATTATATCTAAATATTTTCGGGTTCCAGTCGGGTTTCGGGTTCAGATAAAACGGACGGGTTTGCGGGTTGGGTCAAATTTTGACAGCTCTAAGATGAACAACGTCATAGGTGAAGGAATGGGAAAAGGAAGATGCTAGATCGGATGTTGATGGGAACAATTTGTAGCAAGTAGTGGCGACGTAGGATTTGAGAAGGAGAGGGCCAAAGTAGTTGCTTGTTGCTAAGATGTGCAAGGACCCTTGAGAAGAAGAATGGGAAGAAGAGTGCTTTGGTGTCCTCGAGTGGAGTTTGGTGCAGGTGATGAAAAGTCTCCACCATTAGAACGGCTAGAGTAAAAAGTACCGAGTATTAGCAAGGACGACACTTAGTATGAATATTAATGTCTGATTTTGAAATTGTTTGAGAAGATGATGAAACCCTAGGATAGTGCTAAAAATGAAGTAGGCCATAATTATATCAAAGCATCTTATGTAAGAATATCATAGTGAGTGGTCCAATAGTTTCTTTATCAGTGCTGAGAAGTCGACCGGTGATGTAAAGAAGAAGGGTAGTAGAGGTATTACTCATATGACAACATGCTTACAAGTTGATAGTTTTCTTTTGATTGTCCACTTCAACGTCTGGAGTTATAAAACCAGACTCTTTGTGGGAAGGGTGTTTCCTTCATTCTATCTTTAACCCGTCTGAGCTACATTCGAATGTAGTCATCCTGCCTACTTATGCTGACGTAGCAAGTAAAAAAATTAATTTAAAAAAAAGTAAAACTGACGCTGTGAAGGATTATAGTACACATAACTTTAAAGAAAACTTGTACATATGGTCATACAAACCTATACAAATATTCATTAAAATATGTACATCCACACGTAAAAACATGTACATCCTTGCATTAAAAACATACAGATTGTCACATAAACCTGTGTGAATCATTAAATATGTACATTCCTTATATTAAAATATGTACATATAAGGGAGCAAACTTGAACATATGACTATACAAACATGTACAGATGTTCAGTAAAGAACATGTACATTCTCACATTTGAACATGTACATCGTCACATTAAAACATGTACATTCTCACATTTGAACATGTACATCGTCACATTAAAACATGTACATTCTCACATTAAAATATGTACATACATCCTCACATTAAAATATCATTGTATACATGTAAACATATATTTTTTAAAAGTTGTCAAAACATATCCATGACTGGTCTTGTTTTGAAGAGCTTGAATTTAGGTGAACAATTATATATATTTTTTCATTTTGAACTTATATATTAAAAGTTACAACCATTTAATCTATTGTTGTTGAGATAAAGATAAAGAACAAGAAAAAAAGAAAAAAAGAAAAAAAGAAAACAAAATGTAAAAATCATCCGCCAATGTTGCCAATGTTGCGCGTGAATGTTACTGCTCTCTCATCTTGCTTGTTTAATTTGACTAAAAATGTGATGTTTCGTTTAGCTGTGTTTTACATATTGTCTCTATAAATGAAATATAAGTGTGTTTAAAAAAAGACAATTCAAAATTACTTTTTCGTTTGTGACTCTCAGGGGTCAATGGAATACTGTTAATTATTGCTTATTATTTCTTCCTATTTTGAAAGAATATGTTATTTAGTTAGGTGAGAAGAAGTCAACTGCTTAGAAACAATAAGAGTATGATTATTGGTGGTTCTTAAGGGTTCTTAGTTAAAAAAAATTAAGTAAAAATATGAGGTGTAAATAAAAAAGAGGAGAGAGATTAAGAACCTATAAGGGAGGGATCTTCCACAAGAACTCTTAAGAACCCAAATATGGACCCCACAACTATTATTATTCCAATCATAATTCACATATATGAAAGAGAAACAAATTAAAACTAATATGTCAGTTCTCTGATATTGTTATAAATTAGATGTGGTTCTTAAAATGAGGATGAAGAAAGAGAAATATCACTAGTACAAATAAGGCCTATTTCGGCGGTTGTTTTGGGCCTATTTTGGCGGTTCTGAACCGCCGAAATGGGGTGCGCCGAGATAGGTGTGCGGCCCTATCTTGGCGGTTGAAAAACCGCCGAAATAGACTACCTATTTTGGCGGTTGTTAGCTAAGAACCGCCGAAATATGTGCGTTTTAGAATAAGAAAAACACACCTATTTCGGCGGTTCCTAGCTAATAACCGCCGAAATAGGTCTATTTTTTTTTAAAAAAAATCGATACTATTGCCCCGTCTTCAACCTCTCGCTCACGAGATGCAGCAGTTCCAGTGATTCATATGAGGCGCAGGCACAAGATGATAATGAAAAAGGCAAGATCATGTATGCTTCTTGTTCTCCAAAAAGAAAAATATAAGTTTGAGTATATTACCGGTTCCAGAATGAACTACTTCAGCCTCGTCTTCAATCTGGTGAGTGAGATGTAGCGGTTTCAGTGATTTGTCACTACTTAGGTGCAGACACAAGAAGAGAATGAAGAGATGCGCAGACAAAACAAAGAGAATGAAAGGCGTAGAGCATGTATGTAGCTTGTTCTCCGATGAGAAAAAGATAAGTTCGAGTATATTACCGGTTCTAGAATGAACTACTTCACCCCCGTTTTCATTCTGGTGAGCGATATGCAGAGAGGAGTGCAAAGCATGTATATTCGCCAGTTAGAGTTGCAAAATTACCGTGAGAGGAGAGAGATGAAGAGCAGTTGCGATATATATAATGAAATAAAGTCTATTTCGGCGGTTGCTAGCTAGGAACCGCCGAAATAGACTGAAATTTTCCCGCGGTCCGAATTTTTTGAAAAAAAAAAACCGAGAATACAGGCTTCCAAAAATTTTATGTCTAAAAAAGGCACCTATTTCGGCGGTTCCTAGCTAGGAACCGCCGAAATAGGCTGAAATTTTCCCACGGTCCGAATTTTTTGAAAAACAAAACTCGGGAAAATAGGCTTCCAAAAATTTTAGTTTTAAAAAAGGCACCTATTTCGGCGTTTCCTAGCTAGGAACCACTGAAATAGGCTGAAATTTTCCCGCCGATCGAATTTTTTGAAAAAAAACCCCGGGAAAACAGTCTTCTGAAAATTTTATGTCTAAAAAAAGGCACCTATTTCGGAGGTTCCTAGCTAGGAACCGCCGAAATAGGCTGAAATTTTCCCGCAATCCAAATTAAAAAAAACCGGGAAAACAAGCTCCCGAAAATTCTATGTCTAAAAAATGGCACCTATTTCAACGGTTGTTGTTACAACCGCCGAAATAGGTGTTTTTTGTACTAGTGTATGAGAGAGAATGTTAAGAACTCATTTTTGAGTTCTTTGATAGCCTGCTCTAAGGTGCTTCAACGAGGCTTACATATTCCAAAATTTGTATCAAAAGAGACTTACTTGTCTGTCTATGTGTTGGTTATCTCACTATAACTTGTTTCACACAATCTGGATCTGAAAGAATGTAAAACATCTCTCTGTTGAGAGAGCCGACGGGGGCAATGATTGGCGTCGCCAAATCATCTTCCTATACTCCCACTCGTGACGCCATCACACTCCATCTATGTCATCTGCATTTGCTTCTTCCAAAGCAAATCATGGCGTACCCCTCATCCCCCACATCTCACTTGCATGCTGCAAATCAAAATTACCCTCTCGCTCATGGTACTGCCCGTTGTGCTCCTCACTTTAAACAACATTACCATAAAGCTATCAATCATTGCGCCAGAAAAACAAAACACCTATAAATCGCTAAACACACCTTCCTCATCTCTAAGATTATCGCCTTCCATAATAACTCAGAGCCCACTCCTCCTATGGTAATTCCAGACCTCAGTGGGATGATGATGCTAGTAGAAGATTCCTTATTGAGAGAATCTACCACTGATACGGTATGACACCATCAACCCCTTCGCATCACACTCTTAGAAGCATGGGCTCCTTTCAGCTCCTTCAAAATTTGTAAAGCAGCTCCATTCACCCTTATTGTTGAGTTCAAAGAGCTACAACATCTACTGGCGATGCTCTTACATGGACCATGGCTCGTTGATGGAGCTCAGTTCGCAAACAAAGGCTACAACTATGTCTTGCAATTGAGGAACATAATTTCGACTAGATACCTTGCTAGGTAAGGATCTATGGTGTTCCACGAATGCACCTCAACCCGTTGAAACCCCAAACCTTGGTATGTTGTTTAAATATTAAACTATGGTATATTAAGGCTAAAAAGTGCCTTAGAATATTGGTAAATAATTTAAACCATAGAAAACACAAATAAATACCTTAAAGACAATATGGGCGAAAATGTGCTCTAAGCTTGGGATAATCTTGGTTAGGACTTAATAAGCTTACCAAGATCTTATTACATGTTAATGGACATATTAACCAATTACCAAAGAAAACCAAGCTTGAAAACAAGTTAAAACACAAAATGTGCTTTAAGGAGTCTTAAAGCACATTTTTGAAAAATTGTCTTGTAAATGAGTTTTGAATGGCTAAAGTCCATAATTACTCTTTAATTAACATGTGTACTACTTAGTATCACATTATGAAGTCTAAATCAATGGGAAATAAAAAATTTCACAATTATGTGCCTTGGTTAGTGAATAGTAACCAAATGTGCTAGTTTATAACATAAGACAATATAAGTGATTTAATTGGTCAAAAAGATCACCAAACAGCCTAAACTACTAAGGGGGCCGGTTTTTAAGTGTGACTCACCACACTTAGCTAATTAAAATAAGGAAGGAGTTTGATAAAGCAAAAGCACTATTTACTTTAAGTTTATAATATCTAAACAAGTAAACCTCTCACCTCACTTTTCATTTCCCTCTTGAATTCCCCCCTCTTCATCCTCTCCTCCCTTCTCTATTTCGGTTTTGCTGCAGCCCACACCAATACTCTATCTTTGATTGCCTATATCTCCTAGCTCCATGCTCCAAAAATAATTCCAAGACCACCATTCTCTTAGTTTAGTGAAGCTCTACAATCTTGTCTTTTCAAATCATCAAAACCTTCATTTCGGTGCCAAGAGGAATCACCATGGATGGAGCTTGAACTCTTCTTTTTACATCTCATTGTTCTCCTTTGCTTCAAGGTAAGGAAACTCAAAGAAAAACTTCATTTCTCTTTGTTTTATATGTAACCGAAAATCACCTCTTCATGGTGTTTTTTTTGCTCATTCATAGCTTCATTCCAATCTTCAAAGGACTTGGTGGAGCCTTATCTTGCTAGTTAATCAAACTCTCTTCCATTTCCAAGGTAAAACAATTATCTTAATGTTTTAAGGCAATATATAACTTAGGGTTTTAATGAGTTTAAGCATGAAGCTTGAATGCTCATTATCTTTACTTGTGTATTGATTAGAACATTGACAAGTAACCAAGTTCTCTTGCCGATTTCCAAGCAAGAAAGAACAAGAGTATCCAAGTAAAAATCTTGGAGAAAAGAGGTAAATGTGCTAACTTAATGTAGTTTAATGTTTTAGGAGAAATGAGCTTATATTGCTTATTAAACTACCTAAGGAGCCAATGGTAAATGAGCAAGTAAATTATCCTCAAGGATATTATTAAGGGCATATTGGGATGTTGAGTGTATTTGCAGGTCAAGGCAATATATACATGTGGAAATTCAGTGTTTATGGTTTATGCAATTTAAGGGCTTAAAGCCATGTTATTTAAAGCCTAAGTGCCAAGCAATTTATGTATTTATGGTTATTAGTTCTATGCTTGGGAGTCTGATCATCAGACCGGTACAAATTGTATGTATTCTGCCTAGTTAGCCACGTGGGTGGCAAACGGCGTGTAACACCAACCCGTTTAGTTATTGTTCTAGTTGTTTATTTCCGCTGCGATTTCGGTTATTGTTAAGTGCGTAGTAGGGGTGTTAAAAAAAGTGGTATCAGAGCGAAGTATCGCTCTGATGACTAGAATACCGAGCTTAGGAATATACCGAGTTAGGAAATCTAGTTATAGTTATTAAAGTGAGCAGTTATGGAAATGTTAACCACTAACTAAGTGTGGGAATACCTTATTGTCGGGAAGATGTTACGACCTTTGGACCCGATAAGTTTGTAAGCACAATGCTAATGAATGCTCGTGTGAATTCAGATGTCAGGTAGACCACGTGGTAGAGGCCGCGGGCGCGGCGTTGGTGATACCGGGAACCAGGGAGAGAATACTACGGCACAAGTCTTGGCCGACGCTGTAGCGGCCGCCGTAGCCCTGATGGTCCCACAGTTAGTAGCTGCGATGCAGCAGGGGCAACAGCCCGAAGTTCAGCCACCACCGTCACCGCCACGAGAGACCAACTGGGTCAAGGCGTTGGCCGACTTGAGACCCCCGTCATTTAATGGGGAGACCGACCCTCGTAAGTTGGAGGCGTACATCTCCGAGCTGGAGACCGCCTACGAGACCTTGGATGTGCCTGCTGGGGCCAATGTCCGTCTAGCCGCTTACTACTTGAAGGGATCGGTGAGGAGTTGGTGGAAGCTGGTAAGAGACGACAGGATAGCTGATCCTGCGTTCGGTTGGAGGGAGTACACGGCTCTGCTGCGAGCCAAGTACTACCCGATACATGTGCAAGAGGCTAAGCGCCTTGAGCTGGACAGTTTGAGACAAGGGGATAAGATGACGGTAGATGAGTACTACACCGCCTTCATCAACCTTATCCACCTACTACCAGATCTGGGTTACTCAGACCGGATACTGGTAAACCGTTTCTACAACGGACTCAGCTACCGCCTACGCTACGGAATGGGGCCAACCGGATATACTACCTTGCAGGTAATGGAACTACAGTGTGATGTGAATAAGTACATATAATGTGTGAACGTAATTGTGAGTTTGGTTTACGGGGCATAACTAACACCCTAAATAATAGGAGTGATATCATGCCGCTACTATAGTAGAGATCACCGTCAGTCTGAGGGACGAGGAGAATGCGTACAAGCGCAAGGCCACGAGCGAGGGCCAAAGCACGCAAGGGTACGGGGGAGGAAAGAAAAAGATGCATTACCCCCAGTCCCAGAAAGGCCAGCAACAGGGTGGCAAAGGCCAAACCCAGACCACCACTGCTGAGGAGCCGTTGCAGCTCACCTATGCAGATGCGGCTAAGCCCCTACGCTCTCAACCGCTCAAGGGTAACAAGTTAATTCTGAATACCGAGTTTAAGTGTGTGATGTTATAATGTGAAGTGTGTACTGAATGTGTGATGTGTTAGCAGCTAGCGCGGGTTCTGGATCCGATCGCCACTACTTATGCAAGTGGTGTAACGGAGACCACCCCGGCAAGGACTGCAAGGGCAACGATGTGCAGTGCCGATTCTGCAAGAAGATGGGGCATCGTGACTACAAGTGCTTCCAGAACCCGAATGGCAGAAACTACAGGCCTAAGGGGCAGTGGAAGGGTAAGGCTACCGCGACCACAGAAGGCCCGAAAGCTACCCATCAGCCGTCCTCAGATCATAGGAACACTGATTCCCAGAAGGGGAAAGGGTTGGGATCTGGCAAGGCCGCCCTGAACGTGGTGGACCGTTCTGAGGCACCAGGACCCTCTTCTAGACCAGGTACCACCTAAACCGTTAAGTGAAATAAGTGATTGAATACCGCATTTCATGCATGTGTGTTAGTGAGTCTAAATGTACAACCACATAAGTAATGAGTTAAAGTATAATATGAAAGTCACCTAAATTAGGTAAATCTAAAACTTAGGAACCTTCAATATCTGTTATCCAATCCCGCCCACACCAAACCCCGAAGAGACAACCATCAACATCACCGAATACCCGATGGAGCAATGTCAGATTATCCAACCAGGTATGATACTCTTAAATGGATATCTGACACCCGAAGCACAAATCCACATCATCCGACGATGTGACGAACTGGGAGCAGCACTTGGAGGTTTCTACACACCCGTGTACCCGAGCGGATTGAAAATGAAGCTGAAGATGATGTGCATGGGTAAGGACTGGAATCCTTACACCAAGACATATAAAGACGTGCGAGCTGAAGACGGAGCAACTGTACCGAGAATACTTGAGGAGTTCCTTGCGGTCGTTAACCACGCCGTGGGAATTGCTCAACAAGTTGAATCGGAACCAATTCCGAATGTTAAAGCAGATTTGTGTATTGTGAACTTTTACCAGAAAGGTGGACGGTTAGGTTTACACCAAGATAAGGACAAAACACCCGAGTCTCTAAGTAAGGGAGTACCCGTGGTGTCTTGGTCCATTGGTGATACCGCAGTGTTTGTGTATGGCGAGTAGAAGCGTGCTGATCTTGCAAAGAAGTTAGTGTTGAAATCGGGAGATGTGTTAATCATGGGTGGGCAGTCGAGGATGCTGTATCACGGTATCAAGAAGATCAAACTGAATACCGCACCTCCGACAGTTATCAATGCCACACACATGAAACCCGGACGTTTGAATTTGACTTTCAAGCAGTTTTAAACCCTTGCGTAATCATGTAATGTGCTATGCCAGTTGTATAATAAGGATGCTACATATAGCTATACCTACGATGTAAACTGACTTATGATGTGAAGGATGTGTTAATGAATAAAGTGGCGTTGTTTTGAAGTATGTCAACCGTGTTATTACCGTGTACTTATAAAGTTTGTGAGCTGAATTAGGCTGTGCACTCGGAACGGGAGGTATACTGAGTGTCTGCAATAAGGTAGAAGCCGGCAAGAGCGGCACAATCCTCACCGGTATCTTTCCAGTTAATGGCGTGGACGCATCGATCTTGTTCGACTCTGGAGCCTCACACACTTTCATTTCGCTGTCATTTGCGAAGAGGCTGGGGTTAGACGGTGAAGAGATGCCTGACTTCCTAGTCACTCTCCCGTCGAAAGAGCGGATCAGGTGTACCTGCTACCACCGAGATGCTATTGTACGAATCAGAGATGAAGAGTTTCCGATCGACATGATAGAGTTCAAGGGACTTGGTTTCGATGTGATTGTCGGGATGAACTGGTTGGAGCGGTACAAGGGCAGAATCCTATGTGCCGAGCACCGTCTGCTTCTTCGGAGTCCGTCTGGGGTTACTATATCATACCGCCAGAGGCCTAGGGAGCCTTCGACTCAGATCATCACTGCCATGGCCATGTATCGTGAATTAGGACGAGGGAATGATGTATACCTATGCTATGTCCAGGACATAGAGAGAGACCCAGAGTTTAGCCCAGATGTGCCGGTAGTATCGGAGTTTCCTGACGTTTTTCCTAAGGAATTGTCGGGCATGCCGCCAGCACGGGCAGTGGAGTTTGAGATTGATTTGGTTCCGGGCACCGGACCAATTGCGAAGGCGCCCTATCGTATGGCTCCAGCTGAAATGACAGAGCTCAAGGAGCAGCTGAGAGACCTACTCGACAAGGGATTCATCCGCCCGAGCGTTTCACCATGGGGAGCGCCGGTCCTCTTCGTGAAGAAGAAGGACGGTAGTCTCCGCCTCTGCATCGACTATCGAGAGCTGAATACTGTTACGGTGAAGAACCGTTATCCTTTACCACACATCGATGACTTATTTGACCAGTTGAGAGGAGCATCAGTATTCTCCAAGATCGACCTACAATCCGGTTACCATCAGATTGCTATTCGAGAGGGTGACATTGAGAAGACCGCATTCAGAACCAGATACAGTCATTATGAGTTTACGGTTATGCCGTTTGGTTTATCCAATGCACCAGCCAAGTTCATGGACTTAATGAACCGCTTGTTCCAAGATCAGTTGGACAAGTCAGTGGTAGTCTTCATCGACGACATACTTGTGTATTCAAAGTCGAATGGTGAGCATGAAAGCCACCTGATAAGTGTGTTGCAGACATTGAGAAAGAATCAGTTATATGCTAAATTTTCTAAGTGTGAATTCTGGTTGAACCAAGTATCCTTTCTTGGGCATGTGATTTCCGAGGCCGGGATCGCTGTTGATCCGACAAAGATAGATGCAGTGCGCACCTGGCCTAGGCCAAAGACAGTTACCGACATCCGGAGCTTCCTTGGTCTGGCAGGATATTACCGGAGATTTGTGAAGGACTTCTCCAGTGTCTCAAAGCCGATGACATCCTTAATGAAGAAGGATGCACCATTCGAGTGGACAGACGACTGTGAGCGTTCCTTTCAGAGTCTCAAGGATGCTCTTACCTCTGCACCAGTCCTGACTATACCAGACGGTCCAGATGGGTTTGAGGTCTACTGCGACGCATCAGGAAGAGGTATGGGTTGTGTGTTGATGCAACACGGGAAGGTCGTGGCTTACGCCTCCCGACAGCTGAAGAAGCACGAAGAGAACTACTCTACACCCACTTAAAATTGGGTGCCATTGCTTCGCATTGAAGATATGGCGACATCATTAGTATGGGGTAAGCGTGACAATCTATTCTGACCACAAGAGTTTAAAGTACTTATTCACTCAGAAAGAGTTGAACATGAGGCAAAAAGGTGGGTCGAGTTCTTAAACGACTACGACATCAACCTGCAGTACAAAGAGGGTAAAGCAAATGTGGTAGCTGACGCACTGAGTCGCCGAGCACACTCTCTCCATTCGCTAGTCTCTCATTCTAGCTTGGTTGAAGAGGTGTGGAGTGCTTAGATGTCGGATCAATATATGTTGGAAATCATGCAAAAGATTATTGATGGCACATTCGAGGGTCAGAAGTACGACTTTCGACTCCACGATGATGACCTGATTAGGCTTAATGGCCGACTGTGTATTCCGAGGAGTAGCGCTGAGCTGAAGGAGCGCATACTGAGTGAATCCCATTGTTCTACTAATTCGATTCACCCCGGAGCTTCAAAGATGTATAAAGGTATGAAAAGATATTTTTGGTGGGCTGGATGAAGAAAGATGTGAATGATTATGTGTTAAGGTGTCTCACTTGTCATAAGGTCAAGTTTGAGCACCGACGGCCTGGTGGTATGGTGCAGCTAATGCCAGTGCCTGAGTGGAAGTTTCATGACATTTCCATGGAATTCGTAGTAGGGCTTCCGCCTACAAGGGGAGGTCTGAATATGATTTGGGTTGTTGTTGACCGACTGACCAAGGTGGCCCGATTCATTCCGATGAAGGACACTTGGAAAGTGGCGAAGCTAGCAGAGCTCTTCGACCGAGAGATTGTAAGACATCATGGGGTACCGAAAACGATTGTGTCTGACAGGGATACCAGATTCCTCACGAGGTACTGGAAATCCACACGGGAAGCGCTGGGTACTGAAATGAAGCTGAGTACGGCGTTCCACCCGCAGACTGGTGGCCAGAGTGAGCGCACCATCCAGACGCTCGAGGATATGTTACATGCATGTGCACTTGACTTTCAGACCAGCTGGATTGACAAGTTACATCTGATCGAGTTTAGCTACAACAACAGTTACCATGCTTCGATCAAGATGTCTCCCTTCCAGGCTTTGTACGGTAGACCATGCCGCACGCCATTATGCTGGGATGAGTCGAGTGAGATGGTCATTATAGAACCTGAGTATCTAGAACAAGTGCAAGCAGAGGTACGCCAGATCCGGGCTAACATGAAGGCAGCTCATGATAGGCAGAAATCATACGCTGATGTGCGCAGACGTGACCTGGAGTTCGCCATGGGTGACCAGGTATTTCTCAGAGTATCCCCCATGAAGTGAGTGTTTCGTTTTGGCCAGAAAGGCAAATTGAGCCCGAAATATGTGGGACCTTATGTTGTGAAGAAGCGGATAGGCCCGGTAGCCTACAGGCTTGATTTACCTGCTGAGCTGGGCAAGGTACATGATGTATTTCATGTGTCCCGGTTGAAGAAATATATGTTTCATCCGTCTCATGTACTTCAGCCCGAAAGGCTAACCTTAGAGCCGACCATGCGCTCAGTGGAGACTCCCATACGGATTCTGGACACTAAGACTCGAGACACTCGCCATAAGTCTGTGAGACTGGTGAAGGTCCTCTGGTCTAACTAGGACGTCGAGGAGGCCACTTGGGAGCTGGAAGATAAGATGGAGGTGAAGTACCCGTTGTTGTTTACTTCTTAGTATTTATATGTAGAGGGTACGGGGTGTACCCCTATTTTAAGGGGGGTAGAGACGTTTTGGTTATGTGTGTACGACATGTATTGAAATACATTGTCTATGTTATGTTGTTATGTTACAGGCCGTTGTGTCTGAAGGATGTTATGTTGCTTGGGCCTTGTTTCCGATGTTATGTAAGTATGTTTGTTATGGAAGTATTGTTATATAAGTATTCCCCGTGTTCTAATATTAAAGATATGTGGGAAGTGTGAACTTTGGGGACAAAGTTCTTTAAAGGGGGGTAGATTGAAATACCCCAAACCATGGTATGTGGTTTAAATATTAAACTATGGTATATTAAGGCTAAAAAGTGCCTTAGAAATATTGGTAAACAATTTAAACCATAGAAAACACAAATAAATACCATAAAGACAATATGGGCGAAAATGTGCTCTAAGCTTGGGATAATCTTGGTTAGGACTTAATAAGCTTAACAAGATCTTATTTACATGTTAATGGACATATTAAACCAATTACCAAAGAAAACCAAGCTTGAAAACAAGTTAAAACACAAAATGTGCTTTAAGGAGTCTTAAAGCACATTTTTGAAAAATTGTCTTGTAAATGAGTTTTGAATGGCTAAATGTCCATAATTACTCTTTAATTAACATGTGTACTACTTAGTATCACATTAGGAAGTCTAAATCAATGGGAAATCAAAAATTTCACAATTATGTGCCTTGGCTAGTGAATAGTAACCAAAAGGTGATAGTTTATAAGATAAGTCAATATAAGTGATTTAATTGGTCAACAAAGACCACCAAACAGCCTAAACTACTAAGGGGGCCAGTTTTTAAGTGTGACTCACCACACTTAGCTAATTAAAATAAGGAAGGAGTTTGATAAAGCAAAAGCACTATTTGCTTTAAGTTTATAATATCTTAACAAGTAAACCTCTCACCTCACTTTTCATTTCCCTCTTGAATTCCCACCGTCTTCATCCTCTCCTCCCTTCTCCATTTCGGTTTTGCTACAGCCCACACCAATACTCCATCTTTGATTGCCTATATCTCCTAGCTCCATGCTCCAAAAATAATTCCAAGACCACCATTCTCTTAGTTTAGTCAAGCTCTACAATCTTGTCTTTTCAAATCATCAAAACCTTCATTTCGGTGCCAAGAGGAATCACCATGGATGGAGCTTGAACTCTTCTTTTTACATCTCATTGTTCTCCTTTGCTTCAAGGTAAGGAAACTCAAAGAAAAACTTCATTTCCTCTTGTTTTTATATGTAACCGAAAATCACCTCTTCATGGTGTTTTATTTTGCTCATTCATAGCTTCATTCCAATCTTCAAAGGACTTGGTGGAGCCTTATCTTGCTAGTTAATCAAACTCTCTTCCATTTCCAAGGTAAAACAATTATCTTAATGTTTTAAGGCAATATATAACTTAGGGTTTATAATGAGTTTAAGCATGAAGCTTGAATGCTCATTATCTTTACTTGTGTATTGATTAGAACATTGACAAGTAACCAAGTTCTCTTGCCGATTTCCAAGCAAGAAAGAACAAGAGTATCCAAGTAAAAATCTTGGAGAAAAGAGGTAAATGTGCTAACTTAATGTAGTTTAATGTCTTAGGAGAAATGAACTTATATTGCTTATTAAATCTACCTAAGGAGCCAATGGTAAATGAGCTAGTAAATTATCCTCAAGGAGATTATTAAGGGCATATTGAGATGTTGAGTGTATTTGCAGGTCAAAGGCAATATATACATGTGGAAATTCAGTGTTTATGGTTTATGCAATTTTAGGGCCTAAGAGCCATGTTATTTAAGGGCCTAAGTGCCAAGCAATTTAAATTATGCACTATATTATGATGTAGTGTGTTTTGGGTGAAGCGTTGTGTGTGAGAATGTTATTGAAGGATTTAAGTGTTCTTGGATGTTTAATGGTAAAAACAATGTTTTTTGGTGTAACAATGTGCTAGTAGAACCCATGTCAAAATGTGGTTAATGTACACGAAGTTTGAGTGTTTAAATGAGTTTTGGTGAACTAGGAAGTGCTAGGAATGATTAAGTGTTTACTAGAGAAGGAAACATGTATTAAGGTGTTCTAGAATGCAAAAAGGACTTAGGCATCATCTTGGAGGATTTAGAAATCAAATGAGTGTTTTGGAATACACCAAAGTCATTTTGGGATTGTGTTAAGACTTATGCAAACTTTGGTAAACAATGAGGAAATAATGTGTTGTAAGGAGGAGGTATGAATTTGTGGAGAAATTTCAAGGAGTGGATAAAGGAGTTTTGGGTAGTAAGAAGAGATGCTTGGGAGATGATGTTGTGGTGGTGAGAAAGCATTTTGGGATAGTGGTTATTATAGGTATGAAACACCACTTAGGAACCTAGTGAAAAACATCACAAGTGTTAGCATTTTTACAAGAAAATGTGTAAAGGCTAAAGTGGATTTTGATGAATGATATAAGGAGTTTAGTGCATGGATAAAGGTGTGTTTGAAGTGCCCAAATGAGGTTAGAACATACTAGAAAATATAAGGTGAAGTTTGGAGTCAAATGGGCAATTAAAAAACAAAGGTCTGGGGCAGACTGACCTTGGGGACCGGACTTGCAAGCTCGGTCGAGCCCAGTTTACACTGCCAGAAAACTCTCTGGAATGGACCGACCTTGGGGACCGGACTTGCAAGGTCGGTCGGGCTTGAATTATGTGTACGGGTTAAGTCTCTGGAATAGACCGACCTTGGGACCGGACTTGCAAGGTCGGTCATGCCTGAATTTTTTGTACGGGAATTGTTTCTGGAATGGACCGACCTTGTGGACCGATCTTGCAAGGTCGGTCAAGGTAGAATTTTCTGACGGTAATATGTTCTGGAATGGACCGACCTTGGGACCGGACTTAGCAAGGTCGGTCGTAGTGTAAATTTTCAAACCCGAAGTTACTGGAATGGACCGACCTTGGGTAAGGTCGGTCGGTAAGGTCGGTCGGACCAAACTTATAAAAAAAAAACACAAGGAGTGGCTTTAGTTAACCCTAGGGGGTATAATGAAGGTAATCAAGGGTATGTTTAAGCATAAAAACATGTCATACAATCATGTAAAATACTTAGTAATTCGGAAGTTAAATAAGTTAATTAACCGACATTATCAATTATGTTTAGGAACAACGTACGGTGGAACACAAAAGCGGCAAGGACCAAGGTATGGATTTCTTGCAGTCTGTTGCCTACCGGTTTACACCGGCTTGTGTGTTGTTTGTTTTCTGAGTGTTTACGACTTTGTAAGATTAAAACATGAAATGAGTTTACAATCGTTGTTGTTTTTGTGGTGTGTGTACCGATACCGGTAACCTCCAATACGTACGACTGTTAGCTAACCAATGTTAGGGAAACGTAGGAGAACGGTATCCGGTTTAACGTTTCAACCTAAGGAACGTTCTAACCACGGCTATGTATGATCTAGTTGTGGTTTGTGTTGTTAAGCTATGTCTTGACTCCCTTGTGTGTGTCTAACTGGACCTGAGCACTTACTTATGAATTAATGTACTAAGTTTCAATATGGGACTTCTAACAAGTGCTAACCGGGGGGTGAGGAGTCCGGTCGTTCCGGCCACGCGTGTGAGTATGAGGGTCGATATCATATCCGGTTCGATTCTCTCTGTATGTTACGGTTGTTTCCTTTTTGGGTTCCAACCTCCCTTTAGCTTAACCAAGACTATTTTACTGACTCACGTCGGGCCATGGGGCATACTATGTTCGGTGTGCTTGGATCACTATATCCGACGCACCTTGGGTTAAGTTATATGCGTTCATCTAACGGAACGGTAACGAGTCATGTAATGAGCTTAACATGAGTTTGACATCATCCTCTAAGCTTTCCAAGTTGACTAACTATGTTGGGTTCGGTTCCTAAGGTGACCCGTTCCCGTTATGTTAAGTGTTGATGTTTGATGAAATGCTTATTGTATGTATGTGAGTTGCATGTTGAAATTAATGCCATGTTATCATGACAATTGGTTGCGTGTATCCCAGTAGTCGATGGGCTGCACGTTAACCATACCAGCCAAGGGTTGCTGACCCCCTCGGGGGCTCCATATTTATTTGCAGGATGAGGATCGAAGAAGCGGATTGGCTTTAGACCTTAGGTTATGAAATACTTTGGTATATTTTGGATGTTGGGCTCGGGATGCGCCTGTGCTCCCGTGGCGTTGTATTTTGGTTCCGTTGTTATTACAGTGGTGGTGTATTGACAGTTTACAGTGATGGGTTGTAATTAAATACTCGGTATTGTTGATTATGTATTTATGGTTATTAGTTCTATGCTCGGGAGTCTGATCATGAGACCGGTACAAATTGTATGTATTCTGCCTAGTTAGCCACGTGGGTGGCTAACGGCGTGTAACACCAACCCGTTTAGTTATTGTTCTAGTTGTTTATTTCCGCTGCGATTTCGGTTATTGTTAAGTGCGTAGTAGGGGTGTTACACCCGTGCTTTGCCTCCCAGGTAGGAGAAATTCTCGGCTGTTACACGGGCATTATAGAGGATCCTGAAGCGCTCAACTATGATCATATGAGAATCCGTATCCTCATCAATCTTTAAAACTGATTATGAAGAGACTGGTAAAGCTAATACACAATAGAAGTACATTCTTCTTCATCTTATACGATGATATATCTTTAATCTGTAGGAATTACGGTGTCTTCACTCAGGCTTCGTCCTCCTGCCCCATCTAATCCTCTACTAAGGCATGTTTACCGGATGAATACGACATGCACCTATCCTCTAACAAACGGTTAGCTTCACCCTGGTCCAAATTATCCAAGCATCATGCGGCATGGATTATACCAAATTTGCTAGGCAAAGAGAATCATATAATCTCAATTAATCTTCACTTGTCCATGCACAAGCAAAACCCGGCAAATCCTCAAAGCCTTAATCAGCTGCGCAAGAACCATTCAGTCTAGGTAGATGACCCTTTCCTAGCTCTGACCCTAGGTCCACCTAACCATATCAGAAATCTATGCACCTGTTGAACTTGGTCCACTTGATCCGGTTTCCCTAGGGGTGGCAATTTCAACACGACCCGTTTGACCAACACGAACCCGACATGAAGTTAACGGATTTGGGTTTTAAAATCTGACACGATTAAATAAACGAGTCAACCCGAACACGACTCGTTGAATAACCGTGTCGGGTTTGGGTTTAAGGTATATAACCCGCTAACCCATTTAAGTAATTTAGATTAAATAAATAAATATATTATAAATATAGATTTATTATTTTTATCAAATTTTGATATAAATAAGATATACAAATATTAAAAATTAAGTATTTTAATTTAAAGTAAAGTTAATAATTTCATAGAATGACAAACTAATGTTAATTAATCAAATTATTTTCTTATTATAACTAAACAGGTTAGGTTTGAGTGTAATATATGTTGATTTGAGTTTCAAATTTGGACATGATTAGCTAATTGGGTCGGATGGGTCAACCCGTTTAATAAACGGGTTTGTTTGGTTTCATATTTGGACACTATTAATTAAACGGATTGGGTCGGGTCAACCTGTTTAATAAATGGGTCGGATTCAGGTTTAGCCTAACACGATCCGTGTACCCATTTTGCCACCCCTAGGTTTCCCAAGGGGCCGTTCCGCTTCCCAGGATTGACGGGAGTGTTCCAAGCATCATCTCTTTATGCAAGGGTAAAAGGCCACTTATGGCATCGTCAATATGATGATCTTCCAACCCCAGATCAAGAAATTACCAGGGGGCGACCATCCAGGTAGATAGGGGGAGAAGCAGCTTTAGGAAAGTACACATCAAGGCTTGGAGTTTAATCCTCTTGTAGATGATTTTGGAAGCGAGGTTTCAAGTTTTTCTCTGTTCTAGTCCTGGGTTCTCTTAGATTTTGGATTGAAAAGTTTCTTTTGATGATGAAGGTGTAAAGTCTGTGGTGATGGATGGTTGAAAGTTTATGATGGTGTTAAACCAATGTCTCGTCAAGATTAGTTGTTAGATTAATTACTTGAGTTTTTATGGTAATAATGAAGGTGTAGCGCTCTATGTATTACTCCAAAGGATTATATCGTATGAGCAAGCAAACGAAGCTGTACTTTGTAAATCCATGCTTTAATTTCGAAAAGAAAAAAGAAGACTTTGAATCAATAGTACTTAAGCATCTAGTAAGTTTTGTTCCTAGGTAGTAATGAACTTATATACGTACAGCACATCTTAAATTGGGATTATAAATAGAAGATAAAGTACAATCACAGAAATGAAGAAATGACCTATATTTGAGGACGGATGGGGTAGGTTAATCGTTAATACTTACTTCGGTGTGGATCAGCCAAATTTGGATCCAGATTCAACCAAAACCTTTTATAAAGTAATATTAATGATCAAGTCGATCTTATAAACACATCCTCCAACTTGCGCATATATATATAGCTTTTCCACGCATAATGACGACTACAATAAGTGGAGAGTAAGAACAAGCGGAAGAAACCAAAATCAACCCGACTTCTTTAATCAAGACAAACTGTAGGTTTCCACCAGTTCAATCACTTAACAACAGCTAGCTGCGCCTTATTGCCAGCCTTGATTGTTCTTCGATGAAATCATAAGCACATGGCCAGGTTTCGATCATATTATAATACTGCTAAATACATACACCACTTGAAAGACCTAACTCACAACCAAGGCCTCGAAACTTTTGAAAATTTGTCAAATGCTCTTATAAATTTTTGAAAAAATACAAAATGACATAATATTTTAAAGATTTTTACCCCAGACAAAGCTCCTGATCCACCACTACCCACAACTATAAAAACCCCAATCGCCATAACACAATTTCTCACAAGCAAAATCAATAACTTCCACACTCCAGTCCCCGTAAGCCCTATAGCTATTCACGCTTTCGTACTACCAAATTAGGAAAAAAAAAATGGCTCCAAGGGCAATCACCATAGGTACACTAGTCCTCTGTTTCAACCTTGTTTTCTTCAATTTAGTAAGCTCAACTTCCGTCCCATGCCCACCACCACCATCAAAGAAGCACCACAAGACGCCACCATCCTCACACACCCCAACCCCAGCCACGTCTGGTACTTGCCCCATAAATGCAATTAAGCTTGGTGTCTGCGCTGACGTGTTGGGTGTAGTCAATGTTGTTATTGGTACCCCACCAAAGACACCATGCTGCTCTCTTATTAACGGTTTAGTCGATCTTGAAGCTGCCGTTTGTCTTTGCACTGCAATTAAGGCGAATGTTTTGGGACTCAATCTTAATGTCCCACTTTCTCTGAGCTTGTTGCTTAACTACTGTGGCAAGGATGTTCCACGTGGTTTCCAATGTGCTTAATTGATTGTTTTTATTTGTTTGTTGGTGTACGTTATTGGATTTGTTTGATTTTCGTCCTAAGGATTTGTGATCGAGTTCATTAATCTCGATAAGTATCTTTCTGTATGAGCTTTTATTGTTTTTCAATTGATTTGGGATGAATGTGAATGCTTCAAATAATAATTAAGTACGGTTATCTATCGTCTTATATTGATAACCATGGCTAGCTTTTGTATGTAGTTTGTTAAAAGCCTATGGACCTGATGTAATGTTGTAACTCATTATTTACAAAGCTCTTGTAATAAATGGTTATTTTGTTTTATTGAACTCTCTCAGTTCGGGATATATATATATATATATACTCAGAATTTGCTGCAAAGATCAGCGTGTACAAGAATTGTACATCAAGCCATAAGTAGAGAAAGCTACAATACAAATATATATGTTACATTCACATGGTGAGATGTTAAGTTGACAGACTACATAAAGGAATTCAGTATGGATAGTATATATTTGACCAAAGAACTAGACAGAAGAAAGAAAAGAGCATTATGGTTCACGGGTTGTGCTTTGAAGTTTGTGCGGAGTGACATATCCACATCATGCTCATGCATGCTAACTGATCTCTAGATTTCAGTTCCTATTTATTACGTGCTTTGGCCTTGAACCCAACTTATTTAAAAAACAAATCGAAAAAAACAAAGATGTCGTACTTTTCTCAGTTCACGGGCACGAACTGTGCGTACGAATAATTAAACTATGGGTTTCTTTCCTTCCCTATAAAAATTCACTCTCTAACAAACAATTCATTCCAATATTGCTCGATCTGTTGATCATGTATATGCTTTTTAGGAGTCAGGTAGTAATCATGCCACATTAATTACCCGCCCCGCAAAGTGAATTTCGAATGGAATTATCCCCATCAAATACAAGTAGTAATTAGTAGTTAAAAAAATCATCATGTTATCAAAGGCGACGGCTTCGGTTTTCATCATCCTGATCTTCTCATTAATCTCGTTGCCGCCAATCTATGCATGCGGTTACTGTGGTCAACCAAATCCGCCATACTTCCACCACCCACCATCACCATCTCAGGGTGGTGTACGTGGCGGCAGTGGTCCACCACAACATGGAGGTGAAACCGGTGGTACCCCACCACAACATGGAGGCGGAGGAAGTAGCGGCAGTCCACCAAGACATGAAGGTGGAGGCGGAGGAAGTAGCGGCAGTCCACCACGACATGAAGGTGGAGGCGGAGGAAGTAGCGGTGGATCAATTAGTTACCATGAACCACCTCATCACAAATGGACCTCACCACCACCACCACCCTACACTGGTGGCGGCACTCATAAACCTCCTCATCACAAAAAAAGTTCACCCCACCATGGCACTGGCGGCGGTAGAGGACATAGTTCACCGGTAGTGCTTCCACCACCAACTGTTATCCCACCGCCCGTCATAACACCGCCTATCATCCCTCCTCCAGTGATCATCCCACAGCCAGAAACTTGTCCGATCAACGCACTTAAGCTTGGACTCTGCTTAGACGTGTTAGGAGGGTTAGTAGACCTAGTAATTGGTGACCCTATCAAGAACATATGTTGTCCAGTCATACAAGGCTTAATTGACCTTGAAGCAGCCATTTGTCTCTGCACTGCGATAAGATTGAAGCTTCTTAATCTCAACGTGTTCGTCCCGCTTGTACTTCAAGTTCTCACGTCATGTGGATTGACACCTCCTCCGGGGTTTACTTGTCCTGATCCGATTTTTTGAGAGAGTACGTCGTAGTAACCGATGGTACACACGTGAGGGGAAGGTGATCGAAATGGGTAGAAGGCTATGTTAGGTACGTACGCAGAATGGATTATTTGATTGGAAGAAGTGGAACATTTAGTTGCAAGTTATTTGAGTGGAAGGTTATGATAATTACTAGCTAGTAATTATATTAATAACCTCCTTTAATCAGAAAAGTTCACTAGTAATTAATTAATCTCCAGCGAAGAGAATGAATTACATGGTAATTAAGAGCTAGCTTTATTCTAAGTTGGGAAAGTTATTGCCTTATTACGACTTTTGAGTGCTATGCCTTGCTATGCAAGGAAGAGCATGAGCAGATACTACATATGGAGTTTGTGTTTTAGGGATTGGTGAAACAACCTTGCGTTGTGTGTAATGTTTAATTTGGCTCACGTACCTAATGATCTTCATCTGCGTAAGCTTAAAACACAAGCTTTTTTAAAAACTGACATACACTATGATGTTCGACATCCTAACCTATAGGTTGTATTATTAGAGATTTTTTTTAGTGAAAGAACAACGCTATTTTTTTTTCTTCAGTTATACAGTATCAAAATTGGACAAATGGAGCAAAAAACAACACTTTATTAATTAGCTGACTGCCTTTCCTCCTACATTTAACATTAGAAATCGAATTCTACTAACAATATACTATATAGATATCTTGATATGCACCAATAGGTATGATATAAATTAAGCGATCTTTCCCACCACAATCGTTAACTACGTACTTTATAAGGATGTATGAGTATGACATAATTGAATGACTACTCTTCATATATATAATACTTTTAGAAAGAAGGATGTATGAGTATGACATAATTGAATGACTACTCTTTATATATATAATACTTTTAGAAAGAAGGATGTATAATGGTTATCTTATTTGAGAGTTGAAGTTCTTTACGATTGAAACTTGTTTGATATAAAACTTTCACTCATCAAGAAGTTCCAATCTATTAATAGTCATAACATTTTCTACCAACTATTCCCGAACTGCAAATGTCTTGGATAATCAATCACTAATATATATATAAACAACCATCTGCAACACGCACTCTCCCGAACAGCAGTTTTCTGATAAAATAGTAGTAGTATATGTCGCCATCTATATCATGAATCCGCTTACCTATTTAAGCGTAAGAATCGAATCGATAAGTTTGCAGACTTTACTGATCATCCACTGCCAACAACACGCACGCACACGGACCCTTCCACATAGATCACTTTTTATTGATACGAAATGTGACGAAACAAGGTTCACGGGCTATGCAGAAGCAAATCAATTCATGTTTCTCACTTACACAAAATCAAATATGGCATCAGCTTTCTCAGTTTCAGTAAGCTCAATCATATCCCCAAATTCATGAAAGAAAGAATGAAGAGTCGAGCAATGAAAAGACAGTGTGTGCTCATAAAACATTACATGTGTGTGGGGTGAGCTATGATGAATCCATATATGATTATTTGCGTACGATGCTCCGGTGGATTGATCGGTTGTTTTTTTATAACCATACTTATATTAATATAATATTACTCCGAGACTAAGACCACCAATTTTAGTCTCAAACAATAGATAGACAAGGAGATTGCAGAAATAGCCGGCAGAACATGTGCATCTCGACCGAGGATTCGCAGAGCAAGACAACATCAACGAAAAACCGAAACCCACCATCTCAAAACTAAGGATCATCTTTGGTGTGAGCCGCAGAAAATCACATCCGAAAAGGAAAAATCTTGTAAATTTTTAATAATTAAAATGATTAATTCACTTATTGTCAATAGGTTTTAGGATGAAACTTTATTTGATTTTTGATCATGAGTTCCACTCTATTTCCTAGATATGTGGGTTTTTACATGTATTGTCGATCTCATGCTTACTATCTTGATCCACCTACATGGAACAAATTATTACTAAGATGAAGAGATTCCAAACCAACAAAAAAAAGATTAATTAGAAAACAATTAGAAAGACGAACTGGAGGAGCCGAAGCACCCATTCGGATATCCCCAATCGACATTCAAGAGCTCCTAACCACCAACAAATATCGATTTGAAGGTAATATCTAGAATCGGTAAAAGTTTTGTGACCGAACCAATTTTTCTGTCATTGACGGATTGAATCCAGACCGTTCACAAATATACTCAGGGATGTGGATATATGTTTTGTGGAAGTTTTTTGTGTGTGATTCATCATTTTTATAAATTGTTTTTGAACCGATGGAGATGACGTATGATGCAGTTTTTTGTTTTATTACTCCTTTTTGCTAAGATAATCATTATGTTATAATAAAATGATTACCAATGTATATATAGATTTTATATATTCAATAGAACCTTATATATTATGAGTTACTTTTTCTTTAAGTTTTATTATCTAATAAAATTTATTTAAAAGGACAACAAGTATTATACATAAGTAAGATAATATTGACAATTTGGTAACTTAACTAAAAATTGGTCTAAAGAGAAAACTATATTTTTTATTTGTAGTCTAAGAGAACTAAGTTTTGAATTTAAAACTTATTTTATACAAGTGAAGTTTAAGAGAAAACTATAAATCTACTAAATAAACTATAATAAATCTTAAATTGAATTTAAGCTACAAAAATAGTAAGAGCGCAAATCTCGACAAGTTTTTAGGATTTGTGGTTTAGGGTTTAGGGTCATTAGACCCTAAACTCGGCACTACAAACCCTAAAAATGTCTTCGATATTTTTAGCTTTCCTAGGGTTGTTTTTAGGGTGTTTGGGGGGGGGGGGGTAGAGTAATCTTTTTTGGCATTAGTTCTACACTTTATATTGTCATTACTGACTCGACAGGTTTTTAGGGTTTGTGGTTTAGGGTTTAGGGTCGTTAGACCCTAAACCCTGCACTACAAACCCTAAAAATGCCTTTGACGTTTTTAGCTTTCCTACGGCGGGGTTTGGGGTCTTTTGGGGGGTAGGGTAATCTATTTGGAATTTGTTCTATACTTTATATTGTAACAACTAACTCGACAGGTTTTTGGGTTTGTGGTAGCCGGTTTAGGGTTAGACCCTAAACCGGCTACCACAAACCCTAAAAATGCCTTCGAGATTTTTAGCTTTCCTAGGGTGGGATTTGGGGTGTTTTTTTTGGGGGGGGGGTGGGGGTAGGGTAATCTATTTGGAATTTGTTCTGTACTTTATTGTAACAACTAACTCGACAGGTTTTTAGGGTTTGTGGTAGCAGGTTTAGGGTCGTTAGACCCTAAACCGGCTACCACAAATTCTAAAAATGCCTTTGACGTTTTTAGCTTTCCTAGGGTGGGGTTTGGGGTGTTTTGGGGGGTAGGGTAATCTATTTAGAATTTGTTCTGTACTTTACATTGTAACAACTAACTCGACAGGTGACCCTAAACCCGCTACCACAAACCCTAAAAATGTCTTCGACGTTTTTAGCTTTCCTAGGGTGGGGTTTGGGGTGTTTTTAGGGGTAGGGTAATCTATTTGGAATTTGTTATGCACTTTATATTGTAAAAACTAACTCAACAGGTTTTTAGGGTTTGGTAGCAGTTTATGCTCGTTAGACCCTAAACCCGCCACTACAAACCCTAAAAATACCTTTGATGTTTCTTAGCTTTCCTAGGGTGAGTTTTGAGGTGTTTTAGAGGGTAAGGTACTCTATTTGGAAGCCGTTCTATACTTTACATTATAGCAACTAACTCGACAGGTTTTTAGGGTTTGTGGTAGTGGGTTTAGGGTACCCTAAACCCGCCACTACAAACCTTAAAAATTCCTTCGACGTTTTTAGCTTTCCTATGGTGGTTTTTAGGGTGTGTGGTGTAGGGTAATCTATTTTGAAGTCGTATATAATTTGTATTATTGTCACTAACTCGACAAATTTTCAGGCCTAAACCCTACACCATAAACCCTAAAAATCTCTTCGATGTTTTTTGCTTTCATAGGGTGGTTTTTAGGGTGTACTATTTTGAAGTCGTTCTATACTTTGTATTGTTGTCACCGACTCAAAAATTTCCACACCACAATTATAAATAACGTTTCCAACATTTTACATAAAGATGTCCACAAATTCAGATAAACGTTTCCACATGTTTATTTAAACGTTTCCATGTTTCTACAATTCCATGATTATCTATAACATTTCCACACCATGATTACATATAAACGTTTCCACTGCATGGTTATATATAAACATTTCTATAATTATGTATGATGCTTCCATGACACAATTATATATAGTGTTTCCACCGTTATACATTAAGGAGTCCACGAGTTCAGATAACATTTCCACCTTTTTATTTAAACATTTCCACGTTGTTATATATACGTTTCCGCGTTTTTATCTAAACGTTTTCCCGTTCCTACGATTCCATGATTATATATAACGTTTTCATGGCATGATTACATATAAACATTTCAATAATTATATATGAATGTTTACATGCCACAATACGTTTCTACGATTTATATATAAACCTTTACACGCCATGATTACATATATACGTTTACACAATTATATATTAATGCCACAATTAAATATAACGTTTCTACAACACATTTCCATGCCACAATCAAGTATAACATTTCCACCGTTATGCATAAACGTATCCACGAGTTTATATAAATGTTTCCACGTTTTTATATAAACGTTTCCATGTTTCTACGATTCCATTATTATATATAAACGTTTCCACACCATGATTATATATAACATTTCCAACATTATAAATAAACTGAATTGTTGGAGTCGACTTTACATATTTATTAACATTTGATTTTTAAATATGCACTACACGATAACTTATTAACATTCGATTCCATTATTTAAAATATTCTAAACATCACTTTTTTTAATTTCGAAAATAACATAAATATTAGCTTGATATTTTTATATTAGCAATTTGCTTAATTTTCAATCGGTTGATTGGTGTATTTGAATTGATATACTCCATTTTTTACTAATTGTTACATATTATCTCCCCTTAGCTGTTCTCATCAGATCATGTGTTATAATAATATTTATTAGCATTTATCAGTTATAAAGCTTGAATGATTGATTAAATTAAAGGCTATAACATTTGGAAACGCATAATCTCAGTGTTGGAGTCAATTTTATGTATCATTTAACCTTTAGCTAGTTTCGCATATCCATGATACTTATTTACGTCTCCATGATTGATTAAAAAAACAGTTACACAATGTTATATCATTGATTCCACCACTATAACGGAAAATATGATACTTACTGTTATATATATATATATATATATATATATATATATATATATATTTTTTTTCTTTGGTCATTCTTACTTAGTTGTGTATATAAGAATATTTTCCTATCGTTTATCAGTTTCAGAGCATGACTCATTGATAATCCGGAAGGCTGTAAATGTTTGGAAACAATAAACTAAGTTGGTGGATTCAATTTTATGTAGTCATTAACCTTGATTTTTACATATTCATAATAGCTTATAAACATTTTCACTAATGATTAGAAACATGTACACAATCATCTATAATCTTTTTCATTACTATTATAAAAAAGATGACACTAAAAGTTATGCATATTTTCCTTTAACTGTTCAATTTACAGAGTTTGATTGATTAATAAACAAGAAGGCTATAAAAGTTTGAAGATGATAAACTAAGTTATTGGAGACAATTTTACATATTAATTAACCTTTGTTTTTAAATATGCACGGTAACTTATAAACTGAAGCCTAATATTTTAGGTTAAATATTTTTTAGAAGTATTATATGTCACTTATAGATTTATAAAAATATAACATTAGATTAATGTTTTTATTACCAACTTTTTATTAAAAAAATTATTCAATTGATTAAGGCACGTATTTTTGAATTGATATTATATATATAAACAAGTATTATAAGATTAGATTCAACTTTTTGAAATTTATTGAGTCTGATTAAGTTAAGTATATATTTGAATTGATATATGTTCATGTATCGATAATTGACAAATATGATTAAATTATATAAAAATCTATTTAATAATCATATGTAAATATAATTATAAATATATTCATGTAAACTTTTTATATAAGTAGTATAAATAAGTATAATATTAAGAGAGCGTATCATGAATATGACCTAAACTATTATATTTTGATATTTTAAAAAAATGATCAGTGATACTGATCATTGAAACATTCAAAATATAGTGAAAAACATTTTGTTAAGGCATTCATTTCGCATCGCATGTCCACCATTATTAAAATAGAAATCTTACGTTTCAGATTTAAAACCGAGAGAAATAATATGAATGGTTAGAATTGCATCCGTCCGCGCGACGGAAATAATGGATCCGTCACAGGATCTGCGCCCATAGAATACCGATCTAGAAAGGGAATGAATTTGGTGACGGACCCTAATTTTCCGTCGGAGACGGAACTTTTTTTTTATTATTTTAATACATGAGGAAGGTGAAGTCTGTGCAGCGACTAACTTTTTTTTTTTTTTTAACTAACTAATCGAGATTGACATCACTCTAATGCAATCTTTATCTACTCACATACTATTGATAGCACTATAATCTATACAATTTGATATATAAATCTTATAATGAATTTTATATTATAATATAATATATTTACTTAAATGTGTTATTTTTTACTTTTTTTAAAAGATATTTTGGTATGTTAAGAGTTAGTTATAAAAATTATAAATAAATATTATCGATAATATAACGTATAATTTTTTTAGATAATTGCTAACATAACAAAACCTTAAGCTAATATTTATATTTTTTAATTGAAAATGTGATGTATAATGCTTTAAAAAATATTGAACATAAAAATATTAATCTTTAAGTTATATGTTACCGAGCATACATAACCAATGGATAATGAACTCGAAAAATTGACTCCAACAAATTAGTTATTGTTTCCATACATTTATAACCTTCACGTTCATTAATCAATCAAGCTCCGTAAACTAATAAGTAAGAAAATATTCATATACTCAATTATTCGACAAGACGGTCAAAGGAAAATATATATAGCAGTTGGTGTCAGCTATTTTGAAATAGTCATGAAAACAATTATAGTAGCTAAGGGTGTGTACATGTTTCTAATCACCAGTGGAAACGTTATAAATTATCGTGGATACGTAAAAATTAAGATAAAACGAATACGTAAAATTGACTCCAACAACTCATTCTATCGTTTCCAAGCATTTATTTTCTTTACATTTATCAATAAGTCAAGCTCTGTAAACTTATAAATGATAAGAAAATATTATTATACACAATGATTCTATAAGAACATCCAAAGTCAAAGAGAAATAACAGTTAGTGTCATCTTTTCATTATAGTGATGAAAATGATTATAAAAGGTTGTGTACACGTTTATAATCATCAGTGGAAACGATTATAACTTATCATGGATACATAAAAACTAAGTTTAAGAAATACGTAAAGTCGACTCCAACAACTCAGTTTATCGTTTCCAAACATTCAACCTTTAGGTTTATCAATCGTTTGAGCTTTGTAAACTGATAAGTGTTAATAAAATAGTCAAATACACAATGATTTTGTGGGAACATCAAGGGAAAGATATATAATACTTAGTGACACCTTTTAGAATAGTGAAAACGATTATAGAAAGATATTTACATGTTACTAATCAACAGTGGAAACGTTTACAAGTTATCGTGGATACGTAAAACCAAGATTAAATGAATACACAAAATCGACTCCAACAACTCAGTTATCATTGTCAAACGTTTATCATTTCATGTTTATCAATTAGTCAAGCTCTATAAAATGATAAATACTAAGAAAATATTATTATACACAATGATTCTATAAGAATGTCCAAAGTCAAAGATAAATAAAAGTTAGTGTCATCTTTCATATAATGATGGAAATAATTATAAAGGTTGTGTACATGTTTATAATCATCAGTGGAAACGATTATAAATTATCATGGATACGTAAAAACTAAGTTTAATAAATACGTAAAGTCGGCTCCAACAACTCAGTTTATCGTTTCCAAACGTTCAACCTTTAGGTTTATCAATCGTTTGAGCTTTGTAAACTGATAAGTGTTAGAAAAATAGTGGAATACACAACGATTTTGTGGGAACATCAAGGGGAAAGATATATAATACTTTGTGCACCTTTTTAGAATAGTGGAACGATTATAGAAAGATATTTACATGTTACTAATCATCAATGGAAACGTTTACAAGTTATCGTGGATACGTAAAAACCAAGATTAAATGAATACACAAAATCGACTCCAACAACTCAGTTTATCATTGCCAAACGTTTATCATTTCATGTTTATCAATTAGTCAAGCTTTATAAATGAGAAATGCTAAGAAAATATTTTTACACACATTCGATGAGGACGGCAAGGGAAAAGATATATTGTATGTAGTGTCATATTTCTCTAAAATATTGTTGGAAAAATTTATATTATGTAAATGTTTCTAATTATCATGGAAAAAATAAATGCTAAACCATAAACGCTATAGTATGAACGACTTATAAAAAGATTATCCTACACACCACATCCTAAAAAACACCCTAGAAGATTTAAAAAGTCGAGGGCTTATTTTAGGGTTTGTAGTGGAGGTTTAAGGTCTAACGAGCCTAAATCCTAAAACGCTGTCGGGTCAGTGATGATATTATAAAGTATAGCACGAGTTAAAAAAACTTCCATACACCTCACATCCTAAAAAACTACCATATGAGAGTTAAAACGTCGAAGACTTATTTAGAGTATGTAGTGAAATACCTAAAATCTACTAAGTCAACGACGACATTATAAAGTATAGAATGAGTTAAAAAAGATTGCCCAACACCACACACTCTAAAAAAACACCCTAAGAGAGTTTAAACATGTGTGCTTATTTAAGGTTTGTATTGAGGGTTTAGAGTCTTACAAAACTGTATGTTAAACTGTTTATTAGCCATTTTTGAATTTTATTCTAATAAATTTTCAAAAAATATAAATAGAAAAATATTTTATAATTGACATAAAGTAATAATATATATATATTTACAAAAGACTATAAATGTGAGATGCGGTAAAAAAATGAATAATATAATTCATCCAAATTATTTAGTAACTTTAAACTATAATAAAATATATAAACACATAATTTATAACATAGACTGTAAAAAAAAATAATCACACTATCAGTTTTTAACTATTAAAATAAAAAAAATGAATCATTAAAAGAATGACTAAAACGACATCTATACGAACGTAACTTATTAGCGTACTGATTAAAAAAAAATTGAATGGGTTAGATTAAAAATAAAAAAAAAAAGAGATGACTACGATTGTTTCCGTCCACGACGGAAAATAAAGTCCGTCACACAAACCCAGTCGATCTAGAAACCAATCACCCAAAACATTCCTACCGCGCCTAGGGTGTTCATAACCGGTTAACCGGCTTTTCGGTTAACGGAAACGGTTAACCGGATTGTCGGTTAGTCAAATTTAATAACCGTAACCGGTTCGTTAGAAGCGGTTAACCGGGACCGGTTAACCGTCGTTTTCGGTGCGGTTTTACCGGTTTAACGGTTAACCGAAATGATGTAGATTTATGTGTTTTTTTTCATATAATTAGTAAATAATGTGCGGTTTTTCCGGTTTTGGTGCGATATTACCGTAACCGCCTTTTCGGTTAACCGCCGATTTGATAAGATTTTATTGATTTGGTATAATTCTAACCATTAACTATATAATTGTACATTTATTTTGGTAAATCTAATGATTAACCATATAGTTTTATACTTATACTCAAAAAAATTAAAAAGTAAAATGCTTAAACGGTTTTTCGGTTAACCGGATTGGTCAAAATCAATAACGGAACCCGAACCGGAACCGGAACCGAACCGGAAATTAAACGGTTTCGGTTAACCGAACCGACAAATGACTTCGGTTAACCGGGTTTCCGGTTTCGGTTTCACCGGTTCCGTTGTTCAGTGGCGGTTCCGGTTTTCCATGAACACCCTAACCGCGCCCTACATCCATCGCCACAATTACATTACATTAATTAACAAAAGCAACTTGGCATTACTGCTAGCTCTTAGCCATGTGTCGGTGCGGATCACTGATCAGGAATAGAATATGCATGTATGGATATAGTCCCACCGACTTGACTACCAACTATTCCATTCTTCCATCTGATCCCATTCAATTATAATACTACGGGGCATTCACGGGGTGTACAGTGCCAATATATATAATGCTCAATTTTATCACATAATTTAAGCTACGTACACGTGGCTACTCCATTCACCTTTAGTTAATCCATATATACTTAACTCATTGTTATCTGTTTAATAATAAACCATGACTGATTACTTAATTAGAAACATTCTCTATCCTAGCTACGTACACGTGGCTACTCCATTCCCTTTAAGTCATTGTTATCTGTAGTATTAATTAATAACTTCCCTGTTCTATTCTAAACAAACAATAGATTAATAACCAACCACCTTGCACTATTCAAAGAATTAATCAATTATACACTGAGAATTAATGAGTATACCGTTCCTCATACTTAAACCTAGTGAGTAATGACGTCACTCCTATCTCTAATTCATTCCTTTATATATTTCCAACTTCATCTCTCTTCTTTTAATTCGTTCTTTAAACCAATTTGAAGCTTAGATGCTAGTAAATATTTTTCATTGGATTGCACCTCTTTAATGGATATGTATAAATAAGTTAATCTATAGTGGTAGTGTTAATTGTAGGGTGTCGGTCACAGTCTAGTTGTTAAAGGTACTATAAGTTTCATTATCCATAGATCTATGTGTGTCTCTCAAAACAAAAGGATGCCTACGGGCATTTGTTTGACCTGGCCCAATATTAAATGAATCCAGGAAACTTATTACCCAAAGTAGCTAGTGGTATCCATTTTAGCTCTGTTGCTGAGACTTAATCAAGATCATAACTTTGGAAATCAACCTTTGATCTACACTCTTTTCCTCTGTCTTGATGTTGAAGTTATCAGAATCACCAAATTTCATACTAGCCCCCAGGCCAGAGGATCATTGGAGTCGAGTCTCCAAAATGCTGTATATATCCTCTGTTAAAACAACTATCATACATAACTTTTTTTTTTAATAATTGGGGTTAAAAGCCATTTTATTAAAAGATGAGTGACAGATATTGGGTCTCATTAAAACCTCCCTAGGCAAAACCCAATGGGAAAAAGCCTAGGAAGGAAAAATAGTACCCGCCAACTCAGAGTACAACATAGAGAGCATTCCTAGCAATACCCAAACAAACACCAGCGCACAAAATAATCATATCCGCGTCCTCACAGAGCCACAGGAACAATAACTCACACGCACCTACAGACACAAAAACCCGCTCGCACCTAAAGGGCAAAAAGAAAAACCTTCCAAGAAAAAACCACCATCTCGACTGATCCCCCTCCTTACGCTAACCTCCCAAAAGAAAAACCCATTACCTAGGCCCCAAGCTTTCACATTTGCTCCTTGATTTGGATGATAAGATTCGCTTTGGTCTGGGTTGGTTCGGCACATGGCAACCTAACTGGCTTAATAATTTGATGCACTCATCAGCTTCTGCATCAAGATTTATGATCTTACCTAGTTCGTTCCTTGCCGGGGCAATATTTCTACTCTGAGAATTTGGAGGGGTATTGTGAATTATTTCAACCACTAGGTCTACCCTGTCCGAGCCAACCGCAAAATTTAATGGGGCTTTTAGGCCCAGCGGTGAGGCAGTCCGCCCACTTCCCAGCCCACTTGTTGGAGACCTATGCAGACCTTCGACTGTCTTAGAGGCTTGCGGCGCTACCAGTACCCGAGTCAAGTCTACATCTGGGATACATTCAGTATCGGAAATCGTGCCCTTTTCTCTGTCACCTTCCGCCTCTTTGTTTAGCGCGAGGCGCTTGTCTCCCTTTCTAATTATACCTTTGTCAGTATGAGGCGACCTTCTGTCCTCTACTTGCTGACGCGACACAACTCGAGGATGAGTAGACGGCTCCTCGTCGAAAAGAGCACCCAACAAATAATAATCTCATCATTGTGTACCCACCGGTACCAGCAGAGAGGGAGTCTAGGAATTCGTCATGCTTTCCTACCTCAACTCATTAATTCCTTCAGGGCCCACATTTGTCTTGTGACCTGAACCATTCTCGGGAACAGCCGCAGTACATTCCCCCTCCTGTTGTCTAGCATTTTGCGTCGCGCTGCTATCTGGGAGATTCCCCAGGTCGACCATGAAGGGGGTAGACACATCGCCATGAGGAAAAACAGGGCTGCCATGACATAATGATTGAGTCGGCTGGTTCTCAACTTCCAAGTCACACTGAACCTCCTCATCTGTACGGGAATATCTCGAAAACTGTCATCTCCACCCCCTGCATGGGAATGTACCGAATTATTGCAGCTCTGTCGATCCCAGTTACAACCTCCACCATCAGTAGGAATCTGAACAATGCTCTCTGTAGGGTTTTTATATAATTAGTACCTTGAATAATCTTAGTATCACCAACTTCAACTATGGACACCGAGTAGGAACGGTCCTCAACTATAACCGTTATTTTCCAGTTAATCAACTGGAGGGTCGACGTTTCTATGTGAACACGGATTTCGGCGTTCTCCACAACAGGCTCTCTTCTTCTTCAATTTTAATAACATCCCCTACTGTTTGTGCAATTTTTCGCACATTAACCTTATTCCAAGCATGGAGGGGGATGCCACGAATGACAACCCAAGTCCTACGCTTCTCCAATTGATCATCCTTGTCCCAATGACGCACTGCTAATCCTTCATTTTCCATATCACTAGACTGTAACACAACTTCCTTTGCTTCTTAGGTTGAATTAAAAAGCATAAGAAATTTTCTCCTTGAAAGGCTAATAACCCGGAAATGTTAGGCCACTTACTGAGAAGAAAATCCAAAGCTTCACTTGGATTCTTATCCTCTTGGAGAGTAACAGTCGTACATTTGGACAAACACACCTTCATCCCTTCGTTGGCTTTAATCTTAATAGACAAGCTAGATTTTGCACTACTATCTTTTGCACATGGGAACACGTCTTTTTGGGTTGAGACGAGCGGTATGCATCTCTACTCTCTCAGCTTTGTGACCTTGAAACTCCATTCTCGCCCAAAGACTATTCCCATTAATATTCCAACCTTTGATGCCGTCAATCACTCTTTTGGCATCCTCCACGTGGAAAACGTCGACAAAAGCACAAACATTTCGAGTCCATGGTCTCCATTTTCTACTAATATAAACCCTACTCCACCGGGCAAACCTTTTTACTAACTTGCCTAGTTGAAACTCCGAGACCCCTCTATGGATGTTGTCGATGAATATAGTGGTAGTAGTATTACCTCTAGAACTGTTCCCACCATGACGGCGCCGGTCAGAATCTGAGTCACGATTATACCTCGAATTAAGGCTCCTCGAATCACGGTCCGCCACCTCCTTCTAGACATACCGGCTATGCATTCTGCTTGGGAGGATGCTTGCGTACCGGTTTGAACGGACGGAACGATTGCCATTCCTCTTCAGGCTCTTCCTCCATACTCGGTCCTTATCTCTCCCCATCAAAAGAGGCAGATGGAAGGCGCAAAGAAGGTGGGCTGATGTAGCACGAAAGCGCTAAGGATGAGGGCTATGTTCTGGTTTAGGGGGATGGGTGGTGACGGAATGTAGGTAAGGTTCTTAGGGCCGGCTATTTTCTGGAGGTGTGACGAGGCGATTGTGACGAAAGGACGCCGGGAAGGAAACGAGTTGAAGGATTTGTGGCAAGTACGAGAGGGATTTAGAATGAGGAGGAGGCGCTGATTGATTGAGAGGTGGAGGATGGTTGAGTGGCGGCGATCAGTGGAGACGGCGGCATGGTGGAAGGCTACCGACGGAACTTGGATGGTTGCGATGAAGGGTTTTTTCGGAGAGAGGATGGAGCGTAGGGCGCCGCTTCATTTTTCTTGCAATAGTAATATCAACATAGAACGCCTATCATACATAACTCTTCTAAAGCAGGGACAACTGGATCCCCTATAGTAGATCTACTATAAATTTCAATTGAAAATTTGTCAAGAGAGCTGACAAGCTATCCCCATAATCTAGAATACTTCAGTGTAAGACCAATTAGGTCAGGGGATAGGAAGGGATCGATCAAAATGGATTTTTTCCGGCTTGACATTCGTACAACGGACCATATATATAGCCTTTTTCTTTGTTTGACAAATGTTGATTTATACTGATTAATTTTAACGATAATTCTTGTCATTACTGGTGATAATATAAGATGCGGATTTTTTACTCAAATAGAGACATTTTCAAATGTCCTCTTATCTTTAACGACAGTAAAAGCATGCTTACTATGAGACACCCATAAGAGATAGGAAATTTTATATGGATGCCTTAACATTACAACCCTAGAACACTATATATAAGCATAGATAGAAGATTCTAGATATGGACTCTAATCCTATGGGCCTTATGGGCCTATGCTCTATTACACCCGCAATCTGAACATCGTTAGAAACAAAGTTAAGATTGGATGATTCCAATTTTTGAAAGATAAACTAATTCGGATCATCTAGTCAAAATATTTGAAGGATGACGGATTTTTCCTTGGTCACCAGCATTTGTCTTGGTCGCCGGATTTTTGATTCTCGGTCGCCGGATTCTTCTCGGTCGCCAGATTATATGCTTAGTCAGCCAGATTTCTTCCCATTCAACACCAAATATTTAACAAGAAATATTCCAAACTAAATATAAAAAACATGACTACTACAAATAAAAAGCAAGCAAAATATTAAAAAACAAAATGACCGAGCCACAACCAAAGGGTGGATTCTTCTGAGCAAAACGTTTTGCTCCAAATGAGCGGGTCTTGAGAATACTCAGAGGAAGGCTTATCTTCTCCCTTTTCTTTTGTTCGGTTTCATGGGTATTTTTTTAAGGAATTTCATAGACAATGGGAATGTTGAGAGAGGTTGATTGGCTGAGAAGTGAGAGAGGGAGAAGGTCGGTGGCCAGAGAAGAAGCATCAGTTGGTTTTTTTTTCAGATCTGGAAGTGGGGGATTAGTGGTGATTTGAGGAGTTTGGTGGGGGAGTAGTGCGGCCGCTGGTTAGGATTTTTTCAGAGAAAAAATCGATGGAGTTTGATGGTGAATGATTCACGGTGAAGATCAACAGTGCGCACAAATGGCTTTAGGAGAATTTGGTGAGGTCGATTACTCTTCTTCCCTTGTGACAATCCGTTATGAAGAACGTCAACTAGAGCCATCTGAAGATTGCTTCCTGCATGTCGATTGCTTGTTGACTGGCCTAATTTCACATTTGATCATCTCTGGCAACCTGCGTGATAGTCGAAGAGGAAAGTAGTGTAAATGAGAAACAAGTAACGATGTGATGTGCGGTGAAGATCGGCGGCTGCGACTCTTTCTCTCTTTTTTTTTGAGAGCCAGGATCGAATTTAGGCGTTAGCCTTTTAGCTCTTGATACCATACTGAGACACCCATAAGAGATAGGAAATTTATATTGGATGCCTCAACATTACAACCCTAGAACACTATATATAAGCATAGATAGAAGATTCTAGATATGGACTCTAATCCTATGGGCCTTATGGGCCTATGCTCTATTACTTACATCCTTACAACTTAGTTGTTTCGCACATGGTACTTGTACAATCTATGTCAATGCAATGCAATGACAAGTTGAGATAGTAGATGAGGAGGAAATATCTAGTAACTAACCCCTAACCACTTCCTATACTCTCCTAACCACTTCCTATATTTAGACCATTATCTCAAGTACATCTATCTATATTTTTGAGTAATACAATCGGTAATCCTGTGGAGGATTCACTTATTATTTCACATGGTATCAGCCTAAGAATCTCAACTACTCATCTCTCTCCCGATCCTGCCTACTTTCTCTTCGTTATTCTTCTCTTAACAAACTTCTCTCTCTGTAACTACCGCTCTTTGACTCCCCAAAGTTCTCTATCAGCCCTACCGCCCTTTGACTTCCCACACCCCTTTCTCTGCACACACCGACATCTTGTTCGTAATCCCTTCCACACCTGACTCTCTTGCCTCCATCCCACCCACAATAAACCCACCCCCCTCGCGTCCCCCTCTGACGCGTTCCCTAGCCCAACACACCGTCCCTCCCCGTGCACCAGCCCTCCCACACAACCAGCCACGTCGCCTTCCCCTGCCACGTCACCGCCACCCACCATGTCTCATCCCACAACAACTGACGGGACCACCTCTGCGCCACAATCCATTCCTTCCTCTACACATCACATGATCACCTGGTCCAAATCCGGCATCACAAAACCCAAAACCCCCTTTAACCTTAACGTCACCACCCCCTATTCCTTCAAATCACAAAGCTGCCCTCTAAGATCCACACTGGTTTAACTCAATGAAGGAGGAACTTGATGCTTTGATTAAAAATAGAACTTGGGACTTGGTACCCCGTCCACCAAATGCTAACGTTGTTTCTGGCAAGTGGCTATTCCGTCATAAATTTGATGTAGATGGAATCCTCTCCCGCTACAAGTCCCGCTGGGTCGTACGTGGTTTTTCCTAGGAACATGGCTTGGACTCATAATTGTGAAAGTGCTTGCATATTCTCACTAATTACCTGAATGGCACTTTTTTTTTGCTAATAGGGATGTAAGTTATGTTAAATTTATGGATTTTGTAAAACCGTTTATTTAGAAGTTTTCTTTATATTAAATCTAAAAAATAGGAATCTAACATGTATCGAGTTAACAGATAGTTTTGAATAAAGTGATATGCTAGACGCGTGTCATGCCCCCATTTTGTAATGTAGCTTGAGGCGGGGGTCATTTGTACTAAATGTAATGATACCGAATGTAATCAAGTTACTTAATGAATAAAAGAAAGTAGCTACATTCTATTCAGTTGTCCCTATGTTGCAATGACTTCAGTCACCCATGTATTACGCCTTTGAGTTCTCTTGCAGGTATGCTGAGGACGTGAGGCCCTTGTCAGACGAAGCATTTCAGCAAAGACCTAGACCCGGGCCGTAAGGCTAGGGGCTAGTAGCACTTGTCAATAGCCCGTGGTGTTAATGACAAAGATTGCAATCATGAGGTGGGGCTGATAAGATGCTTGGCACCTTGTTGGCACCAAGTCCCTTATACTGAAGGTGCGATGGGCGACGCGCCTATGAAACCCGAAATGGGTTAAGACAGGGACGGTTTGGATTAGGGAGGAGGCGCGAGTGTTCAACGTTGCCCACGTTGGAATCCTCTGCCGACGGTCTGGGTTTCCCCTAGAGGCAGGCCTTGGGTTAGCTCGCTCCATTGGGGCTTGAGTTATCTTAGACCTGGCTGGAGGTTGGGTCCTATGGTTGGCTAGCTGTTCGGGGTGTTGATGCCTCTGGACTTGGGCTGGGTCCTAGGGACGGTGTTGATTTGACAATCGGGACATAGCCCCACTAGTCGCGAAGCATAGTGTCGGAATAAGTGAGTCGGCATTGAGAGCTCGTCGTTGGGTGGTTAAAGTCCACTCCTAGCTAGTCCCTGTCAGGCTATGGTGGGGGCTGTCTTGTGGTAGAGGCCTTGCCCTGCCCGGGACACATGCATTAGGCTGGTCGGGCCTTGCACCCGACGTCGGTGATGTTAACCTCGTCAAATGCTTGTTTGCTTGTGAATGCTTGTCTGTGTGCTTGCGTGCTTGTGTGACTAGTGAAATGTTTGTCTTGTGTTGTCCTGTCAAACAAAAATTTTCATTATAGAGGTTGTGCATTACAACGCGACAGCAAAGACTGTGGACGGACATTTTAAGTTTTGAAGGTTAGCTGGTCATACCATATAGATATATACTCTCAGATATAACTTTCCATATATACATTCCGACTATTCGCGTTCCTGTTATCAACTAATTGTTTTTTGGATGGATCTAGTGTCATTTCTTAGGTTCATGAATATCATCTGTACTAGTAATTATGTGTAAAATTTTCCCTTTTGACGTGCTTTTCACTCCATGCTGCCTGCCACCCATACAAATTATGTTATAGGTCATCCTTTTCATCAAAACAAACGTGAAATTACTTACGGAGGAACAATCGACAGTGCACATTGCAGTATTATAGTAATGAGAGGACGTACAACTTCATTAATTATCCAAGCGCGCGCACACATATTCAAACACTACTAGTAGCATCTCTTTTAATTGCCAAGAGTTACCCTACACACCTGCTTCCCCAAACAAACTTAATTCCCTCAATTAGATAAATAGAGCAAGAAAGTACACACTCAACAATCCCATTCCGAAAGTTCAAGAGTACAATAATATATCTTAATAGCATAATGCTAACCATTTATAGTAAATAAAAAATTAAATAGTACATTTTAAATGAAAAAGAACCATACATCATAATCAAACACCATAATTAAATATACGTGTTATTCACGATCCCTGCACGCGCGTATTAGCAGTCAGAGACTTAATTAATCAAGCACACTGGAACCCGCGGGGAGTTTCGCAGCCGCAGTAATTAAGAAGCAAGCTAAGTGAAACCGGGACATTAAGGTTAAGTCCAAGAACATTAGCCTTAAGGGCAGTGCAGAGACAAGCGGCGGCCTCAACATCAGCAAGGCCTTGAATGAGGGTACAGCAAGGTTCCTTTGGTGGGTTCCCGAGCTTAAGATCGATCAGTCCGTTGAGGACGTTAGCGCAAACGCCCAACTTAAGGGTATCCCTTGGGCAAGTTCCGGATGAAGGGGAGGGCTTGGGCGACGGTTTGGGCTTGGGTTTAGGCTTGGGACGGGGCATTGTGGATCGCAGGCGGAGACGACGATACAAAAGAATAGAAGATTGAGCATGATGAAGAGAGCTGCTGATGGTGAAGAGGCACTTCTGATTACAGCCATTGCGTTTGAGATGAAGAGAGATGTGTACGTTAGAGAATTATGGGTTTTGTGTTTAATGATGGATGTGAAGATGGTGAGATTTGATGTCAAAGAGAGGTGCATTTTATAGTGTGAGATATGGAGTGATCGGATCAATCTGATGAACGAGATAAGATAAGCGAACATGGTGGGACAGAGTCCGAATTGTATATGATGTAACGAAGGGAAAGGTTTGAGCTGGCGAAGGTCGATTATTGGAATTGGGAGATCGAACTAGGGTTTTGGATGTTTGCGATCAAAATAGCGTGCGAACATGCAAATATGTCGAGGTTTTCTTTATTCCCTGATCCGTATAATAAGTACTCAAATGTTTTTATTGATGTACAAGCAAAAGAAAGGACCACTTTATTCACAAACCGATCACATGATGTCAACAAGTTTGTATCAAATCTGATCAGTTGGTGGTTTTATTGGGGGTATTCCCAATATGGCATGTTATGGAATAATATGTTCCCTTACTAAGTGATGGAGTATATATAAGGGAGCGAACCCAATATGTTTTTAGGCACTAGCTGTATTAGGTGCGATAGATATTTAGTGGCGGATCCAGGAATTTTGTTTAAGGGACTAATTTTGTGTAGAGGTTAAAAAAATTTTGACACTATTATTCTTTAAAATATTATAGTATCAATATATCTTTCAGAGTATTGAGTTCCCTGATAGTGGGTATTTAAAACCATAATTAAATATATTTGTTTTGATATTAATTTCATCCGATCTAACAACTTATATCTAACATGTGTTACATTTTCACTCACTATGTAATATTGTCACGATAGGAAATACTCAAAGTATAAACCACAAAATCTTCGTTTTGGTGATAGAAAGAAGAAAACTGTTATTTAGAAATAGAAACAGATAAAAAGAAATATTGTGGGTGTGGTTGAGTATTAACTATTGTACATAGTGACAATGTGTGTCTAACTAGGCCAGAGAAAATTAATACCTTAACAAACATATCTATAGTTTTGGGGACTCACTGTCACAAACCTCACAAGGTTGAAAGATATAAGGACAACGTGAACAGACTAAATTGTAATATCTCTTCTGAATAATTTTTACTCTTATATATTCTACCCATGGCGAAGTTAGAGTGTTCTCGGTGGTAGTACCCACAACTTTGGAAAAAACAAACTTTATATTTTATGATTAAATTCTAGGGAAATTTTATGAGATACCATTGATGTTTTATTTATTTTTTTTAATAAAGGATGTATATCTTTTCCTTGAGGTTTTATTTGTATTACAAGATACTTTAGGTTTCATTTTCTTTACGAGATACCTCTGAAATTTTAATTTTATTATGAGATGTATTTATTTCAAATTCTGATATATCATATTTTTCATATCCCAATTTTATCCTCACACCATATTCACCTACGATAACCTCACTCATGTATGGTCAAAGTTTTTTTAAAAATTTAAAACTTAAATAAAATACACAAATTAAAAAAGATCATGTAAAATTTGAAATATTTTAAAAAATGAATAATTAGATAAACAAAAAAAATTAAATAAATAGAAATCACAAAATAATAAAAAATTAAATAATTGAAAAAAAAACATAACTTGTAAAAAAGTTATAAAAATAAAATGAAAAATATTAAAAGAAACAATTCATTTAGTACATAGAAAATTTAAAATTAAAAAAATAAAGTATAAAAACCATAAAATATGATCGTTTTTTTGTGACCAGATTGTCGGTTAGTCAAATTTGATAACCGTAACCGGTTCATTTATAAGCGGTTAACCGGGACCGGTTAACTGTCGGTTTCAGTGTGGTTTTACCGGTTTAACGGTTAACCGAAATGATATAGGTTTATGTGTTTTTTCTTATAATTAGTAAACAATGTGCGTTTTTCCAGTTTTGGTGCGATATTAAACCGGTTAATCGCCGATTTTGATAAGATTTTATTGGTTTGGTAATACTAACCATTAACTAGATAATTGTATATTTTTGGTAAATCTAATAATTAACCATATAGTTTTATACTTATAAAAAATTAATAAATTAAAAGCTTAAACGGTTTTTTCGGTTAACCGGTTCGTCAAAATCAATAACCGGAACCGGAACTGGGAAACTAAATGGTTTGGTTAACCGAACCGACAAACAACTTTGGTTAACCAGGTTTTCGGTTTCACCGGTTCCGGCTTGACTGTACAATTTCCCATTAATTCCCCTAATTCAAATCATATACTATTTGTCAAATATTTTTAAATCTATAAAATTATATAATTTCTTATATTAATGTACTACATATAACTTTTACAATTTAAGTCACTGTTATAATAGTTTTTATATTATGTAATAATATATATTTTAAATAATTTTTTTTATTATTTAGTCATTTCTATTTTATTTTAAAAAGTTATGATCTTAGTCCTTTTTGTTTGTATAATTTTTATTCATTTTTTTAATTTATTCAAAATTTATATGATCTGTAATTATTTTTGCGTATTTTATTTATATTTAAAATTTAAATTTTTTTTATCATAAACTGTGAGGGTATTGTGGGGGTTTATTGTGTGAAGGTAAACTGAAGATATGAAAACTGTAATATATCAAAATTTGAATGGAGGACATCTCATAATACAATTGAAACATTGGGGTATTTCATAATGAAAATGAAAATGAAACCTTAGGGTATCTCGTAAAAAAAATGAAATCGTAAGAATATCACGTATTAAATGAAACCTCAAAGTATCTTGTTAAATTCACTCAAAACTTCAGGAATATCTCTAAAATATTTTTTTATGAATAAAACAACTTATTCACTCACTGTATAAAAAATTTAGTTCTTATGCGTTCCACAAACTGTATATCATAATTGTCCACCCCTTGCTATTCCACTAGTACGAAAGCAGAATCGCCATACATGAACTGAGAGGTAATAATTATTTAGTTAAAAGTCGATTTTAATTTCATAAAGTATCATATTTTTAAAAAATATTAATCTGAGAGATGGTTAAAACTATTTCCAGTGATACTGCATTTATCCGAAATATTCACTTGGCAGTGGTGTTCGTGGTAGATAAAGTGCAAAATTATTGAATACAGGTTAACGAAATTTCGGTTCCACCTAAAAAATCAGCTAAATTTTTAGCTACATGTATATGTGAAGTCAAAGATAACTATATTTACTGTACAACTAACAATGAAAACATGTTTAATGAGTAAGGAAAACCTGTGCAACCAATTATTTTACTGAAAGTACTATTTTTATATATAATATTGTTTATAAATAATTTACATATTTTATAGGTGTAATGTATATGTTTCTTCTAAATACATGTACATGTAATGTAACTATCTTTGACTATATCACCAAGACATGTTTTTTTTTGAAAAGTACACGATTATATTAAGAAAGTAATTTGAGTACAACTTCCGGAAAGGTGTCCGGTGTCCATGAACCCGACATTTGCGTGATACGGGCATGGTTAGCTAGGTTATGCGCTAACAGATTGCTGTCCCTAGGAATATAAAACCAAGATATATCATGGAAAGCATCTAGATTTGCCAAAATACGATCTAAGATGACGATTGTGGAAGACAACAGCGATGTTAATGCCACCCTGCCACTGCAGACTGAATAAGGGGCTTGCAGTCCGACAAGAGGCGCAACGATTTGACTCCCGAAACCCTTGCGGCCTGCAACGATTCCTCAATTGCTTTCGCTTCCGCATCTGCAACCGTCATATGTGCCCTAAATCCAGACCCCCTGCCGATAGCAGCCGAGTACTGACACGACTCACCCATGCAGTCCCCACACGCTGATAGGCATCCATACTAGCGTCGGTGTAAACTTCGGGCCACAAAGGATTGGCTTGACGATGTTGTTCTAAAACAAGAGAGGATGCATGATCCATCCCCATTGCCTGATGCAAGAAGCTTGTAGCTTGGCACCAACCCTGCTCGAAACACGTGACCTGGCCATGAGAACCTGACAACGTGCATACCATAACTCCCAAAGAAACAAATATATCTCGTGACTTGCTGCACCGACTCTGTTAAAACAAATTGAAAAAAACCAATTCTGCAGCTCCCTATCAGTTGAAACGTGAGAGGGCAGGCAAACCCGAACTGCATCCAAAGAGGACGGACCGCTGGGCATGTATGGAACACGTGGATCATTGTTTCATTGGAGTCACAAAAACTACAAGAGGTGGGGATATCCTTGTGAATCCTGTCTCTGATGGCTGTTTTGCATGCGATGGTGGACGTAATAAACTTCCATGCAAGCCAACCGTACTCGAGGCGGGACAGGAAGTGCCTAAACCTTCCTATAAACCCTGGCTTTAAATTCTGGTGTCGACGATGATGGCAAAGCCATACGCTTTAGGCCTAAAGCTGCATAATATGCCGAAGAGACAGTGTAAGCTCCTGTTTTAGTAAGACCCCAGTACCAAAAATCCGATGAAGGCGTCTGTGCTGTTGGTGTGACAATCGGAGTTGCAACAATGTGTGGATGTCAGATGGATCACCACCACAAGGCCAAAATATCTTGATTCCAACTATTTTCCGATGTTATGAGAGTGGCTACTGAAGCATACCTATGCACCTGTGGAGGAAGATACCAAGGGAAAAGCTTCCTCCTCCTGTTTTAGTCTTAAGCCACCTGTCCGTGATCCTAGTTTGAGCTCCGGTGACAATGGCTCTACGGCTGCCCAACTCCACTAGATGCCGAACTTGCAGAAGTGCCCGCCAGATTGGACTAGATGTAGAAGTTGGCTTGACCTGGAAAAAGTATCACCCTGCATATACTTTGCATGATAGAAGCGTGAAAGAAGAGAGGCCGGCTCAGTTAAAATCCGCCACAACTGCTTGGCTAAAAGAGCTTGATTGAAACAACGCAAGTCTCGGAATCCCAAACCTCCCTCCTGGCGATGCTGACACAGGGTAGACCATTTCGTCCAGTGAATCGTATGGGAATCCTTAGTGCCGCCCCACCAGAACTGATTAATCATTCGCTGAATTTGCTTAAGTAGGCAACTCGGGAGCTGGATAATAGACATTGCATAAGACGGTATGGCTTGTAGAACCGCTTGCACCAGCATGGTTCTACCAGCCTGAGAGGTTGTACGAGACCAGCTTTGAATACGTTTTGCTACTCGATCCTTGATATAGCTAAAAACTGAGGTTCTGTTTTTACCAACTGTACTTGGGAATCCCAGATACACCCCTAGATCCTGCTGATGACGTGCCTGTAGTGTTGCAGCTATACTTGCCTTCAACTGCCGAGTTAACCCTGCTGAGCATTACCGCAGACTTAGTGTGATTAATACTCTGACCAGAAACAGCTTTGAAATCCTCTAACAAGTCCATTAAAGCTTCTGCATTTGTTGGTGTTGCCTCTCCAAAAAGCACAATATCATCAGCAAACAGAAGATTAGAGATCGGGGAATCAAGCCCCCGGAGATGGAAAGGACGAAATAAATTAACCTCTGTGGCCAGATGAAGGCTTGAAGTTAAAGCCTCCATGCAAATGATAAACAGTATTGGAGATAACGGGTCACCTTGTCTTAGGCCGACGCTGAGGATGAAAAACTGCCCTAGATATCCATTGATCATAACAGCAGTCCGCACTGAAGTAATACATTGGCGCACCAGAGTGATCCAGGCTGAATGGAAACCCATGGTTGAAAGGACATCCAAGATAAACTCCACTCCAGGCGATCAAAAGCCTTAGACATATCCACTTTGTACGCAAAATGTCCCTTGGTCTTTGCTGTAGACCGGCGCATTGAGTGCAATATTCATGGCTAACAGGATCTGATCCGATATCAAACGGTTATGAACAAACGCTGCCTGATTATGAGAAAACAACATGGGGAAGGACATCTGAGATGCGATTGACCAAGTCTTGGAAATAACTCGGTATATAGTGTTGCATAAGGAATTGGCCTGTAATTGGTAATTGATGTAGCACCCCCTCCGATTTAGGAATTAATACAATATGAGTATCATTCAGTAATGGAGGAACCACATTCGCATTGAGAAATCTGAGACAAGTTGACAAAAAAATCCTCTCCGATTGTAGGCCAGAAGGTATGCAGGAAAGTCCCATTAATACCATCAGGCCCAGGCGCCTTCCCGGGATGCATCTGATTATATGCTTTAATGACCTCCTCCCTAGTATATGGCTGGCCCATGGCCTGATGATGATGCTGGGAACCCTGTTACCTATACATGCCTGTATATGTGGATTCGGATCAGGTTGTGTGGAAGTGAACAACTCCTCAAAATACTGCCGTGCTACCATCTCAATTCCATTCCAAGTCCATTGTGGCGGGTGGGTAGGTGAGGAAAGAGAGGCAATATAATTGCATCGACTACGCATTTTATAGCGTCCAAAAAAGAAAGCCAAGTTTCGGTCTCCTGCTTGTAGCCACTGCTGTCTAGACCGTTGCTGTAGTCTCTGTTCTTCCCGAAGTAATAGAGAGTCATACATTTGATTCAAATCATTCCAACGTGTTATATGGGTTGAGGTTGGTACAGCTGAGGCAATTTTGATTGATTTGCTGCTTGAGTTTGATGCAATCATCGCTTCTCCACCCAGTACTGCCTCCGTCCCCAAGTCCGGAGCCTCTGGCCACAACTCACTACTTTGTGACAGTAATCAGCTTGCGTAGAAACCCAAACAGTTTGGACTAATTGTTTGCATTGCGGGTGAGATGCCCAACAGTTTTCAAACCGAAAGGTTTAGGACCTTGAGTGATGCATTGGGTGAGAGATATTTAGAGGTTATGATCACAGACATGTCCCCAAAGAGATGATAGTTTGTTGCTGTTGGAAACGCATTTAACCATGAAGCATTACAGACAAAACGATCAAGACGACTATGAGTTGGCCGATTGTCTCTGCTCTTGTTCGTGAAAGTAAAGACAGATCCTCTAAAACCCAAATCTTGAAGGTCACAATCATCTAAGCATTTGCGAAACTGGTGCATATTAGTAGCATTGCGTTGTCCTCTATACCGCGATGTTCATTGAAATATAAGACCTCATTGAAATCACCACCCAATATCCATGGCCCTTGCCATTGAGTCCTAAGATACCGAAGCAAAGCCCAAGTTTTCCATTTATCACGAGAATCAGACCACCCGTACAGACCCGTAAACCGCCATTGAAACCCCCCAGAAGATCCAACTACAACATCAACATGATGACTGGAAACACTTAAAACCGATACATCAAAGAAACCGACCAAAACAACGCTACAACAACACACCACCCTCCCTACCTTCACTATCCCCACCAACCCAGTAATATCTACGGTAAGAGCGTGCAAAATCCTAAGCTCAAAAGTTGACAGCTTAGTTTCAGTTAAAAACACAAAAGAGGGAGCTTGCTGACGAATTACACCTTTGATCCAGCGAATAGCAGCAGGTGCCCCTAAACCCCTGCAATTCGCCACTAAGATTGACATTATATTGGGCGATACTGGGTGTCCCCCAGCATCGCCGGTGCAGATGAAATTCCAGTCTCACTTTTGCCTCGCTTGGTGACTTCTTCCCCACACTGAACCTCACGCAAATCTGACTCTGAAGATGAACACTGGACCTGGATGAGCTTGCGTTTACGACCGTCTGAAACCGTTGGTGAGTTATCACCAAGACATGTTGATTGTATAATTTGTTTTACCCATATCTGATAATATATAATATTTTTTATTTTATAGATTTATTTTTGAAACCATAACAACCTTTCATTAGTGCGCTATACTCCTACATCGTATCCTTCCCGACCTATGTTGGCTAAGGTGTGGGCTGCTACGCTGCTCGCTCTATCTATATGAGACCAAAAAAACTTGTCGAAATGAAAGAATGGAAGACATTACATCTTCCAAAACTAGCTTTACATCCATCACCTTCCCATTTAAGAACTTAATGTTTGACAGACAAGAGAAAATATAAACAGACTAAGCTCCCACCTTATGAGCCACCTGAAGACCGAAAAGAAGAGCTTTCGCTTCAACCACAACAGAAGACCAAGAGTTAATGCCATTAAATAACCTGCCGCTAAGAGTTTAGCGTCGGCATTCTGGAAGACTGCCCTTATCCCGAAGCCGTTTACTGCCACACTTCCATCAACGTAGTAGTTGGTAACATCAGCAGGATAGTCCTGAATGTCATCATTAACACTCAAATATCACTACTACAGATATTGTTTTTAAGTACTGTTAAAAGAGAACTGTTATCAAATTAGAGTAGTCTTTGATTGATTTTTACAAATTGGGTTCCTAAAACATTAGATACTACAACTGTTATCATATTTGTTGTCATATAGTAGCTTTATACAACTGTTAAAAACTACAAATTCTGGGCCGGAGACTTTTAAGTGTTTTAATATACAAATGACTTCAAAACCCCTTGTCATTCTTGCATATACCGTCGCTGTCCCTATTTGAAAAAATTAGATACCGTGTACTTAGGCGGGGAGTTCTCCCGCTCACTAAATCCTAAAACGTAATACCGTAACCTTGCTCCTCCTTCTGCCTTCATCGCTCAACCTCGTCTCCCCCTTCTCCCTTCATCGCTCAACATTCAATTCATCGCTCAACCTCGTCTTGTTCGCCAGTTGGGTTGCGAATTGCAGAATGAAGATGGCACGACCATGTATGTTCATGTTCTACAGTCAGGTGGGGTTGCGGTTAGAGAATGAATAGAGGTGTGAGCATGTATGCTCCTGTTCGCCGTTTAGGGTTGCAAAATTTCAGAATGAAAATCATCCTGTTCGACAGTTAGGGTTACAAATTAGAGAATGAAGAGGAGAGCGAGCATGTATGTTGTTGTTCGACAGTTAGGGTTGCAAATTAGAGAAATGAAGAGAGGAGCGAGCATGTATGTTGTTGTTCGACAGTTAGGGTCGCAAATTAGAGAAATGAAGAGAGGAGCGAGCATGTATGCTATTGTTCGACAGTTAGGGTTGCAAATTAGAGAATGAAGAGAGGCTCGAGCATGTATGTTTCATCTCTCGCACACCAGATTGAGGAAGGGGCTACTACTGCAAGCACCTCAAATTCGGAACTGGTAATATATGTATTTTGTCTGTTCTATTTCTCTTCATTCACTGTAATTTTTCTAGTCTAACTGGCGAACAACATACATGCTCCGTGCCTGTCTTCGTTCACCTCTTGAGTCTACGCCTTTGCAGAGATTTGGCACTGCTGCTCTCGCATACCAGAGTGATGACTGAGGCTGAAAACACTGCTACTCTCACGGTAATGTTGCAAGTCTAACTGGGGCTGAAAAATTTGCTCTTTCTTGATGAACCCACTAGTGTAATGTAATTGTTTTATGCAATCTGTGTATGCAATCTGTGTATTGTTGCTACAAAGATGTGCAGATTGGTACTTTTAATGATGCAATCTGTGTATTTGCTCCTGTGACATTTGAGCAACACCAAATTCTCACACTTGCTTGGTAAATTTCACTTTGAATTTTTGTGAACTACTACATGTGTATTCCAAGCAATTGACAATTCATTTACAAAGATAATTTTTTTTATTATGTTGCACTTCGCGATCTCACGCCCTATTAGAAGCTCCAACGAATACTGATTGGAAAGCTTAATTGTGTTGTTTACCAGGAATATAATTTATACCAACTAATAAGATTGACAAAGGCCATCGACTTGCATAGATGCAATGGAATGGATATTTTCATCGGGATTTAATGTCTGGTACGCTGTTTCTATGTATGTAATTTGAATCCTTAACATAGCTTCCACAACTGGTTAACAAATGTATCTCATACTTGCTGTTTTGAAACATGCTTCTATTGAGCAGTTAATTAGAGGCATAGATGTCATCCTATGTCAGGGATTGAGGTTCTTATAAGTATTCTTGGTCATAGAGCTTTTTTTGTCAGTACATCCAGGTGTGTTGATTTCAGTCACTATGTACATGATTATTTATTGGTTAGCTAGACATTTTCTTTTGTTGGGGATACATAATCACTGGATCTTTTACTACTTTGCAGCTACCTTTTCAACTTGGCTGGTCAGTTCACCAGCTTCCATACCTTACAAGAGCAATGTTGCCATATGATCTCTACTTTACTTGCAAGTTATAAAAGCAATACGTCCAGGGAAACTAGCAATGTTTTTGGTGATAAATTCCAGGTTTTGCTACGCTAAGTGCCTTTTTAAAATTCAATTTGATATGGTCCCTTTTCACTGTTGAATTATTGATTGCAATTTTTGGTATCAAGGCTTATTGTGTGCTTCATTCCTTCAGATGCAGCAACTGTAAATTCCTTTTGTCTTGGCTTACCTCCGCGAAGAGGTGTTGTAATGAAGATGGCATTACGCACAACTTATATATATATATAAAAGTGAGTTTTCAACTTTGAAATCATTACATTGTATTCTAACTGAATATTATTTTTAGGTCCTAATGTATTGTATTGCAATTGAATGTAGGTTTTCCTGAAGAAACTGGGACTTTGGGTGACATGTGAGAAACTCTCAACAAGTGACCTTGTGATGTTTTTAGTAGAAGCTTACAATTCTTGTTAAAATTTGATCTCTTTAGACATTACTTGGTCAGTTCCGTGGAGCATATACAAACAGTCAACGAGGAGACCTGAAGACTATACTCTTGGTAATAACACCATACCTTGACAGCTGATGCTTGATTTTTAATGAGCCTGACACATAAATTTGTATAGACTGAGAGTTTTTCCTTGTTTTCTATATATTGCTATGTTCATAGTATTCTTGTAACAAGGTTTTCTCTTGTACCTGCAGTAAGTCACATGTTGGATGTTTGTACATCTTTATTGCAGTGAGATGCCCCTCATTCTACAGAATATAGGTACTATTCAGTCCTCTAGGTTTCTAGTATAGTTGTGTAGCCTGCAATTATAGTCGTACCAGTGAATTTGAAGGAAAAAGAGGTGCCTTTTATTTTGCAGTGAAGATTTTGATGAAATTATATGTTATTAAATTATATGTTGATGAAATTAGGCACTCCAAATGTTTTAGTTGTCAGATCTCTAGTGTACTTAAATTTTCTATGTCGAGTGAGTTGAGATTCAGTGATTATGTTTTTTGCGCATCCTATGGTAATGAATACTTGCTTCTTTGTCCTTGTGCCTTTGTATCAACAGAAAATCCTTGTTCTTTCATTAGAAAAAGAAATGCTTCAACAGCTGGGCTGTCACGGACGCCCCAACTTGTACTTGTTTGCTAATAATTTGACTTATTGAACTTGTTTGTATAATCAGTCTGGTCCTAATCGAGTTCAAGCCCCTAGTTTGGTTGAAAGAGGGGGCATGATGTATGCTTTTAACAAATAGAACGCTCTTGCACATGGTGGACTAATTATGATTCTACAATGATGTCGTGGAACGTTGCAAGCAATGATGAAAGATCAATTTGGGAACTATGTTGTACAGAAGGTTTTGGAGACTTGTGATGATCAACAACTTGAGATGATATTAATGCGCATAAAGATTCATTTGAATGCCCTTAAGAAGTACACTTATGGGAAATACATAGTTGCACGCGTGGAGAAACTTGTTGCTGCTGGTGGTAAGTTCCTATATTAAGCAGCTTCGGCATGTTTCAGGTAGTGTTTTGTCTAGTTATAATCTGTCTCACACACTGTTAAACTTGATCTTGAATATACGCTTGATTAGACCACATAAACAGCTAGGCCCTTCTGTTTGTCTCTGCTACCAACTAATAAGTGAAAACGCTAGGAACATTTAAAAGCTGCATGAAAATTATTTCTATTCTGATTATGGTATCCCCTGCACCAAATTCAGGTGTTCTGTGACGTTTGATTCTGATCTGGTCTGTTTAGGACCTGATATAGGTCCCTTGATAAACATAGACAAATTTAGTACAGTACAAGCCTCTGATTACCTCCATTTTTTACCACTTGGGTGGTGTTTGTATTCAACAAATTCTCAGCTACATAGGAGTATGCAAATCTGGTCAAATCCTTAGTGTTTAAAGCATTATTGTTTTTGGCACCTCTTTCTTTACTGCTACAATTAATGTACCTTGTAGACGTTGTGAATCACTTCAGCAGCTTGCAAATCCCAGATTCATAAAAACTGAGCGATGAAACTATTTTTTGCTGCTTTAGAATATGTATTAAAGTTGCCTCATTTGAACCCCATACAATCATTGCTTATATGCCTCGATGTTGTTATTTAAATCATCTTTTTGGGATACTGACACGAGATACTATAGTTAAAATCTGAAATAATGAGAATGTTAGCCATTTTTGAATGTGTATTGATTATTATAAGTTCCTGAAATAAAGAACCTTTTCTGACAGGATGGTAAAATCAAGCGAGTCCACATGGTTGATCCCCCAAGGTCACTCCCGTCTTCGCACCAGACTAGATGACTACCTACCTCAGATAGCTAGAGTTGTCTTCATGGTCGAGGCTTCAGAATTTTTACACAACGGTAGAGCGTATGAGCAAAATGAAATTGATGACATTCGAGAGCAATGGACAGCTTATATGTAGAAGCATTTGGATTCAGAATTTGATTAGTTTTTCTGATACTATCGATCAAGTGTAGCATGTAGCATGACAATGGTGACTCTCAAGACATTTAGATGATAAGTTGATGAACTGTTTGCTAAATGAATGTGCATTTGCTGGTTGCAAATTACACTTGAAAGTGTTGTATGTTTTGTTGACATGGTGATAAAAGACTTATGTTTTGTTTATGGAAAGTGTTTTAGTAGCTTTTGCTAGCTATTGTGGACTATATATTGTTGTTTGCATAGGATTATTGCTGAAACAGGTGTATTGTGGATTATTGATATGCTATGTCTACAGAATCATGGCTGAAATATGTGATTAGGATGGCCTAAATAGGTGTAATACTGTTAGAACAAGGTGCTTTAGAAAACTGTTATTTTACAAAAGAGAACTGTTAATCACAGTTGTAAATTATGTAGTGTTTTTGTGAAATTGACTATAGAAAACTGGTATTAACAGTTGTCAATAGTGTTTACATGTCCCGATATTTGTTAAAAGACAACTGTTATTAACTTGTCAATAATATTGATATATGAATGTTTCTGACAATATACAATGTTACTGACAGTTCTAAGCATTTACTACAGTTCAATCAAAAACAGATTCTAAAAATGTAATAGACAACTGTTAATAATAGTACTCTGATAAGGTCTTTCATAACTGTCATAACAGTTGTCTATCATGACTTTAACGGTAGTTATAAGTAACTATAGAGAACTGTTAATCACAGTAGTCTAAAGTAGAGCATACTATAGAGAACTCCAACAACTAGAACTGTTTTTAACAATTCTCTAAAGAATTTTTAACAGTTTTCTAAAGCATTTTCTGTAGTAGTGTATGGAGTTAGCGGTGAGAAAGTCATGTCAATGTAATTATGTGCTTGATTCATCCCCTTTGTCAGTAAATCAACTCTTCCATGGTCATATTGGCATCTAACAAACTAGAGCTTCCGTAGTAAATAATTACTTTGGCCAGTCCCGAGAATCTCGTAAAGCATTATCATCATGTATACTAGTTGACCGGGGAATAATTGTAATGGACCACCATTCCTTAACAACCGGGCAATGGATAAGAAATGATTCATGGACTCATAACCTCCATAGAGGGCAGGTGCACCATCATCGCAGTACAACAAGTTGTATCCATAGGAAATTGTTTATTTCATTCCCTAGCTTAGGTATCTAGTAATTGAAATAAAAGAACAAGTAAATGTGGGTTTAGCTAGAGGCAAGCTTGATTATTCAATTGATTGGAACAAGGAAAAATAAACAATTAAACTAAAATAGTGTTTTAATGAATTAGATGAAGAAGTACCCTAGGATAGTGGGAATCACCTAAATCACTCAAACAAACTCATACAAACATACATCACTTTATTAGTATATTAGAGATAATGTAAAGACTTCCCAAATCTTGAACCAATCAACTCTTACCTAATTAATCACATTTCTTAATTCGAAGAAGGGTTGAGTCATTAGATAACAACATTAATCACAAGCTCTTAACAATAGCCCTAAGATTTACCCCCTAATTCTATAAAGAAAAAGCTAGGGTTTACCCTTTCCTTGGTCACAACCCTTTATCTTAAATATAATATTGGAGGAGTCCATAAATGCAATAGTTGATCAATCTAAAAGCATTTAATTCAGCATTGTGAAGATGATAATACTAATTATATGTAAATGAGTTAAGTTACAAACATCATTGGGATTTTAGGGTGAAACCTCATCCCAAGGTACAATGGAGTCTACTCAACCATTAGGAATGGAAAAAATATCAAGGGAGTGAGAAGTATCCATGGAAGTGAGGAGAAAGAGCTTCAATGGTGGTGGCCACTTCTTCTTCTTATTCCTTTCCTTCCTTTCTTTCTTCCATACCTTTTCTTTCTTCCTTTCCCCCTCTATTTTATGTCGTGAGACATGAGTGGTGCGAGCGTAATTGATAAGTGAAAAATGAGTGAGCACCTTTTGTTTTAAATTGCACGATTTTGTTCTGCTGAAGCATGGCCCGAGTATTTGTCTGGACATGTATACCCGGATCACAGTGTCGTGGCGCACTCCGGATCTTTCATTTACTGTGTCCAAACTTGTGTACAAACTTAATGATCCGAAACGTCTTTAAAGCATTGGTTCGGGTATGTGTACCCAGACACATACCCGGACAAGGTCGAAAACAAGGTAGTAGCTTCATTAGGGAATTGGTCCGGGTCTATTTGTCCGAAAAAAACCCAGACCAGTCCAGAAAATGTCTAGTAGCTACTCTCAAGGTTTGTGTGAACATGTATGTCTGGATAGAGGTCCAGACCAGCCCCAAATTACACCAAATATGTTGTTTTTGCTCTTGTTGTGTCCCTCTTTGATTCTTGACCTCTCGAAACACATTTCAAGACTTGTTTATGCGGTTGAATATCATGCTTTGCACCTTTCGTTCATGCTTCATTGAGATTTTACCTAATTTGTACCAAAAAAAAGTATAAGTTTACAAATAATAACGAAGTGCTCTATAAGTGGTGAAAACACGTTATAGACCATATAAAACGAAGGTGAATATAAACGTTTATTACATATTTTCACCACGTATCAGAATTCACCGAGGGGCTAAGTCATTCTTGCATCTATCAAGAATCAAGGCCTGGCATCTATCAAGATTCAAGGCCTGACAGTGTAATATTCCATGTAGGACCTTCCAGGTGAACAAGCAAATTCGATAAAGAACATTTTCGAATCCTTTCCATCTTTGAGCCATTTTGACTTGTATGGGAGTAGGAGCCATTCTATTGAGAGTGGAGTGATATTGCAACATGGTAAGCTGACTTAACTGAGAACTTGCCATTCTTAGCTTCACCTCAGCACCATTCATCATGAACCACAAAGGAGCTTAGAATCCTATTGAGAATATGAGTTACATCTTCACCAGTGAACCAACTCCTCATTTCAGCTTCTCTGTTCTTAGTGTATTAGCCATGAAACTCGCCCATTAACACAAGCCATATGAGGCATGACCCATTCTCGTGGTTTTCCTCCATTCATACCTAAAAGTCAACGGTTAGTTAGCTATATAGTTGTTCCGTCACCAACTACTCTTCTTGCCTCAACCCGCAGGAGATACAAAAGTCCTCACAACGATCGTCAAATAGAATTTGGTCATGTCCTTATCTTTGCATTGATGATCCCCAAAATTTCTAGCCTATAAAACTCTCGCAACCAACAGATGTGGTTGCGGTAGAATCCTTCAACACTGTCTTGCTAGGAGTTCGTCACTAAAACAACATAGGTCACGAAATCCTAAATCTCTCTCCCTCATCCAAATGTTGGCATAATGAAGACTAGTTACATCAGTTGATATCTTGCTTAACTACAGATCCTTTCCACCAATACCTGTGAATCATACCTTGAATTTCATGAGACATGGTATTTGGTAACCTTATATCACCCATAATTTAAGGGGACTTAGCCTACAACATCAACTCTATTAAGACAGACTGACCAGCCTGCAAGACTAATTTGTTCCATCCTTGAACCGTTTATGTACCATATCTCTAATATAACCAAAAACTTGTTTCATATGCCTCCCAACCAAACTTGAGAATCCCACATATAATCCTCGATCCATAACCGTTCGTACCCCTTTATGTACTGGTTCCAGAACAAATTGTGTTCAGCCCCTGCTTCAATCTGGTGAGCAAGATGCTCCTGCTAGCTTTCACGAGGTCAAACAGAAGGAGTAAAACTTCTATTGTTATAATCACTAGGGAGAAAGAGATAGGTTCGAGCATCTTACCGGTTCCGGATATGTTTTCAGCCCCTTATTCAATCTGGTGTGTGAGATGCAACATTTTAGTGATTTATCACTTCAAGGTGCGGATAAAAAAAAGAAATGAACAGAGGTGCAGATCACGTATGTTCTGGCGTGTGAGTTGTAGAATTCCAGTGATCTATCACTTCAGAAGTGCACATACAAGAAAAGGATAAAGATAGGCGCATAACATGTAAGTTTTGTTCACCAGTTATGGTTTGTGAATAAAGCTGGCCAATATGACTGAATAGAACTGAAAAAACCGGTGGGACCGAATCGGAACCGTATGCAAACAAAGCGAATCCGAATGCACCTTTGAAGATTCGGGAACAAATCAGACCTAGAACGGGAACCAGAATCGTTTGGAACCGCCCACAACTGGCATCAGAGATCGGAACGCGAGAACCGGAACCGGTGAAACTGTCCCGAAACCGAGACAAGCCATAAATGGCCCAACAACTCTTTTTCCTTGTGTGTAACAACTATAAACGGTCATTTCCTCCCAAAACTCCAATAAATACATAGTTTTATGATCATTCTCACCACACAACTCATCATACTATTTTATTTCTCTTATTACTACTATTTTCTTGTGCAATTAAGGGCTATTAAGCATTTTAGCTACATTGTATCAAAATGTCTAGGAAAACCGAAAAGGAAGCGATGCCTTCTTTCAACCTCTCAGTCGATCCAAATTTTCAAGTTGATGATCAAGACCAAATCGATGAGATGTGATTCAGGTATCAGCAACAACAACATTATCCGCCTCCATCATTCCCGCAAGGTGGAAGTTATACAATTTCTTAACATGGATCTACGAACATGGGTCCAACTCAACCATCAATATCCAAATTTGGTAAGTTTTAATATTAGTTAAAATTTATATTATACAAACTTTAATTTTAATTGTATTTTTATCTTAATTGTAGTCTAAACCAATTTTCAATTATAGGTACATCCTTTACCCCATCCGATGCCCACAATCTTGATCAAGAAGAAGATGATCAAGATGTTGATGCCGACAACATGGCATCAAGAAAGAAACCTACTTCTTGGGTGGCCTTACTTCACAAAGAAGAAGACCCTAAGAAGGCTGGTACATACAAGAAATATTACAACATTTACAATAGGGGACTTGTATGGGCGGTGGGCACCGGAACCGGATCTTTTGAAAAGCACTTGAAGACACACGACAATGGGGGGCACTAACGGTCAAACTATGCTTACCGGGCTTACCAACCGGCAACCCGATCCATGTTTATTTCATATGATAGAGAAAGAATGATAGATGACATTGCTATATTTATGACTACTGAAAAATTGCCTTTTAATTTTGGTGAAAACTTTTACTTTGAAAATTTTGTTTGCAGCACATTACAACCACAAATATAGTAGATTGCCTAGGAATACGCTTAAATGTAGAGCTTTTGCACAACATGAGAAAACTAGAAACAAACTAATGGAAATGATGAATAAATTTAATGGTCATGTTTCCTTGACTAGTGATATGTGGATGTCTACAACTAATGAGATGTTTATTTGTGTTACACTTCACTAGATTGATAGTTCTTGGATGCTTCAGAATCGTATTATTGTTTTTGATATTTTTGATGATGCACATACTAGTCATAATATTTCTGAAAAACTTATTGAAGTATTATTTGAGTGCGGTTTGTTAGACTAGTTATTATCCATTTCTTTAGATAATGCTTCGAACAATGTTAAGTGTGCACACTATCTAAAACATAATGATAAGCTAGCACTTATGCATGATGGAGATTTCTTGCATGTTTGATGTCTTGCATGTTTGACTGCTACACTATAACCACTTAGGCATGTTATAAGAAAAATTAGGAAATCATGTCCTGTTAAAAATGAATACAATAATTGTGTGAGCAAGCCAGTATACGTCGTCGTCATTTTGCTCCTGACACCCCCACTAGATGGAACTCCACCTATGATTTGTTAGTTAAAACTAAGAAACATCAACCCATATTATCTCATTTATATAACTCTATGGTTGTTCGATACAGTGATGATTTAATGACTTTGGTTTTTTGGACTTCTGGTAATGTTGTGTGCAATGATTTAAGATGCTTTGATAGTGCAACTAGGGTCTTTTCATTAGTTTACGAACCTAATGTGCATCTTTTCCTAAATGAATGCATATGAAGTCTAAATGGTTTACATACTTCAATGAATTTTCTTTGATTCATTGTATTGTAATTGTTCTTGATTCACAAATAAAATTGGATGGTCTAGCAAAATTGCTTGATATTATTATAGTATTGTTCTAGGAGGTCAACCCGTGAGGTTATGTTGACATGGTGCCAAGGTTGATAAAGCCTTGAAACAACTACATGATGATTATACAAGTTAGCATCTTCAGGTTATCAATATATCTGGAAACCCCGTGAGGTATGCACTAGTACAAAAAACGCGCTATTTCGGCGCCCCTATTTCGGCGGTTGTAGATAAACCGCCGAAATAGGTGTCTTTTTCCAGACTACAAAAATCTCGGAGCCCTATTTCGGCGGTTTTATCCACAACCGCCGAAATAGGTTCATTTCCCGGATTTTTTTCCGAAATTTTCAAAAGGCCGCTTAAATTTTAGTCTATTTCGGCGGTTGTTACTAACAACCGCCAAAATAGACTTTCTTTTATTATATATTTGCTCACCGACTGGCGAACTTGCTCTGCGCCTCTAATTTCGTATCCCTAACTGGCGAACTTGCTCTGCGCCTCTATCTCTTCATCTTCTTCTCTCTAATTTCGTATCCCTAACTGGCGAACATGGTCTGCGCCTCTCTTCTTCACTGGCGAACTTGCTCTCATGGCGAACATGGTCTGCGCCTCTCTTCTTCACTTGCTCTCACTTCATCCCGTTCTCTCACGGTAAATTCGCAACCCTAACTGGCAAATAAACATGCTCTGCACACCTTTCTTCATCCTCTAATCTCACGGTAATTTTGCAGGCGAACTTACATGCTTTGCGCTTGTGTTCTTCTTCCTTGTGGTAATATACTCGAACTTATCTTATTCTCTCCGGGAACCGGTAATATACTCGAACTTACATGCTCTGCGCCTGTACGTGTTCATTTTCTTCTCTCGTGGCGAACTTACATGCTCTGCGCCTTCATTCTCGTGGTTGCGCCTCTTGAAAATCGCCGGAACTGCTGCTGTGAGGTTGAAGACGACGCGAAAATAATTTTTTTTAAAAAAATGGGATTTCGGCGGTTGTTAGCTAGGAACCGCCGAAATAGGTCCTTTTTTTTTAATTTTAAAACGCACCTATTCGGCGGTTGTACAACCGCCGAGATAGGGTCTCATCCCTATTTCGGCGGTCTCCATTTCGGCGGTTCTAGAACCGCCGAAATAGGCCTTTTACAACCGCCGAAATAGGCCCTTTTTGTACTAGTGATGGGAGTTCCTAACAATGGGCCCCCAAGGGCCCAAACTATAAATTTGTTTGTTTAGGCATTCATTCCTCTCGGCCTAGCAACCCCATCACGTCACATTGTCACATCGGATAAGACTTATTACAAAATCACACCCACAATCTTTTTCTTCTTATTTGTCTATATTATTAAATCACCTTTTTCTCCTTCGCATCACCAAAATAAAGAACTGTAACTCCTGCTGAGCAACAAACACGTACATAGGAGTCACACTCTCATGGTTTTTTTCAAATAATAGGCTTTTAGGGAGAGAAATTATGGTTAGGATTATGCTTTAAGTATTGCCTAGTGCGACAATATGACATAGTGAGGGAAGATATAACATGTTAAGGGATAAGTTGTTAAGTGGGAAGGAATTAGTGTCTAAGAAAACATAATTATCGTTTCGGGGGGGGTCCACTATTAAGAATCCCTATGCCTCGAGGGGGTTGTCAGATATATTGATAACCTCAAGCTGCTAACTTGTAATATCATCAAACCTCAAGGGGGCTTAGAGCAACATGTTTCTCTCTTTGTACATGAAGATCAGTGGGGTTATTTTAGATATGATGTCTAAATGGCTTAACAACTTCAATAAATTTCCTTTGATTTATTGTATTGCAACTATTCTTGATCCACAAATCAAATTGGATGGTCTTACAATTTCTTGATTATTATTATAGTATTATTCCAGGAGGTCCACCTTATGATGGTTATGTTAAGGAACATGTAGAAAAGGTTAATGAAGCCTTGAAAAAGCTACATGATGAGTATACTTCAAAGTTTATTCCGGATGAGCTTTATTCTGCTGGTGGTAGTAGTGGTTCCTTTTTTGAACCACCACACCCCGGTATCAAAAGAAGTTCTTTGAATTCTAGTATTTTGAAAAGACCAAAATCTGTTCAATCGGTTTCCGGATTTTGTACTTATGATGACTATCTTAACTTTTAGTTTTGATGATGATAATGGTGATATAGATGTTCTTAAGTGGTGGCAAGGACATGAAGGAAAGTTTCCCCTCCTTGCAAGGATAGCCTGAGATGTGCTAGCAATTCTAACATCAACCGTTGCTTCTGAGTCAACGTTTAGTGCAGACAAACGAGTAGGACGAAAAGAGATCTAGCCTTGCACCGGACTCAATCAAGGTTTGTGTTGAGAATCCTGATTGGGACTTAGCCAAGCTGCGATCCCAAGCACACGCATTGCAGTAGGAAAGACAACATGATGAGTGGTTTGAGATGAATGAAGAAGACACCACTTAGGACTTTTATCTTATAATCTTTTAAAATGTATTAGTATTAATTTTTTCCATGTAATATTTTTTAAGACTTACAATCATGTAACCTCTTAGTAACTGTACTCTTTTTCCTTATTAGGGCTTTTCCTATGGGTTTTTACCTAATAAGGTTTTAATAAGTCAGTGATTCATATCATATAATAAAATTCTCTTTACTCCTCAACTTTCACAAATTCAATCAAAAATCCTAAGTCTTTGTTTCTTACACATTTAGGATTTTAAACTTGAGGAATAGCCTATCTAGAAGTAAAGTGGACAAAGAGAGGAATGAGTGCGTGCAAACGAATCTCAAATTAGAGCTAAAATGAAGAAATTGGAGCCAACCGACCCAATGTGGGTCGATCAAAGACATAAAATCTTTCTGTCTTCAATAGACCCAAGCGACCAACGCATATTGGGTTGGAGGGATAAAATTTCTTGATACCCGAATCTAGAACCGAATGGAACCGGTTCCGCCGGAACCGGTAAGGAACCGACCAAAACCGGGTTTTGAGCGAATCCGAAGGCGAACACAACCTTTAGAATCGCCTCGGAACCGCCCCTGACCTGTTCTGGTCCTTAATACACTTGTTCCAGAACCGGAATTGGTCGGAACCGGAACTTTGGGCAGCTTTATTTGTGATGAGGAGAGGCGCATATATGTATGTTCGCCAGTGAGAGGTCAAGGATGAAGAGAGACTACACAGAGCATGTATCCACCAGTTGGAATTTGAAAGCATATAAATGAAGAGAGGCGGAGAAGAAGATTGAAGAGAGGCGTAGGTATGTTGCTTGCCAGTTAGGGTTTGAAAAGAAGGTTGAAGAGAGGCACAAGTCATATTTACGTTTAGTGAATATGCGGGTGCTGTTGTGTATGAGTTTAGAAGCAGTATTAGCCTATTAGGGTTTGTTATGACAGCTTATTAGATAAGGGAGTTAGGGTTTGTTTGGTTAAGAATGGACTGAATAGTAATCGGGTCCAATAGGTTGTAGTGTAGGACTTAATAAAGTATGGGCTAGTTTGTAGTACTAAAATTGGTTGGGCTATTAGTTAATAGTGGTAATAATTTACTTTTAGTCCATATTTTATTAAAGTTAATTTATATAATACTTTAAGTTATTATTTCTTGTAAACTTATACATTACATGTCATACAATTGCTCTTGTTATCTAATTTATTCTTTAAAAATGCACTTAAGTTGTAAGGTATATTTATAGTGCAACTAAATCGATTAACTCTTATATTATTATTTTTCTCCTTTCCTCTAAATTAATTTTTATAGGTTAAGCGTTTAATAAACTCTTTTTAAACTCAATAAATATTTACTTAAATCAATAATTAAGGATTAATAAGCCCTTTTAAAATCATATAAGTAATTATATAGTTAAGGCTTAATAAGCATATATTTAAGACTTAATTACCTTTTAAATCTTAGGAACATTTCATACTACCCCAAGCCCGAAGAGCAAGACCACATCTGAAGACCTTGTCCATGTAACCTCATTGACCCTTCATGCAATCCCAAGTTTTCCGAACCAATTGCTTGCATGCATGCATGTTCGTTAGCCCAACAAATTTTGAACTTGAACATCAGAGGACCCCTTCTCACCACTGGCCAAAGAATAAGTTTAATGGGTCGATGGCCAAACTGTCCCCAACGTAAATGAATATTTTATGCTTCCAGAAATAAGCTAGCACATCCACTCTGTGTTTGCCAGAATCGATCCAACCTACTCGAAGTGTTACAAGGCCCCTAGCGGCAGTTGGTAATGTGAAGATATCACCCACAAAACCGAGGTCTTGAAGCTCGTGAGTGCTTAAATAAATTTGAAAATTTTGCATATGACCTCGATGACGATCAAGTCGGTCTCGATGCCATTACCATAGTGGACCTTATTGAAATCTTCAAAAACTAACTAGGGAGGGGAAGCTGTATCCATCAGGTCTTCTAGAAGTTGCCTTGTTCACCATCTATCGCTCATGTTTGACCAGCCTTAAACTACGGTACAACACCAACCATCCCAAGCCCTTCATCCACCCAACAATCAATAGGATGAGCAGGGAAAGTTCGGATTAGTAGTGAAACATTTTGTTGCCAGTAAATGTGGAGATTATAGTATACCATATTATATCTTTTATCTTCTGTTATTACTACTTACTCTAAACGCTGTCGTTCTTTGTTTTCGCATCTTTGTCACCGACTCTATCAGCTATATAAGCTGCACTGTTGCTTAGAATAATATGCGGTGAATGTTCTCATGTTGAGAACTTCAGTTTTTTCTCTTCCCGCTCATTCTCTCTATCTCTGCTCTATCAAACCCGATCGAACTCGCTTGCCAGATCCTGTGAGATCTGTACATGGTATCAGAGCAGGAGCAACTTAGCTTACTTCCTGTTTGCGTCGCAAAGCCAGATCGAGAAACATGACTGAAGTAACTCCTAACTCAATCGAACAGATCCTGGAGTCATTCGCCGGTGGTAGAGCAAAAGATGTTGGCCTCGATGCTTTAGATCCATTATATGTGCACACATCAGATCATCCAGGTATGATCTTAGCTCCTAAATTTAATGGATCGGGCTTTCAGACTTGGAAGAGAACAGTTCTGATAGCACTTATGGCAAAGAATAAACTAGCGTTGATAAACGGAGATATCACTAGATCTGATAGTGATGAGAAACAGAGTAAAGCCTGGGATAGATGTAACGGTTTAGTAATGTCTTGGTTACTGAATGCGTTGGAGAGAGATCTATGCGAAAGCTTAGTTTATAGTACCACTGCTAAATAGATATGGGATAGTCTGTTGGAGAGATTTGACCAGATAGATGGAACAAGACGTTTTAACTTGAAAAAGGAATTGTGCAATCTGGAACAAGGTTCAGATAGCATTAGTGTGTATTTCACAAAGTTTAAAAGAATTTGGGATGAGCTGAGTTCAGTAGTTAATCTGGCAAGTTGCAAGTGCTGCAAATGTGGCCAGGCGGAGAAAATAAGGAAAACTCTGGAGGAAGATAAGCTGATCGATTTTTTGATGGGATTAAATGAAGTCTACATTAACATCAGAGGCAACATACTGATGATGAATCCTATTCCATCAATGGAGACAACTTACTCTTTGGTTCTGTCTGAAGAAAGCCAAAGAGAAAGTGGTAAGAAGAAGAGAGAAAGTGAATCGAACAGTTTTGTTAATAATGCCAGTAGCAGTGTTGCACCGCAGCAGGAGTTAAGGTGGCAACAGAACAAAGGAAAAAAAGATAAGAGATACTTGCACTTACTGTGGCAAGCAAGGACACACTGTTGATAAGTGCTTTGCTAAGCATGGTTATCCTAATGGCTGGAAGTTTGGTAAAAACAGAAAGCAAACAGGAAATGCTACTGCTGCTAATTCAATGGAGAAATCTGGAGATGAGAATTTCAGCTTACCACGTGAGCAGATAAGCATGCTGATTGGATACCTCCAGAGGATGAATGAGAAGCAAGAAGGAGATCATTCTTGCAACTTTGCAGGTATTGAAATTCTCTCTAAAACTCTATGCAATGATCTAGTAGTTCATGTGAACAATGCTCAAGTTGAGAATACTAGATGGATTGTGGATTCGGGTGCCACAGACCACTTAACTGGAAATAGAGGTTTGTTTTTCAATGAAGTTTCCTTAGGAAAGGAGCATGTTGTTTCCATGCCAGATGGAAGAATACGAACCATTAGCACTAAAGGAGATATTGTCTTGGCAGAGAATGTAAAACTACAGAATGTTCTTTATGTGCCTGGTTTTGAACATAACTTGCTTTCTGTTAGCAAGCTTGTTGAGCAGTTTGAATGCAGAGTTGTTTTTGACAAAGGCTGCTGCATATTACAGGACCCTCTATTGAATACTGAGGCCAAGGTAGCGCAGCTAGTCAATGGACTGTACATTCTACAGGCGGAAGAATTGGATTTTTTTCTTCAACAACAAAGGCATAAGAGAATAAAGAACGAGAAAGCTGTAGTTTAGTTTCTGTTAATAAGAGTCTGTATTGGCATAATCGGTTGGGACATGTTCCTCTTCTGAAGTTGAAAGAGATGAACCTGATTAGTGCCAATGATATAAGGGATGTGTTTGTTTGTGATTCATGTAATAAGGCCAAAGGGCATAGATGGCCTTTTCCTGTTTCTCACACAAAAAGTACAGATTGTTTTGACTTGGTTCATGTTGATGTCTGGGGTCCTTGCACAGAAAAGACTCATGACAATTTTGCTTACTTTCTGAGCATTGTAGATGATAAGAGTAGGTGTTTGTGGGTTACTCTTATGAAAATGAAATCAGAGGCAGCAAAGTTGATACGAAACTTTATCTCTCTGATAGAAACACAGTTTGGAAAAAGGATTAAAATCATCAGATCAGACAATGCTTATGAACTGGGTGCTTCTAAGGAAAATACTGAATTTTTTCAACAGAAAGGAATTATACATCAACGATCTTGTCCCCATACGCCACAGCAGAATGGCATAGTTGAGAGAAAGCATCGGCACATATTAGAGACTGCCAGAGCAGTTTATTTTCAGTCAAAGGTTCCTTTGAAGTTTTGGGGAGACAGTGTGCTATATGCCACTTATCTGATAAATCGCATTCCCTCTGCTGTTCTTGAAGGAAAGTCACCTTTTGAGGTTCTGTATAAAAACGTTCCCTCCTTTTCCATGCTAAGAACCTTTGGTTGCCTTGCTTATGCTACAGATGTTCAGCCACATAAACAAAAATTTGCTCCTCGGTCACACAAATGTGTTTATCTTGGTCCCAGCAGTCTGAGCAAGGGTCACAAATTGTGGAGAATGACAGACAACAAGGTCATTCACAGCAGAGATGTTGTCTTCTACGAGACTGTTTTTCCTTTTTCTCAAGAGGAAAACAGTACCACAGCAGAACATTACATGTTTCCTCCTGTTTCTGTAGAGGTTTTTGACGATGACAATGTCACTGCCCCAACAATACCTTCTCCTCCTCGTGTTACTGAATCCGATGCTGCAGATCCATCATCTATCAACAATGCTTCTCCAACCATTGACAGAGATAACAACAGTCGAACTGAGATACAATTAACTGTTGACTTGCCACCTCTAGATGATTCTGTTGCAGACGCATCAGCTCCTCCTATTCCCACTTCAGACAATCCTTTAAGAAGATCCACACGAGTTCATAGAGCTCCTTCGCACTTAAATGATTTATTTGTGGGAAAGTCAACAGTTGCCATAGACAGTTCTGACGTTTTCACGGGCATCATTTCTAGCAAGCTTCAGAAAAATAATGACAGCAACACAGCTTTATTATCAGTTTCATCTCTTACTGATATACCACGGGTCATAGTTTCCACAGCAACTCTTGCATCTCTGCCTGCTACGTTGTTGATACTAAGCAACAAATATCAGAACCTGTTTCCTATCACGAAGCTTGTCTTGATTCCAATTGGAGGTATGCTATGGCGCAAGAAATTGAAGCTCTTGAGCGCAACAAAACTTGGGAATTGACAGATTTGCCAAAGGGGAAGAGGGCAGTTAGCTGCAAATGGGTATACAGAGTAAAAACTCATGGAGATGGGACGCTGGAACGGTATAAAGCCAGACTGGTGGTGCGTGGTTTCACTCAAAAGCAAGGAGTTGATTATACAGAGACCTTCTCACCTGTGGTCAAAATGACGACCATAAGAGCTTTATTAGCTGTTTCTGTCAAGAAGGGGTGGAACATAAGTCAATTGGACGTGAACAATGCGTTCCTCCACGGTGACCTAAATGAAGAGATTTATATGAAACCACCAGAAGGTCTCTCTTGTCAAGAAGGACAGGTTTGTCGATTGCGCAAATCTCTATATGGCCTTAAGCAGGCTTCACGGCAGTGGTACGCCAAGCTCACTGATTTCCTTCGACAGCAGGGATATGTTAGCTCCAGTAATGATACATCTATTTTCACAAAGAGGGCTGGATCTTCCTTGGTTCACATCGGTGTGTATGTGGATGATCTTTTAGTTTGCGGCAACGATTCTACCGAAATTGCCACCATTAAACAGCAATTGGACAACCAGTTCAGAATCAAAGATTTGGGAGATGTTCACTATTTCCTTGGGATGGAAATTCTACGTGGAGCTCAAGGGTTGATAGTTACTCAGCGCAAGTTTGCCAAGGAGCTTCTAGCAGAGCATAACATCACTACTTCTCGCGTCAGTCCCCTTGATGTGAACATTAAGCTGGTTATTGCAGATGGACCTTTGTTGTCTGATCCTGAGCTTTACCGCAGGTTGGTGGGCCAGCTTAATTACCTCACAAATACGCGGCCTGACTTGAGCTTTGCTGTTCAACATCTCTCACAATTTCTCAAAGCTCCGTGTGAGGCTCATTTTGCTGCTGCTGTTCACATCCTACAATACATTAAGGGTACTACAAATCACGGTCTGCTTCTCAATAAAACTGCAGATTTGCAACTTACTGCATATTGCGATTCGGACTGGGCTTCCTGTTCTCTCACCAGGCGCTCTGTAAGTGGCTTCTACATTCTCTTTGGTGGCTCTCCCATCTCATGGAAAGCCAAAAAGCAAGCATGTTTTCTTTATCCTCAGCTGAAGCTGAGTACAGAGCCATGCGCAAGGTCACCTCTGAGTTGGCTTGGTTAAGTCGACTGCTCAATGAGCTAGGTGTTGATTCCGTCACTTCCATTCCATTACATTGTGACAATCAATCAGCTGTTTTCATTGCTACAAACCCAGTGGCACATGAGCGCACCAAACATGTGGAAATTGATTGCCACTACGTTCGAGAGCAGATTCAACAGGGACTCATTCTGGTTAATTACATTCCCAGTTCTTTGCAGTTGGCTGATATGCTCACTAAGAGCCTTAACGGTAATCAGTATTTGAGTCATCTTCCGCGGATGGGCATTCGTGATGCTGCTTGCTCTTTTTCTCCAACGGTGCAAGACAATCATTCCCCATCTCCATGCTTGTCTTGAGGGGGGGGGGGGTGGTGAGATTATAGTATACCATATTATATCTTTTATCTTTTGTTATTACTACTTACTCTAAACGCTGTCGTTCTTTGTTTTCGCATCTTTGTCACCGACTCTATCAGCTATATAAGCTGCACTGTTGCTTAGAATAATATGCGGTGAATGTTCTCATGTTGAGAACTTCAGTTTTTTCTCTTCCCGCTCATTCTCTCTATCTCTGCTCTATCAAACCCGATCGAACTCGCTTGCCAGATCCTGTGAGATCTGTACAGTAAAGAGTGACACTACCACTATGGCCGATACTATCCATTGCCACACTGTTGCACCCTCTCAATTGCCACACGAATGCATCTTCAGTCTTGAAAGCTTTGTCTTCAAAAGGAAGATGATATCTGGAGCTCCATCTCGTATTAGACTCACCACCCACCGTATTGCATTTGGGTCTCCTAATCCTTCACAGTGAATCATTGGAATACTCATTGAAGCATGAAGAGGAAAGCATGAGAAGAGAAATATTGATCAAGGGATAAAGCATAGATCCAAAGATTTAGAAATCAAGAACACATGCAAGAAGTATCCCCTTCACATGCAGCCGACATGCATGAGACAACTTGGAAAAGGGATAGAAAAGCAAAGGGACTAATAAAGGGGAGAACGTCTTTGTCGAATGGAGAATTTGAGATAACTTTCATAGAATGAAAACTAAATTGTGAAAGATCACCAAAAAAAGAAAACCATTGGATAACTAACCATACAAAACCATATCCATCAAGTATAGGTATTGAAACACAAACATACAATTCCACCAAATAACATGAGCTTAAAAAGATATATACTGGGAGGAAACACTAAGACATTAGGAAGGTTTTGAACAAAATGGCACAAGAAAAGTAGGGGTATATACCGGGAGGGAATACTAAGAGATTAGGAGGGTAGAATAACTAAAAACAAATAAAAATTAATTTTCATTTATATTTCTATATAAATTAGTACGGTTTCGGTAAACCGGTTTTTATAAATATGTAATCCTTTGCCGAAACTGAAAGCGAATAATCAATCGATTCGTTAAACAAAACCGAAATTTCAACACGGTAAACCGACTTTCCAGTACAGTTTCTCGGTTTAAATTACTGAGAACAGGATTTTTGCACACTCTTACTTGTCACATGTGGATGTTGGTGGAGGGGTACTGCTACAACCTCTGTAAAGGCAAATTTATACCGGATATATAAATTTATATCTAATACTCTCTAGTGTCATCAATAGATGATTTTTTGGGTGTTGTCATATTTTTCAAAATATGAGATGTTTTAATCTTTTCTACCATTTACTTTCCCCATTTACCCCTAAGCAATATATTGATATTCTTCTTCAGCACAGGCCTAATGTGGTAGATCATCCTTTGTAACGATCAAGGTTGGTAAGTCCACCATTCCTCACAGTTGTCCATGTACGAGTAGAAGTTTCGGCAGCTACTGCATCCCCTGCTTCCTCTGGTGGAACTCCAAGTTTAGAAGTTACTCGAAATGCTGCCAAGATATCAATATCCAGTGTTTCATATTCAGGATTATAATATACTTTTCTCCTCACACCCACAACTCCCATATTCCCCTATAGAAAAGTAAGGGTGAAATAGTCGAAAAATTGTCTCCATAATTTATGTGTGTGGTGCTTGAAAATCATCTATTAAGAACAAGAAAAGTACATTTTATCGCATGCACAATTAGGGCTAGCTAGAGAGACACTTTTGTAGTTTTGCTGATGAGTAAATATACTTTCATTACCCAATACAGTATCAAATTGGGACACTAAAACTAGAGCTGATCAATCGGCCTGGTTCAGGCCGGGGCGACCACATAATTTAGACCCGTCGGGCCTATAAAGTCTTCCAGGCCCGTTTTAATTTTTTCAGGCGAAGCCAGGGTAAGCCCAAAATTTTTTTTACCTGTTAGTGTCCAGTCGGCTCGGCCTTGTTTTGTAATTTTTTTAATTATTAAAAATTAAATATTTTATATAATTTAATAAATATTAAATATAGTTTAGATGAATTTATAATAAACCAATTATTATATTTTTAGATAATTTTCAAAAATATATAATAAAAATTCGAATTGGATCTATCGAACACCCAAAATTTTGCCAAAGCCCGGCTTTTTATTCGGATCTGTTTTTTTTTTGTCCAAACCTGTCGTGCCGGACCCAATTGAGTTTGATGACCTCTAAGTCTAAAACACAAATTGACGACTAGTTTGAAAGATGCTTTTATAGTTTTGCTGACGTTTCTTTACCTAGTATATAGTATCAATTCGAGACACTAAAACTAGTAGTATCACTTGAGATCGATGGATTTAGATCACCACTACCCGATTGAGGCTCAATAGATGTTTAAATTGGGAAGCAGGAGACAACCAACCAACTTATTTTTTCTTTAAAATCCTTAGGAACCGATTTCATTAACGTCCACAAACTAGACCGTACGCCATCAGTACAACGAAACCAGTACCTTGGCTAAGCGAACCAAGCAACTACTATATGCAGCCTAATCCAACATGAGACGCCACATGAGTAGCTTGCAAGCCACTGACAAAAGCTTACCAAGATCACCAAAACCAAGAATATGACAAATCTAAGCAATAAAATAGACCCTAGCTGACAGTATCAGACAAATCAAAGAAAAAAAGGATGAGTCCAAGATGCAAGATTATTACAGACCAAACCAAAACACTAAAATATAATAAATAAGGCAGTTAATCTAGAGCAAGTCAGAGCGTGGAGGCTCTGAGGATGAATCGGACACCAATCTTTGTGAAAGGTCCACGATCAATGAAATCTCATGCGGGTGAGAAATAGAGCTGGACAATGAAGTGGCATTCTCTTTCTTATTCTCTGGTCCTGTGGGGTGCGAACATCGAGCCCCTTCATGATGCCCTTCGAAGATTCGTTGATCCAAGGACCTCTTGCCCAAACCAGCTAGAACAACAATCTCTTCAACCCTTTTTCTTTTCATAAGAGCGTGAAAGCTGCCAGAATCCTTAGGAGAGGCAGACGATGAAGATCCTTTCACATTTGATCTTGCTTGGTTCTTATCACCAACCAACTCTTCTTCACCACCTAGAGCAAGATCATGGCGTGCATTAGCTATCAATTTCAAACACTTTCATTTTGGGCCAAGAGAGAATGATGGCTAGGCCTTACCGATTGAGCTCTCGACCATGATCCATACGGAAAAGTTCCATCTGTCGTAATCACTTGAACGGGACAATTTGTTGCATGAGTAAAAAGTCCACATTGAAAACAGATACTCCCTCCCATTGTAAATGTAAGTCGTTATGGAGATGAATCTGGACTGAAAAATAATCCAGATTAATCTCCAAAATGACTTAAATTAAAAATTGGAGGTAGTAGATGACATTCACTCGTAGGTAATCCAAAGGAATTTAGCTTGATTAGCCATGGTTTATAGAATCACACCTAAGGACCGGTTTATTGACATCAAAAAGGGCTTTAACCTTCATGAATTCACCACTAATTTGATTCTCATCCTCTTCAAAATCAAGGAAGTAGCCCAGACGATTTTCTAGTCTCCTCGCAAACTCCTTATGCTGGTAGGCAAATAGAACATCATGGATTCTAGCCCACATCGTAAACTAGTTGAATTCATTTTCACGAGGCCCTTTGTTCTTATCAAGTCGTTGGAATATCAGAAGAGAACCATCATAGCACCAAGTTTCTTTTGACAAAACAACATGGAGAGAGTCATTCCTCTCAAATTCGAAAAGACGAGACATTTACCTGCAGGCTTGGTTGTGAAATCGCCTTCCAGTTTCCAAGCCCTGGCCACCGAAACTTCCAGTGCTCTAATATCCGATGGCTTAATAGTGAAGGATTTGCAAAGCAACCATCTATCATACAAACATGGCAAGACAAGCTCTTCCAATCCGCCTACATTCTTGAGCTCGCCTTCCTCTTTTGTGAGAGCCATGGTAGCGCAACGATCTGCAATTTCCTCTACTGTTACTTCCTCAAATACACCAGCCATTAGAAGGAACCGATGGTGAAGAAGAAAGAAAAGTATGAGGAGGTTGAACCCAGTGAACGATCGGTTGATTGTTTTAGAAGTTGAACGGAGGAAGCAAGGTGGAAATGATTGACTTCCTAAGCGCATGCAATAGCCATCATTAAAAACGGTAGGGGGCGGAGAAAACAAAGAAGGCAGAATGAGAAGGCGTAGTAAGGGGATGTTCTTCCGCCGAAGGGAGTTCTTTGGGCGAGTTGAGTAGTGTTTCAAACTAGGCTTCAGCCAACCAATTAACTTATGTTCATTGTTCTATATATGATTAATTTGAGGACTAACATAACCGAATTGGTAGCTATAGTAGCTGCACATCCATCAGAAGTATAACATGCCTTATGTACAAGGATAGCTTGTTTGAGCGAGATATGCTTACCATCTTACTGTGATGATACATATTATACATATTACTATGGTTGTATTTTTCTATTCTCATAAAGCTAAACGCTATGTTTAGCCGTAGTTGTTTCTCTCTGTAGCCAGCTACTATAAGTAGCTTCTTTTCTCAGATCTGGTATTCATTCATTCAATAACAACGTCAATAGCACTGCTACATTGACATTTGCTCTCTGTTATCTTTTGCTGTCTTCTTCTGTCTACTCTACATATCTTCACATGGTATCAGAGCTGCGTGAGGATAGACAGTTGAATTGATCAGAGAAAGATAATAACAATGGAGCAGCAGACATCGGGAACACCTACCAGATCTTTGGAGCAGCTCCTGGAGACGCTGACGGGATCAAGAGCGAAAGATGTAGATCCTTCAGATCCTCTTTATGTTCATAGTTCAGAACATCCAGGTATGATTATTGCTGCTAAGTTCGACGGTGGAGTCGGTTTCCAGACATGGAAATGAACAATCCTGATGGCTTTGATAGCTAAAAACAAAATAGGAATAATAGACGGTTCCATCGATATGTCTGTTAATGATGAAACTAGACTTCAAGCATGGAAACGATGTAATGGATTAATAATGTCATGGATTTTGAATGCTCTCGACAAGAGTCTCTGCGAGAGTTTGGTATATAGTACCACAGCGAAACAGGTGTGGGATGGATTGCTTCCTAGATTCGATCAAATAGACGGCACACGTAGATTTAATTTGAAAAAGGAACTCTCTGACCTAGATCAAGGAACTGATAGTGTGAATGTCTACTTCACAAAGTTCAAAAGGATATGGGATGAGTTGAGTTCTGTGATCGATCTCGTTTGTTGCGATTGCAGTAAATCGGAAAAAATGAAGAAAACTCTTGAAGAAGATAAAATGATAGATTTCCTCATGGGATTGAATGAGCTGTATGTTAATACTCGAGGAAATATTTTGATGATGAAGCCTCTTCCTTCTCTCGAAACTGCTTACTCTTTGATTCTCGTAGAAGAAAGACAGAGAGAGAGGAATAAGAGAAAAAAAGGAGAAGGTGAGAATAGTAGCTTTGTTAATATAGCAGAAACTCATGGTCCTCAGCAACAGATTCGTTGGCAGCAGAACAAAGGGAAAAGAGTTAGAGACACTTGCAATTTTTGTGGAAGACAGGGACACCGTGAAGAAAACTATTTTGCTAAAAACGGTTATCCTAATGGTTGGAAATTTGGAAAGAACAAAAAGAGTGTAGTAAACTCTGTGAGCAGTGAAAAACTGGATACGAAAGTTGATTCTAGTGTGAATCTCAACTCTGGTGTGAATTCTAATTCTGGTGTGAATTCCAACTTACCGCAACAACAGATAGATTTCCTGATCAATCATCTGCAGAGAATGAGTGCTACACAGGAAGAGACTCACTCTTGCAACTTTGCAGGTACTGATTTACTTTATAATTATGATTCAGAATGTTTTAATGCTAATCATAAAGTAAATCAGAGTGGTAAGTGGATTGTCGACACTGGTGCCACTGATCATCTTAGTGGAAACAGAAGTCTGTTCAGGAAAGAAGTATTTCTTGGAAGAAATCACAGTGTGTCAATGCCAGATGGAAGAACTCAGTCAATCGAAACAAGAGGAGATGTAGTTCTGGGACAACATCTGGTGTTAAAAGATGCTCTTTTCGTTCCAAGTTTTGAGCATAATCTGTTGTCTGTTACCAAGTTCACTAATCAGTACAGATGCAAATTGATTTTTGACAATCACTGGTGTATGTTGCAGGACCAGCAATTGAATACTGAGGTTAGAATAGCCCAGCAGATCAATGGCCTTTACATTCTGCGTACAGATTTGATGGAGAATTTCCTTCAACAGAAAAGAAAGATTGAAGCAAAACAGGAAAGCTGTAATGCTGTTACAATGAATAATGGCTTGTATTGGCACAATAGATTGGGTCATGCTTCTTTTACTAAGCTTAAGGAATTAGGTTTAGTTAAAGATGATGATTTTTCTATCATTTCTGTCTGTGATTCTTGTAATAAGGGTAAAGGTCACAGACTGCCATTTTCTGTTTCTTTATACAGTGACTTTAATTCATATTGATACATGGGGACCTTGTAGTGAGAAAACCTATGATGGTTATTCCTATTTTTTGAGCATTGTGGATGACAGAAGCAGGTGCTTATGGGTCACACTTATGAAGCACAAATCTGAAGCAACAAAACTTATACAGTCTTTCATTCTGATGGTGGAAATGCAGTTTGAAAAAAGGGTTAAAATAGTGAGATCAGATAATGCGTTTGAGTTAGGGGATTCCAAGGAGAATATTGAGTTTTTTGCTAAGAAAGGAATCTTACATCAACGCTCATGTCCCCATACCCCTCAACAGAATGGTATTGTTGAGCGGAAGCATCGTCACATACTCGAAACAGCCAGGGCAGTTTACTTTCATTCAGGGGTACCCCTTAAGTTCTGGGGTGAAAGTGTTCTGTTTGCCACTTACATCATCAACCGGATACCATCAGCTGTTCTAAGCAAACAAACTCCCTTTGAAGTTCTTTATCATACTGCTCCCTCTTATGACATGCTAAGAACTTTTGGATGCTTGGCTTATGCTGTTAATGTCAAAAGTTCCAAACAGAAGTTTGACCCGCGTTCCTTTAAATGTGTTTATTTGGGTCCTAGTTCTATCAGTAAGGGACACAAACTTTGGAGGATGGAAGATAACAAGATTATCCACAGTCGTGATGTTATCTTTTATGAGGATGTTTTTCCGTTTAAAGACACTTCTCCAAGTATTCATGATGAAAGTGTTATGTCAGATTCATTGTTTCCACTCTGTACTCAGAATTATGATGATGAGAACACTTCTAGAAGGTTTCTGTTTTCAGGTCCCAGACATTATGATCCTGTTAACAAACCAGATAGAGAAGTACTTTCAGTAGAAACTCCTATTGATGCGCCAGATAATGGAAATGGTGGTGATCACTTACCTGAGATACCCCTGGAAATTGTTTTGCCCCCGATACAACCTGATATGTCACAGTCCCAATCTTCAGTCATTCCTCGAACAGAAACATCACAACCATGTGATGTTCGCAGAACTTCGCGACATCATAAAACTCCTTCGTATTTGAAGGATTTCTTTGTTGGTAAAAATCTCTTACTGCCACAGAAGATGATGCCTTTACCAAAATTCTCTCTACACGGTTGGCTGCTGCTAATACAGATCAGATGCACTCTCAGTCTAAACTACCGGTTTTCTCTTTGACCGATGTAACAGGTGACCAATCTGCCTACAATGTTGTCTATGCTGCTTATTGCCCTGCGGTTTATTCGGTTTTTTTTTGCTCCAGAACCACGCACCTTTAAAGAAGCAGTCCAGCATCCTCATTGGAGACAAGCAATGACAGATGAACTTACTGCTTTAGAACGAAATGGAACTTGGGAGCTCACTGATTTACCTAGAGGCAAGAAGCCTATAAGTTGCACATGGGTCTTCAAGACCAAATTAAAGGCCGATGGGACTTTGGAGCGCTATAAAGCACGCCTTGTAGTTCGGGGTTTCACTCAGAAACAAGGAATTGATTACACTGACACTTTTTCTCCCGTGGTAAAGATGACAACTGTCAGGACTCTCTTGGCTGTAGCTGTCAAACGCCATTGGACCATTGAGCAACTCGATGTTAACAATGCGTTTTTACACGGTGAGTTGAATGAGGAAATTTTTATGATTGTTCCAGAAGGCATGGTTTGTGCAAATCAGAAAGTTTGCAAACTGCGGCGTTCTTTGTATGGGCTTAAGCAGGCGTCACGCCAATGGTATGCTAGGCTCACTAATTTTCTCCACTCGCAGGGGTATGAAAGTTCTAATAATGATACTTCCTTGTTTACCAGAAGGGTTGGCGATTTGGTTGTTCATATTGGGGTGTATGTCGATGATCTGCTTGTATGTGGAAATGATACAGCAGAAATTTCACGTCTTAAGCAGTGTTTGGATAGCCAATTTCGGATCAAGGATCTGGGTGCCTTGCACTATTTTTTAGGCCTTGAATTCACTTTCAGTTCTTCTGGGCTCAGTGTTACGCAGCAGAAGTTTATTAAGGAACTTTTAGAAGAATTTGATTCAGGAAGTTCCAGGTCGGTGGCCAGTCCTCTTGATGTTAGTATCAAATTGAGGCCTACAGATGGTAAACCATTATCAGATCCTGAGTATTACCGTCGATTAGTAGGTAAGCTAAATTACCTCACTAATTCACGCCCTGATTTGAGCTTTACGGTGCAATTACTGTCTCAATTTCTAAAGGAGCCCTATGACAGTCATCTCTCTGCGGCTCAACATGTTTTGCGCTATATTCGAGGAACTATGAGTAATGGTATACTTCTGAATAATCAAAGCGATTTCAGTCTACATGCCTACTGCGATTCGGACTGGGCGTCCTGTCCATTTACTCGTCGTTCTGTTAGTGGTTTCTATATTCAGCTTGGAGGGTCTCCAGTTGCTTGGAAAGCTAAGAAACAGGCTTGTGTCTCTTTATCCTCAGCTGAGGCCGAGTATCGGGCTATGCGCAAAGTGACATCTGAACTGGCATGGCTGAGCAGGTTGTTGTCTGAGCTGGGAGTTGATTCTATCACTCCAATTCCCCTGCATTGTGATAATCAATCTGCTGTTTTTATTGCAACTAATCCGGTGGCTCATGAACGAACAAAGCATGTGGAAATTGATTGTCACTATGTTCGGGAACAATTACAGCAGGGTCTTATCTCTGTGCAATACATCCCTAGTTCTCTCCAGTTAGCTGATATGTTTACTAAAACATTGCCTGGAAAGGACTATCGACGACAGTTTTCAAGGATGGGCATTTCTTCCTAGTTCAAGCCGTGCCTCTGTCTTCCAGATGCTCGTCTTGCGGGGGGGGTGTGATGATACATATTATACATATTACTATGGTTGTATTTTTCTATTCTCATAAAGCTAAACGCTGTGTTTAGCCGTAGTTGTTTCTCTCTGTAGCCAGCTACTATAAGTAGCTTCTTTTCTCAGATCTGGTATTCATTCATTCAATAACAACGTCAATAGCACTGCTACATTGACATTTGCTCTCTGTTATCTTTTCCTGTCTTCTTCTGTCTACTCTGCATATCTTCACACTTACATGGTAGATGCCCAATTTGTCAAAGAGATATTGAGACTGCAAGTCATTGTTTTTTTAAATGCCAATGTAGTTCTCGATTATGGTGCGTATAAAGGAGTGGTTGGGTATATGTTTGTCAGAACCTGAAAGTATATGTGGGATCTTTGAGTCGTGGGCAAGAACTTTACATGGAGAAAAAAGCGGCAAGTCTGGATGTCCATGTAGTTTCATTATATTGCGGTAATATGGGAGAATAGATACTACCAAGGTTTATCATTCTTTTACAGTTTTTGTTCGTGGTGCTTTCCAGGTTGTTAATGTTTGGTTACAGAGGTGAAATTGATGTGTAGGATGTTGTTGGTATATTTCTTAATAATAGGTTCGATAGATATGTCCGTTCTCTTGTTCTGCTGGAGGACATTTTGTAAGACCAATATTTATTCCGTTTATAGCTAATACAGCCATAGAGGAAAAGATAGCAGAACCAAATACGAAACAATATTTTTTTCTCAACTCTCAAATTACAACCAAGGTTTTAATCACATACCAATAATAATATTCAACTTGATGGTCAGCATTAGCTCAACAGGTCAAGTCGATCACTTGCGACATTTGTAGTACAAACTACTGAAATGAAAACTTCAATGCAAACTAGCAGTTTACGTACAACAATTAACAATAAACTGCTACAATTCAATGAACGAAAAAGACATGAAAAAACCAATACTGAAACAGAATGATTAAATGGATGAATTGACGAACAATACTGCTCCATTAGATTTAAGCACACTGGAAATCACGGGGGACAGAGTTTCCACAGACGTTAAGGAGTAAACTTAGAGCAACTGGAAGATTGAGGTTAATCCCAAGAATGTTAGCCTTGATGGCGGTGCAAAAGCAAGCAGCGACTTCAAGATCAACAAGCCCATCAAGGAGGCTGCAACAGGGCTTAACGGGTGGAGACCCAACAGTAACATTGACCAGGGTAAGAACTTTGGCGCAAACGCCGAGCTTTAGGGCATCCTTAGGACAAGCAACGGGACCGCTGGGGACCATGCCACCACCGGTTGATGGGGAAGGTGTAGGCTTTGGGAGCTTGGGCTTTGGAAGCGTAGGAGGGCATGTATTACAAGCGTTGACGACCAGGGAGAAGAAGAGGATGTTGAAGGTCAGGAAAAGAGCCATGGATGAGGAAGAAGCCATCTTTTCTTAAATGTAGAGCTTCTTGTAGGCGTCTAGTACTTAAGAATGATTGTTTGGGATGGAAATGGTTAAGATAGGCTGGAGGTTTATATAGATCAGTGCATGGGGGAATCAAGAATGACAATTGGGTGAATTTAATAGTAGTGTTTTTGATGTATGAATCTGTAGCATGTGGGTGGGTTTTGTAATTTGCAGCTGGCCGAGATCAAGATGTATGTATGAAAGTTTTGTCATTTTCGCAAAGAGGCCGTAAGAATGATAATGTCCTGGTTGGTACTATTCGATTCCATCGATTATAGTTAAAACTAATTAGCTGGGCAGCTGCGATAATGCCTTTATTTCTTCATTAATATTTGCCAATTCTGGAGATTTAGTGGTCTTATTAAATTTGACTCTTCGTTTTGTATGGGACTACTATACTATACAGTGACGCTCATTGTGCTACATTCGATTCCATGTAGGTGAAGAATTGATGGACAGAAGAAGCGCGCTCCTGGATTAAAGGGTATGTCCACTATTATCTCACGAATATTGATTATTCATGTTTAGGTGCAGCAAATCAATAATGCTAGTATTAATTAATAATTAAGTTGAGAAAAGACAAGATCTAAGCAGTTTGCTAGACACAAGTGACAAAGTGAAGGACTCACGGGCCGTGTATTAAAGACACAACTCGCATCCTGCCCAATCGGCATCGGAATAACCAACAAGATTGAGTGAAGACTGGTGAGTATCTAAGTATGTGTTTAAGAGCTCGATAGTGAACCTCTTGAGGTTGATGCATATGTTGGCAAGTAATATTAACGGCATGGGATATGTCTGGCCGTGTCAAGGTAGCATACTGTAATGCATCTACAAAGCTCCGATAGACTGCAGGATCTACAAGGGTATGATTAGTAGTAGCTGTTTGGTTTTACACTCAGAGGTGTACGAACAGGATTAGCATTTACCATTTGTGCTTTTGTAAATAGATAGTATATTGATTAACCGTCATTAGTCATTGTGTACATAGAGATATATATAATTGATTTACAAGAGAGGTGAGGCCTAGAATTAAGGAGGAGAGGCCTATTGTTATGGGCATGTACAACGGTAATGAGTATTTTTCTAACATCCCCCCGCAGTCGATGCCGGAGGGTCACGGAGACAGAGACTGTGTCGGAATTCCCGAAAAATAGTAGATGGTAGTCCTTTCGTCATAATGTCAGCAAATTGGCTGGTTGTCGGAACATGTAGGACGCGAGCTTGTCCTAAGGCGACGCGTTCACGCACAAAGTGAATGTCAATTTCGATGTGTTTTGTGCGCTGGTGTTGGACTGGATTGTGAGACATGTAGACGGAGCTGACATTGTCGCAAAACACGATTGTGGCACTAGAAGGGGGAGTGTGTAGTTCTTGAAGAAGCTGGCGGATCCAGCAGGACTCGGCAATGGCGTTGGCAACGGCACGATACTCAGCTTCGGCGCTAGATCGGGAGACGGTGGGTTGGCGTTTGGAGGACCAGGAGATGAGGTTGGAGCCGAGGAACATGCAGTAGCCGGAGGTTGATCGGCGCGTGTCAGGGCAACCGGCCCAGTCAGCATCGCTGTAGACGGTGAGTTGGTCCGAGGGATCAGCCGTTATGGTGAGACCGAGAGATGGAGTGCCCTTGAGGTAGCGGAGGATTCGTTTCAGGGCGGTGAGGTGAGCTTCACGTGGGTCATGCATGTGAAGACAACACTGCTGGACTGCGTAGCTGATGTCAGGGCGGGTGAATGTAAGGTACTGTAGGGCACCAGCAAGTGAACGGTAGGTAGTAGGATCGGGAATGGGTGAGCCTGCAGTTGCCCCAAGTTTGGCGTTTGTCGACCGGGGTTTTGGAGGGGTTGCAGGTGGTCATACCGGCACGGCTAAGGAGGTCATTAGTGTAGGTTGTCTGGTTGAGATGTAGGCCTGTAGGGTGACGGGTGACGGCAATGCCGAGAAAGTAGTGAAGTGGGCCAAGGTCGGTCATGGCAAATTCGAGGGTGAGGGCATGGATGATGTGGTTGAGAAGGGAGAGGGTGGAGGCAGTGAGGATGATGTCGTCCACATATACCAGTAGATGGGCTTGGGCAGTACCACGATGATAGACAAAGAGGGATGGATCTGTTTTGCAACTGTGGAAGCCGAGGGTGAGTATGTGTGTGGCGAAGCGGTGGTACCACGCTCGTGGGGCCTGTTTGAGGCCATATAAAGCTTTGCGAAGTTTGCAAACATGGTTGGGGTATTGTGGATCGACAAAGCCTGGTGGTTGTTGACAGTATACAACCTCATTGAGAGTGCCATGAAGGAATGCATTTTTGACGTCGAGTTGATGGATGGGCCATGATCGGGCAACTGCGAGGGTGAGGATGGTACGAATGGTGGCGGGTTTTACAACGGGGGAAAAAGTTTCTTCGTAGTCGAGACCGTGTTGTTGGGAAAATCCGCGGGCGACCCAACGTGATTTGTATCGTGATAGACGTCCATCTGCATCGAATTTATGTCGATAAAGCCACTTTCCAGAGACAACGTTAGCATTTGGTGGACGAGGTACTAGATCCCATGTCCTGTTTTTAATCAGGGCATCATACTCTTCCTTCATAGAGGCATACCAACGGGGATCGGTGAGTGCGGTCTTGTGGGAGGAAGGTACGGGTGAAGTGGTCATGGACAAATTGAGGATTTGTTTGGGTTTGGTGATTCCGGCTTTGGAGCGGGTCACCATGGGATGGGTGGAGGTGGAAGGGGGAGGAGCCGAGAGTGGGCTATCAGTGGTAACAGGTTGGTGTGGGGACGTGGGCGAGATTGGGTCAGATGGGGTGGATGTGTGATCCATGATAGTGGGGGATGCATGTTGGTGTTGGTCGGCGTTGGATGTGGGAGAGTTATGAGGCACGTGGTGGGCCGGAGAGGGTAGGTGGGTTGAGGTGTGGGAATTTGGGCCGACACTATGTGTGTGGCTGGTGTGGGCTGGTGTGGTGACAAGGCGATTGGATTTGGAGGCCGAGTTCGGGGAGACAGGGGTAGTGGGCACGTGGGTGACAGGGATTACGTGGGAGTCAAAAGTGTGAGAGGTGGGCCGTGCTTGTGAAGTGAGGTGGGCTGGGTCAGGCGTGTTTGTGGGCCGGGGGCGAAAAGAAGTGGTCGCAGATGGGGGAAGAAGCAGCGGAAGTGGGTATGGTTGGGGATCTGCATCAGGCACTGTAGTGGTACGAGTTGTGGGTACAGGCTGCGAATGATAGGATAAATATGGAAATTTATGTTCATCAAAGATAACATGGCGCGAAATTATTACCTTATTGGTGTCTAACAAGACAGCGATAACCCTTGTGTTCCGGTGCGTAGCCGAGAAAGACGCATGGGGTGGTACGGGGCTGTAATTTGTGGGCGGTGGTGGATGCGAGATTAGGAAAACAGAGGCAACCAAAGGGTCGAAGATGATGATATGTGGGTTTGCGGGTGTACAACATTTCATGCGGTGTGCGGAATGCTAAGGTAGAAGTGGGAGTGATATTGAGGAGATAAGTGGCGGTGGACAGGGCTTCTGCCCAAAATTGTGGTGGGAGACGACCGTGAAAGAGGAGAGTTCGAATGGCATTGGTGAGGGTGCGAATCATACGCTCAGCTTTGCCATTTTGTTGTGATGTATGGGGGCATGAGAATCGTAATCGTGTGCCGTGAGTTGCCATATATGTACGAACATCGTGATTGTCGAATTCTCGACCGTGGTCGCATTGGATGTATTTTATTGTGTAATTAAAATGTGTACGGACATAAGCGTGAAAGTTTTTGAGAATCACGGGAGTTTGAGATTTATTTTTGAGAGGAAAAGTCCACACAAAATGTGTGTAATCATCGAGTAGTACAAGATAATATTTATTTCCACTGACACTTAATATGGAGAGGTCCAAATGTCACAATGTAAAATATCAAAAGAATGTGTAGTAATGCTAGTGGAACGTGGAAATTTTAAACGTGATTGTTTGCCCATTTGGCAAGACGGACAGACGGGAGAAACATTCTTATTTAATGGAATTGAATTTTGAGATGCAAAAACACGTAGAACAGGTGCGCTTGGGTGTGCCAGGCGTGCGTGCCAGGGAGTTGGAGGGATCGTGGTGGTGAGTGCAGTCAGCAATGAAGGAGCAGGAGCGGCAATGGGGGAGAGTGGATAGAGGTCACCTCGGCTATTGCACCGGCGGATCACGGTCTTGCTGCGTAGATACTTGACAGAAAAACCATAAGGGTCAAATTCGACAAACAATTGTTATCAATAGTGAACTTACGTACAGAAATAAGGTTTTTAATTAGGAGAGGAGAGACAAGAACATCACGTAATGAGAAGGGTGCGATGTGGGTAGAGCCGATTGAGGTAATGGGTAAGTGACTCCCGTTGCCAACAACTATACTAGAAGGAGATGTGCCCGAATAAACAGTAGGATCGAGTATACCTGTATGCGGTGTCATATGAGTCGAGGCTCCGGTGTCCATGTACCACTGCGGGTCTGGATACCGCGAAAGAGTGGCGATGGTGTTGAGAGCGGAAACCAGACTCTGCTGGTCCCAAGTGGGTGTTGAAGTCTGGTGATACAGGGCGGTCGGCGATGGTTGTTGAGGGCGTGGACCCAGTATGCCTTGCGCTGACCACGTAGACTGGGCATTCAACAGTTGCAGTAATTGTTGCTGCAGGGAATTATTGTTGTTGTTGCTGGGGTAGCCACGTCCACGGCCTCTGCCGCGTGTGCGCCTGCCGAATTGCGCTGGCCAGTGGAGCGAGAATTGGAGGGCTGAGACGGTGCAGGTGTGGAGGGGGAGCAACCTGCGCAGATGTGTCAGGTGAGGGGGTAGCCGAGACTAGGGCGGTGGCAGTATTGGGGGATGGTTGACGGCAGGTTTCCTCCAAGATTAAAGAGCTGCGGACCTGCTGGAAGGAGGGGAATGGTCGCTGAAATTGTAGGATGCTGCGAATATTGGAGAAGGAGTCATTTAAACCGCTGATAGTTTGGAGGACCAAGTTTTCATCGCTGACGGGGCTGTCGACGTCGGCGAGGGCGTCTGCTAACGTTTTTAATTGACCGCAATTGTAACACCCCTACTAATTCGGCTCCTAATAATCCTATAAATGTCGCGCACAATAATATCTCGCAACGGTAAAATAATAACTGTCGTCCTAATGGTGTCACTGTTATCACTCGCCCATACGGGTGATAACGAATTACCTGATAATCAACTTGCGAAACGTATTCCCGCAGTGACCACAAGAGATATATAGTAGTACTTAAACAATTAAAACAAATCTAACATCAACCAAATTATTACAGACCGTGAGCATCTAATCCAAAATACACCTCGGTCAAACAACCCGAGTCCAAACAACCTTAGTATCACACCGTACCGAGTCTATCCAACAGTAAACTTAATAGTCGCGCCCCGCGTCGACCCACCAGCTAGTCTCCTGCAATAAAGATGGTTTGTGGTATGGAATCAGCCCCTGCTGAGTATGTCATCACATGCCCTGTCATGCCCCCAAAGACCCCTCAATTATTTGGTCGAGAGCATGAGGTTCATTACATGCAATACCGTTTTAATATTTAAAAACTGTAAAACAATTAACATAATATCCATACAATAACACAACCATCAACATATAACCACAAGTATAACCAATGAACAACCAAGCGAAACAACGAGAATAATTAACAAGTACTAGTTCTCGTCCATGGTATAGAAACCAATATCGTTCGCCACTGTATAATTCTCAACTGTATTATTTGTTCAGTTATACCTAGTGACAATGTCTCATTAGAACGACATGTCTCTAGTACCCATATATTATGGCGGGTCACCCACGGCAGTAGCCACTCCAACGGTAGAGTCTCCGACCAACGAGCCATTCTAGCTCACGGGAAATTTTCTTGATACTTGCGGACCCGTACGCGGACATCCTGGTATCGTTTTTGTGATCACAGCGCGCACCAAGAGCCACATCCTCTTGGCTTTACTTTTCATCATTAATTAATTAATTATTTATTCCATCGCATCGCATTACCAAATTTTCCTAACACAGCAGACTAAGGTCATTAGTCCAATCCGGAGTCTGTAAACTCGGGATCCAGTGTTAGATACGAGAGCGGCGTATAGAAAGGCCAATGCTCCGTATAAAAGTCTCGGATAATATGTGTATCTTATTATCCTAGTGCTACAACGTTTTTCTGACGATCCTTATATTTCATATAAGATAGCACCATAGCCGCTAGTTCGTTTTATATATATTGGTCCATATATACGAACCGATACTGTTAACTCAACAACAGTAATAATAAGCAGCTATAAATATACAATTCATGCATATTAATTATCACATTCAGACAAACAATCTTATCACAGATCACACAGAAGTCTGAACTGAGGAAGCCCTCAGAGACAATCAGAGACACATAACAACATACCGTTCACCCTGATGTATTACGGTGGAGTATGAATCAGCAAGATCCTATGCTCCGTGTGTCGTCTCTATTAGTCTAAACGATACATAATGCTACTGATTAGCATACTGTATAACAACACAATCATACGGTACCCCGTACCGTCACTATTAACTCCCGGTTAATCCCCCGTTATTAACTGTCAATGTTTGTCGGGTTTTCGGCTTAACTCGAGATTGGAAAAGTGTTATATTACATGCGTAGTCTTGTCTTGTATATTAATACACTTATTGTTGGACTTTGTTATCGCATGTGACTTAATGTATATTTGTAGATCGTATAGTTTGTTTCTTTATTGCATGTATGATTCTTTGTCATGCACTATACATCTCACCTTAGTATTTATTTTTCTAAGGTTTGTCTCTCTTTTTTTTTAAAGTTCGACGTGGTATAATTCATATGTAAACAATACTTTGAATATATAAATCCTTATTATCCCATGTATACTCTTAACATTAGAATTCCACATCTAATGTTTGAAATTCTTTTCCCTTTTATCATATGTCATTTTAATTATGAGAACACATGGTCATTAAACCATATTATATTTTTCCACCATAACATATATTTATTTATGTGTATGTATTTGTGGAACTATTTTCTATATGGTAAATCTTATAATATATATTCATTCTTTTTAAAGAATACCTCTTATATTATAAATGTTATATCTCTTATAACATTAAAAACCATATTATAAATTCCATTTAAAAATGTTAATATTTCCGAACAGCACCCATGTTCTTAAATATTTACAAAATCCACCACTTAATTAATATAATGTTACATTATAGTTATATAACATATATTATGACATTTAAGTCATTAAAACAATTATAACCTTAGTTATATTTTGTTTAAAAATACCAAATAGCCCCTTATATTTTCGGCTTCCATTATATACCACTAAACTTCTATAAATCACAATTCCATCCCAATTCATAATACATAGTTTTCCAATTCCATCAAAACTATATAACTCCAAAAATTACCAAACCATACCAAGAGGTTATAAATATTATTCCTAACCTTATTCTTCCTTTAAATCTCGGTTTTCACCCCTTTGTTACCCATTTGTAACAATGTTATAAAATACCATATATTATACTTAATAATTCATATGAACTCCAAATTTAACCAAATAAATTTCTAAAAATTCCTAATAACCTAAGGTTTGTACTAAACTCCATTTAGTACCCCAAGTTTTCGGAAATTACATTATAGCCCCATTTTTATAAATCTTTCACAATTTAATAAGTACCTTATTATAAGATAGTATTTTAATTTCTTAAATTTTCCAAACTTGGTCAAAGTCTCCTATATAGTCAACTTTGACTTCTAATACCAAATGGGAACCAATTTTTCGGTAATCACTAATAATAACCCATACTTTTCTATTTTTACAATTTTGACCCAAAACTTTATAAAATGTTATAATTTTTATTAAATTCATTTAAAACCCTAAATTGCTCTAAATTAAGCCCACGGCTTTCTAATTTCCTAGTAATTACGAATTGGCCCCAATTTTAATTATAAGCATAAATAAAACTAAATAAGCTTATAAACTTAAATTAAAATGGCCTAATGACATGGCCTTATTACAACCTTGAACTTGCAAAATAAATTACACAATAAATGTCTCAAAATATAGCATATATTCTCGGCCTCACTTTGATTTAATTATTTTTCCACATAATGTCATAATTTGACCATTATGTTAATTAAATCTCTTAAATGACTAGCTTAATTTATCTTAGTCATTTTTTTCCATTTTTAGGTCAATATGACCCATATTTATAATTTCACTCTCGGCCATATATATATTTATATATGCTTAGAAATTATAAAAATCATAAGTTTAAGGTGTTTATACCTTGATTAATCCTTGTATGAGCTCGGTCACTTGTAGGGAAATTCACCACACTATGTAGACATGTTTAATACACCAAAATAAGATAGGTTATACTCCAAGCTTGAGCTTAACCATAAGGAATAATTAATGTAAGATTTAAGGCAAAAATCACCTTAAAAATGCAAGGAAACTTCTAGGTGGATTAGGCCTGAATCAAACACACCACAAGGTGTTAGATCCACCATATTGACATAGGAAATAGCTAGATCACAACAAGCTGCCTTGTTATTAGGTTTTACCTTGGAAAAATGCCTTAAAAGAGGGTATTTCCTTTGGATCTTGGTCACCCTTGCTCCAAATGGCTAACCAACTGAATGAACATGTAAATATGAAGATTATGAGTGTATAAACTCATAAAAATCAGAGGAAGAAAATCGCTTGGAGTGTAGAGAGGCTTAAGGTATGTTTTTACCTTAAAATGCAATTTTGAGCAACCTTGGTCCCTCTACTTGCTTCAGCCGAGTTTAGATGTTTTCTAACCTTAGAACACTGAGAATGAGCCATATGAATTGATGAGCCACGAAATCTAGGTGTAGGTAGTGAAGAGATGAAGAAAAAGAGCTAAAAATGACCTTAAAACACTTACCTTAAGAGCTTAGGAGTTAGATCTGCCTTCCATGCTCAAGAACAAGGCTTGAGAGCTTCTAGGAAGGGAGGGAGCTCGGTTGGGAAGGCTGGAGTCGGACAAGGAGGAAGGGAATGATTGGAAGAAGTTGAAATAATTGAAAAAGGTAAGTTTTTCAAAAGTAAATGGTGTTAGGTAGCTAATGTCAATTAATGGTGGGGTGTGCTGTCTTGCTGTCTCCCTCCTCTTGCCTGCCGACTGCCATGGTGTCAAATGGGTCAATTAATTGACCATTGACCAAACTTGGTCAATATGGACTCAAACTTGGTTAATATCCACGTTTTCGATCACTCCCTTTCATGACTTCGTTCATGTCGCCTGCACTAGAATGGGCCTACTGAAGTTCTGGCTTAATATATCTTGATACATGTTCCTTCGTGCTTCTGGTTAGGTCGGGGAATGAATGAAGATTACAACTCCAGTGAAGGGGATATTTGGCCAGTCAATTTCAATTGCTGCTCAACGGCTGCCCTGACGTGTGTTAGAGATTTTAATGACGTTTGGATTCGATAATACTATCAGTCCACCTGAAAGGCCTTCTGAGGGGACATGCAAGGAATTTTCATTGTTAATTTGTCCCCATGGCCCGAGTCTATCTAGAGGTTGAGCCCGATGCGTCTCCGTGATAGTGACTAAGTTCGTGCCTGATTCCCGAACTTCCTTGTTGAATAGGGCCGACTTCTCTCTTCGGTTTACCCCTCTGAGGTTTTGGAAGCATATGACATTGGCATTTGTCATGGCGGTGACTGCTTTTCTTTTCTTCCACTCTTTGCTTCTCCTCAGGATTTGTGTAGTTTTGGAGCGCAGTTTCAGGGCTGGGATAGTGGTAGTTCAGTTTTCTGCCAAAGTTCAGGCATTTCTGGGCAGTTGTGGTGTTGATGATGGTTTGAAAGAGGTCTGTGAGTATCGGGGAACTTGGGTATGAATTGTCAGAAAGGTGGATTTCAAGGTTTATTCTGGGAGAGAGGGGTCAGGGGTGGTGATTGGTGTTGGTTTTGTGGGGTGAGGAGGGGGTTTGGCGTAATCGGTGATCTGGTGGCAGATGGTAGTGGGTGGTTGATTGGGTGTTATTTTATGTAGAGGGCTGGGATATTTCGAGTTGTTGAGGTGGGGTGTGTTGCAGGGGTGGGTCTGTCAGAGCAGGTGAGTGAGGAGAGGGAGAGGGCGAGAGTGGCAGGGTGGAGTACTATGGGTCGTTTGGATTATCGGCAGAATGATTATTTTCGTTGTGGGTGGCAGACATGTGTGTAAGAGGGAGCTTGGGGGAGAGGGGTGATGATTGCAATTCTAGGAGGAGTTTACCTCGTACTTCTGAATTTGTCGGGAAGCAGTTTTTGGAAATTGGGATTAGCTTTTCGGTGCATAGGGAGTTGGGATCGACGCTGAAATTCTCTACAGCCGCTTTACTTCGAGCCGTTACCCACTTCAGAATTAATTCTTCGAAGAGGAAGGGGCTGAGGGATATTGGAATTTTCTCGAAAAGTGCGAGTTTCTCTTCCCTAGACAGAATAAGCACCCTTGAGTTGCCGTGATCATAACCAGTGTGAATAACGAAGTTAGGTAGGATCGTGGTGCTGGTAGTAGAGAACGGTGTCGTTTTCTCAAGATCGAATATTTTCACTTTTTTCTTCACTTTTTTTGCGGCGCAATGGAGATGGCGGCGTTGCGCGGCTTCTGGAAGCTTGAGGGTGTTGCTGTTTGACGGTGGGGGTCATCATTCGCTGCTCTGTGAGTTACCGCCTTCGCCTGTTCCGCCTCCTGGGAGATCGTGTTCTTATTGTTTTCCTGTCCATGATCTGATAGCTCTTCGGACCATAACTCAATGATCTTACATTATAGAGTACACCTTCAATTTCTATTATACTCTTTTCGTTAATAATCGTCATTCTCTTGGTTTCAATTGTTGCATGTGCCTCAGAAATTTCGGCAGACGATTCATATATGTATTGATTTTTACGATGTCGCCTAGGTGACGGGTGATTGAGTGTATGGTTTTTTCTGCCCATGCCTGAATCGGTATGCCTCTAATGGCTATAGAGGTACGCCGCTGCGTTAGTTGATCCGTGGGGTGCCAGGAGTTCTTTCGCCATCCTTGTTTGTTTCCAGCTTCAGAACGTTTGAAGGCCTCAGCCTTAGCATGCGATTTGAATGTTATGAGAAAACTCGTATGCGACAGGCAGACTATATTTTCATAGTCTTACGCCTATTTGTTAATCAAGCCCTTGACCTCTTTGATCTTCATTGCCATAGGGGAGTGGATGGTTACACTCCTGTGTCGAGCTTCTCCTTCATGTAGATAGGGAAATCTAAGCTGAAGTGGCCTTCGGTGCGCCCAGACAAGCTAGAGGGGTGACATTGTTGAGTAGGTGGTGAAGGGCTCCGCTGTTCCTGTCTTTGCTCCTGTCGCGTGAAACTCGGGTTTTTCTTGGCCCAGCGAAAATTCGGTGGTGGGGAGTTTGTGGCTGGTTTCCATATTATGGCAGTCTGAGTTTGAAGCTGGTTGCCGTCAACCACCATCCCATCTGTTTCTTTTATGGCTTCGTCTGCCTCCTACTTAGATTTGTACTCAACGAAACCATATCTCGTTTTAGTGCGCACCCTTGGATTTTTGGGAAGGCGAATGCCTACAATGCGTCCATTGTCAAAAATTTTGAATAAGGTCCATACTCTTGAGGATGGGTTGATGTTATCGATGAAGACCGCTGCCCCAGGGACTGTTTTCGTGCTTGCCATGTCTGACTGGGTGGTATTTCCGTACTGTTGGAGAGTAGCTTGCGGGTTGTTGTGATTCAGGTTTGGATTGCGGGAAGGGGGTGAGAGAGTGGGTATTTTGTGGTGTTTGGAACAGGTGGTGCTTTGTTGGAGTGGGTGTTTGTAGGGGTGAGCAAACGGGGCGGTTAGAACGGATAACCGAAATAATCTTTTTTTTTTCTAGATTTGATCACCGTTTTACAAAAGTTCGGTTATTTCGGTTAAAACAATTAACTGTACTTTAAAACGGGGCGGTTAACGGATATTAAACCTCAAACTTCGGTTATCCGTAATAACCGAAGTTTTTTTATACTAAAAAAAATATTTTTTTATCCCTATTTTTTAACCAGTAAGAATGGGTAGATGTTGTTATTTTAGTTTGATGCATCTAGTGCTCATGGTTTTGTGCATCAGGCGTGATGAATTACCGGATGCTGTTATTTTAGTTTGATTATTTCATTTATGTTATAAAATACGGTTATTTTAGATATGATAGAAAATACGGTTATTTCGGTTATGATAGAAAAAACGGTTATTTTGGTTATGTTCAAATGTTTGGTTATTTCGATTAATTAAAAAAGTTCGGTTACAGGACGGTTAACGGATATCAGTATAGTTTGTAAAACGGTTAACGGTTAAAACGGTAATCGGTTAAAAGGGATATTATTACTAATTTCGGTTAAAACGGTTATAACCGAAAACCGTATTTTTTTTCCAAACTTTGGTTAACGGATATCCGTTCTAACCGTTTGCACACCCGTAGGTTTTTGGCTATGGTGGGGGAGGTTGTTTGTGGAGCTATGGAGATTGTGTGTGGAGCTAGCGGGAGGGAGGGCGGAGTGCATGGCGGCTGAGTGAGGAGGGGGAGGGTCAGGGTCAGGGGGAGGGATTCAGGAGAGAGGTGAGAGCGTCTCAATTTTCCAGGTTCAGAGTCAGGCTCAGCCAACCAATTTTGTCGAAGGAAAGATTATACACTACTTTCTCTTATTCTGCTGGAGGACATTTTGTAAGACCAATATTTATTCTGTTTATTTTAATCACATACCAAATAATATTCAACTTGCTGGTCATCATTAGCATTAACAGGCCAAGTCGATCACTTGCGATATTTGTAGTACAAACTACCGAAATGAAAATTTTAATGCAAACAAGCAGTTTAGGTACAATAATTAAAAATAAACTGCTACAATTCAATGAACGAAACAGACATGAAAAAAACCAATACTGAAACTGAATGATTAAATGGATGAATTGACGAACATTACTGCTCCATTAGATTTAAGCACACTGGAAATCACGGGGGACAGAGTTTCCACAGACGTTAAGGAGTAAACTTAGAGCAACTGGAAGATTGAGGTTAATCCCAAGAATGTTAGCCTTGATGGCGGTGCAGAAACAAGCAGCGACTTCAAGATCAACAAGCCCATCAAGGAGGCTGCAACAGGGCTTGACGGGTGGAGACCCAACAGTGACATTGACCAGGGTAAGAACTTTGGCGCAAACGCCGAGCTTTAGGGCATCCTTAGGACAAGCAACTGGACCGCTGGGGACCATGCCACCGCCGGTTGATGGGGAAGGTGTAGGCTTTGGGTGCTGGGCTTTGGAAGCGTAGGGGGGCATGTATTACAAGCGTTGACGACCAGGGAGAAGAAGAGGATGTTGAAGGTCAGGAAAAGAGCCATGGATGAGGAAGAAGCCATCTTTTCTTAAAGTTAAGAGCTTCTTGTAGGTGTCTACTACTTAAGGATGAGTGCTTGGGATGGGAATGGTTACGATAGAAAGGAGGTTTATATAGAGTGCATGGGGAATCAAGAATGACAATTGGGTGAATTTAATAGTAGTGTTTTTGATGTATGAATCTGTAGCATGTGGGTGCGTTTTGTAATTTGCAGCTGGCCGAGATCAAGATGTATGTATGAAAGTTTTGTCATTTTCGCAAAGAGCCCGTAAGATTAATAATATCCTGGTTGGTAGTATTCGATTCCATCGATTATAGTTAAAACTAGTTAGCTGGGCAACTGTCATAATGCGTGTATTTCATTTTTTAAATATTTGCCAATTCTAGAGATCTCTTATTAAGAAAAAAAATACAAATTGAAAAAAATATAAAAATATGAAGAATTGAGTGAGTACGAAGAAAATCTGTTATCAAATTAGATAAAAATTATTAAAGTATGATAAAAAAAATACAAAGATAGAAAAAATATTTACTATTTTTTGTGTTACTACTTATTTATCAATTTATTGTATATTTAATAATAAATGTTCATATACTTTTATATGAATATATAGTTCAAAGTTTAATTTTAATTACAAATTCTATTCATTTATACTTTTTTATAATTAAAACTATATCACATATTCTGGAAAATACCAAAAGTCATACACTCAATCATGATCTTTTGATGGTTTAAAAATAAAATGAGACCGTCTTGGCTACAGCTAGACCTGGCAATTCGGGTCACTCGGTTCGGGTTCGGATCGGTTCGGGTCGGGTCAATTTGTAGATATTTATTATTCGGTTCGGTTCGGATCGGATCGGGTTCAATGGTTTAAATTAGAATCGGGTGATTTCGGTTTGGTTGAGTTCGGGTTTGGGTGCTTTCAGTTCGGGTTAGCCTTTGATTCATTCAGTTTTTTCGGGTTATAGGTCAAATTCAGGTGACTTATCCGGGTTTAATTGACAAAAATTTTAAAGTACGAATTTTAAGCAACCTCCGTAACTTGCATTGATTTTCATATGCCGCTCCAAATTCTTTTAATATAGTGTTACTGTTGATCAAGACTGCTATTGTGTATAGGTTGGATAAAATCAAACTGGATGACAAATTTTGTAAATGAATTTAAACTATACATCTATTAATTGTATAGACTAAGTATAAATTAAGCTTTTGTGAATTAGTGGTCAATATTTGGCAATCGACGTCCAGACTACCCCGCCGACGCCCGACGTCGTGCCTCCCGTCATCCCGCGCCCGCATAATTTTCTTTAGGCATATACACATTAATCTTGAATAGTATATGTCTCAACTAAAAAGTTTAGGCTTTATAATTAAACTTCATCAACATTTAAACCATTCCCAAGTCTCATATCCTAAACATTAAAAAAAACCTAACTTTATTAAAATCAAAATGAGTATAGTATTATAAAATAGTAATGATACACATTAAATTGTATTATAAAACATTTTAAAGCAAAACATCTATAGTTTGTAGCAAAACATCCATGTGTGGGAAGAGTAACAACACAGTTTATGAATGTTTAATTACAACAAGGCTTGAGATGCTTGAAGATTGAAGATGTTCAATATTATATATATCATTTGAAAGCAATGAACACTTATTGGATGTCTAAATTTCCATTATGTTTTTGGTTTCAAGATTATTTTTACTGTTGGAACAACTATAGTAGATTTAGATTTAGTAAAACATTCGGGTGGATTCGGTTCGGGTTGATTCGGTTCGGGTGGATTCGGTTCGGGTGAATTCGGTTATACCAAATTTCGGTTTGATTCGGTTTTGGTTTGGTTCGGTTCGGATTTTCGGGTCACATTTCGGATCACGCTATTCGGTTTAAGTTCGGTTCGGATCGGGTTGGATCGGTTCGGTTTTTCTGGTTCGGGTCACCTTTGTCAGGTCTAGCTACAGCTGGAGCAGCGCACGGCTTTTTTTTTTTTTAAATAAGCGCCCCGGCGTTTTCTTTTTTACTTTTTTTGAAGATTTTTTATTTCTTTTTTTTCTTTATCATAAAATTTTAAATTGTTGTAACTTTTAATATATAAGTCCAAATTGAAAAAAAAAATTATATCATTGTTCACCTAAATTCAAGCTCTACAAAACAAGACTAGTCATGAATATATTTTGACAATTTAAAAAAAATTATTTTTACATGTATAGAGCATAGAACGTAAAAGAAAACTTGTACAGCTTGTTACAAACCTGTACAAATGTTCACTAAAACATCACTAGTAGAAAAAATGTTTTTAATGACGGCGTTTAAACCACGGTTAAATGGAAAACCGTGGTTTAAAGTTTATAAACCACGGTTTTCATAGCAACCGTCATTTAAGGTGCATACCAGAGCGCATACCACGGTTCTTCAGGAACCGTCGTATATAGGTTAGTTATATACCACGGTTTTCAGGGCAACCGTGGTATATAGTACATGTCGGAGTGAATATACCACGGTTCTCGGGGAACCGTCGTATATAGTGTACCTATATACCACGGTTCTAGGCAACCGTCATTTATATTGCACATCTTACTATATTAAACCACGGTTTTTTGATGAACCGTGGTATATAGTCTAGGCGGGAATTTTAATTTTTTCGGCCGAAATTTAACGCGACGCTTTCTCTCTATTCTCTTTATATATCGACGAAGCACTCTTCTTCTTCATTCTCTTCAATGTCACGGTAATTTTGGAACCCAAACCGACGAACATGCTCTGCAACTATTCTTCATTCTCTTCAACTAGCTCACGGTAATTTTTGCTACCCTAAATCGCGAACAAGGAACATGCTCGTCCTCACTAATTCTCTTGTTTTTTGGTAATTTTGCAGCTTACACTTGCGAACAAGGAACATGCTCGTCCTCACTCACTCATTCTCACAGTTATTTTCGCAACCATAACCGGCGAACAAGGAACATGGCCTACGCCTCCATTCTTCATTCTCTTCAACTTCACGGTAATTTTGCAACCCACCGCGAACAAGGAACATACTACGCCTCCATTCTTCACTCATTATTTTGCAACCCTAAATCGCAAACAAGGAACACACATGTTCTAGCTTCGTCATTCTCTTATGTGCTCTGTTTGAGATCTGCGTAGCGGCGCTTCGAATCGCCGACGATTTTGAAAAAAATTTCATAGACTATAAACCACGGTTATAAGTATAACCGTGGTTTATTCGTTGATTTTATAGATAATATACCACGGTTTTGACCTATCACCGTCGTATAAAAGGACTTAAAACCACGGTTCTGACCTTAACCGTCGTTTAAAATCGGTGAGGACCACGTCCAAAAACGGTCTTAAACGACGGTCATAGCAAACCGTGGTATATAGTCTACTTTTAAACGACGGTTATCAACCGTGATATATAGGCAATTTTCTATATGCGACGGGAGCATAAACCACAGTTCCTAACCATGGTATATAAGCAAAATAACCGTGGTTAAAAACATTTTTTCCACTAGTGCATGTACATGCTCACGTAAAAACATGTACATCCTCGCATTAAAAACATATAGATAGTCATATAAACCTGTACGAATAATTAAATATGTACATCCTTAAATTAAAACCTGTACATAAGGAAGAACACTTGTACAGACGGTCATACAAACATGTACAAATGTTCATTAAAACATATACATTCTCATAACTGAACCTGTACATTCTCACATTTGAACATGTACATCGTCACATTAAAACATGTACATTCTCACATTAGAATATGTACATTCTCACATTAAAGTATATAACGGCTTCCAAATAGATTACCCTAACCCACACACCCTAAAACCCACCCTAGAAAAGCTAAAAAATGTCGAAGGCATTTTTAGGGTTTGTAGTGGCAGACCCTATATCGCGCCACAAACCCTAAAAACCTGTCGAGTTAGTTGCTACAATGTAAAGTATATAACGGTTTCCAAATAGATTACTCTACCCCCAAAACCACCATAGGATAGCTAAAAACGTCGAAGGCATTTTTAGGGTTTGCAGTTGCGGGTTTAGGGTCGTTACCACAAACCCTAAAAACCTATCGAGTTTGCTACAATATAAAGTACAAAAAAATTCCAATAGATTACCCTACCCCCCCCCCCAAAACACCCCAAAACAGGATAGCTAAAAAAACGTCGAAGGCATTATTTGGGTTTGCAGTGGCAGGTTTAGGGTCTAACGACCCTACCACAAACCCTAAAAACCTATCGAGTTAGTTGCTACAATATAAAGTACGAAAAAAATTCCAAATAGATACCCTACCCCCCCCAAAACACCCCAAAACCCACCCATAGGATAGCTAAAAAACGTCGAAGGCATTTTTAGGGTTTGTAGTGGCGGGGTTAGGGTCTAATGACCCTAACCCGCTACTACAAACCCTAAAAACCTGTCGAGTTAGTTGCTACAATATATACGAAACAAATTCCAAATAGATTACCCTACCCCCCAAAACACCCCAAAACCCACCCTAGGATAGCTAAAAAACGTCGAAGGCATTTTTAGGGTTTGCAGTGGCGGGTTTAGGTACCACAAACCCTAAAAACCTGTCGAGTTATTACGATGAAGTACAAGTTTTTACGTGTGGATGTACATGTTTTAATGAACATTTGTACATGTTTGTATGACCATCTATACAAGTTTTTTTTACGTTTTGTGCACTATACATGTAAAAATAATTTTTTTTAAAAGTTGTCAAAATATATCCATGACTGGTCTTATTTTGAAGAGCTCGAATTTAGATGAACAATGACATAATTTTTTTTCATTTTGGACTTATATATTAAAAGTTACAATAACTTAAAGAAAAGAATAAAAACTTTAAAAAAGAAAAAAATGAAAAAGAAAAAAAATGTACCTGCGCGTGAAAAGAGAAAAATGAAAAATACAAAAAAAAACTGATGAGGAAACGCCGGCGTGTGCTCCATCCGTGTGGGTTTGCACGTTACAAGGAAAAAAAAGAAAGAAAACAAATGCTGGATGTACCTAGATGGCTACAGTGAGTTGTAGCCAAGAATTTGGCAAATAAAATTGCCTCCCCCAAAACCTAGTTCCTAGATCTGACACATACCAAAATAGAAGCTATCGTAGTTTTTTAACATTATTTTCAGTAACACACAAGGGAATGACAACTCGAATAATCAGAACATAATCCTGAACCTTAAATGAATTGTACAGACAAAGATATACCACGAACCGATCTAACCAAAACCAACAGCAAAAGCTTAACCTTCCTATAGACCATGTTAGGAGCGAAACCCAACAAACTAAAACCCAACAAACTAGCAGACAAAAAATATGGCACAAGGGAAAGGGGCAACGGGCCATGGAAAAGTTGTTAGAGTTGCCCCCCTCCCCCCTCTCCATCTACAATCGACTATAAACAAAGCCATCATTCTCCAACCCTCGGGCGGCCCTGGGTTGCCCCATCCATCGTAGGCTCCTTATCCTGGCAAGTGCCCAAATCAATCACCAACGAACCAGGGAACATGCCCACGCTAGCATTAGAAATCTTCACTTTCTTCCTTGTGAATTGTCCCTATTGTGCCTCCAAACGTCCCTCAAAGAGCTGCCGTCTAAAACCTTGTCAATGTTTCTCTTCCTTCCTCCCAAAGGCTCCATCAAATCACAAGCCAAGATCTGAACCGAGCAATCAACTAAGGATGCCTCATCACCTAGATCCTGAGAAAACCTACTCGAAATCTTGGTCAACCTAGCCAGTTTTCCGTCTTCCTCTAGTCCATTCAAACCCATTGACAACCTAGCTGATTTGTTGTTTCCCTCCCGCCTGAGAGACATGATCTACTAGAGAATAGAAGAGTCATGCGAGGCTGTCATTAACCCTTAGCTGCCCCTAAGACCCTCAGCAGATTGAATAGGTGGGTTAGGAACTGGGCAGTGTGGCCAAGACTCCACCCCATTATCCTCCCCATGATCCATTATAGAGGGAGCCGAAGCACCAACGTATGTCCCTTTCCTTGCATCCTCCACTGCCTTCTAAAAGCTCTTATCATCCTCATCTAAATTCTTATGCCCAATCTGAAAGCTTGAAGCCCTTAACCATGGTGCATAATTGGGCGCATGCTTGTTAAAGTCATTGTAACAGGGACACTCATTTGTAGTGTGAGTAAACAATCCACACTAGAGGCACAGACATCTTTTCATATGAAAGTTGTAGAACCAAGGGCGAGTTTTCTAATTCAAAAAAGATACACCTCAAAACCGGTTTGGAGATGTCATACTGGACCTTGATTTTGATGAAATCACCACTAAAGCTACCTTTATCATCATCAAAGTCGAGGAAGTTCCCCAGCTTGACCACCAAATGCTGGGCAAAGAACTTATGTTGAAGAGAAAAAGGTACATTGTGTATCCATATCCAAAGCGGAATGATCTTGAATTGATGGTCCTTAGGTGCTCTCTTCAGATAGAGGCACTGAAGAACAAGAAGGGTTATCGAAAACCCAAGGCCCCCGACCAAATATTTCATCAACGCTACCATCGCCACCAAGCTTGAAAATGAGTAGATTCCTGCCCACGGTTCTAACCTTGATCTGACCATGTAGCTGTCAGGCCTTATCAAAAGTCCCCTCCAAAGTGTGGACATCCGTGGTTCTGGAAGAGTACTACGTACTTCCCAACAATGCAACGCTTGTAGTTAGGAAAGCTAGCATGGTCTAGCATATCATCGATGATTATAAAAGAGCCTTCATGCTTGGTAAGTGAAATATTGGCACACCGGGTAGCTATATCCTTCACCCTTCATGATTAGTGGAAGCCGCCATTGCTCGATTGGAAACCTAACCAAAAAAGTGAAGAAAGATGAAAAGAATCATGTACGGGATGGAAATGAGAAGAAGGGGTTTTGGGGAGAAGGGCAAATCAAAAATCCACATGCAAAATATAATGATTAAAGCTTAGGTGCAATGATGAAACCTTGACATTGGAACTAACATCATGAATATGCAAGAGCAAAATGACAAGTGGAAAGGCTCACTAGGCCCTCTAAGAAAAGCTAGAGAATAACTTGTTTGAGAGAGATATATTTACCATCTAACATGGTAGATGCCCAATTTGTCAATGAGGCATTGAGATTGCAAGTCATTGTTTTTTCAGATGTCAATGTAGTTTTTTATTATGGTACGGTACAATGAACTGGTGGGGTATAACTTTGCCATCACACCAGTAAAAATCAAATTTTTAGTTACAAAGGTTCTTGTAACGATGTAATATAGTTATCATAGTTGTTATTAGTGACAAGAATTTCGTTACCAAAGATAGTACTAAAGAATTTAAAAAAATTGAAACTACAGTAACGATATACTTGTTACAAAATCATATCTTTAGTAACGATATAACTTTTAGTAACGAATAAAAGTCGTTACAATAAATAAATTGATCTTTTGGTATACCATCACATGTAACGACATGTAACGACTTTTATCGCTACAATAAATTAAATTAGTAACGATTTTGATTTTTGGTAACGATTTGTTGTTGTTACCAAAAATCTATATTCTAGTAGTGTCACCTGAAAGTATATTTGGGATCTTTAAGTCGTGGGCAAAGACTGTACATGGGTAAAAAAAAAGAGGCAAGTTTGGATGTCCATATAGTTTCATTATATTGCGGTAATACGAGAGAATAAAAACACGAAAGCCTTTGAAGACAAATGTTAAGGGCTACCTAAATATGTTGTAAATATACCACCAAATATACCACGAAAATGCTGATGCGAAGGTAGTCAAGGTTTATCGACATTTCTTTTCCGTACCATTAAAGATTCAACGATATACTACCATTAAGGACTTAATGTTTTGAATTTTTGAATACTAAGGATTCTATCTAACTTCCATTTAATTCTCGTACACCTGACTGTCATTGAAGCTAGGCTCTTTTTCAAGGGTTTATGCTTGGATCCAGTTTCAACACGAGAGCACTATGTATTCATTCGGATTGTCTATCTGTGATTATTTTTGAATGGGTTTTTTTTTTGATAATTCAGGGCACAAGGCCCGAGTAAAGGCATAAAGCCTGAGGAGCCGCAAGGGCAGACAAAGACACAAAGGGAACACAGACTACACACTTACCTCACTAGCCTACCAAGCATAGTGCACAACCTTACTATCTCGCTTTGGCTCTATGCTTGCTTCTAGAAGCAGCCTTACTGATACGAGAGAACTTACTAAACCCAACTAGACTCTTCTTAGTCCCTACACACCCCTTCGAGCACTACATCTAGATACAGAACGTGACCCGCTATCAGCGTCAGCCTCAACATCAACCTTAGACTCTTGACTCCGTTGCCGAGAACCAGCTCTGTGGTCGCGAATGATCTCTTCAAAATTCCTTAGGGCGAGCCCTTCATCACGCACTTGGCACCCAAGTTTCTTAGCCAGCAGTAAAGTCTGCCTCGCTTCCTCTTGGACAAATTCTTCCTCGGGACACCGTGACGGCTGTGATAACCCTTTATCCGGCTCAAAGCCAGGGGGAACTCTAGGTCTTCAAACAGGCTCCTGAGGTCTTCACCATCCCCATCTGCATCCACCTACTCAACCTGCGGGACAGCAAAACCAGGGTCCAACTCATACCCGATCAACTCTTGATTACCCGCACTGCCACTGCACTCCGTTGGCTTCATCTTCTGACCCTCGCCAATCATACCTTAACATTTCATCCGCAATTGGGTCAGGTATAGGCTCTTTAGTCACCAATGGTCGACGAATAGAAATAGGCGCCCGGCCATCACCTACCCAATATCGGTCCGTGGGGCACTTATGGGGGAGGCGCTAGGTTTGGCCCACACTGGCCTTGACCCACCTGCCCATAGCCCAGCGGCATCCCAGCCATACCTGCCGCAAACGAATTTGGCCATTCTCCTCCCCATCCATACCCATGGCCCCAGGTGCCATAATGGTCAAAATTAAACACCGGCGCTCCAGTCCAATACCCATGGAACGGGTAGACCCAACCCGGGTACCAAAATCCAAAGCCCGCCAGCCCAATAGCCGAGACAAACTGGCCCTGCTGAATTAACGACCTTAGTACCAGCGTCTGTCTCGAGAACTGCTTTCTCGGAACCCAGACCACCCACCTTCCCATCTTCTCCCGACAGCATCTCCACCATCCCTGGCCCACATCCCTTGGAACCAGCACCACAATTTTAATTCGGGCGCGTCTCTCGAACTCACTCCCAACCTCCTCGCGTTCGATAGTGAAGTTGACCACCGCGCCGTCCACCACCACAACGAGGTCGTCGCCGTTGGCATCCTTCTTATCGCCGGTATTCCCAAACTGAAGCAAACTAGGCCGCTCATCATCCGGCGTGTCGCATCCCCAGCAGGGCGCAATTTATGACCAAGACAGACACACTTCCTTAATTCTTCGGCGGCACCAACACGGCGGAAGCCACCTCCTGTCCACCACCTCTCTGCAACTTATTGTCGAACCTCTGAAAAGGGTATTTAGCCCGCCGCGCAGAGACTCTATGGCCCAGGAACATTTGTCCATTCACCTTACCCACTATTTCATCCAACCGCTTCGAATCAACCAGCTTCACCAAAGCGAACGCCAGGGGATTAAATTTACTCTTCTTCCTCGATATAAAAATTCCACGACATCAATATCCTTCCTGAGAAGCCACCGGATCGCTCGAGGATCGACCTGGCGACTGAGGTTGTCCAGGAACAGCGTACACACCCGCCCCTCCGAGGCGGAACTTCCTACACCACCCTCTTCTGTCTCCTTCTGACCTGACGCACCAACCACCTCGCCTAACCCTCCGCCCTGCCGTCGCGACCACCTGCAGATATTTCTACCCCTCCTCGACTCCGACCTCTGTCTCAGATGAAAACGGCGCCTGGAGCAGCGTGAACGCCATGCCGGTGAAACGTCTCTCCGCCACTGTCGACTCGACAACTCCAACGGTGCTTAGAACTGACCCGCCGCCTCCTGCGACGGGAAAACTGGAAAAAGCGACTGGAACTCCGACGGTGGCTTGAGCGTCTCTCTCCTCTCCCTCTCCCTCTCCCTCTCCCGCTCTTGCTCTTGGCTTGAACCCGACGATTTTTCGAGCGTCTCTCCCTCTCCCGCTCTCGCTCTCTCATTCCTCCCTTTACAAATTCATACATACACAAGGAGATAATTTATTTTTATGAATGGGTTAAGCGACGTTTGTATGAAAGTCAAGATCGTTTCACAAGATGTTCTAGAATTTGCTTCATCTTTTGGTAAAGTGAGTTGGTCTTATCTTCCTCGCACAAAAAGTATTACTGCTCATGTTCTTGCCAATATTAGTAGAAAAAGGAAAAGTTGTAGGTATAGTTAGTGTCACGAACGTGGGAACTCCACAATATTTGACTGATTATCTCAATTAGTATTATCTTCTAGTGGGTGGTTATTATATTAGTGGGTAGTTTATATTTAGTGGGTAGTTTATTTCTATAATTAATTTTAGCATTATTATTCTAATTTCCTAGCCCCTATATATAGGATAGCTAGTATTGTAATCGTTAACCAATCATTAATCAAATCAGTCTTTTATTTCCTATTAGTTACAATTACCGTATTGTTACATTGGTGCTTTCAACGTCGGACTCTATGGCTGACGGCACTCGCCTGCGCACACTGGAGGAAGCCCAACGCAAGACCTCCGACCAGCTTGCCTCCCTCGCCAACCAATTCGCCTCCCTCCAGACTTCCCTCTCTGCCCAGATTGCAGAAATAGCAAAGCAGATTTCTCGTGACCCACCAACCCCAAAGCTGCACACCCCCCACACCACCACTGGCTCCAATCTTCCTCCCCGCACACCAAGCTGGAGATTCCCTATTTTCTGGAGAAGACGTTCTCTCATGGTTGTTCCAATAGAACGTTCTTCACATACCACCCACCGCCGCAGAGCAACGACTGGATACTGCCTCACTATACATGTCTGGTCCCGCCCTCGTTTGGTTTTCTGTCCAGCATACCTCTCACCCGTTTTCAAACTGGTCCGACTTCAAAGCACTCTGGAGGACCGCTTTGGACCTTCCCCCTTTGAGAATGCTGAAGGAACCTTGTACAAACTGTGCCAAACAACCACAGTCCGCCATTATCTTGAGGAGTTTGAGCGCCTCCGATCCCTGTCCCACTCCTTTCCAACGCCAGCGCTCTGCAATGCTTCATCTCTGGCCTCCGGGATGACATCCGTCGTGAGGTCCTCATCCAAGCTCCAACCACAGTTAACAGTGCTGCTGGTCTTGCCCGTTCAATTGAGGACAAGCTCGGCGCCTCTCTCAACCACCCCATAACGCAACACAACAATTGACTCTTCCAACGCCATCACCGCGGCCCTCCACTCAATGTACTCCTCCGCGGCCGGCATTCAACAAGCTCACCCCCAGAAGCATTAGTTCGTCGTGAAAGGGGCTTTGCTATAATTGCGATGAACGCTTCGTTCCGGGACACCGGTGCAAAGGGGCACCCATGATGTGTTTGATCACCGATGAGCCGCCACTGGATCATGCAGAATTCTTCAATCCAATCGACATTCCATCTCAGGACGAGTACATACCACCACCCCGAATTCCCAATCTTCCGCCTTGAGGACAAGTCGGTTTTCGCAGACCGAGGCAATGTCACGAACGTGGAACTCCACAATATTTGACTGATTACTCAATTAGTATTATCTAGTGGGTGGTTATTATATTAGTGGGTATTTATATTTAGTGGGTAGTTTATTTCTATAATTAATTTTAGCATTATTATTCTGATTTCCTAGCCCCTATATATAGGATAGCTAGTATTGTAATCGTTAACCAATCATTAATCAAATCAGTCTTTTATTTCCTATTAGTTACAATTACCGTATTGTTACAGTTAGTGTAACGATATCAAAAACTGTATCCTTGCGTTAATTTAATGCATAGCAGGTGCTTTCTTTCAAAAAAAATTAAGTTTAAATTTCGGTCAAATAATTGTTAACATTAATGAAATACTAATATTCTGATTATAAAACAATTTAAAACCCTAAATTAAATTTGTTTCCCTATTTTACTCACATGTCTATCTTTTTCTTCCTCCTCAATCGGCTCGTGAATCTCCGCTCTTCCTCGCGATTCTGCCTGCGCACTACAATACCAGAAAGTCACCACTGTTTCTAATTAAATCAGGAGAAAATCTTATTCCTTCAGCGTGCAATCTCATTCTTCTTATCCTTCCTCACTAGTGTTAGTTTCTGTGCTGGAAATAGATATAAAAAGAGTCTTGCGGGCAGATGTCAAAGCGTCTATTATAAACCGGATGCTTCCGTTTGCTGACGTGTTATTTTTAATTATATAGTAGTTTTTGTTTTTATATTTTGTCTTTAAAATTATATAAACAAATCATTTTAATTTCTCTATTGATTTAAAAATTATTTCAATAATTGGCAGTTGTAAAAAAATTATCTCTCTTAAATATCTTCTTATTCTAATTATACAATTTCTATTTTTCACACCATTTTTAAATATAGTTACATGTTAATATTAGCAATACACGTTGTTCAACATTTTAAACCATTTGTTCAACATTTTGAAATCATTTGTTCAACATTTTAAGCCATTTGTTCAAATCAGAAATTTATTATAAAACAGTATCAATATAATTTACAATTTTCTAATTTTTCGCCATTTTTAAACACACAGTTACATGTTCATATTAGTAATACACGTTGTTTAACATTTTAAACCATTTGTTCAACATTTTAAGCCTTTTGTTCAAATCAGAAATTTTATTATAAAACAATATCAATATAATTTATAATTTTCTAATTTTTCGCAATTTTTAAACACCAGTTACATGTTCATATTAGTAATACACGTTGTTCAACATTTTAAACCATTTGTTTCAACATTTTTAAACCATTTGTTCAACATTTTTAACATTTTAAACAATTTGTTCAACATTTAAACCATTTGTTCAACATTTTAAACCACTTGTTCAACATTTTAAACCATTTGTTCAACATTTTAAACCATTTGTTCAAATTTATCTATAATGTTTATGATATTTGCTTAGATTAAATTCCAAACTAGTTTTTTATTGACATTATATAATAAAGGATTTTTGTACAATTTTCCTCTAAAACTAAGATTTTTTACTTAACATTAATATATTTTTTAGAATTATTTGTTTTGAATTTGCAGATTTTCCTCTAAACCCAAGATTTTTTTTACTTAACGGTTACTAAATTTTTTAGATTTATTTATTTTTAATTTCTAGATTTTCTTTAAAATCAATATTCAAATTATTAGATTTAATTAATTAAAAATTAAATTTTAAATTATAAAAATAAAAAGAAACATCACACATCCATGTTACTTTTTGTTTCCACATGTACACCGAAGCACGGAGCATCATCGTGTTCCGTTGTATAGTAGAATTTGCCGGCAGATGTAATGACAACATGAACACGTAAAACGAGGGGGAAATCTTGTTCCTCCTGCGTGCAGTCATCAACTTATTCTACTATTTTTGTTGTTGTGCTTAGATCATAAAAGCATGAGAAGTCTTATAGAAATATAAGAACAAAAATAACTAGTAAATCGAGAGAAAACTTTTTCCTCCCGTGCCTAGACTTCTTCTCATATATGATGGAAAAATTGAATGTAGTGATTGGCCGAATTATCTGTGGGTGTTCTGATAGAGACGACGGGTAAGGTTTACCTATTTGTTAATTGTGTTTTTTTTATTGAAATCCTAATTTCATGGGTTCTTTATTTATTGGCTTCTTAGATAGACATCAAATAAATCATTACTTTTTTTTTATATCAAAGGCAAGGAACTCTTATTCATCAGACCGAATGAGAGAAAGATCTCTCTTTCGAAAGAATGTTCATACAACAAGGGAGACTCAAGAAAGGAAACCACTACAAAGATCATGAGCGGCCTTCGCTACAAATCTGCTAACCCATTGATATTACGGCTTATTTTCCTAACCGAACAACTGGTAAACTGACTCATACTGTCCAGACAAGCATTTTGTGATATTCTCTACCGTGGGATTCCCCGAGAGCGCTTAATTAAACTATCACCTCTCCTCTGATCAGTCTCAATATGATCTGTGAAGATTGATCGGGAACTCGATTTAATCAACCCATCATATATACCCCCACATCTCAGCTTCAACACAGCAACATCTCCCACAGCCGCATGGTCCAAACTTCCCCTTCCCGTGATACTTTGCAGACACGACAGCTATGGCTTGGCCTGAAACAGGTTTTAAGCTCAGTATTGATTTTAGAATAGCCAGCAGGAGGGGGCTCCCACTTCTGAGTACTCGAAACAGCTCCTCTGCAGATTCCTTGAGCTCTCAATCTTCACGGTACAACCTGCAAACCAAGTCGACAACCTGTGCCAAAGAGATCAATAGGCAGCAAAGCCTCAGTTGAGTTATTATGATATTTAAAATTCCTCCAATACCACAAGGTATGACAAGTAACTGCAAATATTTGGGGTCATATAATACCATCCAAAAATGGAAGTATCTGCCTACATTCTAGGTTCTTTTTAACCAAGATTGAAAAGGACAATTACTGGGCCTTGGAGTCAAATTGAACTTCCGATACAACCCCTCCCAAGTCTCAGTAGCAATCCTGCAAAATCTAAGAATGTGCTCTGTACTTTCACTTTCCCCACAAGCACTACATACATCATTCGCAATGAGCCCATGTGAGAAAAGAAGACTTTTTGACTTAAGCGCATTATGAGCAATGAACCAAAGACAAGTTTTAACCCTTTCCGGGACATGGAGAGACCAGATCAGTTTCCAAATATTATCAGAGATACCTTGGCCAGCAATCAAATTATAAGCCTAAGAAACAGTAAGATGCCCATCTTTACTCCCTTCCCAAATTACCTCATCCACACTATCCTCATTTCTAATAATCTTACCAGATAAAGTATGCAGTACTCTGGATGGGAAGATGATTGGATAATAGAGTATAATTCCACCCATTAGCTGAAGACCAATACTCATAGGCTTTAGAAGACAAATCCAAATTATCAATATTATGAGCAAAAGAGCTTAAGGGCTCATTGTAAAGCCATTTATCAGACCAGAAACTAATACTCCTCCTGTTACCTAATTTCCACCGAGAACCAGCCTCTATGATATCCTGACTAAGTAAAATATTCCTCCAAGTAGTGGACGGACTTTTATGATCAACTTTCTGATATCTATTAATCAGCACTTTGCCCCATAAACTACTTTGATTATGAATCAGCCTCCAACTTAACTTAGCGAAGCAAGCTCTATTCATGCAAGAAAGGTCTCTCAGACCAAGCCCCCCTTTATCTTTTGGTTTGCAAATAGTGGACCATGCTACTGTATGCAATTTCCTTTCACCTTCTGAGTGACCCCATAAGAAATTCCTACAAATTTTCTCAAGTTTATGACACGTATTCTGGGGGATTTTTTGGGACATCATATGAAATGTAGAAGATGCTTCTAAGACAGATTTAGCTAACACTAATCTGCCAGCAAAAGATAAAGATTTGGCTTTCCACCCATCCACTCTTTTCCTAAGTTTAGATATAAGATCAGAAAAGAGAGTAGGGCTAGACCTGCCCTGAACTAAATTGATACCCAAGTATTTGCCAAAATTATCAGCCAAAGGGATTCCTATTGCCCTACTAATATTGATTCTATCACTAGGCAACACATTTTTGGAAAAAAGTACCCTAGACTTATCAAAACTCACTTTCTGGCCAGAAACAGAACAAAATGAATTCAGAACTTCCTTCATAGCTAAGACATTGTCCCTGGTAGCCCTACCCATAAGAACAAGATCATCTGCAAAAAACACATGAGTCAGGGCAGGGCCTTTCTTACACAACTTAATGGGAATCCATCTCTGAGAATTAACTGCTAACTCTATCATATGTGAAAGTCTATCCAAACAGAGGACAAAAAGGTAAGGGGAAAGAGGGTCACCCTGTCTTAAGCCCTTAGAGGGGTGAAATTCCTCAGATTGAACACCATTTCAAAGGACTCTAAAGGAAACAGAACTTACACAATACATGATTAAGTCAATAAAATCAGAGGGGAAACTGAGGCATTCCAAAGTATTCCTTAAAAAATTCCAAGACAATCTATCATATGCCTTATCAAGATCCACCTTAATAATAACCCATCCATCCTTAGCTTTAGTTCTCCCCATAGAATGGAGAACCTCCCGCATAATGATATGCTTATCCTGAATATGTCTATGGGGGACAAATCTATTCTGAAAAGGAGAAACCACATCAAGCATAACAGATTTAATTCTGTTTGCTAGGATTTTAGCTAGAACTTTATAGGCCACATTGCAGAGAGCAATGGGCCTAAACTGTTTCATAGTTAAAGGAGTTTGGACTTTAGGAATAAGGCAAAGAAGAGTAGAGTTTAGATCCTTCTTAAACTGACTAGAACAAAAGGCAGTTTTGACCATTTCAAAAAGACTATCACCCATAACCTCCCAATGATTCTTAAAAAACCAGACAGGGAAGCCATCCGGACCGGGAGCTTTGAAATCACTCATGCTCTTGACAACCTTTTCTAATTCAGAATAAGTGGGAACCTCTCTCATCGCACTAATTTGGTCTGCACTTACCATGGGAAAGGAGTGAAAACCAGAAATCTGAGCAACAGGGGAGTCGACAGAGAAAAGACTTTTGAAATAATCTTTAGCCAACTTCAGTAGATTCTCCTCTCCTTCAACCAACCTGCCACTCTCATCCTCAAGGCAAAACACTTTGCTCTTCCCTCTTCTAACCAAAGTTTTCCTATGAAAATACTTAGTATTCCTATCCCCAAACTGGATCCATTTATCCCTGGACTTCTGATACCAAAGCATTTCCTCACTGGCCAAAATAAGCTCCAACTCCTTTCTAAGTCTCACTTCAAGATTCCTCAACCTAGGGGACTGCCTCACTTCTAAAGCTTTCTGAATGCCAGCTAATCTAGCCAAATATCTCTTTTTCCGATGGAATATATTGCCAAAAGTGGATCTATTCCAAAAAGATAGTGTATTAGCTAGATTATCAAGGTTAGAAGAGATATACGCATCTTTAGCCCAAGACAAATTAACAGTATCATTACTTTGGACTACACGTACGACACCATAAACTTTCCAAAGAAAAATGTCGCTCGCTTTATCCTCTCTCCCAACCCCCACGCCCTCGCATCCAAAAAACCCCCCGCCGCCATGCCGCCTCCACGTATTCCATTCCCGCCGCCCTCTAGCGCTTTCAATCTATCACAACACCTCAGACTCTTGTCCCCCTCCTTCCTCAAACAATCTCCAACCCCCTCCCCCCTCAAACAGTCTACACAGAATCACCCAGCCCCTTTCTTTCTTTCTCACACAGTTCACCAGATTCAGGATGACATCCATAGATCCATCGCGAAAGCCAACTCCGGGAGCCACGGTTTTTATAGACAATATCAACCCATTATCCAGATATGGCACTATCTGGAAGCTGTTTAACGGATTCGGGCAGATGGTGGCTATGCGACTGCCTAGGAGTACTCGTATCCGCACTGGTAAGAGATATGGCTTTGTTAAGTACATGGATAAGAAGGAAGCGGACCTAGCTATAGCAGGAACTAATGGCACGCTGGTAGATGGGCATAAGATAATAACTCAAACCGCTTTCAACCGGTGCCAGTTTACAGGAGCGTCATCTCAGTGGGTCCCGAAATGACCAGATGTCGACTCGAACTTGCGATCTCAGGAGCCTCAGCCTCTGCCGTCCCCTCATCCCTCGCTTTCGCCGCGTGATAGCCCAAACCCAGGACGAGATTTACGTGCTCAAGGTTTCATTAGTCTATCGCCCTCTTTGGAGATGAAAGAAAAACTGAATCGTGGAGTGGTGATTGTCTCGTCATCCCCTGTTAGTTTATTACGCATTAAGCAGAATCTCAGCGACTGGGGAGAACACACTGAAGGAATAACTTGCATCACTCAATCCAAATTCGCAGTAGTCTTTAAAGATCGCTCCAAGATCGAGGATTTCAGACAGTCAATGCAAAAAGTGGATTCTGGATGTGAAATTAGGGAATGGCGTGCTTCTGATCACCTAACCAGCAGGCCCACAAGCATTTCGATCCGGGGAATCCCGCTCCAAGCTTGGTCAGAAAATTCGGTACGTATGATAACAAGGCATCTTGGAGAGGTTATAGAGATATGTTCCGACATGAGTAAGCTCCCAAAACTCTTAGAAGTTCAGGCTGAAATTAACACCACAAAAATGTCGATTATTAATGAAGAGATTCAAGTCGAAGTTGAAGGGAAAACATACAATATTGGTATCATTGAGTACAGGTCTGAGGACCTCTCGCAATCCCATCAAGAAAAATCCCAAGATAAAACCGGGAAGTTCAACCGGTGGAGCAACCGGAGACTGAAGTACCCAGCATGGACGACGAGGCGGTGAACATACCCAAAACGTCACCAGTGCAACTGCAAAAGGCAACTGGCGCATGTACCTTGTCTGTTCTGATATTTGCATTAATGGCAAAGGACAAAAGGAAAAACTAATTTCTGATGCTACTGGATACGTGTCTGGGAATGTGAAGAGTTTCTCCCTATTTGTCCAGAATCAATTGATGAATTTACTGGCCGGCATAAGTATTCACAGAAGATGGGCAGTTGCGAATATAATAAATCAAACCGGGGATAACTTTACTTTAATGGGGTGGTCTGATAAAGTCAGGAACTTATATCTCTTCGTGGCCTAATTAATGTTTTTGCTGATCGGGATGTGAGAGACTTGCGTGGTTTTAGCCCATTCAGTTTGGTGGGAAGTGGAAGTGGTAAAAACTGGATTGAGCCGATTGAGCCCACGTCAAGCCTCACCTGGGAAGTACCTACCCCAGTAAAGAATTTTTCCCTGGGAGGGGAACAAAATCACTTCGCTTGTTCCTTCTCAGACCCCACCCTCCCAGCCCTCTCTCACCGTCCTCTCAGTCCCCTTCTGACCCTGACAACTATTCTCTTTCTCCTGACTCTGTGTCTCCCCCTCTCACCACAACTACTCCTGATAATCTTGGACCTCTAATCCGGCCAGAGGCAGGAAGTGGCTTGGGTGATTCCGACTCCCATATCTTCTCTGTGGGCCTATCTCCCTACCCAAATAATGGGCGACCCCAGTGGATGGAGCTTCTCTTCAAGAAATCAAATTACAGGTAGTACTCTCTCCCGATAATGCAACGAAGCATGACAAGACTAGAAAATCTCGAGTCAGGAAGCCGCAAAGAAGATTTGCAAACATCTCCGCAGAGGCTCGAGAATGTTTTAAATATGGTCAGCGATTGAGTATTCATTCTCCCTATCCTCGGAAGTCTTTAATGAATATTGACCGTATCCTGAGGAAAAGTGGGGTAAAGAATTAAACCCATCATAGCCTATTTCAATTCTAGGTGAATCTTTTTATTTTTGGAAGACTATCTAATTGTTGTTAAGCGATGGGACTCGATCATGTGGCACTCAATTTTGTGGTGGTATGTCTAGAGTGCTGTAGTTTCTACCTGGCCGCTTTGGGATGGTCTTTGCGTGAAGTCGCCGGCCAAATTGCTCCTCTGGAGTGATTAAAATTATCCCATGTTTATGACGAGCTGAGCAGATGGCAATTACAAGTTGGTTGGCTTTGGAGATTTAAGTGCTGGAAGGAATATATGAAGTGAAGGCTGATGGACTGGCAAGCGCAAGGCTATGGTCGGTTATGGTCTAAGTGTGCTGTTGTATTAAATTTTCTTTTGTAGTTGCTGCCTGTGATGTCCTGGATTTGTAGGTGGCTTGTTTAGTTTTGGCTAAGGTTTTTTCCTAAGCTGTGTAGACCGCTCTCGGTCATATCATTGCTACGCATGTAGCCCCCTTATCAAAAAATAAATAAATCATTACTTTCTTTAACCTCTTTAGTTGATTCCAAAACTCCCATGCTTTTGTTTCTTAACCTTAGATTGGTGAAAAATATAGAAAAGATTGTTTTTTTCCAAGACACACCATTCATTTCATAAGGATATGCTCCCAATATCACGGGAGATTCAGCCAAAATGATACAAAGAACTAAGCACAATCATTAGTTTAACAGTCTTCACTAATTGCAACTTGGTCCTTATGGGACGTTGCTCAAGTAGTTTAGACGTGCTGAACCGAACCAACCTTAACAACCTTCAATCCCCATTAATAGACCACCATGATGACCAAGAAGTAAGTCTCAAGACTGCGAAAAAAAAAACCAATACCAGATTAAGGGGGTTTCCATTAGAGGTTACGAACCCAACCTATCTATCACACAAACAAAAAAAAAAATCTAACCAGAAACAAAACGAAGTACTAGACTATAACTACATAAACCAAGACTAGGGACCAATCACCTTCGGCCCTTACACGCTTGAGTGTGGAACCTTCCTCACCGCAGCCTGACCCCCAACCAGTTGGGTCTCATTTTTGCTCTTGTTTCTCTTGGCCATCATAGACAGTGTTGGAACCCAAGGTTTTACTAATATGGCAATGGATAGAGTAAGTCTGGTGGCAAAAGAAGTCTCACTGATAATAGCATCAGAGTAAGTCTGGGCGATGAAGGAGTCTGACTGCGGAAGGAGTCGTTCTACGACATAATATTCTCCTGGAAAGTTCTAGAAGCTATAAGGAAAACCTCTACTATTAAAACTTGGAGAAATTTAAGGAACTAACTACTACACACGTTCACATATAACCAGCTCCGAAAATCAAGGCGATCAAGGTTAAAGAGTGCCAGAATGATTCCCACTGCAGAGCTGCTAAGATATTTCCCACCCAATGCATAGTGGGAGATTGTGGGACATCGTGGAAACATCAGTTTACACATCATGGGAGAAGTTACTTAGGGTTTTATCAGTATTTAAGCATGTAGAAGTCATTTGTAATACTTGGAGCTTTCACTTCCAAATTTCATAGAGAAAGAGAGTCATATTGAGAGAGAAAGCAATTTTGATAGATCTTAGTGTGACTTAGTCAATTCAGCATAGGTATTTATTACCTATAGAGCACACAAAACACTCCCTTTACTCCTTATTCTGTATTGATCTACTTCTAGAGTAGAGCGAGTGTTGGATGAGACAGAACACCTCTATCGAATCCCAAGATAGGAAGCTAGGTTGTAATTCACTTCAAATTTCAACACAAGCAAAATCCTGTCTTGTTAATTTTACACAAAAAGCTTATGCATTATCTCCTTGGCAAATACTTGTCTGCAAGCAGAGTTGGTCTGAGGTGTTAGCAGAGTTGGTCTGAGACTAACACCTCAGACCTACTCGGTCAGCACCCCGATCCTATCGAACAGGGAGTTGGACAAAGCTGTTTCCATTTATAATCCATGATTGGCCAGTGGGTGTCCTAAACTGCTTCATGTGCTACGTCCTTCATAAGAGGATTGAATGGCGTTTTTCCCAGCAGACTTGAATAGAGTGGCCACACAAGATGTAAGGCTTTAAATTGATCAAATAGGATCCCTCCCGGGGATGAGATCTTGATGCTTGAAGATCTACCTAGGGATAGGTTGAGCTCAGCAGAAACGGAAGATTCTCCTTGTTCCACAGGGTCATGAGTAGTCCAAGGTGATGACAAGTCATAGAACAACCATCTCGATCGGATCTTAAAGACTTTAGTGGACAACCATTGCCCAAATCGTGCTCCTTCCTCTTACTTTATAGTATTAGAAAATATGTAGTTACTTGAATGATGGAGAAAGGATCCGCATATGCAGTAGACCAACGGCATATTGTAGTAGGGCAGCATAAGAACAACATATTGTTCAACTAGGGAAAAGGGGATGCGTCTAAGAATTGGAGAGTAAAGGTTGAGGAGAACCTTGACAACATACCTAAACCCCGAGGAGATAGGGTCGTCCATGAAAAAAGTGAATCTACCTAGCTTGGCCCCCAGAATCTCGGAAAATCCCAAGTTACAGAGGTGCTTAGGTATGTCATAGATGCGGACCCAACACGAAACCCATCTGAACTCGTGATTTGCGATGGTCACTTCTGGTTCAAGGCACTAGATCGCAAGCAGTGAGCCATCGATATGCCATGGGCCTCGAAGATGGACAACATGCATGGCCAGGGAATCCAGGATATAGAATCTCAAGTCTTTCCGAAGATCAAGGCACACGAGAACTTCCTGGTCCTTGACAGTCTCCGCGGGGAAATCCAAGGTATATTGAAGTTTTTATTTCCCTTGGAAGGATGTTAACCTTTCCTTTTCCCTTTTCCTGTCTTACCTCTTACTGAAGTGAAACAACTTACTGTTGTCTACCTTTGATTCTGTCTTCTCCCTATGCTTGGAGTCCGGGTTTCATTCGTCTTCTTCACCATCTGACGTCGGGTAAGCTCAAAAGCAAAGTAAGCCAAAACCTGTGGAAGTATTTCATACCTCACCCCTCTTAGGAAAGGCACCAGCAATCACTTTCCGGGCGGGATCTCTCGGGCTATTCTAATCCGTGCTTATACTAAGTTTCAGGCGATTCAAATTCAATCACAAAACAAAAGGTACCAGTTTTGTAGAGAGAAATCCTCTGAACACGCTCGAAAGCGTTGAAAGGGAAGTGCACATCATGGAAGGACTTACGTAGTCATGAGCAAAGAGTTGGCGACTATATACTACAAAAAAACGTCAAGTTTTCGACGCAATAAAAGTAAAATTTGGACGCAAGTTTCACGTCGAAAAACACAGATATCCACATGACAAACTCGCGTCGCCTACCTGACCGTCAAAAAGAATTCCGACGAACTGCCGTGTAAATTCGACGTGACTATTGCGTCAAAATTTTACATTTTTAACGCATTCATTGCGCAGATATGATACACAGTTCGTCAAAAATTTCATGCCAAATATTAAAAAAAAATACAAAACAAAAATAATAGAAAATTCAGACATATCAATGGTGGTACTATTATATATTCTAAATTATCTCATCCATACTGCATTCTAGCATCTGTATACGATGCATTACAACATCCTAATCCAAAAACTGCATTACAACATCCATAATCCCAAAAACTGTATTACAAAATCACAGAATTTAACACTACACTATCAGCCACGATTTTGATAAAATTTTAAACTAACGGTTGCTGTTCAGTAAAGTTTTCTCTCATATTCAACCCTTCACACTACTTTGTCTCGCATTCAGCCCTCAGCCTTTCACAATGCTTTTTCTCGCATCATCACTTTTATACTTTCAAAATCTTGCACCTGACAATATTAAATGACAAGAACTCTCTCACATCATTCTCTTACAGTTTCATTTTCTTTGTCCAGATAGATTTTAGAATGACAAAGAAAAAGAACATAAAATTACCTGAATCAGAGTGGCTTTCATCCTTTCGAGAAGCTAATGACCCTACTTGGGCGTGTTGAGTGGCAATCAATTTGTTCCACAAGGGATCTTCCATCAGTACTAGCTCTATCAATATTGAGAATGTATCCATATATTTTGACTCCATCTCTGAAACCAAAGTTAATGACTGCTAGCTTCAAGTTAAATAGGGTCAATGATGCGGTGAATCTTTGACACTCCTAACATAAAAAATCTAACTCCAGACGACCTCGATCGGGTGTCGCTGATGCGGTGGAATCTGTTAGACCAACCATGCAGTTTGGGAAAAGTCTAGCATCTAATCAAGTTTAACGAAATGCTAGCACCAAATCAATAGGTGATTCTAGTTTTATTTTTTGAATAAGCAAAAGATGTTATCTGTCTTCAAGATGGACAATGAGTGTGTAAAATCAAAAGAGATACCTAATGGTTAAGCAAAATTAAATGATTGAAACTGTTGTTTAACGAAATGCTATCACTGAATCAAACAGTTGATCATCTATGGTTAAGTCAATTGCAGAGGAGAAATAAATTAAGGTAAACACAACTTCTATAACAAAGAAAAGTCAGGCTAGAAAAAACAACTTGTGATAACTACAAATCAATCAAGATGGATTAAACTCATGCTACAAACTGCTTAGTGAGTATCCTTTTTCTTTTAACTTTACGAGCATAGAATTTGACAATAACAAAATTTAACTTTGTAGACAGTACTCTATTATGAAGGTTCGAGAGAGAGTACACTCCAAGCACTTGAATTAACATCAATAATATATTTTGTATCTAACCTGTAGCACATAAGGAGCATAATTTTTTAGCAACACCTCCAATGCATATCTACAGTCATGGGGATGGCTTCTCACGTGCTGGTGCCTCTTGAAAATTTGTGGTGGGATGTGGGAGGAGAGAATCCATTCAAGCTGAGATAGCATTCAAACAAAAGTCCAAGAATGGATACGTCAAAAATCTTGTGAACAGAGGGGTGAGTACAGATCAGCCAAATTCAGTCAGTATGTGTTTAAATTATGTTTGAATTGGAATAAAGAAAAGAAAAATTAATCACTCAAGAAGTACCTTTTCCCTGCTACAGGATGAGGAGAGATGGAAGGAACTTCAATGATAGAAGTATTTGTAGTTGGGCTATCTACTAAGCAGAAATTAAGCACAAAATTAATGTCAAGGAAAACTTAAACGTACATCAATCAGTATATGAACAAATAGAGCTTAAACTGAAAGATACCAAGCAATTTATGCTCACAATTCATGTGACTTGTGTAAACGAAGATCATGATCCAGCATGTTTGGGATGGCATTGGAGCTTGAAGTATCCAGTACTTGAGAATCAACTGACACCAATCTTAAAAGAAAAACAAGTTAGATAAGCACCATATATCAGAGAAATTTAACCAGATACCTGGAAGAGAAAATAAATTAAGAAAAAACTCTACAGCTCAAGTAATAACGTGATCATGGCAAACACTACCACTGTAACTAACATCATCATACTGTCTTTTGCGAAACATAAATTAACTATTTTATTTGACCAAAACAAACCGAAACAAGTAATTGCCAAATTAGAAACAATGAAATACTAACCCGAAAAGGAAATATTCAGGTAAATTAAAAAAACTGATAAAAAAGATACAAGAAAAGAATTGTGGGTCTATTGTCCAAAACAATATTAAAGCATGCTAAAAACATAAACATAGCTAGAAATATCACTTTAAATATGTAAATTAACACCATTAAATTCACCACTTACCTGAGTATGAGCTTAAGCTCTTAAAGTTCTAAGTGGAAATATGCTTTGATGGCGTCATTCAAGATTGATTTAGAACTTGTACTCTCTTGAAGGTTGACGTCAATGGATCAACAAGCTCAAGTGGATCATTATATAACAAGCTTTCAACAAAAATAAATCAATCATTCCATTACTGATAATTCCATAAGAATTTGATTATTTAATTTTGTCATTCTATTGTAGTGAAGGAAACGATTTAAAAAATAGTAGTCTATAACAGAAGAATACTTTTAAGAATAAAGATTTAGAAGCTTCACTACATTAGTGATACCGTCTCACATAAGAACGATTACAAATAGGATTTGAATTCAACAAAAGTCCCCTGCAATGAGCAAATGGCAGGTAACGTCATGTTTTTACAGAATTTATCATATTCAATTCATGAAGACCCAAATGGGGTCATCTGCAGGAAATTACATGAGCAGTCAAGCAACGCTCTCAAACTATACTCTGGAAGACCATGAACTCTCTTTGAGTAATCATGCAACAAGTACACGTTACTTATATATAACACCTGTATGAAGAATTAAGTCAATCAACGCTAATAAGCAGACGCATTAGAGATATCTAGCTCCCTTGCATTGCAATTAACTCATTGTAAACTCGATAGAGATTTGACTAAATTGTGTTGTAGATGTCAAGCAGCGGGAATGCTATGACATTCAACGGGTCCAACATGAACATAACTCGAACTACTACAGAGTACCCCATACTATAGTAAGACCATTAGGAATGGAAATGAAAGCATTTACCTGCTTGTATAAGTATAAATTGGCATCAGATCAGAGCAGAGTATTGATCCTCATAGATAGAAGGACCACTGGCACTGCAAGCAAGTACTAAAAGATATTACCACCAACAGAAAGTTTATTACCCGAAAGGATACTTCCCTTAGTGAAAAACTAGGACATACAGATCTTCTGCTAAGTCTAAATACAACTCCAATGATTAAGACTAAGAACCCTGAGATCCAGAATAAACAACCGTTTGCACACAAGTGCAAACTAGATAGCATTCAAGACATTATCACAACACTTTTGAGTAACAGAGTTTAGAAGTGGCAAAGAGAGAATTTCTCAAATCCATAATATAGTAAATGACCTGGGTCGATGGAAGTCCTCCATATATCATCACTGGTCGATTAGAAGCGATGGACAAATCTAATTATAAGCAAAGAGAGAATTCCCGAATCCGGAACATAGTGATCTAACTCATAAATTGGTAGTTGTTACTCTATAGAGGGAAGGTGTAAAATATGAATGCAAAATAGTCTCATCAAAAAGTACACTACTTAGGTCCCTAGTCAAGAGAGAAGAACATTTTCTCACCCACTGTTTATTCATTTGCCATGAAGGACGAGGAATATTAGTGTCTATATAACCCATTCACTAACGTAAACCCTAATGATGGCTTCAGTGGCAACGACCAAAGGGGAACAATAACATGAGAAAAGTAGGGGAAGGAATACAAATTGAAGGACTGTGCGAGGGAACAATTGGTGGTGGAATCTGATAATCCCCAAGCACATACAGTCTTCACCGGATGATCGCGTGATGTCTGAGATTGATGCCATACGAAAGGGGCGAGTGAGAAGAGCCCTAAGAGTGGACAAACCAGGCCAGGGACCAGCGAGAACGATTACAGTGAGACAATCGGCAGGGGAGAAAAGGCATTTGAGAATGAGATAGGAGATGTCAATTTGGTAGTTTGGTGCGGTGGGAGAAGACGGGGATTTTTTTTTGTTTGAAAAGGAGATAGAAGAGAAGAACGGGGCAAGGAAAACTATAAAAAATATGGTAAAGAAATGTTGACGCGGTCTTAATTAAACGTCGAGAAAACCGTTAACTGTTCGGCGAATGTTAAATCCCGTCGTTATGTAATTTATAATATTTTGACGCAATAAATTATCGCCGCCTTAATTACATGAAAAAGTAATGATTTTTTTGTAGTGCTAATAAGCGCTCAAAAGTGAGAAATTGTGTGACCATTTCCAGATGGACCCATGACAGCCATGCTTCGAATGGTAAGGGGAGGATTTAATGAGAAATTCGGGGAGCAGGAGTGGATGAGATGGCTTTAGGAGGAGGGTATATCAGGAGTTGAGAAGAGATTTTACATTGGTGCGGAGGGGAGTCCTCAAAGCATAGTACATATAAGGGTTGCATGTGTGTGGGGTTTGGGTGAATACGGGGTGAGGAGTAAGGCGGACAAAAGTCCTGATTATTGCAATGGATTCACAAAGGGGTGGGCGGCAATGGGAGAAGGCTAGAAGGTGGTACTGGTGCATAAACCACAGAAATCTCATTGAGGCACTAATTACCTGAGGTTCCTGATGTGATTTTTCCATTGACACAAGGCATACTAAAAGGAAGGCTGGAAGAGAAGAAGGAAATGCTTCCGTAGGGGGATATGACGGCAACAACTAGTTAAATAGGCATAGAAGAGATAGCAGAAGTTGGTGTATTGGTGCCTTATTATCATTATTATTACTTACATTAATTCATCTTGGTTTCCGTCTAATTCAGCAACTCAGTCCCGTGATTGTATTATTTTATGTATGATTAGTGGTCCTTAGTAGCATAGCTTTATGATTACAATATTGTAAGTTTTTGCAATTTGTTTGTATTATTGTTGTAGTGAAGTTTATACTTCATATCTGTTTGTAATGTTGTTGTTGTTGTTGTTGTTGTTGCTTAAAATTTTAATGTTGTGTGTTGTTGAACTTTGTTTTTCTTATTATTATTAAGTTCTCACCTAACTATCACCACATGTGCCAATTGAATCCAAGCTACAACTGATTCAATTGTTTTTTCCGGCATAAAGTCAACAAACAATATGAAGTTATATTCTTTTATTTGTTGTTGTTGTACATGTTAAGCTCATAGAATCATTAATTGTAATTTTATGAAATATCACACCTTGCTCAACTCATAGAAATCATTGTTCTAATTTTAAAATGATCACACCTTGAATCCCTACAAATCAATTAACCACTCAAGAACAAATTAATACAAATGTGAACATTCTTAGAATGTTGTGTTGTTGCACATGCTCACAAGTTACTACGCGAACTGTGTAATAATCTCACGATGAACTGCAATGATAAGAACCAAAGATTGTTTGATGATTTCAACATGAACTCTCACTTTTATTAACTCTTATTGGTCAATACACCCTAATACTCATAGAGAACAAACCTCTCTAATTGGTTCGGTCCAGATTCAGCCCTTTGTGTCTGTGACTCAGTCAAATCTAGAGTCATCTTTCTTTGGTCAGGTCAAGACTCAGTCTTCTAGTCGGTGACTCAGTCAGAGTTGATCAATCAAAATCTCAAGCATTAACATTTTCCCCCTTTTTGATTGGGCAAACTCTGAGTCTTGAACTGATGAGTCTTCCCCATTAATCGTTGCTCAAAGCTTATGTTTGGGAACTGAGAAAGTTCCCCCTTACCTTGAGAGTTCCCCCTAAATTTGTTGTGTTTGGAACTGAGAAAGTTCCCTCTAAGTCGCTGCCATCGTTCTTCATACCAGATGATTTATAGATACACCACATACAACACACATACATACATATATACTACTCCGTCCCGTCATAAGTGGCCTGCTTGCTTTTTGACACTTTTTCCACTTCAATATAAACATATAAGATAAAATAATTTTTAAAAATTAAATTGTAATAATATATAGTTTTCCACATAAAGATTCTATTGTAAAACATAGGATTTAAAAAATATTATCTTTATGTTAAATATTGAAGTCAAACGACATCTAAATAGTAAACTGGACAGTCAAGGTGGGACGGGGGGAGTATATATTCAAGACTTCTTTCCCCCTTTGGCCAAATGAAAAAGAAGCTAAGTCATGAACCTAATAAGCAGGGGAAAATGTGTGTTATGGACTGATCACTAGGAAGAAGATGAAAAATGTGAAAGAGATGAGATGCTTTCTTAACAAGTTTGATAGGGTTGATTAGACTTTGGTACCCAAACTTGTTTGGGCTTAGCTGTAGACATAGACATAGACATAGACTGATTTATAGGAACCCATCTTTTAGTGTACAATATATTGACTTTATATAAGCTCCATCTTGATGATTCTTCACACAATTGTTTCCTCAAAAATTTATGACACCATCTTATCTTATGTCCTAGGTGATGGCAATACTGACATGAGTTCATTCTTGACATAGAATGCTCAGGATGAGTCTTCAACTTTCTCGTGTTAGATTGAGTGGGTTTCTCTGGTTTATATCCCAAGCCGTAATTATCTGATTTGTTCTTTAACAACATTTGATTCAAATTTGCCTTTCTAGTATACCAAGTGGGATTAGTATGTGTGTGAAGCTTTAACTTCCGATTCGCATCAGCTAACATACCAAAGAGAGTTTCACATTCCCTTTTTAGTGATTTGTCGTAATCTAAAAGGGAATTTACTTCTTTTGTGCCCAACATGGAAACGTAGAATTCTAGTCACCAAAGGACTAACAAAGTTGATCCTTGGCTTATCCTGGCTCTTTTTGACACGGTTTTTATTTTTAGTCGAAGACTTTCTCAAATCTTCCACTTTAGCTTTGAGTTCTCTGATCTCAGTGACACATTGATGCTTCAACACTTTTATCCTAGATAGTGTACAGGTTAATTTATTAAGCATCTCTTCTTTCTCGAGTGTGTCCTTCCAGTTATCCTTCTCCTTTATGAAGTACTCAGTATTGACTTCATCATCTTCATGAGCAACAAACGCCATGCACAACTGAGTTTCCTCCTCTGAATCTGAGTCTGTTACTGAGATGTCATATCCTCATGCTGCTGCCGCTGTGTGTGAGATTTTTTAGCCTCGTCTAAGAATTTTCTTTCTGCTGTAGAGGACAATTCTTGACAATATGACCGGGCATGTTACACTTAAAACATCTGAGTGTTCTTTTTCTTTTACTTGTATCGATCATGTTGTCGTTTCGACTCTCGTCGACCACAAAGTAGCCTCCGGATTCGATTTACAATTGAATTAATTTCTTCATCAACATCAAAATCCTCATCCTTTGACTCTGTGCAATATCATATGCTTTCAAGGCCAGATCCTTGACTAGTGCAGACGAGGTAGAAGTTTCTCCTTTCATCTTTCCCTCATAGACCATGAATTCAGAACTCAACTCCTTCAGGGACATCTTAGATAAACCTTTTGGGGTTTCCAACAGTGTAGTATAGTTGAGCCATTCTTTACCTAGACAATCGAGACATCTCTCATTGATTGTGAGATTATCTAGTGTTACTCTAACACCCTTCATGTCACTGAGTATCTTGTCAAATTTCTCCAAAGTTTGAGTAATAGACTCACCATCTTGCATCTTGAAGTTGTCGAATCGCTTCTTGTATTGTATTCCTTTAGCATTTCTGATTAAGTAAAATCCTTCATAAGCTATTTTGAGAAAACTTCATACCTCCTTTCAGAACAAATACCCAGAACTTTCTGTTAGTCACCTTCAAAAAGTGAAGATAAAATAACTCAATGCTTTCTTGTTCTTGTTGAGGAACTTATTATTGTTGTGATTCCAGTCCTTATTGCTTGGTTTCAGTCTTGACACTCCTCCTTCTGATCTCCCATTTGTTCACCACTGCAAGCATAGTTGAACTTTGTGAGTTTTGGTGCTTTAACGTTGTAAAAACTCATCTTAATCACCCCTGAAGATTTCTCTTCGAATACTGAAGTGGAACCTGCTCTGATACCAATTCAAAGTTCATAGAACATTGTCCTTTGTGAGTAGTTACTCAAGATGAACTATGTAACTATCTCATGACGAACTGAACAAGCAATGATAAGTACCAGAGCTTGACTTGACAATTTCATGTGAACTCTCACTTGTATTACCTCGTATTGAAGTCAATACACCCTCACACTCATAGAGAACAACCTCTCCAATGAGCAAACACGTAATTCAACTAGAACCCTAAATTACAATAATCAAGTTTCTTGTCTTCTATGCACTCTGATTTTCCTCACTAAAACAGTAATTTTCTTCTCTTTACAGCTGCTATATATCAATGTAATAAGTAAAAGAATTTTTAAGATTTTATCTTTAGATGATAAAATCTTTATTAAAAGCTAAATCCTAACAACCTGTATTAGCCCTCTTTACAGCTGCTATATTTCTAAGATTTCCTCACTAAAACAAGACTTAATCCGTAAGGAACCTCAATTGGTACGGTCCTGACTTAGCCCTCTGTGTCTGTGACTCATTCAGAGTCATCTTTCTTGGTCAGTTCAAGACTCAGTCTTCTGTGTTTGTGACTCAGAGTTTGATCAATAAAACCTCAAGCATTAGCAAAATGCCTCACCATTTTGTGCTTCATATCCAAAACATGTCGAGCAGCCTCGAATGTTGCTTTCCGGATTCTCTCATCAACCCATTCCCCCGGCTTTAAATCTTTGACACTTCAAGAATATACTAAATGGATTTTACCTTGTTTTTCCATGACAATCAAAGTTGGACTGCTGCACTTGTAAGATATGTTGATTAATTGACCATTAGCCCTTCCTCCAGAATTGTATGAGTTCTCATTAGATGCCAGACAAATCTACAACAATGACCAAAATTGGAGAAATGAAGAAAAAATAAAATAAAATGTGTCACCTGCAAACCTCTTCGATCGGTGAGCGCATCTAAAGAGAGGAAGCTGAATCCCCGACACCAACATATTCGAAACTCTCGTCATTGATGCTTGTGGGTATCCTCTTTAGTGCATAACTCTAGCTATAGAATGCATCAGCCTTATCCTCTTTTTTGTCCCAAAGTGTTCAAATCCAAATGGAAGTTTTTCTCTTCAAGAATTTGAATCCCGTAGGAGTTATGCACTTCAAATTGTCGACTGATCACCTTCAGAAAAAGCGAGTGCAAAATTAGTTGTTCTAAGAGGCTTTTTGTTTTCTTTGTGTATTCCTTTGTTTTCGGCATTGTACCGTTTTGACGAGAAAGGTTCGTTATTGAACCTCAGTATTGCCACTTGCTGGATTACCAGCCAATTATAAAAAAAAAGTGTAATCTAGTAGCAGCACATGATCAATTAATCAACCACAAAAACCAATTAATTCAATTTTGAAAAGGCTGAGAGGTTGATAAAGTTCAAATCAAACAAAGAGTAATACACACAACTATTAATGGATAGAATAAGAGTCGCTCATGGAGAAGAAATGTAAACCTCCGGTGTTAAGTGCTCCTCTGAAAGAAAAAAAGTAAGTGAAGAACCCTAAACTGAGTAAGAAATTGTATCAATCTTAATTCACGAGAAACTATAACTTTTTTTTGATAAGGGGGCTACATGAGTAGCTATGTAACCATTATATGGTTATATTAGCAAAGGTTTTACCCTGCTAAGGTACAAAATAAGAGTAAACTAACACAAAAAGGAAGTTTCACGCCGTAGCCTAAATCTAATTTAGGTTACCCACCGTCCCCTTAGCTGGTAAAACGTAACCCATTAGTTATCTTTCTATGAGTCTTGCGTTTAGGTGCCTTGAGTGTTGGCTAGATCATCCATGGGCTCATCTCTTCGGGGGTGGTTTACCACTTCTTCTTAGAATGCGATCAATGTTTGCCAGGGACTTACTTGGGTACGGATAGGTTATACGGAGACGCTGTCCATATTTAAAACATTTTCTTGCTTCCGCTGATGGTCTACATCTTGGTTGCTTGGATCTTTTGTTTCGGAGATGTTGTTGAGCTGATTTTTGTGAGTCAGTAATTTCCGGGGAGAGCTCAACTTGTAACTCAATTCTATCCAGTGAATTTCCTTGTACCGGGGTAGGCCTACCGTCATTTGGGATGACTGGTGATCCATAACATATTTCCTGGCCATCCTCCTTCTCACTGGAGTGTGAGAAGATTGTTGAACTATTTGAACTCGGACTCTCGTGAGTTGGGCTAGCTAAATTGACATTGTTTACATCATGAGAATGGGACGAAAAAGTGCATATTACCGGCGCCTTCAAAATCAGTCTGTCTAGCTGTACCATGTGCAGGCGACAAATTGAAGTTCAATTGCTCCTTCGAATTAAAGTAATTGTTCCTTTCTAACAGTAAAGCTGCTTTTTCCTTTCTGCCGTTCAGCCCCACGCGTGTCCAGTCAAGACACCTTTTGAATTCTTCCCAAAACTCCACAACTGCGCTGATAATCCGAATCGTCTCATCCATGTACGAAACTCGAGGAGAAAAAACCCCAGGCGTCGCGATGTTTCCAACCTCATCTTCATTCCTCCTCGGGGCCTGCACCTGAACTAAAGACTGTTGTGCTGAAAGAACTTCCCGTGATTCTTCCTCTTCTCTGTTTTCCGATCGCCGGTGTTCAGAGAGGTCTTCGGACCAATATTCAACAACTCCAACTTTGCAAATCAAGCCCTCAACATCAACTGAAATTTCATCATTTATGATCTGCATCTTAACGGTTTCAATTTGGACATGTGCTTCTAGGTAGTTAGGAATAATCCCCATGTTCGTATCTACTGAGATAACAGTCCCAAACGGTCTTAATATTGAGTGTACTGATTTTTCGGCCCATGCTTGGATTGGAATTCCTCTTACGGCGACATGTGTTCTTCTCTTTTCAAGCTGGTCTGTGATGCTCCATTTTCGGATGAACCAATTTGTGTTTCTCAGTGGATTTGTTTCGAGGAAGATATCTGCTTGCTCTTGGGATGAGAACACTGTCACATATTTGAATGGTGAAAGAGCCGGTTCTCATGATTTTCTGACATAACAACGAAAAAGAACAAGCATGATAAAAATAACAAGAAGAAGAAGCCCGGGCGCGGGAGGAACATGGTTTTTCTCTCAATATATATATTATTCCTATATATTTCTGTGAGACTTCTCGTGCTTTTTAGTTCTCAGCACATCAACGAAAAATGTTAAAAGAAGATGATGACTGCACGTAGATTTACCTGTTCATGTTGTCATTACATCTTCCAGCGACTTCTCTTGATTTTTTGTTCCAGCACAATAACTAACACCAGTTAGGAAGGATAAGAAGAAGAAAACACGCCGAAAATGACAAGTTTTTCTCCTCATTTATTGGAAGCAGTTGTGTCTTTCTGGTTTTGTGCAGAACAGAAGAGCGAGGAGAGTGGCAGATCCACGAATGCCCCGATTCTAGAAGAAGAAAAAGATAGGGCACTTGAGTCAAATTAGGAAAAAAAGTTTAACTTACGGTTTTAAATTATTTGTAATCAAATATTAATATTTTAATAATTATTGATAATTATTTGTCGGAGAGTTTTTTTTTTAAAAAAAAACCACATATTATTTGACGGAGAGTTAAATGCAAGTTAGATAGAATCCTTAGTTTTCCAAAATTCAAAACGTTCAATTCTTAATGGTGATACATAAAGCATTGAGCCGTAAATGGTATGGAAATAGAAACGTTGAGGGGAGTGTGTTTTGCGGGGAAAGGGATGTAATCAGGGAGGCAAATGAAAGAATTCTCTTAAATTTTTCAGCTATGAGAAATGGAAATGAATAATTAACCAGTCATGCTAGCCGGTCAATAATCAACAGCCACTGACTGATAGTGTTAATGACCAACAATTACCGGTTAACATTCACTGTCACTAGTGATTATTAGTCATTTTTAATTTCATAATATTATTGGTTTAGTGCAGTTCATTTGTATTTCGTAAGATTTATCTGTTTTATGATAATTCTAATAATTAATCATATAAATTTATATATAATAATTATCCATATAATGTCTACTTTTTTATAAAAATATTAGAATTTTAAAAAATAAAACAGTTTTTTGTTAACCGGTGTTGTTAAAAGTAATAACCGGAATCAACTTATTTAAACGTTCAATTAATCCAACTTGGGTTTCGGATCTGTTACTTTTTTACACCCCTAGCTAATACAGCCATACAGGAAGTGATAGCAGAACACAATACGAAACAATGTTTTTTTTTCTCAACTCTCACATTACAACCAAGGTTAAACTTAACCACAGACCAGTAATAATGTTCAACTTGCTGGTCATCATTAGCATTAACAGGCCAAGTCGATCACTTGCGACATTTGTAGTACAAACTACCGAAATGAAAATTTTAATGCAAACAAGCATTTACGTACAATAATTAAAAAAACTGCTACAATTCAATGAACGAAAGAGACATGAAAAAAACCAATACTGAAACTGAATGATTAAATGGATGAATTGACGAACATTACTGCTCCATTAGATTTAGCACACTGAAAATCACGGGGGACAGAGTTTCCACAGACGTTAAGGAGTAAACTTAGAGCAACGGAAGATTGAGGTTAATCCCAAATGTTAGCCTTGATGGCGGTGCAGAAACAAGCAGCGACTTCAAGATCAACAGCCCATCAAGGAGGCTGCAACAGGGCTTGACGGGTGGAGACCCAACAGTGACATTGACCAGGGTAAGAACTTTGGCGCAAACGCCGAGCTTTAGGGCATCCTTAGGACAAGCAACTGGACCGCTGGGGACCATGCCACCGCCGGTTGATGGGGAAGGTGTAGGCTTTGGGTGCTTGGGCTTTGGAAGCGTAGGGGGGCATGTATTACAAGCGTTGACGACCAGGGAGAAGAAGAGGATGTTGAAGGTCAGGAAAAGAGCCATGGATGAGGAAGAAGCCATCTTTTCTTAAGTTAAGAGCTTCTTGTAGGTGTCTACTACTTAAGAATGAGTGCTTGGGATGGGAATGGTTACGATAGAAAGGAGGTTTATTATAGAGTGCATGGGGAATCAAGAATGACAATTGGGTGAATTTAATAGTAGTGTTTTTGATGTATGAATCTGTAGCATGTGGGTGCGTTTTGTAATTTGCAGCTGGCCGAGATCAAGATGTATGTATGAAAGTTTTGTCATTTCGCAAAGAGCCGTAAGATTAATAATATCCTGGTTGGTAGTATTCGATTCCATCGATTATAGTTAAAACTAATTAGCTGGGCAGCTGCGATAATGCCTTTATTTCTTCATTAATATTTGCCGATTCTGGAGATTTAGTGGTCTTATTAAATTTGACTCTTCGTTTTGTATGGGACTACCATGTAGGTGAAGAATTAAAGGACAGAAGAAGCGGGCCGCTGGATTAAAGGGTATGTCCACTATTATCTCACGAATATTCATTATTCATGTTTAGGTGCAGAAAATCAATAATACTAGTATTATTAATAATTAAGTTAAGAAAAGACAAGATCTAAGCAGTTTGCTAGACACAAGTGACAAAGTGAAGGACTCACGGGCCGTGTATTAAAACAAGCCAGGTATGCCTTTCTTTATTCAATGCCATCATATGGTCAATTGAACTTCTTTCTTTATATATAATAGTTTTTTTTTTTATTATCATGGGGGTTAACAAGCCGAAAAGTGAGCATGTAGCAGTACAAGGTGAAAAAAAGGAAAAGAAAAACGAGTAATAAAATTGCGAATAAAATGAAATTCCTTACACTATCATCGGTTAGTTAAGCTGAATATTAATAAAGTTAATTAGTTGATTAGTAATGAGCGAACTCCATGAGCTAATTCACGCTGTTAGTGGGTTTACCATATTGATGTCTCTTGGTAAAAGTCGGTATTTGTATGCTCATTATCGACGAATATATTAGAAAAACATGGGTTTAATTCTCGAATCTCGATAGATAAGTTCAAAAGCTTAGTTTTTTCCATGTTCAAGAAGCTTAAGGCTCTTGTTGAAAAATAAAGTGGTTGCTATGTCAAGTCTCTAAGAACTAATATCGAACCATCCTTGACATGGCTCGAAGCATGCTAACAAGCTTGGAGATGCCAAAGGAGTTATGAGATGAAGCGGTGTCTTGTGTAGTGTACTTATTCAACCGATGTCCCACAAAAAGTCTTTCAAACATGACCCCGCAAGAAGCTTGGAGTGGAATCAAGCCAAGTTTATCTCATTTGAAAGTGTTTGGGAGTATTGGCCATGTTCATGTACGGATCAAGAGAGAAGCAAGCTTGATGATAAGAGCAAGAAGTATGTCTTCATTGGCTATGATCAACGGGGTCAAAGGATACAGGATTTACAACCCAAGTCTTGGCAAAACCACTATAAGTAGAGATATGGATTTCAATTAAGAAGAAACTTGGAATAACTCCGTGAAGATAACAATAAATAAGTCAAGTTCTATAGGATTATGATGATAGAAAACTATCCTTGTTGGTTTGATGTTTTTGTTCAAATGTTTCAAAAATAAAGGATTATTAAGATTGTTTGTCTACTTGGTGACAAGCGGATTCAATATACTGGTGTTCAACAGTCGGGCACATGTCCACGATCGCTCAGGGAGAGACTACTCACCTTCATGAACCAGAACAAAGATGGTTGATGACTTGAACTACTTGGAGATTGCAATCATCACCTGGAACCTTCCAAGAAAGCTACTAATGGTCAGTAGTTAAAGACACCGACTCGCAGTTGGTGGAGATATACTTTTGGTTGCAATAAGAAGCCTGGACACATTGCCTACAAGTGATCATCAAGTGATCATTGTTGAGGATAAAGCCTAAAGAATAGCTGAAGCCGCTCTGGGTGTTGTTGAGATATCAACTTGCGCCTGCAGCTGTTACTCAGAGGTCCAATGGGTGTCCTCCACGTGTTACACAACTGTATAGCTGAGCAGGAGCTCAACCAATGACAAGTGAAGATTTCCAAGTAGCTAGTGAAGTTAGTTGGAGTCTACAAACCAGAATGAAGCCACTTGGTATCTCTGTAACACTGGAATCACATTTGTAATAGTTAAGCAAGTAAGAGTTTAAACACGAGTATACTCCAAGAGAGAATAGAAACTAAACATTGTAAGACCTGAGCTAAGTGTTAGCTTCAGTCTTATATGAGTGGGTAAGTCCACAGTGAATAGTAGTGTGAACGATTGGAGTGTTGTGACTCATATTATTGAAACACATGAGTAGCTAGGACAATCTGGGAGCAGCCGAGGGACTGATGGGAGACCGCTGGCTGAATAGGTTCAGTCTATAGAAGGGCATTGGGGTAAGTCCTAAATTTTCCCGAGTCCATAGGGTTGGGCGGAGGGAGATTGAGTGATTGCGAGGGTAATACTCAATGAATAGAGAATCCAGTTTGAATTATCTATTGTCTTCTACTCTAGTGATCAATATTCAAAGTGTTCGATTCCCTACCACTACGAGACACGCCCACGACCGGTCGGGGACGTGTATTAGTGTACTAGCCAGCAACAACTTCTTCCCATTTCCCGTTGACAAAGTTTAGGTGGAGGAGCAAAGTCAAGAGCCCGTGACACCACAACAACCACCCTGTTCAAGAACATCATCATCTCCCTCAAGTGAAAGTTCTAGTGAAGGACCATTATGGATGAGAAATATTCAAGAAATTTATGAAGAGTTAGATAATCAAAATGTTGATGATGAACTAACTCTGTACCGCCAATTTGTAGATTGTGAACCTCTAAGGTTTGAAGAAGCACTAAGAGAAAAGAAGTGGAGAGCTACCATGTATGAAGAAATAACATCCATTGAGAAACATTGGTCTGAAGTGGGTTTCAAGGCAAAGAAGAATGCCAAAGGTGAAGTGGAGAGGTACAAGGCAAGATTTAGGGCTAAAGGTTGTAGTCAATGCCCCGGAGTTGATTGTGGTGAAGTATGTGTCCCCGTTTCCCGAATAGAGACCTTATAATTGATCATCTCACTTGCAGCTCAAAACAAGGGGAAAATCTATCAAACGGATGTGAAGTCAGCATTCTTAAATGATTTCATTGAAGAGGAGGTGTATGTCAAAAAACGTTAAGGTTACGAGATCAAGGGCCATGAAGAAATGGGGCTGAAGTTGAAGATCGTTTTGTACGGATTGAAGCAAGCTCCACGAGCTTGGAACAATCATATTGATGAGTATCTCAAGGAAATGACTTCATAAAATGCCCTCATAATTTGCCCTTTATGTGAAGATGTGTGAGAATGGTGACATCTTACTTGTTTGTATATATGTTGATGATTTGATTTCACATGGAGTAATCCAAAGTTGTTTGAAGAATTCAAGAAAATCATGACCAAGGAGTTTGAGATGATGGAACTTGGTCTCATATCTTACTATCTTGGCATTGAGATTGATCAAAAGGATAATGGGATCTTTATCCCCAAAAGAGCTATGCGAAGAAGGTGTTGAAGAACATCAAGATGGAAAATTTTCACTCTGTGAATACACCAATTGATTGTGGGATGAATTTGTCCAGCTATGACGATGGAGACCAAGAGGATCCTACGACTTTCAAGAGCTTTGTTGGAAGTTTGAGATACTTGACCTGCACGAGGCCCGATACACTCTTTGTAGTTGGGCTCATTTGTAACACCCCTAACTCGTATTCCTATCTTAACCACCATACTTATCATAATTAAATAACCCAATCGCAATGGAAATAAATACAATCACATAAACACCAGGTGTTACCGCCATTACTCACCCATGAGAATAATAACACATCCAATTTACATATACAATCTAACAGAAGCTGTGACGGTCAAGAGATAGTTTAATTTAAATATACAACCTTAACCAAAATTGTGAGCAATCTAAACTGTATCATTTCCACATACACCAACCGTATATCCAAAATGTAATCCGAACTATAACACATACAAAAACGAAAAGTCATATACCGCTATCTAGCCAAAAGCCCGCGCTCGAGCGTTAGTCGTTTGTGGCTACGAACCTGTAATATTGTTTGTTTGTATGAAATCAGCCCTACTAAGTATGTTACCATGCAACCATCATGCACCCTCAGACCCTTGAGTTATTTGGTCAAGTTAACATGCGGTTCCATTTTCATGCATCTCCAGTTTCATACATATAAATAACAATAAACATAACTTATCATTTAAATAAACCATCCAACATATAATTCATGCAATCCACATAACTCATTCACACAATCAATTCAACAATCAGCTCAATATAGAACGCTACGAGAGTTATTTTAATTGTTTCTAGTTGCTTGGCCTTCAAGGCCCTCGTTGGTTCTCCAAGCTCTTACAAAAGTGTTTACCATTTCGTATTAAGGTTCGGCTATTAGTCTACTACTTTAATTGTTTACCTTTTTAACTCTTATCACTTAACAAGCCACTGTATTAGAAGACGACTTGTTCCCAACAACGTACTCCTATTATGTTATGTATTACCTGGGCCCACATGCCCTTACACCAATGGTAGTGCCCTCGACCATGGAACCATTCAGTTTTTTGGAATTTTCCATAGAGTGGATCTGATCTCAGTTGTCCTCTCGTGATCACAATGCGCAACCAAGCGTCCTAGATTTTCCACCATACTTAGCAATCTCCACCATACTCAACCTTTCACTATATGATTAAGTTCTCTTAATCTAGCTGCCTAAGATTCAATCTAAGGTTTTCAGTGATAAATTCTCGAATGTACTTGTGCCTTTTAGATCTTAATGTATGTCTAGAATGTATCTAGAGTGTTTTGTCATTTTGAGTGTTCTTTATCATGAGAGCGGTTTTACCATTACTCTGCCTAAGAGTTTCTCTTAAGTTATTGAGATAACATAGTTTATCATTATCCTTTATAAGTGGGATTTTATTCTCATCCCTTGTATCTTAATTCAAGATACTTAATCGGTATTGTCTTGGTTCAAGTAATATTTACGAACACTTAATAGTGTGAGTTGCTCAAGCATATAATTATAAGGCAATCAATAAGCATCAAACACATATTCGCACATATCATCTTATCATATAAATCACACAACTCCAAACTCAAGGAAACCTCAGGAGCAATCACATCACATAGCAATATACCATTCATCGAAAGGATGCTAGCGTATCTCACATTCACCCTCTATCCACTTAGCTCTGGAATATAACATCACTTAAGAAATTCTCTATAATTCTCAAACCAAACTGATATCCCCTTATAATTATAAATCCTGCGTAATTAACCCCAATGATCGTAGTTCATTATTACTCGGGTTATTACTTAATGCATCCCTATACAGATTACTCGTTATCCTTTCCCAGAGTAATGGCCTTTGGCGTTTAGTTTCCTCATTTAATTTTACAACTTTAGGATTTAATTCTCACAATATTCCCACCTTTCAACCATATAATTTCATTTATTATATGATATGGATTTATTCGATCTTATGTAGTAATGGCCTTTGGCCTTTAGTTTCCCCATTTAATTTAATGAGTTATTTATCTTGACCTCTGTGGTCAACTTAGTTTATTTGGTCAATGCATTCAACTTATTGACTTGGTCAACAAATTTTTGTTGACCTTCGGGATGTTATAGGTTAAATAACCTTTTCAATTTAATAACATCTTTAACAACTATATAATGGTTTATTTATAACTTCTAACCTTATATTAATTACATAGGTTATTTTCCTTAATCATTCTTATCCCATGATTTAATTCCAAACTTCACCTTGCAATCACAATATAAATTCCAACCTTTAATATATAGTCTTACAATTTAATAATCTTTTCATTTTACCAACCTCCAGCATTAACATTAAGATATTTATACTCAAATATTGTTACATTATATAAACTTCAAATCCTTTATAATTTATATCCAACTCTTCACTAATTACAATTGACCCTAATTTGTATTTTTCGATTTCTTACCCAAACTTACCAAAATTTCCGAGTTAGCCCAAAAATATTTAATAATCTTATAATTACCATTAATTCTAATATTTTATAATTCCAATTTCTCATAAATTCAACTTCTCAATAGATTTAACTCAAAGTTCCACAACCAACTTCCCAAAAATTCCAAACAGACCCCAAATTTTTCAATTTTGATTTTTCAGCCTAACTTTCTCAAATTCATGGTTTGTCCCCACAAGTTTTCCTAACTTACAAATACACCATATTTTTTTCCTAAATTCAAACTTATTTTTTTTCCTTCATTCTTGGTCAAACCCTTAATTACACCTAGGTTTGACCAATTTACACTACCTTCCCTTAACTTTCTATATTTACGGTTGTTACCCACACAGTTTCTAAACTTTACAGTTCACTCCCAAATGTTACTTAAACTTATAATTTCAATTTTTTAACCAAATGGGGCCTAACTTTCGGCCTATTCACATCTATCACCCCAACATTTATTTCCTTTATATTATCCAACATTTCCTTAATCATATAATCACCAAGACTTTTATTAAACTTCCACTCACATTATTACACAAATTGTTTCTAACTTTTATCCACACACTCCCTAATTTTTGGAAGTATTTCCACCTTATTTTGAAATCTCTTATTCACCAAACTTCCCTCAAAACTTTAGATATTTATACTCAACTTAATACCGAAATCACATATGCTTTTAAAAGCATTTATCCACCAAAATACACTTAAATCTTGCCTAAACTTTTGGCTATCATTTAATCATAATCTAAACTTCCAATAACCACAAAAATTCTCATAATAACAAGTCCCTTGTTCGTACATAATATAACCTTATAGTCAAATGTTTGGTTTCTAAGTAAAACCTTATAACTTAGTCACAAATATGGTATCTAACCTTTAAGTCATTAGTGAACAAACCATAATATGTTAGTGTAGGTTTTATATCCCCACTTAGGTCATAATACTCCATTTTTCATTCTTATCTCTCGGTCACATTTAATTTCCAAGGTTACACAACTTAAAACATCAAATAAGCTTAGAGTTTAAAACTCACCCTTGATGTTCCAAAGCTTGATTTTTGCCCTTGTAAATCCCCCAAGTTTTCGGTCCTATAATATATAAGGGGGAAACATTGATTTCTTGTACCAATCCAAGGGTTTAATGTTAGATTTGAGCACTAAGGCTTTAGAATAAGAACTTACCCTTTTAATGTTGATTTTCTCTTCCTTGTTTTCCTTTTTTGTTCAAGATTATTACAATCATGTAGAGATAAGCTTCTTCATCAGGATCTGAGCCTGAGTTTGAGTCATCCATGATCCTACATAGAGATGTCAATCTTGACACGAACCCGAAACCCGACCCAAAACCGACACGCTAACACACAGGTTTGGGTTACAATTTTCAACGTGAAAATATTTTTGGGTCGGGTTCAGGTTGGGTTGCTAAAAAACTGGGTCGGTTTTGGGTTTGACCAGGTGACCCGATTTCAACCCGTAACCTGAAAACATTTTTTTAAAAAAGAAAATATATACTCTTATAGTTATGCGACATAATCCAAATATATCAATCATGTAACCATTTATGTTTGATAGTCTTATATGTTATGTTATATTATCTTGGTGATTTTATGTAGAATTTGTATTAATAGTACAATATTTTTAATTTTGGGTTGCTTTCAGGTTAATTCATGGTTAATTTCGGGTCATCAAGCGGTTTCAGGTTGATTTCGGATCGTCATGTCGGTTTAGGGTTGACAAATCATAAACCCGTTCTTGGTTCGGGTCGGTTTCGGGTTGAGGTGAAAGATTAGCAAGTCGGGTTCGGGTTGAAGTCAACCCGGCCCAAAACCCGAAATTGACAATCCTTACCCCGCACGACAATTTTGAAACTTTTCTTGTGTAATCATCTTGTTTCCTTGTCATCCAAGTCATCATGGATCACTTGAGATATGGTTTGTGTCTTCACTTTTTATGAATGACCTTTCATCCATTTATATACATTACCTATATTTATATTGCAAAGAAAACAAATCAAACCTTAACTAACACTTTTGGGTTTGGTTATGTCCATTATGAAACATGCTGCAACCAACAAGTTTTTGAATCATGAGGCCATTAACCAAAAGCTTGTTGTTCAAAGGCACACCCAAAGCTTTCTAGAGGTGAAAGTACTCTCTATGCCTCCCTGTAAGCTTCCTCAACTTTCCTTTTAGAGAAGAAGAAAATATGAAAGTAGAATTAAAATTAAAATCAATGGGAAACTATCCTTATGAAGAAGTTCCACGGCCTAAAAGATCAAAATGTTTAGAAAATGTTGTTCAGGATATGCTTACTCATTTGAAACATATATAGTGTGGGTTCCCATACTAGTCCCAAGTTTGAAGTCATCTCTAACACGAACAAATTGGAAGAATGGCTCAAAGTGAGAAACTAATGTCAATATAGATTCATTGTCTAGTTTTTTCTTGTTATTTAGTTGTCCTGATTGGAAGTGATGGTTTGGCCAGTTAGTTTGTAATTGGATGCGGTGGGTACTCTTTTTCCTCTTATGCATTTTCCCTCTGGGTTTTGCTTAAGGAGGTTTTAATGAGGCCCGATCATAACCCATCCATTTGTTTTTAAACATTCAATACTATGGCTATATGCCCAAATTATCAAAAAAAATATAGATTCATTGTCTTTCTACCCACCTCGGCAAATTACTAAAAGGTTTTTGATGGAATCCAATCCACGCAGGAATATTCATCATTGGATACTTAAATCACTCTAAAAGAAGGGTTTACTAATTCATTTGAGAATATCATTAAACCCAAGTTTGTACATTCATTGCCCAAAGATTTGGTATATGCATTCAGAGTAGAGCTGCTGGCTCACTTTAAAATAAGAAAAGTAAAGGATAAGGCAAATATGACCGTTGAATAAATCACGTAACCTCCTTTGCTTTTCTAAATCTCCTCCCATCTTACTGTGTATTCTTTTCTTAAATTTTTTAAATGTTATGACTTACAAAATATAAGTGCAAAAATAAAAAAATCATGTTGTTGTTCATCAGAATTCGTGCCCTTCAAAACAAGATGTATCATAAATATATTTTGGTTAATTTAAATTTTATGTTTTCGGAATAAGTATATAATACATATTTTAAAGTGAATCATATTAATTAACAGAATGAATCTTTTTTAATAATAAAAATGAACCTTATTTATTATCAAAATGAATCCCTTTAAGACTCACTTTTAGAGTAAAAAGGATGCACATTGTTTACTATAAAAGGTCCATTTTTCTTAAGCATAAGATTCACTTATGTTAGACATAAGATTTATTTTTCTTAAAGGAAGATTCACTTATCAATAATTGAAAGGTTCCTATTATTCTAGCATAAGATTCACTTTTCTTAAACTAAAGACTCACATTGTTTAATGTGAAATTTTAACTTTTCTTAAACATAAGATTGACTTTTCTTAAACGAAAGATTCACTTTTCTTAAAAAATATATTCATATTGTTCTCGCATAAAATTTACTTTTCTAAAATAAAAGATTCACTTTTCATACACAAAGGATTCTATTATTTAATGTGAAAGGTTCAATAATCTTAAAATAAGATTCACTTTACTTAAACATTTTATTTACTTTTCTTAAAAAATATTCACTTTTCAAATGAAAGGTTCATATTATTCTCACATAAGTTTGTGGTAAGCTTCACTCTTCTTAAACCAAAGGTTCATATTGTTCTTGCATAAGATTCACTTTTAAGAAAACAAAGGATTCACATTGCTTAATGGGAAATGTTCATTTTTCTTAAACATAAGATTCACTTTTCTTAAACGAAAAATTCACGTTTTAATAACAAAAAGGTTCATATTGTCCTCGCATAAGTTTGTAGTAAGATTTACTTTTCCTAAACATAAGATTAACTTTTCAATAAATGAACAACAAAAGATACCTTAAACCCTAAACATACCCTACAACAGTCGTCAAATAATGTTAATGTGGTTCGGTTATTAACCACCACTCAAGAAAAAGATAATCCCCCCCCCCCCCCCACATATATATAACCCTAGGATGGTAACAACGTCAAAGAACCTAACACCGTCAAAGAAGCTAGCAATCGTCGAAGAAGCTAAAACCGTCGAAGTAGTTAATATCGTTGAAGTAGGCTAATGTGGTTCAGTTATTAACCACACAGGGGCAGTTGTTCACATGTTCAACAGGTGACATGGAGCAGGGACCCAATTTAGGGGGCCTTAAATTTTTAGGGACCTATTTTTGTAAGTAGAGTCCATTATCTTGTAGTTTATATAATTAAACCGCTATGATGGTTTCTAGCCCATTCAACAAAACAGATAAATAATAGTTGATTGAATTTAACAGTATTATGTGTAACGATGAAGATTTGCACTGTTAGACGCCACTGGAAAAAAACAAGCCCAATCAGATCCTGAATCCCTTTTTTCATATCACTCAAAATAAAGAAGGACCGGCCTTATAACTGAGTTCTAATCGGAAGATTTGCATAAGTGACAACGAAGCATAATACTACTTGGGAGTGGACCGATCACCCATCCCAACGCCTATCGAAAAACTCCCAAAAGTCACTTTGAAGTACCAAAATTCATAATTAAGGGTATGAAATGGACTTACATGTGGTTCAGAGCCCCTGAGTGATAGCATGTTTTAAGGATCCTCTAGTCCATTCATCTCCATTATGAGATAGGTGTCATGCACATGTTGGGCAAGCAGCTTGACAACTATGGCATACCTTGTTGTTGGCCTTGTCTGGTTACGTGTGATGGAAATATAAATTGGTATATGCTTTATGTAAGTGACATGGACATGGCCCAGCCTTTAGGGTTGGCCTGAGGGTCGGGCTAAGGGGCGTGATGCCGTAGGTACACGACCCTTGTTGTGCGCAGCCGATGCCGCACAAGCCTTGTTGTGTGCCTTGGGGGCGCAACGGTGTGATGTTGCAGGCACCCAGACCTTGTCTTAGGCGCCCTGTCCCTTATGCTATAGGGTGATGGTGCCTAGACACTGCCGCAGGCACCCAGTGCTCATCTGGACACTGCCGCTAGGCACCAAGTGCCCATCTAGACACTGTCTGCAGGCACCCTACTGCAGCTGATATGAAGTTGGCTCCAAAACCTGTGGCATCTTGAAAACTTTTCTGAGCACCTAAGAAGGCCAAATATTATCCTTGATTAATAAGGGGTGTTTGCAAACTTTCATGGCAATTGGAGCTTGCATATGACTTTAATGAATTTTGAAGTGTCCCATGACTATGCCAGGTTTTGGCTGTAAAGGGACATGCCTGTGTCCAGTATGGCCTGAAAGGTACATTAACCTTTTTAGGGGGCCGGTTAGTTTCTGTCTGACCTATCTCTAGGCAGCCTTACATGGCTATGTCCCAGCTGGACACCTAAGTGCCCGAGAGCCTCAATGGCAATAGTTTAACCACTAATGGGGATGTCGGGACACTTGGACTCCTTGGCGGTGTTGGGTTCATGCGGCCCACACCAGCGGCTAGGTGAGCTAGTCGTGAGTCACCCCGGGCTGCCTAGAGAGCACCCGGCTAGACACATGAGTGCATAGAGCATGTCTATTGACATGTCCCACTACCTATACCTAGTGTTGTGGGCTCCAACGGCTTTGGGGCCTTGCCCCCTCTACCGGTGTCCCTGATATTGAGTTAGGCCAGCATGCGCTTGACGTATGACTGGTTCCGCCACTTGGCGAGTGCGGGAGTGCGAGGGGCGACTCTCTAAGTCGGGACTTGTGTCCGGTATGGCAAAGATGGTCCAGGTGGTGGTGAGTGCACGACGTGGCCCACGCTAGTGCGTGCCTACTGAAGGTGCCTTGGCACTGGGGTTGCTCCATTAGTGAAGGTGTTCATTCAGTGGAGTGTCCCGCACATCCATGCCTTTGGGCAAAGGGATGTGAGGACGTGTGAACTCACCGTGGGGCGGTTCAAGACCACCCTTAGTCATGCTAGTGGCACAAGGGTTGGTTCGGTTAGGCTGGTCGGGCCTTTGCCCGACGCCGATCATGAGTGTTGATTGTTTGGTTGCCTAGATGTTGTCCCTTGATGCTTGATGCGTGTGCTTGCGTGTTATAAGTGTGCTATGCATACCGATGGACTTGGATTCCAAGCGAAAAAATTTATTTTGAAAAAATACTCATGACAAAAGTGGTATCAGAGCCATAACATGTCACTTATCCCTGTCTTTGCAGGCTTGAACGTTGGTCTATATGTTGGAAAGGCGTAGAAGTGGTCGAAGTTTGTGCAAGCTAGTTGTTGTTGTGGTGGAGTAGGCCCAAGTTTGCCGGATGGCTTCTAGAATGACAACATCGCGAGTCGAGCTTGCAAATAGATTGGATATTATTGAGTGAGTACTCGGCCTCACTGACCGTGATGCCTCAGAGTTTGGACTAGAACATAACATACTCAGCAGCCTTGAGAGGCTGGAGACATTGGTGAACTCCCTATGCAATGAGGTGCGCCAAGCTTGTGCTGGCCCCTCAAGTGGAACCTTTGAGGAACATCCTAACTCCTCTGATCCTCACGATGTAGAGCTATGAGAGCTCCGAGAAAAGGTAACCCTTTTGCAAGATACGGTGTCCCTAAACTCGGGTCAAGGCAAGAAAAGAAAGATGAAACTACGTGATCCTACGCTGTATGACGGAACCTGTGACTCCGAGAAGCTTGAGAATTTCCTTATCGACATGGACTAACATTTTGAAGCATACAATACTGATGATGATCAGAAAATCTTTTCGGCAGTTACATTTTTAGAGGGCCATGCTAAGAAATGGTGGCGGTGCAAGGTTGAACGTGACCGTGCACGTGGCTAAACCCCTATCCGATGTTGTGTTGAGTTTAAAAGAGTGTTGAAGGCTTAATTCTTTCCCCAAGATGTCGATGACAGAGCCCGTGGTCATTTGAGAGACCTAAAGCAGACGGGCACTATTCAAGATTACATTGGGGAGTTTACCTCCATAATGTCTGATCTGTCTAATATGCATGAAGGGGATCGTGTGCTCAACTTCATTAAAGGTTTGAAACCATGGGCTCGTTCAGAAGTTCGAAGGAGGGATGTTTCCACCCCCTCGAACAAGCAATTATTGCGGCTGAGGGTCTAGTGGACTTCAGTTGGGAAAGAAACCCAGTAAAGATAGTCGTTCTGCTAGAACAGGTGGGAATCGGGAAATATCATAAAGGAATTTTGAACCTGCCCTTCTCCATGACCGGGATGATTCCCAAGATCATGCAAGCCCGGAGGCAAAGGAGAAGTTCCCGAAACCCAAGTCGGGCATTACCTGTTTTAGATGCGGTGGTCCGCACTTCATGCGGGAATGCCCACAGGTTGCAAATACGGGTGTGAACACCCTTGTTGGTCAAAAGGAGTAACCACCCTACCGAAAAGTGGATCTCCCAACCTTTATGGAATCAGTCCTGCACCCCCTGAGTTGAGGACTGTTGTTTTATTTGAGTAGAAATTTTGTACTTTTTAGTGATCAACGTGTAAAATTAAGGGTTTGTTATGATGTGGTGTCAATGTTTTGTTAATATTGAACTCTTGTATTCCTTTTGGAAGTATTGTACTCATTTTTGTGTACTGGCTCATGTAATACAGTCGAAATATTGTAATGAATTTTGAACATTAATAGAAATTTGCTATGGATCGATGGTGTTCCTGATGAACTTTCTCTGGGATCCTTACTTACTTTTCCCCAATTTTGGTGTGTTTCTTAGAAAAATACTTGGACCCAAGCTGAAAATAAGGGAAAGCTAGGTTGTGTTGGGTACATGAGTACGAGAGTGGCTTGTGATGCCGGGTTTCCAGCTTGATGCCAGGTAGGCTTTGCTGACCGTGCTTGTACGGCAGTGTCACAAAATGCTATTTTGTAACGCGCGATCAGGTAGATTGGCGCTGGCCTCACTGGTTATGCGTGGCTTGGCACGGGGTGTCGGGTTCCCATTGGATAGTTGGGTAAGCTGACGCTGATTATGTTGTGCATAAAGACGTCCTAGGTGCCAGAATTGGAGGTGTGCAACCAGGCGGGTTGTCGTCAAATACGCTGTAGTGCGTGAGTTGGCATGTGATGCCGAGTTGTCAGTATGCAGTCGGGGCGCTGATGCTGGATGCGCTAGAGTGCGCAAGATGGCATGAGGTGCCAAGTTACAACGGGGAACCGAGTAGGTTCACATTGATATTCCTGGTCAGGAGTTTAGCGGCTATGGATGCCGTTGTTTTAGCATGCAGCAGGATAAGCTGATACTGGTCACACATGGTGTGCGAACCAACACAGGGTGTTGGGCTATCAGCGTGCAATGAGAGGAGTTGACGCTGGTCACGCAGGTGTGCGTGAAATGGCATGGGTTGCCATACTTTCATACGCGATCGAGTAGGGTCTGCATTGGTCACACTGAGTAGCGTGAGAGGGCCCTGTGCCTGCGATTAAGCGTCAGAGCCAGGTGGGGTGATGCGATGCGAGTGCACGCGTTTTTGTGTGCAAAGGCACCGGTTGCTCAGTTCTTGCACAAAAAGACCAGGTTAGGTCAGTATAGTCCACATAAGTTGGTGCGAGACACGATAGTTGATGCCAACTGAAATTAAATAGGGAGCAAGTAAAGATGACCCTACTCCCATGAGAACTTTGCCGAGGTCATCAAATACTTTAACGGGGGAAGGGTTTGTCACGCACATTTTGGGCAAGCAGTTTGACAACTATGGCATGCCTTGTTGTTGGCCTTGTCTGGTTATGTGTGATGGAAATCTAAATTGGTATATGTTTTGTGCAAGTGCAATGGACATGGCCCAGCCTTTAGGGTTGGCCTGAGGGTTGGGCCTAGGGGCGTGATGCCGTGGGCACACGACCCTTGTTGTGCGCAGCCGATGCCACACGAACCTTGTTGTGGCCTTGGGGGCACAACGGTGTGGTATTGCAAGCGCCCAGACCTTATCTGAGGTGCCCTGTCCCTTATGCTGTAGGGAGATGGTGCCTGGACATTGCCGCAGGCACCCACGGCCCATCTGGACACTGCCGCCGACACCCAGTGCCCATCTGGATACTATCCGCAGGCACCCTACTACAGCCGATGTGAAGTTGGCTCCAAAACATGTGGCATCTTGATAACTTTGTTGAGCACCTAAGAAGGCCAAATGTTACCCTTGATTAATAAGGGGTGTTGGCAAAGTTTCATGGCAATTGGAGTTTGCATCTGATTTTAGTGAATTTTTGAAGTGTCCCATGACTATGCGGGGTTTTGGCTGCAAAGAGGCATGTCTGCGTCCAGTATGGCTTGAAAGGTACATTAACCTCTTTAGGGGGCTAGTGTCACAGTTCTTAGCTCTGGAGTGAATGCACTAAGCTCAGCAACCCCATATTCGACCAAGTGTGAGGCTCTTGCTAGCGTGGGAAGCGAGGCTTCGCCATTTGGGCAAGGATGCGTTTCGTGGCCTAAAGTACAGGCCGTGTCACGAGGTCGGTGAATGATACAGTGGTGATAAGTTAAGGGTTAGAGGCCCAAGGCACATTGTCATGCATGGGAACCTGACGAGGTTGCACAAGTAATGAGTTTGAGGCTCAGGTACTTGGCAGTGACTCACCAAGAATGAGAAGTGGGTGGAAATAGCTTTGTGCTAACTTGTGGTATCATGTCAGTAGCTGGGCTATGGCAGACATGACCAGACATCCTGTGGTATTTGTTGCCAAGGTGTGCCATGCTTGAGTCATGACAAGGGAAAAGAGCGAGTCACGACTAGGCACGATATCGTATGACACGGGTGCTGGTTGTGCTAGGCACGGGCGTTGGCTGTGACTAGATGCGCGGGGCCAAGTTGGGTGACAGGGCATGAACACCTCTCGACACGAGCGTTGGCAGTGCTTGGCACGGGCGCTGGCTATGACAAGGTGCTAGGGTGTGTCTCGGGTGCGCGAAACGAGCAGCGATGTCAAGAGTGCTGGGCGCGTAGGACACGCTGGGAGCACCAAGGCACGCTGCAGGCGCTGGGTGCTAGGCAGCAACATGGAGCACGGGCGTGCGCTAGGCACCAGGAGCCGTGGCTCCCTAGAACCCTGATTCTCGGGCCTTAACCGAAAGTTCCTATTTTTGTGGGATGCTCTTAGAGGTGGTTATTATCTTGGAGATAATAAAGCCTAATGTTTCCTTAACAAAAAGATATGTCTGGAAGCTGGTAGAAGAACATATATTAACTGGGTTAATTATGTTTTGAAAGAGAAATGCCTTTCCATGGGAATTAAGTTTGCCTTGGTGAAATTGGATTTCCTTCCCTAAATATATTATCTGCGAAAGGTTCTCTAAGTGTTAAGATTTCTTCTGGATAATTATTTGCTAAAGTTTACCTGGGGTAAACCGGTAGCAAATATCTCTCTAAGTGGTTAAGGATTGTTATCCTAACAAACCGAATAACTACTTCCTAAAATTGTGGAAAGAGGTTGAGATATTCTCTCAACTAGATAAGGACAGCTAGGCAGCCTTATCCCCTTTCCTTGTGGGTGGCACTCTTTTAGGAGAGTTTGTTGAGATTCTCTCCTAAGTGGATAGAGGCGCTACTTATTTAGGAAGGTGGTTAGGAGGTGACACCAATATAGCAAGGTTGTTGAGATCTTCTTTGGCTAGCTAATTTGGGGCACCACCTTTGTAGGAAGGTTTGTTGTTATACACCTCCCTTTGTGGGAAGTTGAGATATTTAAGCGCCTAACCAACTCGAGAGAGATAGGGGAAGTTGTTGAGATTTTAAGGAGAGGGAATAAAGGAGGTTGTTTCCCTTATTATCTCAACCGAACCAAAAGGCCTATATATGGCTAGTGAGATCATTGTAGGCGGCATTCAATCATTCACCTAATCTGTTCTAAGCTTTGGAAGCTAAAGAATGAGAGAGAGAGAGAGAGAGAATATATGAGCATTTGATCTCACATAAACTTAGCTACGTATTCTCATTCTTGTGTCCCTTTATGGGTGTAGAGGGGTAAAGCGTAAAGGTTGGACCTTTACCACTCCTAGGCGTAGAGGAGTGTGTAGGTGTCTAGCCAAGGCGAAGTCTTGAAGCGGGCGTGTTTCAAGAAAAAGTGTGGAGGTTGATCGACTCGGGTGTGAGTTGAGCCGGTCACAGCGAGTAATTTTATCATGTGACAGCTGGTTAGTTACTGCCTAACCTGTCCCCAGGCAGCCTTACACGGCTAGGTCCCAGCTGGGCACCTAAGTGCCCAAGAGCCTCAATGGCTATAGTTTATCCATGAATGGGGATGTCGGGACACTTGGACTCCTTGGCGGTGTTGGGCCCATGCGGCCCACATCGGCGGCTAGGTAAGCTAGTCGCGAGTCCCCCCGGGCTGCCTAGAGAGCACCCGGCTAGACACATAAGTGCATTGAGCATGTCTATTGACATGTCCCACTACCTATACCTGGGTTAGTGGGCTCCAATGGCTTCGGGGCCTTGCCCCCTCTACCGGTGTCCCTGATGTTGAGTTAGGCCAGTATGCGCTTGACGTATGACTGGTTTCGCACTTGGCGAGTGCGGAAGTGCGAGGGGTGACTCACTAAGTCAGGACTTGTGTCCGGCATGGCCAAGATGGTCCGGTGGTGGTGAGTGCACGGCGTGGCCCACGCTAGTGCGTCCCTACTGAAGGTGCCTTGGCACTGGGGTTGCTCCACTAGGGAAGGTGTTCATTTAGTGGAGTGCCCCGCACATCCATGCCTTTGGGCAAAGGGGATGTGAGGACATGGGAACTCACCGTGGGGCGGTTCAAGACCACCCTTAGTCATGCTAGTGGCACAAGGGTTGGTTCGGTTAGGCTGGTCGGGCCTTTACCGACGTCGATCATGAGTGTTGCTTGTTTGGTTGCCTAGATGTTGTCCCTGATACGTGTGCTTGCGTGTTATAAGTGTGCTATGCATACGCTGGACTTGGCTTCCAAGCGAAAATTTTATTTTGGAAAAAATACTCATGACAATAGGTCTATATATTATCGGGGAAGAAAGAAGCTGTAATAGTCTCCAAAACAAGGAATCTATTTTGTCTAGGTATGGATTGAAATCATCTGAATGACCATTGTTGAAACTCGGTGTTTTCAGCGCAAACTTAATCCTTAACATGGGACAAGGAGAAGTCTTCGCCTAGAGGAAAAGAATAAACCTCAAGGTAACTAACGAGAACGTTTGATTCCTTTAAAATATATTCTTTACTTTCTTCTGAAATTTTGATTTCGGTTTTTGGCTCTCTGTTTTTGCATCGCTTTCTCCTCATTTGTATTTCTTTATATTTGTACAGTTTTCATATACTAATCGTACAATTTTAAAAACATAACAAAGCTCCTCATATGCTATTTTACAAGTAGTCCTGCAAGCGTGGGCTATTCTAAGGGGTGCATCTAGGGTCACGTGAGCCCATGACTTTTATGAAAAAAATTAATTATAGTAAATTTTAATGTAATTTTTTTATTATATGGTAAATGTTTATGTGTCACTGACCCCATAAATTTCAGAAAAAATAACTATAGAAAATTTTATTCGTTAATGATCCCATAACTTTGAATCTCTGGGTCTGCCCCTACCTTCTAGGATGCAATACCTAAGAATGAATTGCATGACAGTGGAAAGTCTTTCCACCACGCCTTAGTGCCCCTTCACACTCCAAGCTTTAATTATTTGTGTTACGATGCGGTCAACATCACTGACTTCCCCCAGAAAATAAGCCATATATAGTACACTCCATAGCAAAATGTTGATTTTCATACCCGCCTCGCCTTAGGAGCAAATATATGTTGTCATTTATAACTACATTAGGATATAGGCGTCGTTCGCTCCGTGCTTTCAAAAGCAGCAAATGCTGCGTTTGTAAAGAGGTGACTGTGGTTAACAAATCTTAACTAGACATGTGTACTGCTTTTAGATATGGAGCAATTAAATTTTGACATGTGTCGTTACTTTTAGCACATCTCACGATTTGTGAGAAACGAACGGGACCATAGCCAAGAAATTACATGTAACATGTTTGACCAATTAGCCGTGAAGTCTATATATTTGTCTTCACCAAAACTTTAAAGTTATATGCATTAAGCTATCTCATGCTGAGCGCGGTATATAAACACGGGCTGCGTATAGAAACAGTATAAAACGAGACATCGCTCAACTCCACTGTTAAAATCAAGGTGTTACAAATGGAAAACAATACCACAACTTATAGGCTGCGTTCGGGTGGGTATAAATGTGGTAGTTTGTGGCTGTTTTGGTCTGGTTATTAAATATTCTCGTCCCTAATTACAGTTTTCTGGCCCCGCCTCTTTACGGTATCATTCTATTTGCAGCATAAATTGTTGTTGTTTTGTGGTTATTTAGAAAATTGTAGTTTTGTGGCGTGTTAAAATTGTTGTTCGGTGAGGCGGTTTAGCATTTTGGGTCAAATGCCAAAATAAAAAATGACACATTATGCCACCATGAACGAAACAGCCATAAGCATCGAACCGTACCGGGCCAAGTCACTTGCACAGTGCTAATATAGAAATAAATTAGATAAATTGCAAACAAGCAGTTTACCCTAATGAAAAGTAAATTGTTACAATGCAATGAATTTAATCCAGCGCTTTCTAGCCAAATCAGGATTTTAAAAAAAAAATGCATGTGTTTTAAGGAATTTGAATATGCTTAAATGGATCAAATGGCAAATCATAGTACTGCGTCAGATTTAAGCACACTGGAAATCCCGTGGGACAGAATTGCCACATACATTAAGAAGAAGGCTTAGGGCAATAGGAAGGTTCAGATTAATCCCAAGAATGTTGGCTTTAATAGCTGTGCAGAAACAAGCAGCGACCTCAAGATCAACAAGACCGTCAAGGAGACTGCAGCAAGGCTTGACTGGTGGGTCCCCAACAGTGGCATTGACGAGGGTAAGAACTTTGGCACAAATGCCTAGCTTCAGAGCGTCTTTAGGGCAAGCAACTGGACTTTAGGACCAATGCTCCACCACCAGTTGATGGGGATGGTGTGGGCCTTGGGTTGGGCTTATGTTTTGGGTCACAGTTTGTGCCGTAGACGTTGACGACCAAGGAGAAAAAGAGGATGTTGAAGGTTAGGAAAAGAACCATGGATGATGATGAAGCCATTTTTTCCTTAAGGTGAGAGGGTCTTGTAAGTGGATAAGTACTTATGGTACTATTCTGTGGGATGAGGAAATGGTTTGGAGAAGTGAGAGGTTTATTAGTGTGTCATGAGGGAATCATGACTGACAGATGCGAATTAAAAAGTAGGGTTATTTTTAAGTGTGTATCTGTAGCATGTGGATGAGTTTTGGAATTTGTAGCAGCTGGTTGATGATGATCATGATGTAAATATATGAATTTGGTTTTGTCATTTTCAGAAAGAGTATCAGTGCTCCAGCTAGCTAGCTAGTTGGTACTATTATGATTAATTTCACCCATTAGTGAGGGTCATAGCTAGACAGCAATTTATTCTTTTATTCTGACCGTGTTTGACGAAAGTTGATCTCCATTGATTATTATTCTCCAATTCTGAAGATTCTGTACTAATCACTTTAATTTAACTCGATCGTTTTGGGTTTGCATATATAGGAATAGGACTTGACACACGCATCATGCTGCTATCATCCATTAATTCATTCTAGTTGTATATTTGTATCAAATGATAAATCATAAACTCCCAATAAGTTGAATTAATTCCAAATTTGTTTAAAATATAAGTGATTATAATTTGTTAGCACACACTTTACATATGTTCCTTGCATTATGTAAAGTAGCAATTAATTATAAAACAGTAAAAATAAGGACATTTTTACTTTTATTAGTAAGTACAAACTACTTACAATAAAAAAAATGTGAATTATTTATTAGATTGATATACATTAAGTTTAATGTAAAAGTAGCAATTAATTTAATAAAAACAGTAAAAATAAGGACATTTTTACTTTTATTAGTAAGCATACAAACTACTTACAAATAAAAAAAATGTGAATATTATAATTTATTTATTGAGATCGATGAAGACAAGTAGTTATATTCTAAGCTTGCTTTGAGAGACACGAGAATGGACAAAAAAGAGGACTCACGGGCCGAATGGTTAACCCAAGTAAAGTAATTTTCTTAATTCTTTATATCGATCTCATCTATCCACCAGCTTGTTAACCTTCTATATACATTAATATTAGTTGGAATGTCTCTCATTCTTTTAACTTTGTAGAATTTAAAAGTAGCATTCAATTATTAAGATTAATCAAACACCCAAGAATCATTGATAAGAAAGAAATGGTAAAGCGCAACTAATATAAAGATACAGTAACTGATGCGACCGCTTAAATAACTTGTATACTCCCTCCGTCTTGAATTGACCGTCCTATTTACTATTTGGATATGTCGTTTGACTTCAATTTTTAACATATAAAATAAAATAATTTTGAAAATTTAAGTTTTGCATATGATTCCTTACATAATAAACTATATATTACAAAATTTAGTTTTATAAAATTATTTTATCTTATATGCTTAATATTGAAGTGGAAAAACGTGCCATAAAGCAAACATGACAGTCAATTCAGGACGGAGGGAGTATGTGTTTAGAACTTCCAGTATAAACAAGCAACCAATTCGTTTGTTTGAAATAAAACAGCGATCAATTCAACTTATTAAACCGAAAAACAAGCATCCAGTTCCATTTATTATTAATGTTTGGATGGCATCTCTCTTAGCCTCCTTGTCCGGATCTGTTTGGATACATACATGTAAACCGCCGAACCGTACATTACAGTGTTCTCTTCTCTCCTGCTTGAACCATGTGAAGACTCAAGAAGATGGTACAACCCTCCGTTAGAAGACCACCAGAAAACTACAATACCGCCAGTACTTCAATCAGAGTTATAGTACAAGCATTATGCACATAAGTTAACCAAAAATCAAAGAACAAGTGGTTAAAAATATATAAAGGAAAATTGCTGGCTGCTAGCTACTTGGGCTTGAATTTGTGATAATTTCAGAGCAACTAGTTCTTGATCTGCCGGAAATAAATAAAAACACACCCCCACAAAGCAAAGTGCATATAGTTTCATGGTCTCTGACTGAAGGGCATACATAATAGTAATAATTATGTGATGGATGATCATTTATCTCCAAATAAGTATCCAAGAGATGAACTTCCACCACCAGGAACTGATTTCACCACCCTTGTTGATGCCTACGTATAATTTTACAGTTAATTAGTAAAATATGGCAATACTAAAACTTATAAAAATGACTAAAATCCCTAGTATTAAACTTTAGACATTAATTATTTATCGAATATTATGGACAGTTTTTGTACCGGTGGCTGTTGCAGGGTAGTACTCTCCACATTTGTATCAACACCGTATGGTGGAATAACCGCCCTGTTTGGTGATGAGGAAGAAGGCCGGGGTCGACGCAATGGACGACGTGGCTCATCGTCCACGTCATGATCGGAGCCAAACAAATAACCTAATGAGCTCTTTCCACCGCCGGAACTGTCTGCCCACTTATTCATGATCTTGATCACTCTTCTTCTCCGCAAACACTAACAAGCAAAAAACTTACCTTTTTTTTATTTCTTAGTATTGATTTCTGACTACCTTCCAATCACAAATGCAAAGGGTGTCTTGCTGTATATATAATATACACAAGAGATGAATATATCGATCCCTCTTTTTCCTCCTATCTCTTTTTATCAGTGCAGCACACGTAGTAGCTAACTAGCTAGCTACCTAGTCCGACTATTGGTGAGTGTGTTTAATCAGTGTCAATGAAGGTCATATTTAATTGTAATTAAAGTCTAAGATGATTAATTACGCAATTCTTATACGCACGGATATGACTAATTAATCAGATGACCGTCGATCTTTATCTGTCGGTTGGCAGTGCTGGTGTCTTGTCCACTCATCACTCAAGATTAACAATTATCTCTAAATCAATATTTGTTAGCTTGTTTACATTAGTTTGTCATATCATATGAATCATATATGCCGATTTTTGTTTAGAAAATTTATTTATTTTTTAATTTTTATTCTATTTTTTTAATAATACAATGACATAATATTTTTTTGTTATCTACAAAATATTTTATACAGTTATCTACAAAATAAAATCTAAATTTTTTAAAATAACTTAATTTTCTGAATATAAGTTAAAATATATAATGCAATTTATTTTGATAAAACAATTTAATTTGATAAAAAATTATTTAAAAATATATGGTACACATTATGGTAATTAATTGTGTTTAATTGGTATAAATTGGTAGGAAAATTGATATAATCTATGTGTTTAAAACTCTATAAAAGTATGTCAAAAAGTCATCTACATAATATAATATAAATTTTTAAAGGAAAATAAAGTTTCTAAATATATTAGTTTAGATAAATATATAGTAGTAAATAAATTAAATTAGTAGCAAAAAATAATTTTAAAAATGCATGATAAAAATTATACTAATTAATTGATATAAATTATGATAATTAATTGGTCTAAATTGGTAGAAACTTTAATATAAATTAGTCTTTTAAAAAATTATATTTTTATGGTACTAAATAATTAAAAAAAATATAAAAATATTATTTTTTCAATGTTTTATTATATTTTTATATATTTTTTTATTGTAATTTTAAACTTTTAATGAATTTTTTAACACTTAATGGAATACTGTAAACTTTAAAAGTACTTTATTAATTTGTATAGGTATTTTTGTCTTTGTTGCTTCTGCTAAATGACATAGTGGCATTTGGACTTTTATGAAAATATAGTACTCATGAATTAGTAAAAAATATAATGCCATTTCATGAAATTTAAAGGAGTGTTAACTAAAGAAATTGATCAATAGATTTAAGTTGTACATGAACTCTGTAATTCCATAATCCATACCTGCACCGTAATTTATAGCCAGGTACGCACGTATAAGTAATATATATATGAAGTTTAATTTTTTTCTAAAGTAAAATACTTTTTATCTTTTAGATTAAACATTAGTGATGAACATATAAATAATTTGTATTGAATAAATAAAAATAAACTATATTTTTTGAAAATGCAAAATTTTTATATTATTCTATATCTCAAATGATTTTAAAAAAATAATATTTATAGAATTATTAAAAATTTTATTTTTTAGATAACTTTTTGACATAATATTTTGTAGATAACAAAAGTATTACTATGTCATAAATTCATTTGTAAAGTAGAATATTATTTTTAAAAATCTATTTTCTAAATATTAGTTAAATATATAAAATATTTTTTATTAACTAATTTAAATTGATAGAAAAGAAATGTTTTAAAAAGTGTATGGTAAAAATTATGGTAATTAATTAGTATAAATTATGATACTTTATTGGTCTAAATTGTTAGAAAATTTGGTATAAATAAAACACTATAATTTATTATGGTACTAAATATTTTAAAAAATATAAGAAAATTTTACTTTTTCAATGTTTTGTAATATTTTAATATATATATTATATATTTGTAATGTTTTATAATATTGTAAATACTTTTTTAATTTATTAATTTTTTGTGAATTTTTTATGAATTTTTTAGCACTAGATATTGTGAACTTCAAAACTACTTTGTTAAGTAGTATAGGTATTTTTATCTTGTGTGCTTCTGGTCAACGACATAGTGATATTTCATGGATTTTTACAAAAATATAGTATCATTTTAGACTTTCTTTTTCTTTATAGGCATTTCATGAATTAGCCAAAAATATAATGACATTTCATGAAATTTCTCATTTCTTTTTCTTACAATACTATAAAGTGAATACAATATAAAGTTGTTTGTTAATACTATAAACTCAGGGGCGGAGCCAGGATTTCAAACTTATGAGGGCCAAAAAAATATTTGGCTATATATATTTATTATCAATACTAAATATATTCTGAAAATAAATATATAAAATAAAAATAAAAATAAAAATACTTACAATATGGTTTAAAGGTTTATATTTTAAATATAGATATAACTCACTAAAATATACTCTATCCTATTTTTCATAGATTACTTTCTAGTAGACAATTTTTGGACTATTTTATCCTTATTTTTCATAAGGAATATAGAAGTTGTGAGTGAGAGAATAAATTAAGGGGGTATATGAAAATTGAGTGGTAAAAAAGTTCAGAACATCTTATATTTTGAAAAAATGGTAACTTTTGAAACATTATTTATTAGGAACAGAAGGTCGTACACGGAGATAATTACAAGAACTCATTGACTTAACTTTAAACTAAAATTTGATAAGCACAATTAATATTTTAGAAGCAAGTTTTAGTTCAAATTATGGTTATAAAAATAATAATGTATAAAATATAACACTAAATAACATCAATTAATATTTTAAGTGTAGTTTATTATTCCTATTTATAACACTAAACAAATTAAAATGGACTCATGTTAATTAAAAATAATAAATATCATAGATATTTTTAGACAATTTTAATAAATTCAACTTAATTTATAACAAAATAAACTATATTATATAAAACTAATAATAAAAAAAATGATGTCATGGGGACAATTGATGGGGTCGGGCCCCCTAACCCATAAGGTGGCTCCGCCCTTGTATAAACTTGTGGCAATAAGAAATTACATCTGAGATCCCATTATAATCTAAAGGTGACCAACGTGACCGAATAGAACCAGGACCGGTGGGACCGAACCAGAACCGGTTGAACCCGGAATCGGTCGGAACCTGTTCGGAATCCGTATGCAAGCGAAGTGAATCCGAATACGCCTTTGGAAATTCAGGACCAAGTCGGACCCAGAACCGAAACCGCATGGGAACCGGTTGGAACCAGAACCAGTACATTTTGTGTACGGACGAATACGAAGAATTGGAACCGACACCGATAGAACTGCCCTGGAATCGGTCAAAACAACCATTGATTCCCACCTCCCCATATGAAAATATAAAAAATTCAAAAAGTTATGAAAAATACAAAAAAGTTTGAAAAAAATTCAAAAAAAATGGGAAAACTCACGGGATACAACTAAAAAGTTTGTTAATTCACAAAAGACCATAATTTTTAAAAAAAAAATTCAAATACCACAAAAAATAATTTTAATTCATCATATACCACAAATTACGAACCCAAAACTTTTTGAGACCAAAGTTGAAATACCCGGGAATTTTAAGTTAGGAAATACGATAATATATAGTCAGAATAATAAGTCCGAGTTTATAATATAGTGGCCCAGGGAAACCAACGATATTCCTATATTAACTTATTTCCTCTTCCTAGAACTTTCCTCCTCACTTTTATTCATTTAAAATACATGGAGTTCTAATTCAAAGTGATTTGCTCTTGGTACTTAATTAATTTCTAGACCTCAATTCTGGTTTTACTTCCTATTAGTAATTTATCTCTAATTACAGAGTTCAAATCCCTTTTGACTTCTTCAAGTTAATTTATATATATTTTGTTATTAGTATTCTAGAACTCTCTCTAACGCAATTATAATTCCCTTACTAGTATTATTGTTTTACTTTAATTAATTCATTTCAATCTCCTTCCTACTTCCAAGTAAATGTTATTTAATTATCTTCCTAGATTTTCTACTCCTTCCTCATCTTGTTTCAACAATCTACTTTCTCAGCAATATTCAAACTAGGAAACTATTTCTGAATTTCAAAAAGAATGTTGTTAGAGATTTTATTTTTTTTTCCTTCCCGATATTCTCAACGTTAAGTTGTTGCATAGGTTTCCTAAAAACATTTTGCAATGTGAAGTATTTGTTTTTGATTTCCTTTTCTGAGTTATTTGTATTTCGTAATTATTTACCCCTTTTGTTAAAATAGAAATCATTACCTTGTTTGACAATTTCAATTTCCTTTATTCCTATAATTTACTTATTTATATAACAACCTTCCCCTCTACGGTCTACCATCATCACGACGCTTCTACCTTCTGCTCTACTAAAAACTTATTCACGTATCTTCTTCCTTGAGTTCTTTTATTTCGCGTTCTCAATTCTACCTTCGGCGTTATTCATTCCACCCTTGCTGGATCGTTTTCCTTGGTGCCAATTAGGAGCTTTGTTGGGTAATGTATTCTACTTAGCTACTTAGTTATTTATTCGTTGTTCGGTGGATCCTGATTGTTAATTCTGATTACCTAGACGCCGATTACATCGACGAGTGCTATCAATAGTCCGGAGCAGTTGGGTTCTTGAGGGAATTGGATTGTTCCAGGTAAATTCTATGCTCAATGGTTTTGATTGTGGTTTTGCGAAATCTTGGAAAAGGGTTTGTTGTGTTTTATCTCGGTTGTGGTTTGAGGATTTGGAATTGAGAAATTGAATTGAGGTTGTGGTATTTCAATAATGGCTTTGGGGAGTCTTTCACAGGATGTTGTTATTGTTTGGGAGCCCATAGGTGCTCCCCATTATTGATATTATTTGCGCTGCACACATTGTTGCAGTTAAGCTCTATGATCTACTCTATGACTGCTGTTTCATAGGGGGTGTGCACACTTAAGGACTTAGGGTGAGGTGGTTGTTTGACGGTCCCATAGGTGACTGTCCTAGAATTGTGGTTTGGGGTCCCATAGGTGACCCCGTGTTTGGAATTATGGTTATTACTTCCTGTTGAGAGCTCCCTACTGTGGTTTCGGTATTGAAATACTTTTCTGGAGATTCATTAACTATTCAGTAACCTACCTTCTCATCTGATTGTTAAAGGCCAATGTGTTCTAAAATGTATTTTACAGGTTGAGGTAGAATTTACTCAGTTTTTCTGATTTGTGCGATCCTTTCTGTGTTTCTGTCTATGTTTTATGATCGCAGGTATGAATGACTAGCTGAGGGAAACGGGACCGCGAATCACATAGTTTAGGACCACGTAATGATTAAGCAATATCTTGAATTTCAATGTTTTAGAGATGTTGTTATGTCCTCAAGGTTTTCATACATTAACGTTATTTTGCTTCCGCATAAATTGAAGTTGACTTTGGTTTTAATGTTGTTTAGTTCATCAGCCTGAGCACCCATGGGTATTGGGTGTGGCGGTAATGCCCTGGATATTTTGAGATCCGCTGCTATATTGAAGGTTATGTTCATTTTGGTTTTGGTTAACTGAATTTCGCTATTGTTTATGAATCAATTTCGTTGAGGTTGAGCTTTGAGTTAAGTATTTGCCAATGGTCTTAACTGTTCAAAAGTTCCTTATATTGTCATGGTGTTTTATGTAAGAGTTTATGATGGTTTTTGGCTCTTGGTTACGTTTTGGGAACTGTACTGAAGGACCTGTCCGAACGTCCGTCCGGACATCGATGTTCGGACAGCCCCGAATGTCTTAAAAGCTTTCTGTCTAGGCGTGTCCGAACTTCAGTCCGAACATCAATGTTCGGACACGCCACGTTAAATTTCTCGGGTTTTTCCAAACTAGCTTGTGTCCGAACTTCAAAGTCCGGACACAAGTTCGGACGCCTTTGGTTTTCAGCCCTTTTAACTCTCGACTTGTGTCCGAACATCAATGTCCGGACACAAGTTCGGACTTTCGGATTTCTGCAGTCTATTTCTCTTCGGCTTGTGTCCGAACTTACCATGTCCGGACACAAGTTCGGACCAGCACCGTTTTGCTCTTTTGGGACTCGTTTGAAGTCCGTTTTTGTTGCCGTTTGCGCCATTAGATTTGTATTTTCATAAGCTATGTTTTGAGGTAAAAATCCAGGGTGTTACAAAAGTACCCATACCTGTTAATAAACATAGTTCACAATATACCACAGAAATATTATTAATTCACAAGATACCACAAAACTTAATAAAAATATATTAAAAAATAAAAATAAAATAAAAATTTAAGTTTATTAAATTTTATAAAATAAAAATAAACAACATATATAAATATAAAGTTACTATAAAATATAAAAAATTAAAATACCAAATAGTTAAGAAAATGATAATTCAAATTTTTATAATGTTTTTACTCTAATAATTTTAATTATATAAAATGTTATTATAAAACAACTAAATTTGTATAATGTAAGATTATGAAAAATTGAATTATCATCTCTTTACTATTTTTGTCTATTTTAATCAAATTTATGGCTTCTCTAATATAATTATACCTTTTTATTATTCTTCATATTTTTAAAGATTTATTATTATATATATGGTATTTTTTATTTTTTCAATTTTAATGGTTAACTTTTGCTACTTACTTTCTAAAAATATATTTAATAATTTTTGTTGTATTTTTAATTTAAATATATATAAAATGATATTATATACAAATATTATATACTATATACAAGCTAAATAATTTGACAAAAAAATAAAACAATAGTTAAGAGTATTATAGTCTGATCTTTTTTTATAATAACATTTTATATATTTTAATTCAAAACAAAAATTATTAAACATATGTTATCCTTCTTCATATAAGGATTAAAATAAAAAAAATATAGACATAATAAAATCTCTAAAGAATCATAAAAAGTATAATATATTAGAGACACCATACTTTTGATTAAAAATATACAAAAACAGTAAAAAGAAAGAGAATTTAATTTTTTATAATCTACTTTATATGAATTTAATTTTTTGAAATACTATTTTATAGTACTAAAAATACTTTGAGGTAAAATATTATAAAAAATTGAATAATCAATATTTGAACTATTTTTTATTTTTCAATTAATTTTTTTAGCTTTTTAAATGATGCATAGTATTTTTTATATTTTTGAAATTTTTTAATTATGTATGTGGTTTTTTTATTGTATAAAATTTTAACCAATAAAATAATAAACTTAAATTTTTAGTATTTTTTTACTGTTTTTAATATATATTTATTAATTTTTGTGGTATCTTGTGAATTAATAATAATTATGTGGTATACGGTGAACTATGTTTATTAACAAGTAGGGGTATATTGGTCTCAAAAAGTTTTGGATTCGTAATTTGTGGTATCTGATGAATTAAAATTATTTTTTGTGATACATGAAAAACTCTTTTAAAAACTGTGATCTTTTGTGAATTAACAAACTTTTTAGTGGTATCGTGTGAATTTTTTCAAAAAAAATTTAAATTTAGAACTGAAGAACCGATAAAGAACGGACTGCAACCGATTTTTTAAACGAATCTACAACCGGTCGGAACCAAAGCTGGCCAACTTTACTACAATCACACGTTGCTCATTTTATTTAATTTTAAGACAGACTATCACATTAAATCAACCGTACATTAATTTCAGACTACGCAGCTCCATTTTTCTCGTAGACTACTAGCTAGAAGGAAGCCAACACAGCGTCCCTTTGACCGGCAAAAGGAGCCACTGAACCCACAAACGCAGCGTTCAAGTAAGTAGTGGGTTCCAAGTGAGAATGATCCGATCTCACATCACGAAACTGATCATTCGAGTTCGGCCCACCAACAACCGCCCCAACATGAACATTAGGGTTCGGGCTTGGACTATTGTACCACTTCGAGTATCCCTCGTTGCACCCAACCTTTGATGGCAATTTGTAAATCGACGGGATTGAGGCTCCCCTGTGGTGTAGTTGGGTTGGGTACTTGCTTCCGAAGCCTACCATGTACGAAATTGACAGAGGATTATGCCCCAGTATATAATCCACCTACATAACAAAGAAACATTAACCCGAGAATTAATGTGATTTGGAATTAGAGATAATATGTACAGAGATGGTAAAATGGATACTATGCAAATGGGTACCTGTGATTTAGCTAACGCTTTGATATGGGCGAGGGAGAAGTTCTGGTTGCCACACTGGATATTTGAGATTTGAGCAGAAGATAATGTTTTGGTGTAGATTAGAAGTAGCATCGATGCACTTGAAACGTACTGTAGATTGCCTGTGTCTCGAGTAAATAAAAGCCCTCCTACAAATTGACATTACAAATTATGAATCTATAGTTAATTTCACCTCATTAGTTACTATGTTGGTTAAAAAAACACACACACAGAGGTCACTAAACTATACCAGGAGTGGTTGTAATCTGAGCAGAACTACTTCCTGGTAACAATGCGCACACAAATGACTCTGCTTCATTCTTGTACTTCACCAGAGCCTCATTTCCCCTAAAAAATTTCTGTAAGAAGAATGTGACAATTAAAAGATATATTCTCCATTAGTTTTAATATATCCTAGATAAAATTAAACCTCATAGATACTCATAACACTAGTAAAGCAATAACCAATAAGAGGTCAAAAATAAAATTGATCAAAAACCTTGGAGAGTAGGGTTTGAACACCAGCATATTTGTTATCCCAGCTGAATTCATCAACATTTGAGCTCCATCCTTGGTTTCTTGTGACATAGTTCAAGTACTTCGTCTTCCCTGCTGCTCTATCCAGCCATCCTGCTGCCCACAAAAGCTCGTCCTATATATACATATATATATATATAAGTTCAGAAAATTATTTTCAATTAAGGAGCAATTTATATAATTTCATGAAAGGTGCACTAATTAAGATAGAATCAGTACATATTTTCCATGTTTGGTTCTCACCTGATATCCAGAATAAGAGCAGTAGAAAGGACAAGAACCTTGGTATGATCCTCTGTACTTGTCCGCGAAACTAAAAAGCTAGTATAATATTTCATCATGACATGCACAAAAACCAAACATTACTAATCATCATCATCATCAATAATTCTTAGTGATATATAACTTAACAGTAAAAATGAAAGCTTCAAAACAACAGCTAGCGAAGCGAAGATTCCGCGCATACAGATTTTGCTTTACGAAGTAGCATTGATGAGTAATTAGAATCAATTTTCTTAAACACAATAGAGGCTGCAGCGAGTGCAGCTGCTGAATCCGCCACAACTTCAGTTCCTGGTGATGATTCAGTCACTTTATACAGTGTTCGTGGCGTGTCCATGTCTTCCGGTCGTTCCCAACATTGATGGTCGGCATTACCATCACCCACTTGAGTGTAGAGCGTAGTGGGAGAAGTGTGAGCTTGAGAGATGTAATCTGTTCCCCAACGGATAGCTTCTCGGAGAAAACCCAGCTGGTGGGAAGCAGATAGTTGTTGTTTATATTCCAAAGCGATCCAACTCAGTAAACTCATACTGAAGGCCATTGGCCATCCGAATTTAACGTTGTCCCCTGCGTCGTAGTACCCTCCCACCAAGTTCACCTGATAATTAAAGAAACTGATCGATAGCATAACCAATAAATCTATAGAATATTTTAGTGCGGTGTAAGAAAGTACGTACATTATCTGGTTTGCCATCGTGGAGAGCAGAGTCTCCTCTCCATTTTACACGTTGGTTACTTGGTAACTTGCCTGATCTTTGCCCTTCAAAGAACAATATGGATTTGGCTAAGGCGTCGTTATAGTCTTCATGGTTATTAGGTGATGATGATGATACAATAGTTTTGAGGTTTACTTTGTTATGATCAAGTGATAATGTGGTAGAGAAGCATGAAGTTAGGAGTAGAGTAATTGTGATGATGATTACGAGTTCTTTTGGTTGAGTAAAACAAGCCATATTGGTCATGGAATGGGGCCGCTGGAGTGGAGAGGCTTTAGGTATAGGTTTATATAGACGTCCTTCGTCTCTCCATGCAACGGAGATGATCGATTATATAGACTTATTACGTACTACTAGAGGCACCCTAGTGCATGATGATGGGATAAGTTCGTGCATGTGTACAACACTAGAAATTAAAATACATGGTAAATAATACTACCTCCGTCCCACTTTGACCTTCTTGTTTGCTTTTTGGCACGTTTTTCCACTTCAATATTTAACACATATGATAAATTAATTTTATGAAATAAATTTTTACAGTATGTAGTTTATCATATAAGGAATCAATTACAAAACTTAGATTTGTGAAATTATATTATCTTATATGTTAAATATTGAAGTCAAACGACATGTCCAAACAGTAAACCAGACGGTCAAGAGGGGACGGAGGGAGTATATTAGTGATTGATCGTTCACGTGCGTACACTATACTGTATATAGGAAAAGAAAAGTCGGGTGAAGCGCTAAGTATCGATGAAGAGTAATGGAGCAACTACATACATTACGTACACATTATGAATGGTCTATAGTTGTGCAATATTGATAACAAAATAATCGAATCATGATACTGTATGTAAATATTATATAGCAGCAACGTCCCATATTAGAAATGTTATCAGCATCCATCCATGTATACGAACAAAAGCTCTCAAGCATTTTCTAAGTTAAATAAACACCCATATGCATATATGATGGCGCCCATGATGTTATCCGGTGTGGGCATATTTATGTTCCAGCTTTTCACCCGTAGAAAAAAGGGTGCAGGCCGTCTCCAATTAAGGGGCCCTGTACCGGAATTAAATATATGATCATATATAAAAAAATATTAAATTATATATAAATTATAAAAATAATTATATATTAATTTAAGTGATAATCAAATGCTCGATATTTGTTAATTTATTAATTTTTTTTTAAATTTGTACATATGTATAAAAAATCTTTATTGAAGTTTTAAGATTTGTTTTTTTATTAATTAATTTATTATTTTATATGTTATATATTGATACCGTAATAAAGTTCATTAATAAATTATCATAAGCTTTTTATAATTTCTTTACTTATAAGCCCTGAGAGGGTGTAATTTAAAAGCCCAAGTCCACTTCGCAACAACCTACTTTTTAAGAGGCGCGCGAGATATGATATTAATCGTAACAAAATGAACTACAATTGGGTACGCTTAAACTAGAAAACAAACATTCTTAATCAAACACGGTGCTGCTGGAGATAATTAAACAAATTAAACGTTCTTTAGTCGCAAGGGAAGTACTTTATTCTAACATAGACCACAAGAAAACATAGAAAAGCATACCATAAGTCCTCCAATATTACCATTAAGGAAAGACAATGAAAACTAACAATCAAGAGAGGGTCGCAGTATGACTGCCAGAAGTGTTTTCCTTTTGTTGTAATCAACCCAAAACCTGATCATTCCTTGCGGCAACCTCCGGTTACCCCGGAAGTAACCCCATGCATTCCTTCGTCATTGTCCTTACATGCGCTTAGATCAATCACCAATGATCTATGCGTCGGGCTCAAACTGAAATCCGAGATTTTCCCCTTCTTACCTTGCGGGATTACCTTGTTGTGCTTCCAGACGTCCTGCAATGAACTATCATCCATAACCTTCTCCAAATTTCTTTTCCTCCCTCCCACAATCTCCAGAGAGTCACACTCCAAAATTCTAAACAGATAATCCACCAGGGTGGTTTCATCCACAAGACCCTGCTCATGTGGGAGAGAGTAGGCTGCCTGACTCGTTTATGATCCTCTTCTCCCCTTGGTAACTCCCTGGGGGGTGGAAAAGGGTCTCAACCACTTTCATCTTATTATATCCCATCTCTCTCCGACATCCATTCGAGTCAGATGACATTCCTGAGCTGCCTTTTCAATAATTTGCAAACAGGCCAGGGTGTCACACTATAAGGGAAAGAATGATTCATAAAAGTTCCTTGTCCTTTCTTCACTTGATGATTCCTCCTGGTTGAGGTACAAGCTTCAACTCTAGATCACTTACCTGCCATCTCCATAGCTTTCCAAAAACTCTCATCATTCTCAACCATATTTTTTCGTCCTATCCTAAAACTTGAAGCTCTTAACCATGGCCCAAAATTTGGTGCATGCTCATTGAAATATTGATAAGCTGGGCATTCGTTAGTTGAATTAGTAAATGGTCCACATTGCTGACATAATGAAGGCATCTTCTCATAGGAAAGTCGAAGGATCAACGACGATCCTTCTAGGATGAAAGAGATGCAGCGTAAGACTGGCCTTGATATATCGTCTAACTTTTACTCTTAAAAATTCACCACTGAAACGACTCTGTTCGTTATCAAACTCAATGAAGGAGCCCAACTTATTGGCCATGCGCTGAGCAAAAGTCTTATGTCTAAAGGCGAATGAAACGTTATGGATACAGAACCAGAAAGTGATGAACCTGAAGTCATGATCCTTTGGAACTTTCTTGGGATATAGCCTTTGAAGAACTAGCAGAGCATTATAAAAAATCAAGGGTCCTTGATTAAATATCTCATCGAGATATGCCTCACTACCCAGCTCAAAAACAAACAAGTTTCTTCCGATAGATCTCACCCTTAGATGACCCCTACAATTGTCAAGCTTTGTCGAAAGTTCCTTCCAAGGCTCAGGTATTCATGTTCCTAGATGAAAAAAGTTTTCTGATAATGCTGCACTCAAAGTTGAGGTTAGCAGATTGATCCAGTAGATCATCAATGTTCAAGAAAGAGCTTTCATCTTTGGTTAGAGATAGATTCGCACAATGATCTGTTATATCCTCCACACCTTCCAGATTGCTAGTTGCTGCCATTGTTTGGATTGAAATAAGAGAGATAGAAAGGTTTGGAATAGAAATCTTTACACGAGGTGAAAAGGAGAAGGAGATCTTTCGGGGAGAAAGGTAGATCAAATACCCACATGCAGAGCATAATGATGATGATTTCAGTGAAATGATGAAGTTCCTGCCTGGAAACTAACGCCATGCAAAGTGGAAAACCATATCATAGAATTCTCTAGGCCCTCTCGACTAGTGAGAGAAAAAAGTTGGGGCATTATTGAACAAACTCTTACGATGGAAACAATGTAACCAAAAGAAAAAATAACTACACTACCCATGAGGTACTTAGAGCTCGTTCTGGCACTAGATTACTCAAGGAGATGAAGCTTATTTTTTTCCCACAAAATAAAAGCTCCAGATTTTTTTCAGTTTCCAATCGGTCGCTAGGTAGAACAGCTTTTCATTTTTTGTTTCATCTTCATCTAGATGGGGCCCATAATTTTTATGAGCTCCACGGAGCCTTAAAGAATAAATTTCTGCAAGAACAATATAATACCTAATGTTACTGATAAGCCGCAGACTTATCATATTTTATGTGCTAGATTTAGTATTATATTTATCTAAATAAGGTTAAATATATGCTATTTATGCTATATCATGTATAAAGTCTATTATTTGTTCAGATTGATGTTTTTATATGTTTTCCATGCAAGGAATGAATTTCTAATCAAAAGACCAAGTGGTGCCGGGCTTGGTGCTGGCTGTCCAGTTCACGACACAAGTTTGGAGCAAAACAGGAGAACTGCCGGGTGGCGCGCTGGGTGTCTGGTGTCAGGCGCATTCAAAGTCTGTGAGTGTGCCTAGCATCTGATGTCCGGCAGGACATCCGGCACATACTGAAAAGTCACCCCAGTTCGCCTGAAGTTAGCAGTTAGTTACCGTTAGCATACCAACCGATGCCGGGTGTGGTGCCGGGCATCCCATGTCCGGCACAAGCGCCTTTTCGCGCGGATTTAGCGGTTTAATTAACGGTTAGACAACACATTTTGCACGTGGTGCCGGGTGTGATGCCGGGTAGCTCCTGCCCGGCATATGTATTGTTTCGCGCAGAATTGACGGTTTCGACCGTTAACAGTTAAGCACATTTCCCATGTGTGCCGGCTACCAATGATCCGGCACGACGCCCGGCAAGAGACATTTTGAAGCCCTATAAATAGGCCGTGAGTCTTCATCATTTGGCACACTTCAACACCATATTATACTCCATTCATCACTCCATTTCCGCCCACATTCCAAGTGTTGGTGTCCAAGGCATTTCTACGGATCCATCCACGAGAAGAAGAGAAGATCTTGTCAGGGTTAAGGCTATACCAATCTCCTTCTCCCTTATGTATTTCTTCTTTATTTGAGTGGATGGTGAAGTAGAAATCCTTGTTAGTTCTTGGTTAGGGATGAATTCCTTCTTGTAAAACAATGTGTTCTTCTTAATATAATCTCAAGTTTATTTTGAGTAAGGTTCTTATTGTAGGAGAATTGGTTGATCTCTTTTTCTCTTCGTGCAATTCTTACTTGTGGAAGACAAGTCCCAAGTAAGATAGGTTAGACTCTCTTAATGGTCTTCCTACTCTCTTCTTATGAATTAAGAGTTAGTGGTAAGAGTGAGAATTAATCCATTTTCCCCCATTTCCTTGTTCATTTCGCGGCATGATATATGCTCGATTTGTTAATAGGGATGAGTCTTCTGTTTTCTACCCGGAAACTGGAGAAAGAATATGCAATATGGCTATGCCGGATGCACTGCCGGGTGGCCAATGTCCGGCATCTTCAATGTCTTTGAATATGCCGTGCAAGTGGTATCCGGCAGGACACCCGGCGTGATCAGTTGTTGGTTAATTCGAAGGCTGGTGTTATGTTTCGAGTTCATATTGATACTTAGATGGTTTCACACCCTGGATCAAGGATAATTTCATTGTAATTACCACATAGTTTAGTTAGTTTTATTTAGATTAGTAAACATTTCAATTTCCCCCCTTGTTGTTATAGAATAGGCTTTTGCCCGGATTAGGACTAATTTTCTATAAGTCCCTTGGGTACGATACTCTCGGTCGTAATATATTTACACTATACTCCGACCGGGTTTTATTTTGCTACCCGTAGTAGAGTTGTAGGATTAGGTTATTATTTTATTCATTTTGTATATAGTTTATCCTAACAATTTCTCTGTTAGCAAATTGGCGCCGTTGCCGGGGAATAGGCGAATGGCACGCATTCTCTTCCTCAGCAGGCGAATGTGGAAAAGTTCGTGACTACACGCCCAGTGCTCCAAAATGCCAGATTTTATACCACCTGAGGAAGCAGAACGGGCAGAGACATCAACCATTCGCATAGAGCATAAGTCAATGACGTTGTTAATGCAGCAACTTTTTGCTCAAACTATGACCGCCTGGTCAACTCCCATCTCCAACGCCAAACATGATCAACGGGAGTATGCGAGATAGGTAATACCTCTGCCGAATTGCCAAAGGCTAAGTGTAGGGCATCCCCACGCGTCTAGTCTTCTTGCACCACAGGGGAGTCATTTTCTTCTTAATTACTTTTAATTTTCTTTATTAAAGTCTTTCTTTATTTATTTTCTTTTTCTTTTGAAACACTGGGGACAGTGTTCCTGCCAAGTGTAGGGCAGGGACCCCCTTAAAAAAAATAAGTTTTATTAATATGCATAAGTTGTGAGTTTTATCGATGTTTTACTAAACTTTTTGCATGTTTTTGATTAAGATGAGATTCGGAATGAATAAAAGCTTGTTCTCTCAAAAGGTAAGCTTTCTAATGACTTGTAGATTCCTGTTTTTAACTTTTTGATTCTCTTTATTAACATGAGTATATGATCTTTCTCCTAATTCTTTCCTTTATGTATTTGTGGGTATTTATTTCTTTTCTTTTCAAATTGTGAAAAATCTTTTGGGTGAAAATCTTAAAAAGGGTTTTTGTGCATAAGAAAGAAGAAGAAAAAGAAAAAAAAGAAAGAAAAAAATCTTCTTCCAAAGGAAAAGCATTATATTCCTTGAGGTTGCAAAAATGCCTCAGAATAAAAGCAAGAAACGAGAGTTTTTCCTTTTATTTTTCTCCTAAATTCCCGTTCTTCAATGTAGAAAAAAATCATGGTTGATTCAGAACCCTTGCAAAATAGGGCTGAATAATAAAAACCAATGATGAGTGTCTTGGCCACATTCAGAAACTCTTGAAAAATAGAGCTGAATGATGGAAACCGGAAAAAGGAGAGATTACAAATCCCTTATGCAAAATAGCCCAAAAGTTTTTGATCGATTTTGAAAGTCTTTATTTTATACCCATTAGTATGTTTTGATGGATAAGGATGATTAAGTGATACTTATGAAATAGAGTCAGGGAGTTAAGAATATTTATCTTATTGTCATTCTAAAGTCTATCTGTTTTGTGCATAAGTAATTACTCCTTTCTAATCTTGTTTTGCTCGAGGACTAGCAAAAGGTAAGTGTAGGGCCTTGATAAGCCGCAGACTTATCATATTTTATGTGCTAGATTTAGTATTATATTTATCTAAATAAGGTTAAATATATGCTATTTATGCTATATCATGTATAAAGTCTATTATTTGTTCAGATTGATGTTTTTATATGTTTTCCATGCAAGGAATGAATTTCTAATCAAAAGACCAAGTGGTGCCGGGCTTGGTGCTGGCTGTCCAGTTCACGACACAAGTTTGGAGCAAAACAGGAGAACTGCCGGGTGGCGCGCTGGGTGTCTGGTGTCAGGCGCATTCAAAGTCTGTGAGTGTGCCTAGCATCTGATGTCCGGCAGGACATCCGGCACATACTGAAAAGTCACCCCAGTTCGCCTGAAGTTAGCAGTTAGTTACCGTTAGCATACCAACCGATGCCGGGTGTGGTGCCGGGCATCCCATGTCCGGCACAAGCGCCTTTTCGCGCGGATTTAGCGGTTTAATTAACGGTTAGACAACACATTTTGCACGTGGTGCCGGGTGTGATGCCGGGTAGCTCCTGCCCGGCATATGTATTGTTTCGCGCAGAATTGACGGTTTCGACCGTTAACAGTTAAGCACATTTCCCATGTGTGCCGGCTACCAATGATCCGGCACGACGCCCGGCAAGAGACATTTTGAAGCCCTATAAATAGGCCGTGAGTCTTCATCATTTGGCACACTTCAACACCATTATACTCCATTCATCACTCCATTTCCGCCCACATTCCAAGTGTTGGTGTCCAAGGCATTTCTACGGATCCATCCACGAGAAGAAGAGAAGATCTTGTCAGGGTTAAGGCTATACCAATCTCCTTCTCCCTTATGTATTTCTTCTTTATTTGAGTGGATGGTGAAGTAGAAATCCTTGTTAGTTCTTGGTTAGGGATGAATTCCTTTTGTAAAACAATGTGTTCTTCTTAATATAATCTCAAGTTTATTTTGAGTAAGGTTCTTATTGTAGGAGAATTGGTTGATCTCTTTTTCTCTTCGTGCAATTCTTACTTGTGGAAGACAAGTCCCAAGTAAGATAGGTTAGACTCTCTTAATGGTCTTCCTACTCTCTTCTTATGAATTAAGAGTTAGTGGTAAGAGTGAGAATTAATCCATTTTCCCCCATTTCCTTGTTCATTTCGCGGCATGATATATGCTCGATTTGTTAATAGGGATGAGTCTTCTGTTTTCTACCCGGAAACTGGAGAAAGAATATGCAATATGGCTATGCCGGATGCACTGCCGGGTGGCCAATGTCCGGCATCTTCAATGTCTTTGAATATGCCGTGCAAGTGGTATCCGGCAGGACACCCGGCGTGATCAGTTGTTGGTTAATTCGAAGGCTGGTGTTATGTTTCGAGTTCATATTGATACTTAGATGGTTTCACACCCTGGATCAAGGATAATTTCATTGTAATTACCACATAGTTTAGTTAGTTTTATTTAGATTAGTAAACATTTCAATTTCCCCCCTTGTTGTTATAGAATAGGCTTTTGCCCGGATTAGGACTAATTTTCTATAAGTCCCTTGGGTACGATACTCTCGGTCGTAATATATTTACACTATACTCCGACCGGGTTTTATTTTGCTACCCGTAGTAGAGTTGTAGGATTAGGTTATTATTTTATTCATTTTGTATATAGTTTATCCTAACAATTTCTCTGTTAGCAGTTACCACTCAATCAATCAATACTAACATACATGTCATGAACAGTGCTTTGTAAAGAACCATATCCTCATATGATATCTCTAATTTGGATGCCACCGGCTCTTCCAACTCTATTAAGGCTTGATTAACTGAAACATCGTGTAATAGGAATGGTACCTGATTTATACAATAATTCTTCTTTTTCACAAAAGCTAACGACTATGCCAATTATGCATTGGCTTATAAGACAAAAAAACATGGGCCCACTTATTAACACAAATAACTAGTGGTCTTATACACCAGAAACCAAAAAAGGAAACCGAACACAATAAGTCTGGCTGCATGTTGCAAACTTGATGTTGAACAGTGGAAAGATTAAACAATGAGCTCGTTTGGGAACAGCTTCCAGCAGCAGACAGCTTCTCAATTTCTAAAATCAGCAGGGTTCCGCCAAACACTCAAAATCAGTAGCTGACAGCTTCTGCAAAATCATCAGCTGACAGCTTCTCAATTTTCAGCAGCAGGACCTAACAATTGTCTCTGCTTTTTAAAACCATCAGAAGACGTTCCACCAAACACCAAAACTAGCAGCTGACAGCTTCTACAAAACCATCAGCAGACAACTTCTCAATTTCCAGCAGCAGTACCCAACAGCAACCTCCAGCAGCTGTCCCCAAACGAACCTATCAGTTTTTTTTTTTAATGAACAAATGAGTTCGGGGATAAAGATAGCAGAAAAGTGAAGTTTTAAGATCTTTTGGGCTCGAATTGAATAGAAGCCGCCGCTCCCCCCTCCTTTTATCTTACAAATCTGGTGGAGCATTTTACTTGGCTCGATTAGTAGAAGGGGCTATTGCACTGAGCCCATTACTTTTCCCGACCAAACTATAGTAAGTGGAACCGAGTTGGGCCCCACTGAGTAAACTTCTTAGTTTTTGGAAGAGATCATTGGTAGAAATGGAATTTTAAGTAACGCATCCACATAAATTTGATGAGCGAACGAGGTCTAAAAAAATAAGGTTGCACTTTAGGTTTTAATTGGGCAATCCAAACGAGCACCATCACAACTAACTTCAATCCTATCTAGCATCATGTATGGTTATTATAGCAGATAATAAAATTACATTATGCATCTGGTATTAGAATATTACAATATCCATCCATAAAGAATTAAGAAATTACAATCCCAGCTTTGAAAAATTATAATACTCACTACTTATTAAAATGAAATGAAATTGAAAATCCAAGTAAATATAAACCAATAAGAAACCCAAGTTTATTCCGTGTAATATTAGAGTGAAGTATTGAAGACAAATCACACAAAATTTATGAGGAATTGCAATGATATTCATTGATTTATCTTTGATTTTGCTTCTTTACTTTTTATTTTTATGTATCTTCCATTTATTAGAAAGGTCATATAATGTAAGGGTTTCTTTCAATTACCATTGTCAAGTTCTATTTTAATGTAATCATTGTTCTATGTATTCAATTTCACTTCTAAAATAAATGGGTGGAGGTTCGTTTGGGGACAGCTGCTGGGGGCTGCTGCTGGGTCCTGCTGCTAGAAATTGAGAAGCTGTCTGCTGATGGTTTTACAGAAGCTGACAGCTGCTGGTTTAGTGTTTGGTGGATTGTGTTTTAAAAAGTAGAGGGGAAATTGAGAAGCTGTCAGCTGATGATTTTGTAAAAACTGTCAGCTGCTGGTTTTGGGTGTTTGGTGGAAACCTGCTGATTTTAAAAATTGAGAAGTTGTCAGCTGCTGGAAGCTTCTCAGCAGCTTGAGAAGCTGTGTCCCCAAACGACACCATTATAATTTTATAAAACTCATGAATAAAGATTGTAAGTTATTAATACTTCATGGAAGAATATTATAATTTTCTAAAACTCATAGAATCTCAATACCTCATCAAATTTTCAAGAAAATTAGAGCGCCAATAGATAAAATATCTGATGAGAAGCTAAAGCGAAGCTAACCTTCCCGCATTGACGCTTTAATGAAGTTGGCAATCTAATGGTCACGTGACTTGAAATACAATTCCAGCCATATTAATTAAATTTTTTTTCTTTTTGCAATACCAAACAGCCTGGATTGAATCCTTCAGCCTGAAGAACAATTTACTTGCATCAGTTCCACCCAGCAAACAGCAAAGGTTGGCCGCCCCACATCACCCTCTTTTGCAGAGCTCCAACAAACCAGACAGAGCCACATTCACATGGTTACTCCATACCACTTCTAGGCTAACACCCTGCAAAACTTACCAGCAGGGATAGGAGGACGGCAAAGCTAAGCTAGGCTAAACGGAAGCCAGCATCCTTCCCTCCAATTTCCCTTCCACCCAACCCACATGATCCTCCTCTGCATAATCTTTCCCTCTCTAGATACTACAATTCAATTCAGTTCACTCTTCTTGGGTTCATTGGAGGGATTAGGTGCAAGGAAAAATTGAAAGAAATGCAGTACGATATCCAGACCCGGCTGCACTTTAATCATAAATACGGTGTCGTAAATACACAGTAAAGGACAAAGGATGATAATGAATGACTTTTTCAGGCAATCGCAAGACTTCAATTTAACATATTGTAACAAGATATACAGTTGACTGATTAATATAGCAGCAGCAAAGCTTTCCGATTTGGATTTTACTTTGGGAGATGATAATGCAGATAGGGCACTGTTGCTCTCCTAATTTTGCTGCATTAAATGATACGAGACTGGTAGTAAATGATACTACCGCAAAAGAGTTATAAATTTGATGTGGTGTGGCCTTAGAAAGATTAAAACGAAAAACCCAGATAGAGTGCAGTTTTAACGCAGTGAGAGATAAATAAGATCAACAACCTAGCTTCTCCCTCTCACCGAGGGAACATTGAAGAGAATTTTTCTACCCAAAAAATCAAGGAGCCCTCCCACCCACTCTACAGCTAACATCCAACAAAACGTAATGCCAAAGGTGGCGGGAAGAGAAGGGAAAGAGTCACAATTTCTAATGCATGTTTTTCTTGAACTTGCCCACTCTGCACCTTAATAGTAATAAATTAATACAGGAAGAGAGTTCTTTCTATACAGGTGGGTGTGGACTCGAAGATTAAAAGAAAGCCCAGCAAACCCAGTAGCTAACCCAGCAGCTAGTGTGGTTTTAATGCAGTGAGAGAAGAGGAGATCTAACAAGCAGCATTAAAAGAAGGGACTGTACAATCACAACTGCCATGGCTCAGGGGTTTCCTTGGAGTAGCATTAAAGACTGTTTGTTTACTCCTCACTCACTGTACTCTTCCTTTCCTTACACTAGATTTTTCTACCGTACGTTCCTCTTGTCTTTTGCATCTCAAACTCCATTACCATTACTCTTCTTTCCTTCCTTTCTTTCTAGCCTTTTTCATCTTTTCTGGGCTACATGCTGCGTAGAACAGAGTGTGATGATGGATTTGTTTTCCACCTCCATCATCTGTAAAAAAAATCTCCACATGGTCTTCCTTAACTTTATATTGGTCAACATTGTACTACTTGAGTGCAATTTTCCCACCACGGTGGATGCTTCATGGGAGCCAGATGTTGCAGTCTTTGGTTCTCAAGATCAGGGCCTGCAGCAGCAGCAAATGCATTTCAGTACTGCAGACAACAGAGATGTCAAATTTGGAGAAGTTGCTGCCCAGGATGAGAGGAAACGAGGATTTGTGTTTGACAAAGTCAGAGCTTTACTTGGATTAATACGCAGCAGAAGCTCGCATAAAACAGAACCTAACAGCGGCAGTTCATTTGACTTGCTCTCGCCATTACTTGCTCCTGCTCCTTCTCCTTCTTACATGAGTGGTAGTAGCACAGAAGCCAAAGCTCCATCCCCAGCTCCAAGGATGCAGCCCATTCCGTTACATCCTCACCATCATCATCACCATCATCATCATCATCATCATCGTTATCATCCAAGGTTAATCCTGCCGCCACCGCATCAGGATCACAAATTGCATGAGCAAAATAAAAGAGAAAGGATTATAGTAGCAGTTGTAGCGTCTGTTGGAGTTTCCTTGGTTTTTCTGGTTCTTCTTGGCTTCATATGGATAGGAAGAAAGGTGTACAAAAAAAGGAAGAGACAGAAAAGAACAATGTCCATCCACAGCAGCAGCGGCCGCCAAGTAGGAGGTGTTACTGGATCAGTTGATCATCTCTTTTATCTGAACACATTGTCCAGTGTTCTAGAACCACCAGCAGCCAAAGTAGATTCTACAGATCATGTCAACCCATTAGTGTCAATGCAAAACAACTCATTGTGGTGTGAGAAAGAAGATTCAGAAATTATATCTGTCCATGAGTATGATCATGGATCAATCAAATATGAAGAATCTGATGGGCACAACTCTTCAGCTGAGGAAATTGTAGTGGCAGCAGTGTGTCATTCTTCAGAGGATGATGATGATGTGTCCTTCCACTCTGTTTGTAATTCGTTGACATCCAACAATCGAAGGACTTCTAACGTTTCACTAAGCAGCGTTGGTGATGATAATGCAGAATATTGTATCTCTCCCCAGAAATTTCCTTCCTTTTCTCAGCATAACACTGCTACAGGCACGCCTTCTAGAACACCACAGCACCACTGCAACAAGGTGCAAGAAACTGAAGACACCAAATTTTTTTCCACAAACCAGCTGCTGCTTAACCAAGAGGTTTCAACAACTTACCCACAATTGTCGTCTGTACCTCCTCCTCCTCCACCACCTCCTCCTCCTCCATCCTTCTGCACAAAATACCCTTCTTTTAGACGAGCAGCTCAGGTGAGATCCACACCTTCAGCATCAGTTTCAACTTCCAGGATCAAACATGGTTCATCAACCTTTAGAAACTTGGCTAGTACTTCTTCAGGGGCAGATCAGGTCAAAGGAAATGACTTGCCTGATGCCATATCACCAAGACAACTCAATGTGGTAATGACCAAGCCACCATACTCAAAAGGTAGCTCTTTCAAAGGCCCAGCACCACCTCCTCCCCCAGCTGCAGCAGCAGTAGCAGCACTTCCTCTAAGAAAAGATGGAGCTCCTCTGCCTAAACTAAAGCCTCTTCACTGGGATAAAGTGAGAGCCGCACCAGATCGCTCTATGGTGTGGGACAGACTTGGCTCCAGCTCATTTGAGTAAGTAGCTAGCTAGCTTCTTCAAACAAAAAAATTAATTTTTCGTGCCAACATATGCAACTTATTGATATGAAAGTCTAATCAGAAAAAATATGGATAATGCAGGTTAGATGAAGAGATGATAGAATCATTGTTCGGATACAATCTCAAAAATGCATTTCAGAATGAACAAGGGAATAGCAAAAGTCCATCTCCTAGCAAGCACGTTCTTGAGCCCAAAAGACTCCAAAACATGACCATACTATCAAAAGCATTAAATGTGAGCGTGGAGCAGGTCTGTGAAGCATTACTTCAAGGTATAGTATATATCATGAGTGAATTCAAGGTTTCTTGAATTCTCCCCTCTATTTCATATAGTCAACTTCCAGCCTAGAGAGACTAAGAGTCTGAATAAAATAACAAGCCTAAATCTATTCAAATATTTTGTTCTGATATGGTTGGTAATCAGGGCACGGTTTAAGCTTACAACAGCTGGAAGCATTGGCGAAGATGTCTCCAACAAAGGACGAAGAGGCTAAGCTGTCTAACTACAAGGGAAACATACAAGAACTGGGATCTGCTGAGAGGCTTGTTAAAGCAATGTTGGCCGTACCGTTTGCTTTTCAAAGAATCGAAGCTATGCTGTACAAAGCCACTTTTGAAGATGAGGTATCCCACCTCCAAAATTCATTCTTAGTGCTTGAGGTAAATAATTATTTAGTCACCTGAGTATACATATGTGAAGCTTCATACCAAAAAAAAAAAAAAAAGAAAGACAGCATCAAGTCAACTTGTCTACTTAATAATCTCTTACTTTCTCTAGGAGGCATGCGATGAACTCAGATCAAGTAAGCTATTTCTAAAGCTACTTGAAGCTGTGCTCAAAACGGGGAACAGAATGAACATGGGAACAATCAGAGGAGGAGCAAGAGCATTCAAGCTGGATGCGCTGCTTAAGCTTTCTGATGTTAAGGGAACCGATGGAAAGACCACTCTACTCCATTTTGTTGTCCAAGAAATCATACGAACCGAGGGAATCAAGATGTCTGATAGCATTATAGGCAAGATCAACCAGAACAAGAATAGCAGGAACAAGAAGAGCGCAACAACCGCTAAGGAAAAGGAAGAGGATTACAGAAGGATGGGTCTGGATCTTGTCTCGGGACTAAGCACTGAGCTCTACAATGTGAAGAAGACAGCTTCGATAGACTTGAATGTTCTAGCAACGTCTGTTTCAAATCTCTCAAATGGGATGTCCAAGCTGCAAAAGTTACTACTCAACATCCAAGGTACCACAGACAGCAAGGATGGAAATTTCATCCAAGGAATGAAGAGCTTTGTAATTCGTCATGCTGAGCAGAGATTGAAGGAATTGAAGGACCAAGAAGAGAAAGTCCTTGGTAATGTCAAAGAGATAACTGAGTACTTCCATGGTGAAGTAGGCAAAAAAGAGGAAACAACAAACCTGCTTCAGATTTTCGTAATTGTGAGGGACTTTCTAGGAATGCTTGATCAAGTTTGCAAAGAGTTGAAGAGTCTCATAGCACAGCCAAGTCCCAATCCTCTGGCTCCTTTCCGCTAAGTTGGATTGATCACCGCTTGTTTTCCGTCATGATTCTATTTGTTGCATTGCGACAATTTTTCTCTGTACATATTTCAAGTGAGTGTAGACTTTTTTTTTTTTTTTATATTATTGAAGTTTCTGTCCCAGCATTGTGGTAATTGATTTGTGGGAGTCGGGAGTGGTCGAATATTTGGAAACTTTTTCTTATCAAAACAAATGTTTGTTAATTGGTCAACTTTCCGCTCAAAAGAATGCCAAATAAGGTCTGTATCTTACAAGGTAGCATAACTTTAGCTTTATTTAATGCAAAACATATAATATGAATATGTGGACCAAAACCCCTCTGTTTCTGTCAATAGTTGCAGTCAATAAATTTTCATTCTATCATGGTGCACTGCATAAGAATTGAAGGAAATCATGAAAACTCAGTGCCACTAGCCATGGAAGATACTGTTTTATTTATCTGCTATTGCAAGTTCAATAAGAAAATTAGAAGATGATTTTTGTTTACTTTCCATTGATATCAGATGAAGTTCAGTTAGCTCGCAAGAAATAGTGAAATTGCGTATTACACTCATGCTGATAGGTTTCTCTATATGGGGTATGAATCTACAATAACATGATTGTTAATACATGTCTTGGCTACACCCCCACATGTAGTCAAAGATAACTACATTACATGTACATGTAGTAGACGAAACATGTATATTACACCTATAAAACCTGTACATTATTTATATAACAAAGGTCCTGGGTTCGAAACGTATCCACTACCATAACTATAAAAAAAACAAATATTGTACACAAAAATTGTACTTTCAGTATAATTGTTTATTGTACAGGTTTTCCTTATTCATTGTACATGTTTTCATTGTTGATTATACAGTAGATATAGCTATTTTTTGCTACATATAAACAGTGCCGGCTTTGAAGCTGTGCAAGCTGGGCAACCGAACAGGGCCTCATATTTTGGGGCCCAATTTTTATATATGTCCTTGAGATTTTGTCATAAGAAAATTATATATTGTTAAATTTATTTTGAATGGGGTATATCAAAACTTTATGTACGTTTTAAATACATTCAAACATTATAAACATGACCATTGTGAATACATAATTTAATTTAATAATTTTTCTATATTTACATAATTTAATTGATTAAGGGGCCTCATTTAATATTTTAGAACAGGGCCCCGAAAATCGTTGAGACGGCCCTGCATATAAATGTAGCCAAGAATTTGCCTTGTTTATATGCCTGCTCAGCTTAAAGATTAGCAATTAGGATCAAACTGCATTGTATTGAGACTGAGAAACTACAGCCGCTATCAGACTATCAGCATTCTTAAGAGGGTTTGGATCTCTACTCTATGGTCTTATTTTGAGGCTGGATAATAGATAAGCAAGATACAGCCAAATCTAATTTAGCATGCAACAGCAGAAAGGAGTGTTGGCAATTTTTTCTAATACTTCCTGCAGTCTACCCTGGTTTTCCATAATGGATCCCTTTATATTCTTACAGCATTTAGAAAAAAGTTGCTGAGTCTAGAAGTTTGAACTGTTTGTTCACAAGTCATGTGCACTACTACAGAGTACAATAAGGAACTAATGACAAACGGTACATAAAACTATCGTACTTTCATGAACATACCCCATATAGAGAACATATAGATACTGAGAGACTAGCATACTCAATGAAAACGTAAGAATCAGGTGATTACCTCTACTCCATGCTGCAATGGCTCGTAATAATGAAACTTGTATATGGCGTAGGCCTTATTTTATATATATATAAAAAGTGAAAACTGTGTTCTACCTTTCAATTGTCTCATCCAAGAATCGATTGATGACAGTCACGAGGTTCAGAGTAGGTGCGTTCTGCAAAACTGACTATACTACGATGAAAGTTTATGATAATGATAAGCTAGAAAAGTTAGAATGTAACTTATTGCAATGATTTCTATACTATTGATCTCATCAATTTAGATATCCTTGATGCGGGAATTTATGTCCACCACGGAGTGATGATGTTCCTGACTTTACAGCAGCAGGATAACAGGCTAACACTTCAAATATACGGGGAAGCTTCAACGAACCAAATCAGTTTCAATTTACTCTCAAATAGCATGGCGAGAAGTGCACGTAAGGTCACTCAGTAATCAGAGAGAAGAAATGAAACAGAGGTGGAGTTTAATTACCTGCGATCATAGAGATGCAAAACGAGCATGCAGATCTTGATAATTTGATGTACGAGACATGCTGAGCTTTGCCGCCTTCTTTGTTCCCTATCATAACAATGAGTATTCTCTTGGACCACATACCACATAAGGGCCGAATCTTGTGATTAGGGTTCATGATCACCCAAGAGTTTTCAATCCGAAGTGAAATTCAGCATATTTAACAATTACTCCTATAAAGCACATTAATATCTTCGAGTTCTGGGATCTCTGCTTTTCAGAAGCCAAACGGAAAGGTAAGGAGAAGAAAATTGAAGATGGAGAGGATGTGAGCTCTGAGAATGATGATGATGGTGGCTTGGTTATCCTGTAAGGGCAAGGTGATTCGGGTCCTTCATGGATCGTCTAATGGCTAACTCGACCTTGGCTAGATGCATGCAGGCACGGATCCAAAGGCCCCAACTTTTAAAAATTTGTTAAATGTCTTATAAATTTTTTAAAAATTACAAAATGACATGATATCCCTAAATAAAACTTGATCCGTCACTAGTTGCATGGGTGGGGGGCAAAGCCCATGTTGGTAGTTATTTTTACTCAATAAGTGTCATATTTTGGTTATTTTTTCTTGATTTCCAACTACTTATGTTGGATTATGACCTTAGTCCTTGTAATCCTAGTTTGGTGTTTGACGGTTTGTGATTTACGTTTTTGTTGGTTGGTAGTGGTCTTCTATGAAGACAATTATATTTGGACATAGTTGTGCTCTTAATCTACCAAAAACATAAACTTCTTCAAGGGGTTATTTGTGTATGGTGGATAGATGCAATCTTTTGATCATTGACTCATCTAAGCAATCTTCCTACGTTAGGTTTGTAATCTTCTATCCTCATGTATCTTGGATTGTAATGCATCTTTTAATCTAATGTAATCCATGGTTTCAATTTTTCTTTTAACTATACTATCTTATAATATATTTAGATTATGATAAAATTAATCTTATTAAAACATATTAGTTTTATGTTTTTAAAAGATTTTTGTAAGTGTATATTTAGGGGTGAGTATTTGGATTGGATAATTTGGATTTATCCAAAATCCAAATTAACTAATTTTTTTTTGGATAATAACCGAATTTTAAAACCGGATTTAAAATTTTGGTTATTCGGATATCCGAATTATAATTCGGTTTGGATTTCAGTTTTAACCTTTTAAAATTCGGTTAACCGAATTATCCAAACTTTTTTTTAAAGAAAAATCCCTAAATTTTTCCTTAATAGTTAATACTCTTTAAACATGACAAACAAAAATACAAAATTCAAAACTCTATCTCACATTGCTCAAATCCTTCAATTATATAATGTCATACTATTCTTTTTTCATCAAATTAATTATATATAATTGGTTGTTTTGGAACATCATTCATCGCTGCTCACCCCTAGTTTGATGTAACTAGTCTAATGTTTGATGTAACTAGTCTAATGTTTGAGTGAGTTCTTTCTGTTTTTGTTGTGATGAATTTGCAACTAGGGAATTCACAATTTTCTAGCAGCTTATGGTTATTACTGCTGCTGATGATGAACATGAAACAAAAAAATGTGTTTGGTTTTTTTTAAAAAAAAATTGGTTAACGGAAATCTGATTTATAAAATCAGTTTTCGGTTTTTTTTTAATTTCGGTTAATTGAAATCTGAATTGAAGGAAATTTTGGATTTCAATTCGGTTTTCAGTTTTCAACTTAAAAGAATTTCGGATTTTGGATAATTTAGATTTTGGTTAATTCGGTTTTGATCAAAATTTGGATAACCAAAATCCAATTTTTTTTACAATTTGGATTTCAGTTAACCGAATTATCCAAATGCTCACCCCTATAAGGGTGTGGAAATACACTAAATCTTATCAAGTGATTTAAACTTGTGAGTTTGGCTGTGTGTTTCTAAAATAGAATGGGGAAATTTTATGTTTTTGATTTTTAAGGAGAGTGGTTGTATCCATGCTTTGGACATATTATAATCAATTCTCTCAATAGTTGATTTATTAATGCAACTATTTCTTCATCAAATATAAATAAACATTTTAATTAGACGGAGTGATTAGTTAATAGTAGTATAAGCATTGATATGAATTACAAAACAGATTCAATAGTATGCTTTGTCACCTTAACTAAACGGTATCAGCTAATCTAAATTCCTTGATTAGACAGCCTCTTTTTTTTTACATAGCTGAATTAATGGGAGAGAATGTTGAAAATATAGGAGGGGATGGCAGAAAGCCAGACACCTGCACCACCAGCTCATATTACCAAGGGCATGTGCATCTACATTTGAATCTCTAGCTATGTGACACCATGTACAGTGTGCAAAGCCATCTAGAACAAACTTTACATCATTTCTAACAACAGATAGCTCACATTAGTGAGGAAATATGAAAATTTAGTGGTCAACGTGTAGTCAAATCTTTTTGCAACTTCCAAGCCAAAGAGAACAACTTTAGCTTCCACAATTTGAGGGGCCCATCTGATAGTGCTACTTCGGGTGCCAACAACAATAACACTATCATCAAGGCTTGACAGATAATACCCATCTCTAAGGCCTCATTTATGGTACTTCCATCAATGAACACCCCCAGGGCATCTGAAGTACCTTCACTCTTGCTAGTCTCAGGGGGATGGAAAGAATCAAATCTAGAAGTGGCCACTATCTATAGAAAATAGACTACATCATATTGTTGTGCAAAATATAAATGAATATATCATGCTAACTAATGGGCAGTGAACCCAGTCGTTGTAACCCAACAAGGTCGTATCCACAATGACTTCATAACTATCTAACTAATTACAAGTTTAGTGAATCAAATCTAGAAGTGGCCACTATCTCTAGAAAATAGACCACATCATATTGTTGTGCAAAATATAAATGAATATATCTTGCTAACTAATGGGCAGTGAACCCAGTCATTGTAATCCAACAAGGTCGTATCCACAACGACTTCATAACTATCTAACTAATTACAAGTTTATTGAATGTGCATAAGTATGTACAAAAATTTAGTAATGAAATTGTTTGGATTTTGGGTGTTTTTGGTTTAAAATAAACATAAAATAAAGAAAAGAAATAAATCTAAACTAATTAATCTAGGATAGGTGTACTCATGGTGGATCTTTGCACCCATCACCCTATTACTACCGATTGTCGACTCTTGAACTTATAGGTAAACAATGAGAACACTTAATTAATTAACAACCTAACTTAGGCCTACTATCCTAACCAATTTAATCGGGACTTCTCAATCAACTAAGCCTCGGAAAAATTGATAGCACTAATCTTAAGTTCCCCTATGTTGAAATGTAGTCTAATATCAAAATCATTAAAAATCGAGTACATTGATTTAGTCCCCCATGGTTTAGGTTTCTATCTCAGAGTCACGTGTTTATAGAATCCCACATTAATGCTAGACTAATCGGCATCCTATAATTTATCTTAAGGCCTAATATCTACTGATTCAAAGCAAACAACCAATTCCAACATATATATAATAAATTGAGTAAACCCTAAACAAATCCACAAATCATGAGTAGCAAGTTTAAGATTCGCGTATACCCAATAGTCATCAAACTTTAAGCACAAAAACTAAAATAAGCATTAAAACAAGTTCAAGACTCAATAATGCAGTTTTTGGGGATTTTCGGGAAAAATCTTCATCCCAAGGTACAAGAGAGTCTACTTAACCATCAGAGAGTAAATGAGGGATAAAGAATAAGAGATATCCATTAGTGGAGCTTAAGAGCTTCAATAGAGGTGTAGTCTTCCCCCTCTTCCTTTTATTCTTCTCCTCCCTCTTTTTTCTCTTATTTTTTGTCGCCTTTAGTCTGTGCTGGATTCCCCTCTCTTTTCTCTTATTTTTCCCTTTGAAAAACGTGATTCTGGGCAAAATTTCAGCCCGACCGATACTGATCCACGTGGGTCGGTCTCGTGGGTCGGTCGCCTCTGGGAGAAGACGTCATAATGTACGCAAATTTTGGTCCAACCGACCCACCTGGGGTGGTCTCCTGGGTCGGCCAAGTCCAATAGCTTTCGACTAACCCACCAGGGGAGGTCACCCAGGTCAGTTGAGTCTAGTAGCTTCTGGAAAAAGTCTGATCGATCCACATGGGTCGGTCTTGTGGGAAGGTCAGTCTTCAAAACATTCTATCTTTTTCGTTTTGGCTTCGATTTTGGATCCTTTTGTGCCCACGCGTTCCTCTCTTTGCCTAGTTTGCTACTAGCTATGTTATTTCTCTTGTTTAAGAAATAAATGTGTAAAAACACAAAAAAAGGAGAGGAAACTAGCTAAAGTGGAGAAATGAGCATGAAAGTGTTGATAAAACATATGAAATACACCCGTAGAACATGCTCATTTGGACACTCATCACATACCATGAAAGAATGACAGTAAAGATCCAAGTTGCGCCTGGCACCGGGAAAACCACAACTTGTATAATAGCAGAATAACTTTGTTGACTCAACTCAAGTCTTGCATGGGACTAAAATGCAATAGCCAGTCAATAAAATCACAACCATTTGCGCTCCATCAACCACCAAGGACAAACAATGGGACAATTAATAAAAGGGAAATTTCACAAGATACCACTGTTTAAGTTTCTAATTCATAAAATACCACTGTTTTTTTTTGTAATTCAGCTTTAAACATGCCTAAATGTTGTCCAAAATTGATGAAACTTTACATGGACGATGCTAAAGTGTTATATTTTGGTCCAATATCAAATTTGAAGTTTTTAAGCTTATATGTGACATGTGGGACCCAATGAACATTGTCACAAGTAAACCTACTCAGACAACACCTCTATCCTCATAGATTTAGACAAAGCCATTATGTCTAACCCCACGAGTATAAGACTAGGTTGTAAATTCATCATTGAGTTTTCAATACAAGTTTTCCATTCTTGTTTAAGCTTCCGCATTTACCGATCTCCTACTTAAAGAATAATCTTGTTGGGCCAGCGTGCGCATTTTCGTTGGTTAAGAGAAGGGGATAGAAACCCCGCCTTTTTCTTCTCCAGAGTTCAGGCTAGGAAGAGAAAGAATTTGATAATTGAAATGATCAGTATGGTGGTCAACTCATGGGGTGGGATGGGGTGGAAGAAGTAGCCAAAAACTATTCCACCTCCTTGTTTCACTCATCTAACCACTATACAGACTCGAATATCCTGTCTTCCGTCAAAAATAGAGTTCCATCCAATTGTCATACAACCCTTGGGGAGGATTGTTCCTGTGAAGAAGTCCTAACATCCCTTAAGCACATGCATCAGAATAAGGCCCCAGGCCTGAATGGTATCAATGAAATCTTTATTAATTCCTTCTGGAGCATTATTGGCTCAAATTTTGTTAACATGGCCTTACAAGTCCTTAATACGAGTCACATGCCTAAGGGTTTGAACCATACCGACATCGTCCTTATCCCCCAAAAAGTGGGTGCTTCTTCCATGACCGATTTCCGCCCCATATTGCTTTGTAATACCCTGTACCATATGTGATTTCAAAAGTTTTTATGAATTGGGTAAAAGGCATTATGGAGAGGGTCGATTGTAAGGATCAGGGGGCTTTTGTTTTAGGAAGTTTGATCTTTGGTAACATTGTGATTGCTCACGAACTTACTCAAATAATGAAAACTTCAAGGCAAGTAAATATGATTATTTTGCGCTTAAGCTTGACATGGCTAAAGATTTTGATCGGGTTGAATGGTCCTTTATCATTAGAATTCTAAGGAGTATGGGACTTCATGAGAGATGGGTCAAGCTGGTGGAGAAATGTATCTCTACTATATCCTTTGTTGTTCTCATCAATGATTTTCCTGGGCATACTTTTACCCCACAAAGAGGGCTCAGACAAGGGGACCCCCTCCCCTATTTCCTCTTTGTTTGCTGCATGGAAGCGCTATCTTCCAGCCTCAAAGTTTAACCTTCTTGGCCTTACAAGAGATCTCTCTTGTCGTGGACTTTGATTTGATATCACAAATTTATCATTTGCCGATGATTATGTCATCTATGGGCGAGCCAATGATAAAAATGCCAAGCAAATTGATGACATTATTGAAAGTTTCAGGATGGCATCAGGCTAGTGTATAAATGTAGATAAATCTGTGTTGATGTTCTCAGTTGGCCTTCTCGATCACATCAAGGCTCAAGTCTCATCCATTCTCGAAGTTCATGAAGTTAGAGACCTTGGCCTCTACCTAGGTTTCCCTAGCAAAGTGGGAAGGAATCGAAGGCAAGTGTTCAACTATATTAGTGATAAAGTGCATAGAAGAATTCAATCTTGGGATAAGTCTATCTCTCAAGCAGGTCGGGGTATCATCATTAAGTCAGTCCTTCATGCCATTCCATCTTATATTATGGGATTTATTCGACTCCCAAACTCCTTGATTAAAGAAATCCAATTGTCTATTAGGAAGTTTTGATGGCTAGGGTCCCTTCAGATGCAAGGTATCAGCTGGAAGAAATGAGACTCTTTATGCAAAAACCTAAATGAGGATGGGATGGGACTCAGAGATCTCTGCTGCTTTAAAGATGCCTTTCTTGCCCGTTCTGGAGACTTATCCAACATCCCGACCTTTTGGTGGTCCGTATCCTCAAGGACATGTACTTTTCACATGGTAACCTGCTAGAAGCCCACATGGGCAGTCGTCTTATCCCTATATGGAGATCTATGTGGAGTGCTCTTTACCTTATCCATGAAGGGGCACAGAGTGGTTGGTGAAGGCACTAAGATTAGGATTTCTAATATATGGCTTCTGGAGAAAAATAATGGCAAGCCTTGGGATTGGTTCATCCCTCTGAGTATTAGGTCTGAAGGCATGGTCTCATGGATTATCGATCCTCCAACTTTGGATGAAAGTAAAGTGAGATATTGGTTCCGCCAAGATGATGCTAACCTTATTCTTGGTATGGTCCTCCCTAGCCCTCCTTTCCCTGATCGTTGGTGTTGGGGTATCACCGAGAATGGTGTTTTCACTATTAATCTGCTTACCATCTGACTCAATCCATCAGATCCCAAACTTTTGGATCTACCTCTTCATCTAACCTTGTCGGTTCTACTATGAAGAAGGTTTGCAAGTACAATCTTCCCAAGAGAATTGTCCTTTTTTCGTGGAAAACTCTGCATGGGATATTAAAATGTAGGGTCATTGTCCGTCAAAGATGCAGAACCTTCATGGACGCTTGGTGTCTTATTGTGGAGATTTGGAGAATATTTCTCATGTTTTTATTAAGGGAAAATTCACAAGATACCACTGTTTAAGTTTCTAATTCACAAAATACCACTGTTTTTTTCGTAATTCAGATTTAAACATGCTTAAACGTTGTCCAAAATTGATGAAACTTTACATGGATGATGCTAAAGTGTTATATTTTGGTCCAATATCAAATTTGAAGTTTTTAAAGCTCATATGTGACATGTGAGACCCAATGATGTTAGGATTATATGTTATTCCTCTTCTACCCTTCCCCTCTGTTTACTCTCTGAGTTATATGTTATTTTCCTTTCTTTCTATGTTCTTCTTTTCATTACCGTTGTCCTTTACCGTTGGACTTATTTTCTGTACTTATACTCTCTTTGAGTATCGTTTGAGAATAACATAACAACAGATATGAATTCTTTTCTCTCGGCTTCTTCGTAGCCTCTACTCTCTCTCTTTTCTACTGCTCCATTTCTTGATCGACTTCCCATCGATCTGTTCGACTGATGATAACCACTGAGTTCATCATCTTCCCTCGCGTAATAATTCATCACTTCAACATGGTATCAGAGCAAGTTCACCACCTGTGATCTCTCGATCGACAATGACGACCAGGACAAGCACCAGCGAACATGAAGAAAGCGTTACAGAAGAAGGTGATTTTTCGGAGGATGAAGACGATGAAAAATTCAAGAGGAAAAGGCGTGTATCTCGCATCGATTCTTCTGACCCTCTCTTCGTCGCTAGTGCCGATCAACCTGGAGTGTCACTTACCGTCAAGAGATTCAACGGCACGGGATTTCAGATATGGAAGAAGAAGATGGAAATTTCTTTCCTAGCCAAGAATAAGATAGCGCTGATTGACGGTACGTTGCCACGATCTAGGGTTCCTAAAAAAGGACGAAAGGCTTGGGATCGTTGCGATGGCCTGATTAGGTCTTGGATTATCTCTAGCGTGGAATCTTCCATTGCTGATGGATTGATGTCGCAAAATACTTCTCGCGACATGTGGAAGGTTTTATCCAGGAGATACGATCGTCCCGATGGTACGCGCATGTTTGAACTCCAGCGAGAATTGTTTCAATGTGAACAAGGCTCCTTTAGTGTTGCTGATTATTTCGCTCGCCTAGAGAAATTATGGGACGACATCGCCGGAATTTCAAATATCGACACATGTGTATGTGGATACGACGACAAAGTCATAAAGATGATTGAAAATCAGAAACTCTTTCAGTTCCTTTTAGGCTTGCGTGAAGAATTTGTCAATGTCTGTGGCAATCTGCTGTTGATGTCGCCTCTTCCCAGTATTGATTCGGCCTACGCCTTCGTCATTCAAGAAGAAAGACAGCGCAACACAAGCAAAATCGGTAAGGATTCTGCTGAAACTTCCTTCGCTAATTCTGTTAACAAGGATGAACGTGTTCGTAATGAACGTTCCAAGCCACGCCATGATGGTACCAAAAAAAAGAATGTCGGTACCTGTAGTCGCTGCGGTAAAACAGAACATCTTAAGAAGGATTGTTTCGAGATTCATGGATATCCCGAATGGTGGAAGGGACCGAAAAACTCTACTGTTAATGTCGTTCAACAAAAGAATGATGGTAAGACTGATGCCACTGGTTTAGATATTGAGAGATTTAACCATATCTGTGATTTTTTTGAGAAAAAGGGATGCGTTTCTGAGAAAGCGATTGGCAATCCCAGCTTGAAAGACTCCAATAATCGTCCCGACTTCGCAGGTATGGTTTATGATGATTTTGTTGCTCATCAATATCTTGATAAACAGAGGTGGCTTTTTGATTCGGGAGCTAGTGATCATTTAGTTGGAAATGAAAACTTGCTGTGTAATAAACAGAAACTGTCAAATCTCATTTTGTGACTCTGCCTAATGGAAAAACTGAGGTTATTGATACCATAGGTACCGTTCAATTGTGCAGTGATTTCAAACTGGAAAATGTTCTATATGTTCCAAGTTTCAACTTGGCTTTGGTGTCGGTAAGCAAGCTTATTGAATAGATTAATTGCTTCATCGGTTTTGATAATTCCTACTGTTATTTGCAGGCCCTACCTTGATGAATAAGTGCCGCATTGGACACAAAGAGGATGGCATTTATGTTTTGGGTATTCATTTCTTGAGTGATGCTTTTAATCTCTGTGATAATGTCCATACTTTCTCTAGTAGTAGTAATGACAGTAAACTTTTGCTTTGGCATATAAAAATGGGGCATCCTCCTGTGAATAAAATGATTAGAATGGGTTTGATTAGCAAGCATGATGTTCCTTTAAATTTCACATGTGACGTTTGTTTCCGTGTCAAAGGACACCATTTGTGTTTTTCTCATTCTAATCATAAGTCTAAGGATTGTTTTGACATTATTCACATTGATATTTGGGGGCCGTGTTCTTAGCCCAATCATGATGGTTCTCGTTTCTTTCTAACTATAGTTGACGATGCTAGTAGGTGCACTTGGGTTGTTCTTATGAAGTTCAAATCTGATGCTATGCAGCACATTCAAAATTTCATTCATATGACTGAACGTCAATTCAACAAACAAGTTAAAATTGTTCGGTCTAACAATGCCTACGAGTTGGGGTCGTCTAAAGTTTTGCAACAATTTTGTCTAAGCAAGGGAATTCTTCATCAAACCACGTGTGTTTACACCCCGCAACAAAATGGCATTGTCGAACGAAAGCATCGTTATTTGTTGGAGACAACTCGTGCACTATTTTTTCAATCCGGATTGAAGATGACATATTGGGGAGAAAGTGTTCTTATGGCTACTTATTTGATCAATCGCATGCCCTCCTCCACTTTAAACGGATTATCTCCTTATGAATATCTCCACGGTGTTCCTCCTCATTTGTAAACAATCAAAACTTTCGGTTGTTTGGCTTATCACACTGGACCACACATACATCAGTCCAAATTTGGTGACCGCGGATCAAAAGCTGTTTATGTTGGCCCGGGGTTATCCAAAAAGGGATACCGGCTGTTACTCCTTGACAAGCAGGAAATTATCACAAGTAGAGATGTGATTTTCTACGAAAGAATTTTTCCCTTACACGTTATTGAAGATAATCATGAAAATGTTGAAATCTTTTCCTTGTTATTTTTTATGATGATGACATTTTGCAGGAATCTGCTCGAACAGGACCGCCTAGCAGTGTTGAAGCCCAACATCAGCGCAGTTCTGTCCATGTTGATCCAAATGTCACCGAGCCCCCCATCCTTGAAGAATTCGCTGTTGATGATTCTCCAGAGGCTACACGTACAAAAAGTGACCCAGATGCAACGTGTTCAACCAATGACGATGCGAATAATCCACCTTATCCCTCTTTTTCTGAAAACAATAATGATGTTTCTCTGCGACGATCTTCTAGAAATCGATATCCTCCCTCAAAATTCTTGGATTACGAATGTCATCAAGCCTCTACTGATTATTTTTCTCGTATATTGGCTAAACGGCTTGAATGTTCTCATACCAATTTTATACCAGGGATTGATTCTTTGACTGACTTAACTCCTTCTCATGTTATATGTGCCCAGGTCACCTATGACTGTCCACCCGAGCCCACATCCTACCGCATAGCTTCCCAATATTCTGAGTGGCGTGACGCAATGAAGACAGAACTTCATGCTCTTCAAGCTAACCACACATGGACCCTTGTCAAACTTCCAAAAGGGAAAAGATGTATAACATGCAGATGGGTGTATCGGGTCAAACATAAATCAAATGGAGATATTGAGAGGCACAAAGCCCGGTTAGTTGTTCGGGGTTTTAGTCAAAGAGAAGGAGAAGACTTTCATGAGACATTCTCCCCCGTCGTCAAGATGACAACAATTCACACTCTTATTAGTGTTGCCATCAAACACAATTGGATTTTGCATCAACTTGACGTCAACAACGCTTTTATACATGGAGAACTGCACTAATAAATTTACATGAAGATTCCCGATGGTCTCCATGTCACTACAAAGGGCTTGGTTTGCAAATTACAAAAATCTTTATACGGCTTGAAACAAGCGTCTCGACAGTGGTATGCTAAGCTATCCACTACTCTCATCAAGCTTGGGTTTGCCATCTCCGACAACGACCACTCTCTATTCAAATTGAAAGATGGTGATTCCATCACATTCCTTGGCGTGTATGTGGACGACATAATTCTCTGCGGCAACAATCCAACCAAGATTTCTTACATCAAAGATACTCTTCATCAGTTATTCAAGATCAAAGATCTTAGGAATCTCAAATTCTTTCTCGGCATGGAATTCAATTATTCTTCCAATGGAGTTGCGATCACACAAAGCAAGTTCGCCTCTGAACTTTTGAAAGAGTATGACATTCTTTCTGAGCGCACTGTGGCCAGCCCCTTGCTTCTGGAACTAAACTTCATTTGATCGATGGTGCTCCTCTTCAAGATGCTACCAAGTATCGTCGTCTTATCGGTAAACTCAACTACTTGATAAACACTCGTCCCGACCTTAATTTCAGCATCCAGCTTCTAAGTCAATTCAATCAAAAACCGTGTCAACATCATTGGGACGCCGCCCTCCATGTTCTTCGTTACATCAAAGGGACTCTTGGCTTCGGAATTTTTCTTAATAATTCAAATGATTTTTCCCTTATCGCTTACTGCGACTCTGATTGGGCTTCTTGTCCTATTTCTCGCAGGTCGGTTAGTGGATATTATATTCTTCTCGGGGGTGCTCCCATTTCATGGCGATCCAAGAAGCAATCTTGCGTCTCACTCTCATCCGCCGAGGCTGAATATAGAGCTCTTCGACGTGTCACCACCGAGCTATCATGGCTCTCCCGCTTGCTTCATGAATTAGAAGTGCCTAACATTACTCCCATTCCACTCAAATGCGATAATCTTTCCGCCGTCTACATTTCACGAAATCCCGTTCTCCATGAACGTACCAAGCACATCGAGATCGACGTTCATTATGTATGTGACCAGATCAAGGCCGGACTCATCAATGTTACTCATATCTCCAATCTTCATCAAAAGGCCTATATGTTAACAAAAGCATTGACCGGAAAGGATTATCGTCAACAAATTGACTCCATGGGGATGATTGATCTTTCTTCAAACCAAGGATAGTCTTCTCTCCTAGGTTTGCGGGGGGGGGGGGGGGGGGGTGTTAGGATTATATGTTATTCCTCTTCTACCCTTCCCTTCTGTTTACTCTTTTAGTTATATGTTATTTTCCTTTCTTTATAGGTTCTTCTTTTCATTACTGTTGTCCTTTACCGTTGGACTTATTTTCTGTACTTATACTCTCCTTGAGTATCGTTTGAGAATAACATAACAACAGATATGAATTCTTTTCTCTCGGCTTCTTCGTAGCCTCTGCTCTCTCTCTTTTCTTCTGCTCCATTTCTTGATCGACTTCCCATCGATCTGGTCGACTGATGATAACCACTGAGTTCATCATCTTCCCTCGCGTAATAATTCATCACTTCAACAAATGAACATGTGAAGAACTCCCTTTACTTGTGGTTTTACGCTTAAACAGGTAAAAATATTGAAGAAAAAGGTTTAGAAACACATTCCAAGAGCTTAATGATCAAGACAGGGCTAAACAGGAGTCAAAACGAGGATTCTGGTGCAATTTATAGTTGGTTCGGGTATGTGTTCGGCCCTACAGACCCGGACCAACCATGGAGAAAACGTTTTACCAAGGTTTGGGTGTGGTCTAGGTATGTGTCCGGATTTACCAACCTAGACCATACCAGAGCATATCTACTGCCGAGTTTTGCACCTGGTCCGGGTTTGCATACTGGGAAAAGACTTGGACCAAGCGTAGAGGAGAATTCTATGAGACGTCTGGGTGTTACACTCGGACGTAAACCCGGATGAAGAGGAATGAGTGGTAGAAGCATCATTTAACTAAAGAAGCAGAGTATATATATTATTCTTATCAGCTTAGAGAGGGATATTCATTCTTCCAACTTTCCAAACCCTAGCCGCCAAGAAGAGAAGGGGAGACAAAGAAAACAGAGAGCACTTGGAAACGGAAGCAGAAGGCAGAGATTGGATTCATCATCAGTTCTACAAAATTAGATGATGTTTTCTAATATCTTTATCATTGTTATTTTTTCTTTATCTCCTATGTCTAAGAAGTTGTGCAGAATTCTGGTTTATTATGGATTCCTAGTTTGAGATTTCTTCTTCATTTTGTGTTTACAAATAATTCTATACAAATTGTAGTTTTATTCCTTGTTTTGTTTATATTTCTCTAGTGATCCGTACAATTACTAGAGAGATTTAGTTTGTGCGCTTACAAGTGAGAACTACGGCGTGCAATAGACTACATGAATATTACCAGTGAAACTTGAGATGGTAATTCCTCAGGATTAGCTTACTAGAAACCAAATGAATCTTGAACGCTACTAATTAATCGATAAATTCGTAACGAGAGTTATGATTTAGGAATTGCTAGTAATAATCTATCTTGCGGGAGACCTGTTTTAGATTAATTTAGATGTGAGGTTGTAATCCAGAATTAAGAAAACACATAGGAAGGGGAATTGAAGAACTAGAGAGAAGTTGTAAACCAGGATTCCTTTGTTTAGCTTGTCAAGAAGATCATCTTTTATTGTGTTTATATTAGTTTATTCATTTTAGCAATTCAAACCCCAAATTTCCTATTAGTTAATTTCATCAGTTTATTAGTTTAATTAGGATAGAGACTCAAACTAGACACTGCCGCCTTTGGTTCGATAACCTGCAGGGATACTTTAGGAAAATCGACTACGATAGTCCGGTACACTTGACATATTAGGTTCACCAGTACAAGTTTTTGGCGCTGTTGTCGGGGAGGCACAATTATTTAATTTAGTCTTTATTCTATTTTTCTTTTATTTATTATGTTCTGTTTTGTTTATTTGACTTTGTTTATGTTCATTTAGTGTTATTTTGGTTAATTTTTATTATTATTTGGTTTGATATTGAATTTTGTTTTATCGATAGTTTTTTATTTTTATAGTTATTTTAGTTTTTAGAATTTCATTTAGGCTTTGTTTATTTTAGTTTCTGTGGTATTTATTTTATTAGATTAGTTTAATTTCTGTTTAGTTTAGTTTATTTTTAATTTTTTGTGTTTTTTAGTTTAGTTTTATTTTAGTTTCCCTTATATTTGCTTTTTTTTACTTGGTTCAATTTATTTTATTTTATTTATGGGATTTTGTTTCTCTTTCTTTTCTTTTTATTTTTGTTTGCTTTCTTTAGTTTGATATTAGTTTTTATTTTATTTGTTTATTTTTGTTTTGGTTCAATTTACTTTATTTATATTTATAGGATTTTGTTTAGTTTGATTTTATTTTATTTTCGTTCATTTTTGTTTTTGTTTATTTCTCTACTTATTTTTAGTTTTCTTTTCTTCCATCTTTTGTTATTTGTTTATTATATTTTCATGTAAATATTTTTATTTTTATTTTCTTATTTATGTATGTAATTTATTTTTCTTTTTCTTTTGAGGTACTTTGATCTGATTGTTGGGTATTACAATCCGCCAGGAGGTTGGATAGGATATTACAACCAATGGATTGTACGTGAAAGGTGTGGAGGAGACCATCAGCGTGTTTACTGTCTGTTCTCCTCGGGATATGAGGATGTCATAAGAGATTTTACATCGCTTTGCCCTCTTCAAGAACGGTCATGCCAGACATGTCGAGAGAACCATGAGAGGTCTCATTGTCCGGTTATTTCTTCTAGTTTGAAGTACATCATGAGAGATTTTTTATCGGGACGCAAAGCAAGTTCAGCTAGGCATGAGACCCTCATGACGAGCATGCAAGCCTTGGGAGCTCAAATAGTCCACCAAACTGAAAATGAAACATTCATGAGGTTGGAAAACCTACTGATGTAACTGTTTGGAGTGATACGTAGCTTGATCATTTGATCCCTGAAGTTGCAAACATACATGAGATGAAGATCCTGGAGAGGCCCGAGTTAGAGAATGACCGAATTAGTATAGCTACAGTTAGAGAATGTTCTAGTTCGTGAAGCTACCCAGTCTATTCCTTCCCCACCCGTATCTGAGCCAGAAACTCCTCAACTCGACCTCCTTCCTGCACCAGCTAATGAGCCATCATAGCAGAGTTATCTCATCGACTTCGTGGAGCCTTTGCTTCCCGTTGAAGTGGATTTTTCTGCAGGTTCCTCCTTTGAACCGCAACTAAACGACAAGGATGTTTACATCCTTGAACGTGAGGAGGAGGACCAACCACATTGTGATCCTCACATCAAGGATCACCCATCTCAACATGGCCACTTAACGTATGATCGATGGAGTTTACACTTTTACATTTGGAGTGTTGAGGTTACATTTCCATTTGATTGGGGACGTTCTATGAAGATATATGATGCCCGCTCCATCCACCCTGTAGCGCCCACATCGACATACACATTCAATCCAGGATGACTTCAAGGGTATGGTTTAGCCAAAGACGTTAAAGAAGGACAGCTGACTGGGAGGCAACCTAGTGTTAATGTTTGTTAGATTTTATTTTATTTTCTACATTAATTTCTTTTTGTAGTTATTTTCTTGGTTTTGTTGTCTGTTATATTTTTAACTCCGTTTTGTAGTTTTGGTTGCTTCTGGTGTCCTTCTTACAGATGAATTCTTCATGATGATGCTGCAACCAGGGTGAAACACTTGAGTGAAACTCAAGTGTGGAGTCGTTCTACATATGGCGACAACAAAATCTAGGGGGTTTTTAGTTTAATTTCTTTTTATTTTAATTTTTGTTTCTAACTGCTTTGCCGTGTTTCCTCTGGACATAAATGTTTTTCTACATGTTTTGAGTTTTTCACCCCTGCCTTGTCACACAATGAGGACATTGCTTAATTTTAAGTGTGTGGTAAGGAGTGACCTTCAATTATTACTTCAGATCACTAGTTTTTGATTATTTTTAGGTGATAAATAATATGTTTCTCCAATGCCCATAAATGTTGAATTTTGGGTAATAATGTCCATGGAAGTTTGAAATTAAGCCTGATGACAGCCCTAAAAATAATTCTGCTTAAAAGCTGTTTTACTGGGTTTGTTTTTTCTTAAATTTAGTTTGTTTTCACTGAAATTTGATGGATTGGATAATTATGGAAACTGAATGAGTTTAGCTTGGGAACCTTGGGAATGAACTGATGTTTGGAATGAAAGGATAAGGCAAGGTACTCCTCTGATAAAAAAATTCCTGAACCAAATCAGGTCTCTTTTATCTGGTTATTAAGCCCTCAGGGTGCTTTATCACCTATCTACCTAGGGTCTGGTGACCTGGGATAGTTGGCCCTATGCCGATATATGAATAAAGAAAAACAAGGGTGAAGGAACAAATATGCAATTAATTAGAAATCATTTGGTTTTATTTCTTGAATAAGAAACATTTTTTCATGCGAAATATTTAATTACGGTTTTTTAGTTTTTGATCATGAGTGTGTGGTGTTGAAAGTTATTGCAGAATAAGGCATTACTTCACACCCCTTGTCATCCAATGGGTAATGGAATGAAATTGGTGGAAGGTCCTGAGCTAATATGTGTTTCAGTTTCTACAATTTAGTTTATTCATGCTTTTGTTAAAATTGTTCTTTTTTCATTGTTTGTGGAAACTGATAGTTTAGGGCAGATTGGTTTATCTGATTGTTGTTTGCTTGTTTTTCTTCCGTTTATGTTTGATCCTGGAGTCCATTGTTTCGGTTGGGAGTAGTTATATTCTTTATTTGTTTGAGGACAAGCAAAAGCTAAGTGTGAGGTAGTTATTAAGTGTAGAATTTTATTCATATTTCTATGCTTAATTTGATTAATATGTTATAGGATTATGTGATAAATTTCATTACTTATATGTTAATTTATGTTATATGCGAATAACTCCCCTTACTTGTGGTTTTACGCTTAAACAGGTAAAAATACTGAAGAAAAGGGTTTAGTTGTTTTATCTTCATACTGCAGCCGGAGTCTATCATCAAGCTGACTCACTGAGGTTTTCATCATCTTGCATAACTTGGGTTCAAACATATTCCCCTTTTTGATGATGATGATGATGATGGAAAACTCAGTGTAGCTCGTGGTAGTACCTATGACACAAAGGACAAGAAAACTAGGGGAACAAACTTTGTCTTGGTTCCCCCTTAAACCAGCTATAGTATGGAACAAAAATTCCTCTCAAACTGAGAATGCAAAACATAAGAGATATATATTAAAATCAAAATAGTAGCAGACTATAAAGTAGTTACAACGACGAAGCAACTAGAAGAAAAATATTCAAAAGGCACAAAACACAACTCAGGCCTCTAAGAGGCACTCCTACTTCACAAAATAAAAATAACCCACATCCAAACAACCGCGGGGTACACCGCTTCCCCCTTTTTCCAATATCAGGGGAAGGGTGAGCAAGTCTATCAAACCAGCAAGAGTACCAACAATTTAAAACATCATAATAAAACAGTAGTCTTTCACATTCCATAAATAGTCAAAAGATGCCTATAGACTAGGGAGATAGATTTGAAAGGAGTAGTGTTTCTGGGACAGAGACTCATCCATCCATTACATCATCACCCGCTACCTCTGTAGAAGTCTCAACCTACTTCTTTTCCTCGGTACTGCCCGTAGTCTCATCCTTGAGTGCCCTAGATGAGTTCCTCTTATTTCCTCTAGAAGATGCTTGACTCATCCCTCAAAGTTGTCCATGGTGTTGTAGTGATTAAGCTTCAAAGTGTTAATCAGGAGATCCAATTTGGAGGTCAAGCTAAACTTTGCATCCTCTAGATTTTGGACTCTTTCAAAGAGTGACTCTAACTCAGTGGAAGGAGTAGAGTTGGAGATGGCTTTTTAGCAGAAGAGGCAAGTGGGGCTGGTTTTTTCTAAAAAGATGGAGTCCTTTTGTATAGAGTTTGACCAAGTATGTTTGTGTCTAGTACATGGCTAGAATGAGAAGGATCAAGGGTGATTTGGCAGTCAGAGAGTATCTTTGGCATCCAGAAAATGTATCCAAGGGAGTTTCTAGAGGTTGAAATTGAATGGGCCATACGATTCAAAATGAGCTTGGGCAGGTTGATGGGTTTCTTGATGATCAGAAAATACATTATGGCAAGGTCCATTAGGTGAACAAATTGGTTTTCTTCCTTCCGAGGGACTAGATTTTTCACTACAATGGTGTGAAACATTTGATGGATTGCAGAGAAGGCAAGTCTATCAAAAGAGTATCCATATCAACCATTAGACAGGGAAACAAATCATAGACTCATTGGGCATCAACAAAGTCTAGCTTAGGGAAGCCAGTTCGGTCATAAAAAGCTAAGCTAGAGTTGGTATACTAAGGTAGGTAGCTAAAGAACCAAAATCCATAATCAAGGGCTTCCCATTAACCGCTTACCCTTTCTAATGACACGGACTTTGTAAAAATCATAAGACTCGGCTTTATAATACTGCTTAATATCCGTTAACAAGTCTAGCGACTTTTGATATTCTAGCAGTTCAGCAAAATTGAAAAACCCATACATTGAAGCCATTGAACGTTAGTAACTTGCATTTTACCAAATTTCTTGACTCGACACTGTCGTCTGTTGGCAAGGCATACATGCAGTTCTCGATGTCCATGTAGACAATCTTTGCTTGTAGGGACTGATTCTGACCTAGGACGGAGTCACTTTTTGGTTGAAGTAATGGTTGTGTCTGACTCTCTCTGAGTGGAAAGGACAGTGCCACTTTCCTTGTCCTCTGGTTTGAAGCTTTGAGGGCAGCCATAGAGGGGTAGCTTTAGAAGGAGAAGTAGAAGTGGGAGTTGATGCTTGAAGAATGGCTTTTCCTCTAGGACACAAGTTTCGAGTGGAGAGGGGTGGTCAATGAGGTAGGGTTTTAGCTTTCCTGGATTTTCATAGGAGGTGAAGAGTTTTCGGATGAGGTTGGATTAGGTTTTGGCTAGACATGGCAAAAGGGTTAGGAGAGTCCATTTGAGGAAGTCGAGATTGAGAGGATCAGGGTTTTCAAACCAGGGAAAGTCAGTCATAGAGCCAAATTGAATCGGAACAGGGGTTGACGATGAAGTTGTGGGGGATTCAGTGATGGTGTCTAGAGTGAGGATCAGTGGAGTGTGTTGAGGAGAAGTTTTCTCGCTTTGGGTGGGGGATTGATTTGGGGTTACGGGCGATTTGGTAGGGGAATAGACAGGCAAGATTATTTCCTTGTCAGTGGTCATTGCGGTGGTGGTTAGGGTTTCAGGTGGAAGCATAGAAGGTTGGGTTACAGCGTCGGAGGCCATAGCTTTGGGGTCAAGGGAGGAGGTAGGTGGTGGAGGTGAAGCAATGGCGGTGTCAATGGACACAATAGTCGACCTGGAAGTTTGTTGTGCTTGAAGTGCCGCAAGTTAGGAGATGAGAGGTTGAAGAATATATGGGTTTGAAGTGATAGATTCTGGGATGTTGTAGTTGGGGTTGAAGGATATGGCGATGAAGGGAGAAAATGCTAGGTATTTCGGGTAAAAGGATGAAAATGAATCGACACATGCAAGAGAGGGTAGGTAGAGGTAACGGAGATCGAGAATAGGGAAACATAAAGGAGGTGGCGTGTGTAGGTGGTTTTATGTTTTGTCAATGAAAATCGATTAGGATTGGGTGAGAAGAATGGAGGCAGATTAGCTAGAGTTTGTAGAAGTGAGAAACAATTTTGGCCACTATTTTTTATTGTGATTAATCATATTATAGTCACGATGATATGACAGACAGACTCAACATGCAGACAGACTACGACACCCAATACTACTATTAAACAAAAGTGAGAAGGAGATACCACCTTAGTTAGCTAAGACAAGTCATTGCCAACTATGAACGGACAGTCTCGAATGGCGTTTAATGGAGTGGCTTTATGAAGATGTACGCTAGTTGATCCGCTATTGGAGCATACTTTAGCTGCATTAAACCTTTTTCAACGTAATCCCTTAGAAAATGATGTCTAATATCAATGTGCTTAGTTCCAGAATGATGAACAGGATTTTTTTTTTGATAAATCAATGACACTATTATTGTCACAAAAAATGGTAGTGCAAGTCGGAAGGATATTATAATCCTGAAGTTTTTGTTGGATCCATAGGATTTGAGTACAACAAGTGACAACGGACATATACTCAGCCTCGAAAGAGGAGAGTGCCACTATGTTCTGCTTCTTAGAGCTCCAAACGACAATACATACTCCCAAGAATTAGACCGTGCCAATAATACTCTTCCTATCTAGGAGAGAACTGGCAAAGTCTGAGTCACTATACCCCATCATGGTAAAGTCAGGTGTACTGGGGTATCATAGATATAAATCCTAAGTGCCTTTGAGATATCGAAAGATGCATTTGACACTTTGCAAGTGAGACACCTTTGGATTTGCTTGAAATCTAGCTCAAAGACATAATGCGAAAAGAATGTCAGGATGACTCGCAGTTAAGTAAAGCAAGGATCCTATTATACCTTGATATAGGGACTTCGATTTCGTCAATATGTGGACGATCATTTGTGGACATTGGAGTTGGAATCGGTTTTGAGTCCTGCAACTTATATTTAATGAGTAGTTCATGGATGTACTTTTATTGATGAATTTTAGTGCCATTGGCTTGTTGCACATGAAGGCCAGAAAATAACTTAAGTTCTCCAAGGGCACTCATCTCGAATTCATTACTCATTAACTTCAAAAAGTAAGTACGCAAATAAGCACTTGTGGAACCATAAACAATATCATCAACATAAACTTGAACAATAAGTATATCACCCCCTTTTTCATAGATAAACAGAGTTTTGCCGACATTACCTTGAGTGAAATCATTTGAGATCATAAAAGAGGAGAGTCGATATACTAAGCTCATGGTACCTTTTTAGCCGATACAAGGCTTTATCTAACTTGTAGACTTACTTAGGTTGCATTGGAGCCTGAAATCCTAGAGGTTGGGTAACATATACATCCCGATCAATGTATCCACAAAGAAAGGTTGTATTTACATCAATCTGACAGAGCTTAAGCCCTCTAAAATCTGCATAAGCAATAAGTATTATGATGGCTTCAATTTGAGTAACTAGCACAAAAGTGTTGTCGTAATCGATCTTCAGCCTGAGTGTTAAGATCCAATAGATACAGGTTATCAATGTGTTTTATAGTTGCTTTCATATCACCAATACTAGAGTCAAATATCTTGCAGTCAAAGGATGAGAACAACACAACATTAGAGAGATCACAAATTTGAGAAATACTAAGTAAACTATGACCTAAGCTAGCAAGCAAATTAACATTGTCAACTTTAAACACAGAGGGATTAGCAACAAACCCAATGCCTATGATCTCATCATGGTCATTGTCTCTAATGGTTACTTTTCCTTCTTTATGCTCAAAGAGAGTCATAAACTTTATCCGGATCCCATGTTATATGTCTTGAACATTTGTAGTCTAGGAACCAAGAGTCATTGTTCTTGAGTCTCTTTGCCTAAAAAAATATTACTAGTTAGTCTTGGGCACCCAGACATACTTGGGTCCCCTCTTATTTGATGGAGAACTATACAAATTTTGAGCCTTAAGAATTTCGGAAACACGAGATTATTAAATGACAAATCATGACCGAGTTTATTACAAGAGGAGTCTGTATGACCGTCATAACCATAATCTTCGCATATTTTCATCGGAGGTAGTCTAACATACTTCTTTTTCCATTTGAACTTGCTTGCAAATTTTTATCTTTGAGCCCTTCGACAATAGAGATATTGGGTTTAAAGGCCATTTCAGCAAGATTGACTCTATTTTTGCATTGGAGCCATGATGGAAGAGATGAGGTTTTTAGAGAGTTCATCTTCACTTTCTAGAGAGCAATGGTAAGAGATTCAACTTCCTTTTCCAGTTTGGTTTGAGTAGATTTTGACTCAACAAGTTTTTTTTTCAAACCACTTTGGTTTTACAATAGTAGAAATTTCTCAGACGAAAGTGAGTGGCTTGAAAAGAGTTTTGTTTGAAGAGGCTTGGTCTTTTTGTTTTTAAGTTTTTGATGAATAGTAACTACCTGAGTGTCTAAAATATTAATAAGGGTTCTAGCATCGTTTAACGTCTTTCTGAAGTTTTTGAATAATGTTATCAAATTCATGGAGTTTGAGTCGATCTCTAGTGATATTCCCTTTTAGAACATTGATTTTCTTCATAAAGTAGGGCAATTATTTCTTGCTCCTCAGTTAATCAAACTCTGGATGATTTGGAACTATGTAGTAGGTGAAGAGGTTTAGAGAAGGCACAGAATTTGTACTAGCAGCAAGATCAGATAACACACATGAAGAATGAGTCTTACTAACTTGGTCATTGTGAGCCGTTAAACATATGAGACTCGTGGTGCCTGACTCGGGCTCCTCTGAGTCAGAGTCTCCCCAGGCTGCATTAGTGAGTAATGACGGTTATGAGACTTGACCACAATTATTACTCCACTTGAGTGGGAAGTTACTAGTGTAGTGGCCTAGCTTCAAACAGTTGAAGCAGACTCGTTCACTTGTCCCGGAGGTTCCCTGATAGTTGTGGTTGAATGATTAATAAGGACAAAATTTCCCTTGACTGAATCTATTTTGATGAATTTTTGTCAAGGTCGATCTCGCGTGAATTTTTAAAGTTTTTTACAATCATTGCCATGTCCTCAACGGTAGACACAGACCCTTCCGCATTGATACCATCAAGTAATGAATCACGCAGAAGTTGAATATGATCATTCGTATTAGGTGAGGGTTCGAAACACTGAGATTCATGTTGAATCATCTGATGTTGGTTCTAAGATTGAATTTGTAATGCTTGATTGACATTAGTGTAGGGAACTATCTGACCGATAGTATAATGGTTACCTCTAGTTTTGAAATTACTTTAGTACTTGTGAATGGACTGCATATATAACCCCATATTAGCTTCATTGTCCATTTTCCCAAACTCTTGGATGCTCTAGTAGAAATAACACTCTCTGACCATTCCTCGCCTAGACTGTCAAGAAACTTGTTGACGTTTTCATAGGATTCACCGATCTAAAGTTTCTCCATAGTTGATGTGAGTTCGTAAAACCTCAAGAGCATGTCGTCGAGGGACTCACCCAGTTTACCCACATAGTTTTCATAATCCATTTTAAGCTCGCGAACCTTAGATTTTCTTAAATCGGTGTTACTCTCATGAACTGCATGGAGATGATTCCTAATGTCCTTTGCAACCTTTAGATGATATACCCTTCGTCTTTTAGGTGGATATAGATTAGTGTAGATTGCACTAACTGCCTGTGCGTTGAGTTCTACACACTATCTCTCTTCAGCAGAATAATTAGCTTCATCTTTATCTTTTGGAAGTTTGAAGTCTCCTTTGAAAACCATTGTTCACAGTCGGGGATTCAAAGAAATCAAGTGAGACTCTATCTCATTTTTTTCACATATAGTAGTTTATGGAAGTCAACTTTTGATTTTGATCTGCATCCTGTTGTTGCTGTTAGAAGTAGTAATTTCTGTCATCTTGAGATATTTGTTAGCCAATGTAGGCTCTAATACCCCGTGTGAGGATCAAGGTGCTCACTGAGTAAGTCTGAGTTGTTAGACTCAAACCAACTCTCCTTAATATGAAATCGTAAATTCGGAAGCTTGAACAAGAATTACAAGAATGGAAAACTTGTATTGAAAACTCAGTGACAAATTTATAACCTAGTCTTCTACTCTTGGGTTAGATAGAATGGCTCTGTCTAACTCCTACACTCAAACCTCCAAAGATTAATCAATACAAAGTATATGTTTGTGTGCAAAATGCTCTAAGCAACATGAATCCTTGAGCATGAATACTAACTTAATCTTCTAAGCAATCTCTCTAAGATGAAAACTCTCACGGTGTGATTCTCTCTCCTAGGGAATGTGTTTTCATGTAAGCTCTTGACCTTCTTCACTAAATTCTATCAACTTAAATACCAATCTAAGACAAATAACTTCAGCGTAGTGTATGGCGATGTTCCATGATGATGATGCTCCACGATCTTTCTCCTCCACAACTTCAAGACTTGCCTTGGTTTTAATCTTAACCGATCCGCTATTGGACTTGGTCAACTGAGGCAGTTAGACTCCACGTTCTGAACCTAGCGCGCATTGTTGCTTGACTGCAACCATAGTCTGTCATCAGGCTGTCTCACTGAGGTTGTCATCATCTTGCAAAACTTGGGCTCTAACAAACCAGTTTGGATTAGCAACGAATCTATCTAATCTCGACTTTACATCATCAAGATCCTTCTATTTGTTTGTGAATGTGGAAATGTTACCAGTAAAGCCCAAATTTTGCTAGATCACAATCATTCTGACAATAGCGAAAATCTCTCATTCTTCTTTGATTACGATCATGCCTTCCCCAATGCTCATAACCGAAGAGAACTTCATTAAAGTCCTCAAAGACTCGCCACAGAACTTGTCTATTGTCACAGATATGTCTAAGTAGGTGCCAGGTCCTCCATTTATCAATCGCTAAAGGCCAACCATAAATTTCAGTACACCGCCAGCCAAAATCAAAATATGATTCGATCCAATAGTCAATATGGTGATTTAAATAGAAGAGAATACGAAAATCAATCTGATTACGCCAATACATGGCGAGGCCTCCACTTCTATCAAGACTATCCACCACAAATCCACAAAAATCATGAAGTTTCCTACTGAAATGTTGCATTTCTTTCCTAGACTTCTTAGTTTCACACAGGAAGAAAATAGACAGAAATTCAAGATGAATTACCTCTTTAACCTAACGAACAAAGTCGGAATGACCCAGTCCTCTACAATTGATTTAGAGGAGACACATTCTAGAACTAGTTGATATTGTCAGGGAGAGGAGTTGAAGAGGACGCTAAAGACGTTGCTATCTTGCTAGGAGGGTGATCGGAAGTCCGATATGCAAAGAGTTTTTGATAAGTGGAAAAAAGGAGAATGAGAGCAAAAACCTCTGCCCTAGGGAGGATGTTGATGTCGCTTCGTGCTTCTATAATTATAGTTAGCGTAGAATATACATTATGTTACTAACAAATCTAGATTAGCTAGCTATATATGAAACCGCACGCTAGTAGTCTTTCCCGTTCTGATTAAGACCCCATTCTTTTGCATAGTTAAATTGCTAGTTGATGTCATTTGTCAGCTAAAGTTAGAAAAAGTAGAAAGAAATTTTAGGTAAGATAAAAAGTAAAAAATTGATATGACAATTGATGTATGTGAGATATAGACAAAAATGAGCTGATTAAATAAACTCGTTTCCGTAACTCAAAAAATTTGATATAACAATTGATATATGTGACATATAGTCATGTTTCTAGAAGATCCCAATGCCTCTCTACTCGTCAAGTTTAAGGTAAATGTTTATAGGTAAATCAATTGATCTATTTTGTATGTAGGATAAATATCGTTAATTTTACGTGGATAAATATTGTTATTTCAACACATGATTGAATGTGATTGTAAGATCATTTTCATTCCCTTAAATTGCATTATATGTATCACTATATATTTACACACCCACAGTAAGTTGGTACACGAAATCAATGTCGTTGAACGTCACCTTTTCATAATTACAGAAGGAAGAAATGACCAGAAGGTGACGTGAACTTGAAGCCCCATCTTAGACGATAATTATAATCTAGACGTCCCGCCGCAAGGAAAAAGAACAATATAAAAAGGAGGAAACACAGTTTAATTTTATGTAACATTCTCATTTCCAAAAAAAAAAAAAAACTAACATTCTCATATGATTAATTGCGTGGCCTTAAGCTTTTTTTTCAAAAAGGACCATCACTTTAGAAATTAAATCCATAATAAAAGGGAGATTATTTGTATATATGAACATATTTTTTGGTATGGAAATTGCACATAGCATGTATATCCCCTATGATCTAGGTGGAACGAATGCAATTACTTGTTTCACTGTATAAAATTAAAGTTCCCTTCTTGGAAGCTTCTTTGGTTCAATCAATCTGGGTGAAAAAACTTCTTGTTGTTTTGGTTTTGCACCCTTTTTTTTCCAAACTACCCATATCGCTATTAAATGGTTAGTCTTATCAGTTATGGATCATTGGAATGACGAGTTACTAAGAACTTAAAGAACAATTATCCTAAGTCCTAATCAACATTTTGTGCGTACTTATGAAAAAAAGGTATTCTTAATATATATATATGTGGTACTTATCAAGTTAAAAGTTAAAACGCGTGGAAGTTTACTGAAAAGTAAAGAAGAGAAAATACGTAATACTTGCGCCGTGGGGAGAGAAATTAAGATGAAAATTAACCACCACTATTACCAACGCACACGCTATGTTTGGTGAGATATCATATAGAGTTTTGACATATTGTTTGTTTTATACCATATTTTTTATTTTAATATTAAGTTATAAGATAAAATATTTATAAAATTAAATTTTATTTATATAGTGTAAAATGTATATAATAAATAATTTATAAAACTTAAATTTTTAAAAATAATATTATATGTTAAATAATGAAGTCAAATGATATATTCAAATAGTAAACAAGGTTAAAGAAAATATTTGAGATAGAAATCTAGAGAAACGTGATAATTAGACTAAATAAAATACATTTATAAATAATTTTTACATTTAATTTTATAAAATTTATAATAACATACTCCCTCCTATTTTAAATGTAAGTTGTTTTAAAGATACTCTGAATATTCGGAACTCCCGTCATTAATGCGTTTTGGCAATTCCCTTTCCCACAAATTCTCTCGACTGGTGGCCAAGTTTTGAAATAAGGAGCTCATTCCCCGACATTAACATATTCGGATCTCCCCACATTAATGTGTTTTGAGTCACTTCAGATTTTCCACTTCTCAATTTTGAAATATTGGTGACTTCCAAGTTCGCGATCTTTCTCGCTGTGGCCGAGATTTACTTTCACATAAGTGATTGTTAGGATCTACCAGGACGTAGAGTTTCTCCCGGTCCCTAGGATGAAGAGGAGGCCTTTATATTTTTCTTTTTATATTTATTTTGCTTAGCTTTGAACTTTAAACTCTTTTTAAGGTTCATATTTTGAACCCAAATATTACCTTCTAGCTAAATTTTCAACCAATTATCAAATATATATATATATATATAACTTTTGCATCCAACTTAAACCTGGGGTTGTAATCATTCGTACATCCCGTTTTGCCCCGTGAGAGATTGATGCATATTTGATTTCATTAATTTGTTTATTATTCTGAAATTAGTATACATTTTAATATTACAGCTCTTCAATCCCTTGGTTTTCTTTTACTATTTTTTGTATGTAGGGCAGTTGAACAGAAAAAAGTAGGTATATTATAGTTGGCGGCGTTACCCCTTTCTGATTTTAAGTTGTATAACTCAGAAGCTTTCTAGCTTCTTGTTTTTTATCTCCACCAGCCCACGTGTCTATGAAGTTTTCTAGTTCATCACTCTCTCTTATACATTTCAACCTCTTCTTACCTTCCAAATCCTCCATCGCCATATATAAATACCGAAACCCTGTGGTTGATGAACGTTCCCTTGATCAGTTTTCCTTACTGCTGATACATAGAGCGGACGTCAATATCACTGTGGGTTTAAGTAAAGGAAATCAACCAGACGATCCACCAGATGGATGGAGAAGAAGTCGCCCAACAACAACAACAACCATCACCGCCGCCTTCAGAAGTTTCACTTTTTCTCAACACTGCGGTATCGTCATTTGACGATTTTCTCAATTACTCTACTGCTGCTAATGATCAAGAATCACCGATGTTGTTATCATCACTGCCACAGCAAATGTCTAGTCCCCCATCTGAACATATTGATTTCCCGTCTGATATCGACTGGGTTAGTCTCTTTGCTAGTGGAACCCTCAGCTTTGAAGATGATCCGCTGGCAGCTGACCCTACGGCAGGGCTAACTAGTGCTGCTGCCAACTCATCCTCGGTCAATGGGGGTACTGGTGAAAGCATCAGGGTCGGTAGTATGGCTAGCCCACCGGCGCCAGGCGGTGACGATGGTAGTACAGGAATCACTAGCTCTGGTACTGCTGGAACAGTGAGAGGCTATGGAGGAGTACAGACTATAGGGAAAAGCAGGAAATCATCGATCCCTCCGAGGTTTGCGTTTCATACAAGAAGCGCGGATGATGTTCTTGATGACGGATACAAGTGGAGGAAATATGGACAGAAGGCTGTCAAGAACAGCAAACATCCCAGGTGTGTAATTTTAATTTATTATTGTGGCACACTCATGAATTTCCTCTCACGATAAGAGATAAATCTACGGCAAAATAGGGCCATACAGATTTGATGAAAATGTAAAGTTTAATCAATATGCATAACATACAAAATAATTAATTAATTTTCTCGCTTATTATATTTATTTATCCAAAGAGACTCAAAATGTAGGGAAAATTATATTCACCACCCATGATGTTTGGTGAAATTATACATCCCACCCATAAGATTTCAAAAATTACTTTTTTTCTCGGCCATGTGATTTCCCCTTTTTTACATCCGGCAACTTATTTAATTTTCATTCAACTTAGGAGATGCTTAAATGTTGTCCAAAATTGATGAAATTTTACATGGATGATGCTAAAGTGTTATATTTTGCTCTAGTGTCAAATTCAAAGTTTTTTAAGCTCTCATGTGACATGTGGGACCCAATGAACACATATTCACATGTCACATGTTTTATTGGGTCCCACGGATCAAAAATGAGTTTAAAAAACTTTGGATTTTGGGCCGGATCAAAATATAATACTTTAGCATCGTCCATGTAAAGTTTCATCAATCTTGAACAACATTTAAGCATCTCTTAAGTTGAACAAAAACTAGACTACTTGTCGGATGTAGAAAAGGGGAAACCACATGAGGTGAAAAGTAATTTTTAAAACCATGTGGGTGAGGTATGTAATTTCGTCAAATCCGCAGATCCAATTTTTGTCAAACCCGTAACCGGTAGGTTTCTTAGCTTACCACTAAAAAGAAAAGGAGATCGACATAACTAAATAGAGAACAAAAGGATAATATAATAGAAATGACTTGGACAACCGTACCATGAATTCTCCAATTACATCCCTTAAGTACCTTAACATGTTTTGATAGTGGCATAAGCTCTAAGAGTTACACAAACTATATTTCCCCTCACATATGCATAAAGGTTCAAATATCCAAAAATCAAACAAAATTTAAGATGTTTTCCTCTTGTAATATAATTTAAATAGTCTTAATTAACTTGGGTTCTCTCTTTTTCCAAAAAGAAAATAAAAAAGTTACTTTCTTGTTTGATTTCTAACCTCCCTCCCCTGAAATTAGGAGTTATTACCGGTGTACATACCACACATGCAATGTGAAGAAACAGATACAACGGCTTGCGAGGGATACCAACATTGTAGTCACTACATATGAAGGCATCCACAACCATCCCTGCGAGAAGCTCATGGAAACCCTAACTCCTCTCATCAAGCAGCTACAGTTCCTTTCCAGATTCTAGCTATATATAGAGAGAGAGAGATCACACAATTCGTGTTTAGTATCAACAGCTAATGATGACTTTCATTTTTTATACAGGATTATGCATGAAAAATATTGTGCACATAGAGATCTCACAAACGAAGAATACATTATAAGACTATATGTATTATGTATATCGATAACCAGCTAGTGGTTCTCCTTTTAATTAACTCCAACAAAGAAATTAATTTAGCCTTTTAAGCTTTACATCATACTTTGCAGAAATGTCATACTTATATTTTAATGTAATATCAACTACTATAAGTTAATATACTGCCACTTGATCTTATACAAGAACGCGCTCTAGGTTTCCCTGTTTTTACTAAACACAAATCTTTTTATTTATGTATAGTCTAGAAACATGTATACTTTTACCCCTACTACTGTATGATATGTTTAATGTTGGAACTCTTAGTTTCGTTAATAATGACATTAGAGTAAGTCTGGGTGACGGGACGAGTCAACCTACGAGAAGGAGTCTGTCTATACATTGAAACAAAGATAAGGTGAGTCAGAACGAATCCTAGTGAAAAGAAAAATCTGACTAATCAAAGTGGCAGCAAGGAAAGGCACGTGGAGAAGATAAGTGTTGATGTTATTTTGATCGGCAAACTCAGTACGATACTGAGGACTATAGTGTATCAGTCTTGAACTGATAACTAAAGGTTAAAAGATATATCTAGCGAGATTTACCTTATCTGTTAAAGATAAAGAAAATCTCGGAAGATATATATTTTCTTAACTTCGACTCTATAAAAGAAAAGAGAAAGGCAGTATCTAGCGAAAAGACAATTAACGTAAAGAAAGGAGAATACATTACAGTTCGAGCACATTGTACTAGAGATTGAAATTAGTTGAGCGTATTCTTAGTAAGAACAAAAGAGAGAAAGGAGAGTGTTAGATCGTCGGAGTGCTGTTAGGAGTGTAATCTTAACGTGATCAGAGTGGGGGTGTACTCGTGTGATTCACTAGTAGAAAAAATATAAAAAAATGGTCTATAAATGACGGTTCTGGTGAAAACCGTCTTTTAAGCCTGTTGGATACTCACGCGCACAACTTAAAGACATCTTAAACGACGGTTTATCTTAAACCGTCATTTAAGATGCCTGATTTCAGTGCACCAAAGTATCTTAAATGACGGTTCGCCTGAAACCATCGTTTAAAATAGGTAGACGCGTGCGGAATGAACTTAATAAGCGACGTTTTGGTGGAAACCGTCTTTTAAAATATGTTAAAAGACACAGTAAATTAATAAACCGTCCTTTACTCCTTTAAAATATGTTTAAACACATAAATTAACAAAGTCTGAAAAATAGTATAGAGTAATAAATATTTAAATTAGTTTACATGTTGGTTAAACTTCACAAAATAGGTAGTGAGATATTGCATGTATATATAATTTAATAAAATTTATATTTTATAATTAGCATTAATTTTTTACTTTAGTAAATTAGTCCTTTTATAATTAACATTGTAACTATATGTACATATATGTAATCTTATAATATCTTTAGTATGTATATAATACGATGTTTATTTACCTATTACGATGTGTTACTACTTATTATAATTTGTATAGGAGTGAACACAAATTGGAATAATAATTAAAATTCCATTAATTAAAAGATTAAGTTATAATTGCTACATATGTGTTTTGTTCATAAAATGAACGAGTTTGATGTTGTAGTCTAGTGGTTGGGGGACGCGTGTGTGGGTACCATCGGTCGTGAGTTCAAATCCAGACGACACCACTATAGAATAGAAATTAATCTAGTCGCATTAGACTAGATTTATTTTTTTTACGTTCCGGAGCTTTTAAAAGACGGTTCAACAAAACCGTCGCTTAATGTCATCTTAAAAGACGGTTTGGAACCATCGCTTAAGATAGTTGACAAAAAATGATGGGGGTATAAAAGACGGTTCAAAACCGTCATTTTTAAGCGGTTTCAGCCGCGTTTTATGCCTCCGTCCACACCAGTGATTGCTGAGAAGGATTTCTCAACGTGTGAATCATGTATCTAGTGAGAAACTTAATGTTTATACTTAATTCGAATCATACTTGTATTCGTCTTTAGTACTTCTGTTCTTTATCTCCTCAATTCTAAACTCACCGCGTAGGAACTTTCAATTGGTATCAGAGCAAGGTTCCCCTTATCATAGAAGAGAAATCTTCAGGGGAGATCTAAGATGAATTCCTACTGTGTTAAACCCCCAAAGCTCACAAAATTCAACTACACTAGTTGGTGCGAGCAGATGGAAGACTAGTTGATCTCGATCGACTTGCAGTTGTAGGATGTAGTAACTGAACAAGATCTTAAGCCTAAGATCGAAGAAAATGGAGTTTAGAAACCCTCGCTTAATGTCATCTTAAAAGACGGTTTGGAACCGTCGCTTAAGATAGTTGACAAAAAACGATGGGGGTATAAAAGACGGTTCAAAGCCGTCATTTTTAAGCGGTTTCGACCGCGTTTTATGCCACCGTCCACACCAGTGATTGCCGAGAAGGATTTCTCAACGTGTGAATCCTGTATCTAGTGAGAAACTTAATGTTTATACTTAATTCGAACTTGTATTCGTCTTTAGTACTTCTGTTCTTTATCTCCTCAATTCTAAACTCACCGCGTAGGAACTTTCAATTGGTATCAGAGCAAGGTTCCCCTTACCATAGAAGAGAAATCTTCAGGGGAGATCTAAGATGAATTCCTACTGTGTTAAACCCCCAAAGCTCACAAAATTCAACTACACTAGTTGGTGCGAGCAGAAGGAAGACTAGTTGATCTCGATCGACTTGCAGTTGTAGGATGTAGTAACTGAACAAGATCTTAACCCTAAGATCGAAGAAAATGGAGTTTCTAAAGAAAAGCCAAGGGCCAGCTGGAACGAGAATGACAACAAGATGATTAGTAAAAACAGACAAGCTCGTAGAATCATTATCTCGTCTCTGTCAGTCTCAGACTAGTAGAAGGTACTGGGATTGTGCACGTCCAAGGAAGTGTGAGATTTTCCCAAGACGGCATATGCTGGAATGGATTCTGCTAAAAGGCAAAAGGTAAACAACTCAAGAGACAATTCGACAATTTTAAAATGATGGAAGGGGAACAATCTCACAAACACTAGTACAAAAGAGGTCTATTTTTGGCGGTTGTTTTGGGCCTATTTTGGCGGTTCTGAACCGCTGAAATGGGGTGCGCCAAGATAGGTGTGCAACCTTATCTCGACGGTTGAACAACTACCGAAATAGAGTACCTATTTTGACGGTTCCTATATTTTCTTTGACCGGCATAGGAGACGATAGCAATAGCTTCTTTCTTTGACTGGTTGCGGGTCCTTTGGATCATGGGCCAAAGAATGAGTCATCCGTTCCCCTGTAGATCATGGCCTTACCGCCGAGATAGGCGCCCATTAGAACAAAAAATAACACACCTATTTCGGTGGTTCCTAGTTAACAACCACCAAAATAGGAGTATTTTTTAAGAAAAAATAATTTGTTCTCTACCCCATCTTCAACCTCGGGAGCAAGATGCAACAGTTCCAGTGATTCGTCTTTGTAAAGGCGCAGATACAAGATGAGAATGAATAGAGGCGCATTGATAAAGTTTACAACCTTAATCGATTTTGGACATTTAGAGCTTAAGCTCATGTTTCAGAAAGGCAAACATAAACGAGAAAGAAAAACCAGTACACAAACTAGTATGAAGAAAAACAAACCAGTAATACACAAATCAATAAATAGTACACAACCCACAAACAAGTACACAAACCACAAACACACAAAAAAGAACACAAACAAATACACAAACTATTATTGAAGCGAATATTCTAATTGCAAAACTACAGTGAGTGAAGAGATTGTAGAGGCACAGAGCATGTTCCTTGTTCGTCAGTTAGGGTTGCAAAATTACTGTGAGAGGCGCAGAGCATGAAGCGAGTCGTGCAAAGCATGTTCCTTGTTCTCTTGCAAAAATACCGTCAGTGAAGAGAATGAAGAGAGGGAGATGCAACAGACACAAAGAAGAGAATGAAAAGGCGCGAGCATGTATGCTCCTTGTTCGCCAGAGAGAAAAAGATAAGTTCGAGTATATTACTGGTTCGGAATGAATTGCTTCAGCCTTGTCTTTAAATTGGTGAGCAAGATGCAGTAGTTTGACGACACATACACAAGAAGAGAATGAAGGTGGAGGCGCAGAGCTTAGGGTTGCAAAGTTACGTGAGTGACGAGAATGAAGAGAGAGAGAGAGAGAGATAAAGAGAAGAGAGGCGAAGGGTCAGAAAAAAGAAGGTAGAGATGTGGTTTTTAAAAATTTCATCAAAAAAAACCGGGAAAACAACCTATTCGGATGTTCTTAGCTTGGAACCGCCGAAATAGGGCCCCGAAAATTCTGTGCCAAAAAAAAAGACACCTATTTTGGCGGTTGTTAGCTAGGAACTACTGAAATAGTTGTCTTTTTTATACATAGAATTTTTGATGACCTTATATCGGCAGTTCCTATTTTGATGACCGCCTAACAACAGCCAAAATAGGGGCGCCGAAACAGGCCTTTTTTATACTAGTGAAATATTCGACAAGATACTTTGTGAGCTCAAGACTGTTGAAGAGGTTCTTTTTAACAATGTTGTTAATGAGAGATTTCTTGATAGTTTATGTAAAGAGTGGTTAAACTTCACTACTCTCCTGGAATCTACAAAGGATTTATCCAAATTATCCTTTGAAGAGTTGGGTTCAGAACTGATAGTTTGTGAAGGTAAGATGAGAGGCAAGCTAGTGAGTCCAAATGCAAGTAAAGACTTAGCCTTAAAGGCTAAGAAAGTATCGAATGAGGTAGACGATGAGGAAATAAAAGAGGATGAGGAGATCACCATGATTGCAAATGGGATTAGGAAAATATTAGGTGGTAGAAGAGGATCAAGATCAAGGTCTGACAAGTATAAATCTAAAAAGGAGCAAATTATATGTTTCCGGTGTAACAACCAGAACATATGGTAAAAGATTGTACTCTTAGGCCAAAAGAAAGTTTTCGAGAGAAGGTCAAGAAATTCACTAAAGCTGCAGCAGCTGCTTGGGGACAAGATGTCTCAGACTCAGACTCAGAGAGTGAAGAAACAGCACAGGTGTGTATAACTGCCGTGATAGAAGATGACGAGAAAATTAGCGTGACCACGGATGAAAACTTCTTTATTATGGCAAGCGAAGGATGGCAAGGAGTCATAGAAGGAGAAAAGGTAAGTCTTGAACTCATTGAAAATGCTTTTAATTCTTTGTCAAAGAAAAAGTTATTTAATTTGTTGCTACTGTTGTTACTAAGGTTAAAATTCTACAAGAAAAACTGCTAGAAATTTTTTTTTCTAGGAATGTTATTTCTGAGTCCAAGACTGAAAACAATTCACAGATAAAATTTGAAAGACCTTTGACTGAGAGAATTGCATATTTACCCAGGAAGGCACAATCTGAGTTTAAATCTATTCAGGAAAGGAATGAAAGTTTGAAAAAGGAAAATGAGATCTTATCAGATGCTCTAGCTAAAATAAAAAGAGAAAAAGTGATATCCTCACAAGAAAATCCAGTTTGGTATACTGGGAAGGTTAACCTGACTCGTATGTTGACAAGGAAGAATGAGTGCGACAAGATCTAGGAACAAAGTCGCTCAGTCAAGCCTATTAGACCTAAGACCAATAAAAATCAATACTTTTGTCAGTATTGTCATAAATACGGACATAGTATAGGTTTTTGTAGGAAGTTGAGTTACAAAGGAACAAGTCGGACGTATGGAAATTATTCTCAGTTTAGAACTCACGAGAACTGGAATAGTTTTTCTGGTGTACAAAGAACTGGGCCCAAGCAAGTCTGGGTACCCAAGACTTACAATTAATTATTTGATCTCAGGGAATTGCAGCCACACAACAGGAGAACTGGTGGTTAATGGATAGTGGCTGCTCAAGACAAATGAGTGGATATAAATCGAAGTAAAACACACTTGTTGAACAAAGAGGAGAAAAGGTAACCTTTGGAAATAATGGAAAAGGCGGAATAATTGGGATGGGAACAATTGGTAAAGAACACTACATTCATCAAGTTAGTCTTGTTGAAGGTCTTGGACATGATTTACTTAGTGTTTCCCACGTCTGTGATAAGGAATCGTCAGAAGTAGTCTTTGACTTAGAGGGTTTTCAAATTTGTAACAAAGCAACACAAGAAGTTCTACTTCAAGGATGTCGGATAGGAAATCTTTACATGATAGATGTAAACAATCAGAAAGACTTAACTTGTCTCATAGTCAAGGATGATGACAACTTATTATGGCATCGAAGGTTAGGTCATGCTCATCATCGGCTAATCAACAAGCTCAAAGTAAAGGAACTGGTTGTTGGACTTCCTCAAAAGAAACTTGATCGCAATACAATTTGTTAAGACTGTGCTTTAAACAAACAAGCCCAAATCACACATACATCAAAGAACATTGTGAGTAGTACCCAGACCTTGGAGCTAGCTTCTGCATATGGATTTGATGGGACCCATAAAAGTGCAAAGCAGGCCAGGATAGAGATATAACTTGTTGTAGTTGATGATTACTCAAGATATACATGGACCATCTTACTTCACGGCAAGGATCAAACATTTGATGAAGTAAAGATATTGGTGACACAACTTCAAACTAAAAAAAAAACAAGGTCAAGGGTATACGCACAGATCAAGGGGCTAAATTCTTAAATCAAAAGTTTACTCATTTCTATACTGACAATGGTATCACACATACATACTCAGCAGCTAGAACACCACAACAAAATGGTTTTGTTGAACGAAAGAATTGGACACTTCAGGAAATGACTTGTACTATGTTAAATGGTAGTGGTCTATCTCCTAGCTTTTGGGGTGAAGCCATAAGTACAGCATGTTATATTCTTAACAGAGCACTTATTCATACGATAGTATCCAAAACACCCTACGAACTGTTCAAAGGTCGTAAACCATCAATATCTCATTTCAGAGTGTTTGGTTGTAAATGTTATATCCTAAATCAAGGGAAGAACAATTTAGGAAAATTTGATAAAAAGAAGTGATGAGGGTGTATTTCTTGGATATTCTAAGAACATTAAGGCCTACAGTGTATTCAACAAACATACCTTGATAGTTGAAGAATCTGCCAACGTCAAATTTGATGAAAGTAATTTTGGAGGAAGAATGTCTCTGGAAGTAATGAATGATCTGTTTTAACTTAGTGGATGGAAAAATAGAACATCATGAAGTCTCCGGAGGTGAATCTGAAGAAGAACAAGTTACAAGTGACAATACTACAACACCAGTTCAGGACTCAGAAACACAGTCTCCAGAATCATCAGTTTTTTAACCAGCTGAAATACAGAGCGTTGAACACGACCCCATTTGACTGCTAGAAATGCACCGGGTATAGTGCTTGATAACATTTTGTTAGATCTGAACTCAGGTATCCAAACAAGATCCACTACATAAAATTTATGTGCGTACTTTGGATTTTTATCCACGATGGAGCCAAAGACAATAAAAGAGGCATTAGGGGATGAAGATTGGATTAATGCAATGCATGAGGAGCTGAATGTGTAATACCCCTACTCGTTAACTCGTAATAATCCCTCTCGTAGCGTAATTAAAGACATCTCGCCGCGGAAGTCTACACGATAATAATCCTCACTCGGGTGTTGTTGTTCAAAATAGTGGTGAAACTATCTTGCTAACTATGGGCAGTGAACCCAATCATTGTAGTACAACAAGGTCGTATCCACAGGGACTTCGTAACTATCTAGCTAATTACAAAAGTGCATAAATGTAAATTAGGGGCTTTGGGTTTTTGGGTTGTAATTGGAGAAATAAAGGAAAGCAATAAACACTAAACTATCTAATCTAGGATAGGTGTAGCTCGGGATAGGATATTCGCACCCGTCATCCCCTTTCTACCAATTGTCAAACCTCGAACTCATAGCTAAACAACGGGAATTTAATTAATAGCCAAATCTAGGTCTATTAATCCTAACCAATTTAACGGGGACTGAATGTTCGTTCAAATCCCCAATTCAATCAGAAGCATTAAGCACAAATCTACCCTAAGTTGCAATGAGAACCTCATCTCAAAATCAGTGAAAATCGCTAACATTGATTTAGTCCCAATGGTTTAGGTTTCTATCTCAGAATATCATTTTGATAGAATCCCACAATAATGCTAAACTAATCGGTAGGCCAAGCCAGCCAATTTTAACACATAGATGACAAATTGAGCAAAACCCTTAACAAATCCCCAAATCATGAGCAACAAGTTTAGAAGTCATAAACACTCAATAATCATCTTCATTAAGCTCAAAGACTAAAATAAAGCACAAACACAAGTTCAAATTCAACAATGGAGTTTTGGGGGATTTGGGGCTTTATCCAAATCCCTAGCTACAAGTGAGTCAAGTCTCCATTAAAGCACAAATAAGAGAAAGGGAGAAGAGATAGCCATTAATGGAGCTTGGAGGGAGGTGAGCTTCTCTTCTTCTCCTTCCTCTTCTTCTTCCTCTTCTTCTCCTTCCTTTTCTCTTCTTTTCTCTTTTCTGCGTCGCTTGGAGTCCTGCTCCCGAACCCCTCCTCTTTCCTCTCTTTTTCTGCTTAATCTAAAATCTGGGCAAAAGGGCGACGACCGACCCACCCTGGGTCGGTCCCGTGGGTCGGTCGAGTCCCGAAGCAATTTCGGGGCCGAAAACGCGTTTTTAAGTCCGATCGACCCACCCATGGGTCGGTCGGTGGGTCGGTCCTATAGGCAGGCTAACTTCAAAATGTTGTATCTTCTTCGTTCTAGCTCCGATTTTGAATCCGTTTGCGCCCACGCGTTTGTCTCTTCATCTACTTTACTCCTATTTTGGTTATTCCTCCTGTTTAAATAATAAATGTGTAAGACACCAATGAAACATAAAACTAGCGGAAAACAAGCCAGAGTGGAGAAATGAGCATGAAAAGTGTTAATTAAACTTATGAAATACTCCCCTAAAACATGCTCATTTAGACACTCATCAGGTGTCACATGCCATTACTCGCCCATGTGAGTAATGAAGCAGAAACTAAATAATAACAACAGTAATACTAAACCACAGTGATGAACGAGATGCCTACTAATCTATTTACAACTCGATATATATAACTAGTGAGCATCTAAAACACTTCCCAAATTTACAACATACTTAACACAACTGATTCTAAAAATGTAATAAATGTAAGGTCATCGTCGTCTACCCAGAAGTCCTGCTCTCCGGCTTCCTTGCTCGATCATCCACCTGACAGCATGCCGTGGAGGCTCAGCGATAAACGCTGAGTATGCTAGGTGGACCTTATCGGCCACTTAAGTCGTTTATTAGCTATCTTAATATTAGATTCATTTCATGCTTTGACCGGTTTACAAGTATAATAAATGTTGTAAAGACACATACGTAAACATCGAGTATTCTATCAACAAGTCCACTACAATCCACAGATAATCATCACACTATGTAATACAATCAATGAACAACCACAACACAGCGTAAAAGTAATTAAACACGAAAGGCGCTCGCCCCTTGGCCCTCAAGGCCCATTCAGTTGTTATTCACATGTATAAGGGTGAATTAAGCCTCGTAATACCGATTAATTACACTTGTCAGTTAGTATCCTCGGTTACCAATATCCAATGACAGATGTCTTGTTAGTAGACGACCTGTCCTTCACACATCCTCTTTTTGTCACCTATTATATGGTGGGACACCAATGGCAGTAACCATTCCCGTAACGTGGGAACTCCAAATCCTCCTTATGTCATGTAGGATCGGGTGGCTGACTCAAACCAACTCAAGGTGTGAGTCTAAGAGTTGGTTGACTCAATCGGTCTTTGAAAGTAAGAAACACTATGTGATGTAGAGGCACTCAATCGAACTTCGTATGTGACACACTTGAGACGTAGAAACACTTAGCCGAACTAAGTGCACGGAAGCAGTTGCTCAAGGTAGTGAAGTAAGATAGACTTAGCGGAGCTAAATGGATTAACACTCGAAAGGTGGAGGACTCTGTCGAACTCAGCAGGATACACAATATAAGTTATTTTATTTCCTGGTCAAAACAAAACAACTTATAATGCCCACTCAGTAGATGAGATCTACTTCGTGGTTTTCACTCACTCACCCAATACAATCTCTGATCAGCTCAATGATAAGTGTAGTGAAAACTAGGTCCTACCTAGAAAGACTCTATCGATATGCACAAACGAATCTAGTACTCTCTCTCTCTCTCTAAAATAGGCAAAGCTTTCTCTAAACAAATGCTCTGAATGATTCTCTTTGGAAAGCTGCAATGAGAAACGAAATGACAACTCTCTTATATAGTGGAGCCGGTGAGGGAGTCTGCTTCCGAAATTTCTGCCATCTGAACGTTGTAGTTGCTTAAAATCGGTCCTAACTTCTTTATGAACGTTGCTAAGCCTTGGCCCTTAATTTTCGGACAATTACCAATCCATTGGACGACTTGGCAACGTTCAATTATGACTTTCACGTCTGATGTAGTAGACTGACTCTGTCAGTTCCGAAATTTCAGGAACCAATGACTCTTTCCTTGAATTTCGGAAGCTGGAGCCATATTTCGGAAGCTGAAGCCAAGTCTTCTGATTAGTGCCATGTTGAGAGAATTTTGGTCCAAGTCTGAACGTTGATGACCGTTGTAAGTCAATGTAGTTGCTGTACTTGCTCCTTAATTTTCGCAACTGACCGACAGACTCCTCGAATTACCAGAAAGTCAAGGCTTTGGATTTTGCTCACATTTTGCATGAATTTCGGCCCAAGGATGATAGTTGATGACTGTTATGGTTTAGTGGACGTTGCTCCTTGAATTTCGTTACTGATTGATGAATTCACATGGATGGACTCTCTCGCTCTTTCGGTAAGGACAGAGACTCATTCGATCTTTCAAGGTTGAGACTCTGTCTTGTTTTGAGAAGTGTGATTGACTCGTTTGATCTGGTTGACTATCTCAGCAACACCTTCATACTCCAACAGTTTCCCCCTTGTTGCTGATGATAGCAAAACTCTTTTTGTGAATCCTGAATGAGTCAATCTGCAAAACAAGACAAGGGAAAAAAGTATTTTGGGGAACCGACCCTGTCCAAGTTCCCCCTTAATCACAGCATAGATTGAGTAACTCTTGTTAGAGTTCCCCCTGAATCGATGAGTACAATTTGGCAAACCACAACCTACTAAGAGAGATTGGAAAAGGGAATATATGACTAAGTTAAGAAAATCTGCAACCAACATGATCTAGTACCAACAGAGTAAAAACGAAACAGAATATCCAAACTTCACCTAAGACCTAGTCGCACAGAGATAAAGTCAATCCAGAACATAACCAGAGTGACTCGTTTGTGAGAGACGGGATTCACTACTTCCCCCTTTTTGCTGTCATCAGTAAGGGAAGTTTGCAACAGAGTCTAAGTCAATCCGTACATTAAAAAACAAATAGACTGTATCCATAACGCAAACATACTCATGGACGACAAGGGGCAAGAAGTATTGTCATATTCCACAAAACCTTTCATTGCCACATACTCATAACTTGTAATGATCCCTGTTGCATTGCATTGTATTTTTGAAGACTTTATAGCTCTATATTTGCAATGCATAGATATTTAACAAGTTTGAGCACACAGGGACTGTCTCCATCCCCCAGACTTTTCTCTCTACCCATGTAACAGCTTTGGGCCAACTTTCCCAGGTTTCGCATCCTTAGGAAGTTAGGTGATAAAGCACCCTTAAAGGCTTAATAACCGAGTGGACGAGGTCCGTTTTGGTTCAGGAGAAACAAGTTAGCGGAGTACCTTGCCTTTGTCCTCTCTCCTTTTTTTTGGAGAAAATCGAAAAGGGACACAAAGAGCAGACACAGTCTATCAATATGAGAACACGGATTGACTCAAACAGTATGCAAACAACACCTACTAATTATAAGCCAAAGAAGAGAGACTACCGTCTTAGTTGATTGAGTCATTCCAATTGTTGAACGGAGTGCCTCGAATCTGGTGGTAGGAAGAGGCTTGGCAAAGATATCTGCTAGCTGATCCTCTATTGGAACAAAGTCAAGTTGAATTAGCCTTTTCTCGACACAGTCCTTCAAGAAATGGAAACATATTTCAATGTGTCTGGTTCTCGAATATTGGAATGGGTTTCCAGAGATTTTACATGTGCAATTGTTATCACAGAAAATACCAATTTGATCTCTACAAAATTTTGCTTTGTAGAGGGCCAAGAGACTAAGCATGGACCAAGGAATTGTGCATTGCTAGATGCACTCTTTCGATCATAGAGGGAATCTGTCAAATCAGAATCACTAAAACCAGATAAAATAATATAAGGGAACGAATGTACCATAGATAAAGTTGACTGGTTCCTTTTAAGTATCAAAAGATTCGCTTGACCGCTTTGAGATGAGACTGTTTGGGTGCTGCTTGACGAGCACATAGACAGACTTGGTCGTCAGAATGTATGACATTTAGACACTTCTTGTACATACTTCCTTCTTTACGTCTCGTGGCTTCTAGAGATCCTGTATGTTCATCAAAAACTTTGCAAACGACATATGAGAGAAGTACTAAATTGAATCTTTCACAAATTTGAAAAATGCTTAACAGACTAGGTTGAAGTCCAGTGACCAGATGGACTCCATCTACCTTAAACTTGGAGGGGTTACCTATGGTGCCAACTCCCACGATTTCACCTTGGTTGTTGTTTCCAAAGGTGACCTTACCTCCTTTGTAGGATGAAAGCGAGCTGAATTTGTTGGGATTTCCAGTTGTGGAGCACCCTCTGTCCAAGTACACATAGTCCATCTCCACGCTCGCTTCCACCTGCAAAAAAAATCACTTGGTACTTTTGGGAACCCAAATATACTTGGGTCTCCTTTTTGAACCAGATTTTTTCAGCTTTTCTCGTGCCTCAAGGATAAGATTGAGTCGCTTGATATTAAATGACACATCCTTGTGAAGCTTTTCACAGGCACTATCTCTATGTCCAAGACTCCCGCAATAACCACAAATCTTAGTGGGAGGAAGATTGACGTATTTTTGCTGTCCTTTCCACCAAGAATCAAAATTTTCTTTTTGTTGTTGGCGCTTGGGTTTGTTGTTGGATTTGGACATATTTTTAGGGATATCAAATTTACCTTTATGCCACTTGGGCTTCGATTGAGTGGATCCAACTCCAGATCGTATATTGACTATCTCTTGGGAGAGTTTTTCAACTTCCTTTTGAAGATTATCACGATCTTGACTAACTTCCTTGATCTTGGAGTTGGCCCACTCGGGCAATTCTGATGGAGTGACCTGTTTGATGAAATTGACTGGTTTGAGAGAGAGTGCATGTTCCTTTTCTTTCAATTTTCGAGAGAGTTGCTCAACAGAAGAGGTTAGAAAGATAACTTGAGATTTTGAACTATTTAGCTCATTCTGCAAAGAACAACACTTGTCAGCGAAAACAATGAGGTCATGTTTGAGAGAGTCAATCTGAGTGAGTGACTCTTCCTGTTCCCTTTGGTTGGATCCAGTAAGACTCTTGGTTTTGTTGAGCTCCTTTTTAAGGGAGTCAACACGACGCCGAGAGTCTCGCAAATCCAATCTAAGTGAGCAGGAAATAGTCTTATGTTCCTCAGCTTCATCTCTCAAAGCATACATAAGACTTTTTGAGATCTCAAGTTCCTCACTTAACTCGGAGATTTTTCTGTTAAGATCAGCTTTAAGAGAGTTAGTTTCAGAAGCCATTTTAGCAATTAAAGTCATAAAACCCATAGGAGTTATACGATAAAGGTCTGTTTCAAGATGGGAACGAGTTACCTCATTGTCGGGGATCATGGACTCCGTCGTATCATGTGCCATGAGACATACCAAGCCGCTGGACTCTGTGTCTGGATCGTCGGAGTCTGAATCACCCCAACCGACAGCTGCCATTGCTCGTTGATTGACTGTCAGCCTAAGCAAGGCTCTGATACCACATGTAGGATCGGGTGGCTGACTCAAACCAACTCAAGGTGTGAGTCTAAGAGTTGGTTGACTCAATCGGTCTTTGAAAGTAAGAAACACTCTGTGATGTAGAGGCACTCAATCGAACTTCGTATGTGACAACACTTGAGACGTAGAAACACTTAGCCGAACTAAGTGCGCGGAAGCAGTTGCTCAAGGTAGTGAAGTAAGATAGACTTAGCGAAGCTAAATGGATTAACACTCGAAAGGTGGAGGACTCTGTCGAACTCAGCAGGATACACAATATAAGTTATTTTATTTCCTGGTCAAAACAAAACAACTTATAATGCCCACTCAGTAGATGAGATCTACTTCGTGGTTTTCACTCACTCACCCAATACAATCTCTGATCAGCTCAATGATAAGTGTAGTGAAAACTAGGTCCTACCTAGAAAGACTCTATCGATATGCACAAACGAATCTAGTACTTCTCTCTCTCTAAAATAGGCAAAGCTTTCTCTAAACAAATGCTCTGAATGATTCTATTTGGAAAGCTGCAATGAGAAATGAAATTACTACTCTCTTATATAGTGGAGCCGGTGAGGGAGTCTGCTTCCGAATTTTCTACCATCTGAACGTTGTAGTTGCTTAAAATCCGGTCCTAACTTCTTTATGAACGTTGCTAAGCCTTGGCCCCTAATTTTCGGACAATTACCAATCCATTGGACGACTTGGCAACGTTCAATTATGACTTTCACGTCTGATGTAGTAGACTGACTCTGTCAGTTCCGAAATTTCAGGAACCAATGACTCTTTCCTTGAATTTCGGAAGCTGGAGCCATATTTCGGAAGCTGGAGCCAAGTCTTCTGATTAGTGCCATGTTGAGAGAATTTTGGTCCAAGTCTGAACGTTGATGACCGTTGTAAGTCAATGTAGTTGCTGTACTTGCTCCTTAATTTTCGCAACTGACCAACAGACTCCTCGAATTACCAGAAAGTCAAGGCTTTGGATTTTGCTCACATTTTGCATGAATTTCGGCCCAAGGATGATAGTTGATGACTGTTATGGTTTAGTGGACGTTGCTCCTTGAATTTCGTTACTGATTGATGAATTCACATGGATGGACTCTCTCGCTCTTTCGGTAAGGACAGAGACTCATTCGATCTTTCAAGGTTGACAGACTCTGTCTTGTTTTGAGAAGTGTGATTGACTCGTTTGATCTGGTTGACTATCTCAGCAACACCTTCATACTCCAACATGTCACCTATTGTATGGCGGGACACCAATGGCCGTAGCCATCTCCTTTACGTGGGGACTTCGTCCAATGATTTATGCGATCGAATGGAGTACTATGTGAGTAGACCTGTACCAGCTATCCACTCTATTGTGATCACTATGCGCAACCAGCTCGTCTGAGACTACACTGGGTTTCCCTCATACACCAAAACTCCATTATGTGATTAGTTGTTAATCAATTACCTCATGTATAGTCTTAGGTTATGGAGAGTTTCATTTTTATCATGGCAGCCCTCGGGGTCTTACACACTTACCTAGAAATGGTCTAGGTTACATTCATGTTCAAGATCCAAGCTCTAGAGGCCGACATTGTCGTGTCTCGTACCTAAGTGTTTTACTTAGGTTAATACATGTGATTATAATACTATACGTATTATGCTGTCAATAATAGCTCCATTCCTTGCTCGCATATGTATGTTTATATAAGTCGATCTATAGTCGACGTAGTATTAGTCCGAATGGACGTTCGCGCAAGATACAATAACGGTGCGAGATAAACAAACATGTAAACATTCTTAATCCACACAACCATACACATAAGCATACACACAATATTCTTAAACACACAATAATGTCTGAACCCTTTCTCGGGTCAATTCAGACTGCACCGTCCACATACCGTTCACCGTCGAAACGCTAGCGTGACAGCCCTCGCGTATCCCCAAGCGTTCGTGAAACTCGTATCTATCAACCCGTACCTCTGGAATAACCATTGTTCTAATATCAGCTTCGATAACTCCGAACTCACTTAATCATCCTAGACCGAACTCTTACTTCCATCCCGTAGCTAACCCTTAATTGATCTCTTGTTCAACTCAATGTTCGTTAATCGTAGGGATTTAGATTTCCACTACTCGTTATAGTGTACGAGTATGTAATTGCTGCTACAATGTTAATATCTATTACATGGAAGTTACGTTCACAATTTGTTTACGTATTGTCGGGTTGCATGCATGCGGGGAAATAATGTTACGTGCGCGTATGCATGACATTTAGACGTTTCGTTATACGAAATGATTTATGTAGTTATATTTACGAACATGCGTGGACATTTATATATACACTTATGCACTCATGTATTAAGGTTGTTGTTATGCGTTATTGTTTAAGCACCCTCCTAACGCGTATGTAAAATGTTGTACTCTTGTACATGTCGTAACGTAGTTGTTGTTATATTCGCGTTCTTTACATGTAATTGTATAATTCCCCGTATGTGACTTGATAACCACATTATACCCTTATGCCATGTTATAAACTCACATAATATAAATTATAGAGTTCCTCTTATAAATAAATTCTCACCATACAATATACTTCCAAGATTCCCCAACTTAACCCATCATTTTTTTTAAATGTGTATAATACATATTTGCTCCTTAATAACTCCCTTATAATTTATCCTTTCATATTTTAATATAGCGTCATATTTTACCATCCCAACCTTATAATATATTATGCCCACTTGTTTTCGGTAATTCCAAGGTTCACTCATTCATTTTAATTACTTAAAATTAACCCATATATTATCTTTACTACATTCCTAACCTTATTATTTCATATCCTAAGGTTTTCAAACATTATTATACTCTTATATACATATGTTAATATTACCGGTCAGCCCCATTATAATTCATAAATTCCAATCCTTCCACACATAATTTGATTATTTACAAAACTATCCCATATATCATATTTGTTATATTACCAACCTTTAATTTATAACCTAAGGTATTCCAACATTATAATATACATATATATATATATATTTACGAACAACGCCTCTCTTTTCTCATATTTATTTATCCACCCTTATATTTCTTTCTAATTACACTTTAACCCCCTTTATTCTATAAACTCCATTTAATTATCTAAGACTTTATGTTATACACCTTATTAATTTAAATCCTCATTTAACCCAAATCTTTATCAGAATTACAAGTTGACCCCTAAGATTTATAAATTCCGTTTTCCATCCCTAAGTTTCGGTATTTATTTTGCATACCCCTAAACTTTATAATTGTTACAATTTAATCTTAAACTATATGTTATACTCCTTAATTAAATAAATTACAAAACTAACTCATAATTTACCAAAATTTACGTACAAACCCATAAGGTCATTTATATTTCATTTCAGCCCTTACTCTTTCGGGAATTACATTATACACCCATGGATTTTTATAATTATTACACATTAGCACTTATAAACCATATATTATAACCCTTAATTAATTAATCCATTAAACTACCCCCAAAAATTCCCTAAAATTTTCCAACCAACCCCTAGGGTTTTAATATTTATTTTCCAACACTTATATATTTTCGGTAATTACTTAAACACCTCATTCCTTTTTATAAATGTTATTTTGAACTTATTATTTCTTTAAGTACCCAAAATGATTATTTTTATCATACTAATTTGCTCAACCCTCTCATGTGGTCAAGGTTGACCACCTAAATTATCCTCTTGACCAGATGTGTTTTTATTTACGAAAATACCCCAAGAATTTTACTAGTTTCACAATTAACCCCTAATTTTATAAAATTTAAATCTTACATTTATAAACTCCCTAAAATTAATCCCTCTCAGTTTTAATCCTATTTGGTGCCCTATATTTTATTTAGTTATGTTTTAACCCCATAAATAATTCTTTTGTTTATTTAGATACTTATAAAGTTTATAATTTATTTAAAACTCAATATAACCTTATCCTTACTTCAAGTAACACCTAGAATTACTAATATTCATCAAAATATCCCTAAGTGATTTTTGTTCACTAAAATTATATTTTTGCACCAGAATTTACATAATCTATTTAGTCAACCCCAAAAACTCAATAATCACTATTTAAAGCTTTTAAATAAGCAAAATAGCAATGCCTAAATACATGACTTACATATAGTACCTCATTAACTATTAATTTGCATCAAAATACCTTCAAATAATAAAATGCTAGTTCACGGCTTTGCATATATTTTGCATTTCACTACTTAAATGTATTTTTCTTCCACATTTAATTTATAAACATAATTTTCATAAGTCATTTAAATTTAATTACACTAACCAAACATATTACTAAAATTACTTACACATTTTTAGGATCTAAATTGTACCCATATACATACATGCTCTCGGTCCCATCTATTTTTTTTCTTCAACTAATTAGCTTAAAACATTATTTATATTTTAAGACTTACTTGAATTTAATCACCAAGGAGATTCCACTAATATCTCACCAGCCACACCTTCTCGCCTGTATTTAATCATATAGCACAAATTAGTTTTTTTTTGTACTCAAAGTTTCTTTAAACCGTGGCATAATTCTTAAGATTTTTAAAGACATTTTTACCTCTTGTAATCCCTTCTACAGCCTCATGGTTTTTCCTTTGGAGTGTAAACCCATTCGGTGGACATTATGACAAGGAATAAAAGTAGATTAATCACTCTATTAAGTAGCTAGTTTAAGGAGGTGTTTATGCATGATTTTTAAGCATTAAAAAAAGATCTTCTCACCTTGTGTTTGTTGGGGTCTAGATGGTATTTTCGGCAGCTAAGACAAGGGAAGTGAGTTCAGTTTGACTATCAAAATAACAGAGAAAGGAAGGCTTAAATAGCCATGAATAATGTCACTTTGTTACCTTGTTTTTACACTCCCTTCATGGTGCTACTTAGTGGACCGTATAGATCGGCCCAATGTACATAAGCCCAATAGGATTGTTATCTCTACACTGTAACCCATTACATTGTTTATATATACACTTAGCGTCTGTAATCGTACAATACATCAATACAACACAGATATTCATTGCTTTTACCACTGCCACTTACCTCATAAATCGGACCCCCACAAAAATCCTATCCTACTCCACTCCCTATCAGTTTCTATACCTCAAAGCTCCAGATCTTTCCATCCTAAGGGTCTTTGGTTGTTCCTGTTTTCCCAATCTTCGCTCTTACAATGCCCACAAACTGTCCTTTCGTACTCAGGAGTGCATATTCCTCGGATATGACTCTAACTCCACAGGTTACATATGCTTACACTTACCCTCTCACAGAAAGTATATCTCCAGGGACGTTTCTTTTCAAGAAACTCATTTTCCTTTTCCCAAAACTACATCAGAAGCCACCCCACCAGAACCCTCCAGTACCATGGTCAATCTCCACATACCTGTTATTAACCCCACTGCCCTACCTCCTCTGTTACCTTCACCTACACTCACACAACCCCATCCATCCTCCCCAGTTTTACCCTCATCTTCTCCGCCTGTTTCCTCTACCAATTCACCATCCCAAACATCCTCTGACTCAGACTCACCTTCTTCCTCAAACTCCTCCCCTTCTATGCCTCCTCCTGCTCCCCGTATGGTCACAAGATCTCAGACCAACTCCCTCAAACCTTTGGTCCGCACTGATGGTACCATTAACTGGCTGCACCACACTACACTTCCTCATGCTACAGGTTCTGCCATTCCAGAGGAACCTAGTTTTACTACAGCAATGAAATACCCTGAGTGGCGGGAAGCTATTCAGAAAGAATTTGATGCTCTACAGCATAATCAAACTTGGACTCTCGTACCCCCTCAAAAGCATATGAATATCCTTGGCACTAAGTGGGTTCTGAGGACCAAAAGGAGGGCTGATGGCTCACTTGAAAGAAGGAAGGCCAGGTTAGTTGCCCTCGGTTATAAGCAAACATGTGGGGTTGATTATAACGAGACCTACAGCCCGGTGGTTAAGACATCAACTGTCCGACTGGTTTTATCCATTGCTATATCCTCTGGGTGGCCTATTAGACAGATTGACATTGATAATGCGTTTTTACACGGTTATCTTGATGAAAAGGTGTTTATAAAGCAACCTAGTGGTTTTGTCGATAAAAAATTTCCAAATCATGTTTGCTGCCTGAACAAGGCTCTTTATGGCCTTAAGCAGAGTCCTAGAGCCTGGTTTTCACGACTCAGCAACTATCTCATACAGATCGGTTTCACTCAGTCTATCTCTGACTCATCTCTATTTGTCTACAATCAGAATGGCAAAAAGGTCTTTGTCCTAGTTTATGTGGACGATATTGTTGTTACTGGGACAGATCCTACACTCCTCACTCAACTTATTTCATGTATAGCCAAGGAATTTCCCATTAAAGATCTGGGAAATCTTTCACACTTCCTCGGTATACAAGTCCATCGCTCCACTGATGGACTAACCCTAAGTCAGGCACACTATGTCAGAGAACTCCTAGCCCGCGCAAATCTCACAGATTGTAAACCCACAGAAACTCCAATGACAAACACAATAAACCTTGATAACACAGACTCTCCAAAATTTTCAGATCCACAAAAATACAGAAGCATCATCGGCGGTTTACACTATCTGGGATTTACCAGACCAGATATACACTACGCAGTGAACAAGCTAAGCCAGTACATGCAAAACCCTAAAGAGATCCACTGGAAAGGGGTGAAACGTGTACTTCGTTACCTCAAATCCACCGTTGACCAGGGCTTGTTCTTCTCTTCTTCTCCGGCCGGCGAGCTCCACATCTTCTCTGACGCGGACTGGGCTGGATCTGTCTCGGACCGCCGCTCTACTTCGGGTTTCTGCATATTCCTTGGCAACCATCTCCTTTCTTGGCAATCTCGCAAACAACGAACTGTCGCTCGGAGCTCCACTGAAGCAGAGTTTAAGTCTCTTGCGGCGGCGACTTCGGAAGCACTCTGGTTGCAGCAGGTGCTATCGGAGCTGGGAATTTTTCTCTCATCTCCACCAACACTTCATTGTGATAATATCGGTGCTCTCTATTTGGCTTCGAACCCCGTTTTGCACAGCAGAGCCAAACATATAGAAATTGATTTCTTCTTTGTCAGGGAGAGAGTAAAGAACGGTTCTTTACTCATCAATTTTGTCCCCTCTCAGTCTCAAACGGCAGATCTCTTTACCAAGGCTCTGGATCGACAGCGTTTTTCATCTTTCAAGTCCAATCTCCCTCTTCTCACTCGGGCTTTGGACTTGCGGGGGAATAGTGGACCGTATAGATCGGCCCAATGTACATAAGCCCAATAGGATTGTTATCTCTACACTGTAACCCATTACATTGTGTATATATACACTTAGCGTCTGTAATCGTACAATACATCAATACAACACAGATATTCATTGCCATTCAATATCTTCTACTACTTTGGTGTGATTTTTGTTCAATAAGAGGGCTGGAATGGAGCCTCCAAACGTGAGCACAAGGAGCAGGAAAAAGGGTGTTAAAAACCAGTATTTTCGAACTCACAAATGAAGGGGGGAGAGGTAGTTTTTGGAGCATGTCCTTACCTTGTTTTCTTTGTTATATTTCCAGCTACTTGTGACCGAGAATGAAGGAGGCTTAGATGGTGATTGTTATTGTTTCATGAAGAGAAGAATGAAGCTGCATTATGGTGGTAACAAGAAAAATCCAGCAAGAGAGGAGCTGCAACCGTGGAGAAGAGGGAGGAAGGTGTTCATACCAGTTTTTTTTTTGTATTGTTATTCTCCTCTGTTGTTGTACCGAAGTGAAGCAAGGGAGGGAGTTTGGCTAGAGATTTTTACTGCCTCTTGAAGGGGAAGGAAAGTAGCAGTATTCAGTGGAGATGATGGGAAAAATCGGATGGAAAGTAGCAGTATTCATAGAGTTGAAACCGCAAACAATAAGGAAGAAGAGAAGGAGGAGTTACCTTCTTGCAGGGGCATAGCTAAGGGGGATCACGTGGGGTCACATGACCCCACGTTTTTCAAAGAATTTAGAGATTCCTATATGTATAATAATTAGAGTTTATATGTATATAGTATAGTGACCTCATATATCATAGAGTTATTGGTGGTGTAGTGGTAAGGGATAGTAACATTGAGTGATTTGTCTTGAGTTCAAATCCAACTATGACCAAAATATGTTGATTTTTTTTCTTCAAACTATAGTGACCCCATATAATTTATCTTCTGGCTCCGCCCCTGCCTTCTTGTTGTCGTTGCTGTAAACCGTGAATGAATTAGGTGTTGTTGTTACTGCCAAACTAGAAGGGAAGAAGCTAGGATGAAATAAGAATCGGGAGGATGGAGTTGGAAGGAAGGGACACATAAGAAGAAAAAAAATGCAGAAGGAAGACTTACTTTCTTCTTGTTACAGTCGAATAAGGTAGGGAAAAAAACTTGTCTTGTTCTATTGTAATGCCTGCTGCTACTGCAATGAGGGAAGAGGAAAGTTTGTCATGTCCCTTGTTGTTTTAGCCGAAAGAAGAGTGGAGAAAAGGGGATGTAGCATGTTGTCATGCCTAGGAAAAGAGGGAAGGGAAGTTGATGTCTTAGAGCAACCATAGCAATGTGTAGTCTCTTAACATCTCCCTAGGTGATATGTAAGTAAAATAATATAATTTATTTGTTAAGGAACTTTATAGGCTACAATAGTATAAGTTCTTAACTTTTCTTATCTATTATTTTATTATTCAATCTTGTGTTGCTGTACAAGAATCAAAAAGTTGATAATGACTCTCGTGTGTTGCAAAGAGAAGAGAGAGATGAAAGAAAGTGAGACTTCTGCCATGTACAGTCCAAAAACCAATGAGAGAGCAGTACAATGGAGTCCTTAATGAAAGAGAAAACAAGGTGATTCAACTCTATTGTGTTGTTATTTTCTTTTTTCTTACTGGCATGCAGGGTGGAATCAACTTTGCTGGAGTTGCTCTTAAGAAGAAGAAAAAAAGGTTGGAGTGGTGGGGGGAAAATGCAGAACTTTACTGCTGCTATCCGAAAATAAAAACAGAGAAAGGAGGACTAATGGTGTGAGTATAAGAGGAAGGCTAGCGTGAGAAATCAAAAGAGAAAAGGAAAAGTCTAGGCTGAAAGAAAAGTCAAGAGAGTATGGGGAAGAGGTAAGTCTATTATGGTACTTGTTGTACTTAATTATTTGTTTATCCTACTAACATTACTCATTTTTTTTGTTCCCTTATTTCGGCATATGCTGCCGGCGAAGGAGAAAAATGGGGGGAAATTTAAATTTTTATTGTCTAATAATGTAACATACTAGTTATATATATCACTATATTTATTTGTTAAATGGTGACTTATGGTGTTTTGTTTTACATGTATATATGTATATGGATATATAATTTGTTTAGACTATGTAAATATTTATATAGCTAAATGAGTGCTATATATGATATTTAATACATGTACTAATGTGTTACATGTGTTAGAAATTTGGGAGTTGGTTTCTCCTTAATAAAGTTCTCTCTTTGGTTAGTGATTTAGTGTATAATTTAATGTCCATTTTGGACTATGTAGTTATACAATAATATTTAATGTGAGTATTACTCATTAGATGACTAATTATTAATTATTCTCTTTATCTTAAATTAATTCCTTATTAATTAAGGTAATAAATATTTAGGGTACACTAGTATAAAAATGGTCTATTTCTACGCCCCTATTTCTGCGGTTGTTAAACAACCGCAGAAATATGGCGCTTTCTGAAAATGGTCAGATACCTATTTCGGCGGTTCTTACGTAAAAACCGCCGAAATAGGTCTTTTTCGATTTTTTAAAAAATATTATGGACCTATTTCGGCGGTAAGAACCGCGACGCTTCAATTCATCGCATTTCACCCCGACGCTTCAAACCCTCTCGAACTGCCGCTGCTGCTGGCGACCGAAGAGCGACACAGAGCTACAACGCCTTACGCTTCTGCCGCCGCCTCGTCCTCGCCGCCACGTCTTCCTCGCCGCCGCATCGTCACCGCCTTCCGCGTGCCGGCGAAGTGTAACAGCAGCAGCTAGGCAATTTGAGGGAGAAGAAGAAGGTAAGTTCGATTTTGACCTAAATTTATGGATTTATTGTGATTGTTGCCTAAATTGTGGTTGAATATGAATGTGGATGATTGAATTAGTGGAGTGTATGAAATTTGTGTATATATGTAGTATTGTAGAAGTGAATTATTGAATGTGTATATATGTGCACACAAGGTGCTTGACAAAATGTTTGAGTGAATAATTGTGGTTTTTTTGCTCATTTTGTGTGGTTGTGCCTTTGTTTTTGATTTTTACTTTTCATTACTTTTCTTTTATTCTTGTTTTATTTCTACTTTGTGTAATTATACATCAAATTTGATTAGTGAGGATTAAGCTTGCTTTCGTTTTAGACTTTTAGTATTTGTTCGGATTGTTTTGCTTTTCGTTTTTGATTTTGCGTTTTGCTTTTCGTTTTTAATTGCTTGAATATGAGGAATTTACATTGCTTTGAGTATTAGTGGTGTTATTGTATAATGAGGAAGAGATTGAGTTGTTTTAGTGTTAATAAAATGATGATTAAAGGACTTAGAAGCCAGGGGAAATAGATGAGTTTGTGTAGAAATTTAATGTGTGTTAGTGCTTAAGATTGTTGTGGATATTAGAAATGAGTTGGTGAGCTGAAATTGTGTGTGGGCAATGCTAAAATTATTGGGGAAACTCTGTCAAAATTGCCCTAGAAATTAGATGACTTAAGTGTTTGAGTTGAAGAAAAAAGAACCTAGAGTAACTAGGTGTTGTAGAGGTAAGCTTGAATGGTTAACCACCATGGAGTGGTAGGAATGAGAACAAAATCTGTAACAAGGAGAACTTAGAAAACTAGAGCAAGTATTGAAAATTATTTTGTTTATTTTGTCATCAGTTGAATTGGTTTAGTATTAGGTTTACATAATTCTTTTTTTTAGGTTTCAAATTTAATTTTGTAGGTTAATAGTATGTAGTTCGTTTATCTTTTCTCTTAGTTCAATTAGGATATATTTACATGCTAAGTTTTAATTTACTTTCTTTTTTAAAATTTTGTTACGTGTTTTTTTCATTACTCTTTTTTATTCTTGTTTTATTTTTACTTTGTTTAATTATACATCAAATTTGATTAGTTAGGATTACGCTTTCTTTCGTTTTAGACTTTTATTATTTATTCGGATTTTTTACTTTTTGTTTTTGATTTTGCGGTTTGCTTTGTTTATTTTATTTATTTTGTCATTACTTGAATTGGTTTCGTATTAAGTTACATAATTCTTTTTTTACCTTTCAAATTTAATTATGTAGGTTTAATAGTATGTAGTTCATTTATCTTTTCTCTTAGTTCAATTAGGATATATTTACTTGACAAGTTTTAATTTTATTTTTTTTCAATTTTATTTGCGTATTTATTTTATCTTGAGTCGATTAATTAATTTTATAGTTTTATTTGTGTGTTTTCTTTTTCTTTTTTTACTCATTTTGTGTGGTTATGCCTTTGTAGGGGAAATCACTAAATGGGCTCACCAGTTTGAAGTCGTATGGGGCTGAATACACTTCATTTGTGAACCCGTAATATACTCAACTTACATCTTCATCTTTTTAGCTTATTATATATATTTTTGCAATCCTAATTACGAAAAATTAACATACATAAACTAATGAGTTTCTATTCTATCTATAGAGAAGTGCTTAAGATTTCCCCATTCATTGCATGGTAGATTGAAAGCGGAGTGGAAGAACCGGTAATATAATCTAACTTATCTTTTTCTCTTTTATACTTTGTATTTCCACAAATTATTGAAATTTGGTTTGATGAATAAATTTGGTATTAGTTTGATTTGTGATGAAAATTTGTGTTGTTGAATGATTGGTGAATGCTTAATAATAAGCATGGGATAGGTATAAAATTATGCAAAGGTCATGCTGATTTTTTTTAACAAAATCTCTTTGTAATTAATATTGTTTGATGTATGTGTATATGTATAACAATATCTAAATTGTGTCTTTATCAGGTCTCACCACATTTAAGTCTGTGAATCACCTCTCTTACTTTCCACCTTCTTCCATCACCGTTGCAGTACTTTACGAACACAATATTTGAATGTGCAGACAAGTCATACATTATGCTGTCATATGATCAAGGGTAAGTCATACTTCCATATCTTATTATGTTTTATTTATAAGTTATGTTATCCGTGTTATGATTTCAATTTTATTCATCACGTGAGCAGTCGTCATTGGTCGTTGTTGGTTTTGGCCATGAAGTACCCGAGAGTCTTTCAGTTTGATTCACTTGGTACGAATGCCAAGAAGCCAGCGATAGCAGTGGCTCTAATGAAGTAAGCTATTTAAATTATACAACAATTGTCATAACTTAATAAATTCTTTCGTTAAATTTGATTAATTTGTGTATTACATTCAAACTATTTATTTTGTATAGTGGCTTCAAAGCTGCACTGCTTTCATTGCAAAAGCAACCGAAGCGCATCCCTTGGACTGTAGTGAAGGTAGTTTTACTTATTTTGTGTAAATAGTTAACATGTTAATAGAAGACCTGCAAGTATGACTGATAACGTCCATGTGTGAATGTATAGTGTCCAGTACAGCCTGGTGGATCAGAATGTGGTTACTATGTTATGAGGTTTATGCATGACTTAGTAGCATCATCCAAGTTTTTGCCAGAACACTCATTGGACAAGGTATAAAACTATCTTTGAAAGTCTTGGTTTATATGTATTTTTATTCTTTGTCATTCTTGGTGTAGTGTCTCATTAGTACTATTCATTTTTCTTTGTTCAAGGCTTTTGAAGATCTCGTGGGCGTTGGACATTATGATGAGAGATACATATCTAAAATCCTCGAGGATTGGGCAGAATTTATCTCCATCGAGGTACTTAGTTGATTCCTCTTAATTTAGTTTGCATTGAACGTTAGTTGTGTCATTATGTATTTCATTAGATTGAAACGTAATGAATTGTATATTGTAATGGAGTGTGGTGTGGTGAGTGTGGTGAAGTGTACAACTAATCCTTATTTTTGTTATGAATTTTCTTGCTTTCTTGCATTTATTGATGTGTGCCGATGATTATGGCCGCTTTATGGGTTTATAGTATGCTACTGAGGCGCCCCACTGTGGTGGCACCATTATACAATGTCTTTACAGGTTTGTTTAATTTTGTGGTGTATTTGGGTGCATTAATAAGCTGGAAAGGAAAAAACAAAAAAAAATACTACCTATTTTGGCGGTTCCTACTAAAGAACCGCCGAAATAGGTTATTGGGTCAACCATATCCAGTCAAATCCCTTATTCCGGCGGGTATCTATTTCGGCGGTTCTATTTACGAAACCGCCGAAATAGGTGGCCAGGTCAAACGTACACGGTCAAATGGTATAGGTCTATTTCGACGGTTCTATTTAAGCAACCGCCGAAATAGAGATGTCTATTTTGGCGATTCCAGAACCGCCGAAATAGGGTAAAATACCTATTTCAGCGGTGCTCATTTCTGCGGTTGTAAACCGCAGAAATAGGCCCTTTACAACCGCAGAAATAGGTTGTTTTCCTACTAGTGGTATTTCATAATGAGTTTGTGAGGAATGACCTGTGGGAACTCGTCCCAAGACCTGAAAATCAAAATATTATAGGAACAAAGTGAGTCTTTAGAAACAAACTTGATGAAAATGGACAAGTATCAAGGAATAAAGCTTGATTAGTTGCAAAAGGCTACAATTAACAAAAGGGGTTGGATTTCGATGAAACTTATGCACCATTGGTACGGATTGAAGCAATTCGTCTTCTCATAGCCTTTGCAACATCATATTGGTTCACTCTGTATCAAATGGATGGTAAATGTGCATTCCTAAATGGACACCTCAAAGAAGAGGTATATGTCTCTCAACCCCCAGGTTTTGAAGACTCTGCAAAACCAGATCATGTATATCGCTTGAAAAAGGAATTATATGGGTTCAAACAAGCACATCGTGCCTGGTATGAGAGACTAACTACTTTTCTTCTTGACCATCACTTTGTTCGAGGGAATGTGTACCGAACATTGTTCATAAAACAAAGTGGAGCAGTTAAACTTCTGGTACAAATTTATGTAGATGACATAGTGTTAGGATCTACCAGTTTAAGACTGACACAGGAGTTTGCTACAATGATGACCAAAGAGTTTCAAATGAGCCACATGGGTGAACTCACATTCTTCCTTGGCCTTCAAATCAAACAAACAGTAGAAGGAACGTATATCAGTTAAACAAAATACACATTGGAGCTCCTATCAAAGTACAAGTTTAGTACCTTAAGACTAGGGCTTGAGTCTGAAGCTGAGAGTACGGATCTAAAAGTATATAGAGGAAAAATAGGATCTCTTCTAAATCTCACTGTGAGTCGACCATATATCATGCAAAGTTTATGCTTTTTTGCTCGTTTTCAATCCAATCCTAAATTACCTCATGTCAAAGCCATGAAATGAATCATTCATTATCTACAAGGAACTAAAACTCTAGGTCTTTTCTATACTACTGGAACATATCCCACTCTTACAGCTTACACTGATGCTGACTTTGGAGGTTCTCTCACTGATCGAAGAGTACTACTAGAACGGCACAATTTCTGGGTTCAAACCTCATAGCATGGTCATCCAGAAACAAGCATCTGTTGCTCTGTCTACAACTGAGGTGGAGTATGTTACGACAGTAGCTTGCAGTGCACAAGTTTTGTGGTTACACCGTCAACTAGAAGATTATGGTCTCTCTTTCGTACCAATTCTAATATATTATGACAGCACAAGCACAATTGAGCTTACAAAAAATCCCACTCATCACTCTCATTCCAAACATATTGATATACATCATCATTTCATCCGAGATCATGTGGAATATGGCACCATCATTCTACTACATTTCACCATAGATAAACAACTAGCAGACATATTTACCAAGCCCTTGCCTAGAGAAACCTTTGAAAAACTTCGGTTCGAGATAGGTATGATTAATACCAAGTGAGGTACAATTTTTTTCTCTCGCTTCCTTCTTATTCAACTTATTTTTGTCAGTTTAGAACTTACACTTTACTTTTCCTTCTTGTTCATGTTTATTGGTTAATGATCTTTCCTACATTCACCCCTGATAAGATTTACATAATCAACGAGTGGAAACAAGTTAGCACAATCAAGTCAATGTTCAAGTAGTACTTTACATCTTTGAGATCTGAACTCAGATACGATTGAGTAGTTTTGGGACAATTTTTTTTCCTTTACCTAATTGTTGAGTATATACTAAGTAGCTCGATTGTATTCAAAACTTAAATGGGTTGGAAAGACATAACAGTGGAATGAACAAGGCAAGAGACTCCTATGCTCACATTATCTCAACACAAATTCGGCCTTGCTCATCTGGTTATTAAATCTTCAAGGATGCCTTCTCATCTAACTTCCTAAGGGTATCTTCTCTAGGCAAGTTGAACCAACCCCGTTACAGAGATGAGGAGAAAAGTCAAGGTGTTGAGAACAACTAAAAAATCAAAAGGCCTTAATAAAACAACATGAAAACAATGTGCCTTAAGCTTGGTGTGAGTATGAGTCTGTGGCAATGAAAGGTAGAGTGGAATATGACTCTACTTTTTGCCCCTTGTCGATTCAAAGGAAATGTTGAAAGGAGGTTGATAAAGATTTATAATAAAAAATCGTGCTACTTAGTACTTATTCAATTTTAAAAAAATACTTGTCCCGTAATTATCCACAATTATCATCAGATCTCCTTGAACCCGAACATTGATTTGGCTATCTTTTTCTATATTGTTGTATTATATAAATCTTAGTCTAGGACTAGAAAACGGGATTTGAGATCACCACACCTAGTTAATCAGAACAACTATTATTTTAGATATTTTTATTTCCTTTCTTTTCAAAAACCATCTATTTTTTCTAAAGTATTATCATCTTATTCTTGTACTCCCTGTTTTCTCCTCCAACATTTAATATTCTCTCCATTTTCTTCTTCTCTACCTCACTGGTATGATCACGTCTCCCTCCCGAACCGAAAGCAATTTCCACACTCCAATGGATTCTTTTGATCAACAAGTTTTTGAAGACATCCAACCTCTTGTCGTGGAAAAACCTGTGTTCGTCGCAGAACCCCAACCAGAACCAGACATGAGCACTAAACCCTCTCCTGACATCGATTCTTCACTTAGCCCTAAGAATGATGTCGTGCAGACCCCCAATGATGATTCCTCGGCCACACCAACTGCTGAAGATCTGCCATATGCATCGCCTGCACCAACCGCCCATCGAAGCACTCGCACACCCGCCAAGAAACCCATGGCTGCTACAGAACCCACCTCTTCCGCCACTTCCAAACGCAAGCTTGAGAATTCCCCAATTTAAAAACCAAGATCGTCCAAGAGGGTGAAATCGGTTGGAAAACCACTATCCAAGGCAAAGGTGGAGGAATGTCAGCAAGAAAAGTTGCTCAATCCTGAATGTAAGTTTCCTCAAAAACCTATTTTCAGTCGTGCATTACTTGAAACGAACATTATCCCCGGGAAAATAATTGATTATGACTAGTTGAACAACAATTCGTGGAGTCTCTGACAGATCTTATGAAATGTCAAGGCTGGGAGAACTTGTTTAATTCTTAGAAACTTACTATCCAGAACATTTATTTCCAATCGTACAAAATATGGAATTTGTTTCTCCGTATGAGTTCAAAACTGAGGTGGCTGGGAAGAAAATGATAATCTCGCCATCATGGCTTGCGATGATCTTGGAAATTCCTTTGAATGGATTAGTTGAGTTTAACACTCAGAAGCTTGAGATAGCTTCTCAACCAAATGTTCTCACTCACTTTGCCCTTACCCGTGCGAGTTCTAGACTAGAACATTATCAAAAAGAGATCTAGGCATTCTTCCTTGTCTTCTTCATCTAATTGCCTACTAATGTGTTGTCCCACGCTCAGATATGTGAGACAAGGTCACCCCTGTGGATCTAGCCATCATGTGGTGTTTAGATAACAAGATTCAACTCTCTTTGCTCCGCATTATCATTTCTCACCTCAGAACCGTCATTAATAGTTCCAAACCCTTCATTCCATATCCCTTTTAGATGACCAAGGTTCTTAGACATCACAACATTCCTCTGGAAGAAGCTTATTCCATAGTCCAACCTTCAAACTACCTTGCTCTACAGACACTGTCCAAGATGGGACTCAAACTGACTCAATCCGGTTGGCAATTCAAGACAAATCTAGTTCATCCTAAGTCCAAAACTGGCCAAGCATCTGCTCCAGACTTAGTTCTGCACAATCTTGTCAAATCTTTAATGGAATTAGTCAGTGGAATGGAAAAGTGACTCATGGACAAGATTAGACAGATTAAAGAAAAATTGGAATCACTACTCACTGCCACCAACTCCTCTACGGATCCATCGAAAAATGTCTAGAATTTGAAAGGATTGCATCCTACCCTCCCCTTCTTTTATATGATGACAATTTCGACACTATTGTGATGCTAGACATCTATCTCTGGTTTCTTGGTTATGTATGATAGATATCTGATACATTAGACTGACTTGCACTTCATTTCTTTTCTGCAGTTGTATTTTGGATCGTTTGGTTATGCTTGATTGAGATTTACGGTTTACATAGTCTTGAGTTCTAGACTAAGTGCAGGAAACTACAGAACATGTATAAAATTCAAAGGGAATAATAAAATCAGAACATGTGCTCAGGTCTCAACGTGAGATACAAAAGAAGAAGACCTGGCGAGAACTTAGGGGGAATTCATCTCAACTCAAGAAGGAATCTATTTCAGTTCAAGACTCAGATAGTTTTCCGCACCAAAAAGAGGGGAACTGTTGATGTTGTTTTGATCGGAAAACTCAGTACGATACTGAGGACTATAGTGTGTCTGTCTTGAACTGATAACTAAAGGCTAAAAGATACATCTAGCAAGATCTACCTCATCTGTTAAAGATAAAGAAAATCTCGGAAGATATATATTTTCTTAACTTGGACACTATAAAAGAAAAGAGAAAGGTAGTATCTAGCGAAAAGACAATTAACACAAAGAAATGAGAATACATTCCAATTCGCCTAGCATATTGAACTAGAGATTGAAATTAGATGAGTGTATTCTTAGTAAGAACAAAAGAGAGAAAGGAGAGCATTAAATCGTCAGAGTGCTGTTAGGATTGTAATCTTAACGTGATGAGAGTGGAGGTTTACTCGTGTGATTGCTGAGAAGGATTTCTCAATGTGTGAATCATGTATCTAGTGAGATACGTGAAGTTTATACTTAATTCGAATCATACTTGTATTTGTCTTTAGTATTTCTGTTCTTTATCTCCTCAGTTCTAAACTCACCACGTAGGAACTTTCAAAAAGACATGGAGAGATTTTGTAGACGGTCACAAACCACGTCCACAAGTAACCAGCTTCGAAATATAAGGGAACTGGAAGACAAAGTCTATTACCAATGGAGTTTTACCTGGGGTAAAGGCCAGGTGCGAAAATTGCAGTTAAGTCCATAAATGCAATGCGCTTAACCAAATAAGACATAATGGAGACATTTTAGGAGTTTTGCTACTCTAATTTCCCACATTTTTAAGTAGTCCTACTTTCATTGTCATGTGGGATTTTTCAGCAAGAATATTAAGATAGATAAGATATCACAAAAGAGAGAGAATATTAAAAATCTGTTTTGAGTGCCTAGAACGTCATATCTAGTGAGAGAGTTGATGTATTCATTTCTCCTCGAGTTACATTGATCCATATTTAGAGGAGTGAGTGTAGGTGTCAAACAGAGGAATGACCCCAAGCATAGAAGACTAGATTGTAATGCTCTTTGAATTTGTAATACACGTAATATATTCTTGTAATATATGTTTTAAGATTCCACCACCTTCACAGTGAAGAGAGCTAGTTTGTCTAAGTCTAACAACTCAGACAGACTATATCAACTCCCTACGGTCCTACATTTAGAAACATATAAGTTGTGGGAAGAGGAAGAAAAAAACAACAAACAGTCAACATAGTACAAAATATAGAGGCCACTGATCTAGATCTTCACCAGAAACTATAAGGGCCTATGAGTCCATTAATGGTTCAAAAGGCTGATATAAAAAACACAAAGCATGCTCCACACACCAAATTAGAAGCAGATGACAACAAGGAGTACCCATAGCTGAAAACTTCCTAACAAGCTTCCTCGCTCTATGAGATTCACAACATGCTTACCATCCCATTCTAATTAATACAAGAGATGGAGATTAAGAATATCAAGCTATCCAAGAAGTCCACATCACGTGAATTCCTCTTATGATCTTGCAACAATATATAATTGGGATGAACCACACAACACCACCCACTTAATTAACCGAAAACACAACCCCTAAAAGATAATCAAAAGAGTCAATGTTAAGGTATTATCTAGGGAAAATTATATCCCCACCTATGAGGTTTGGCCTAATTTTATACTTCACCCATGACATTTGTGAATTCAATTTGCCCACTCATGACGTTTGCCCCATTTTGCGCCCGTAACCAAAATCTTTATTTTCATTAGTAATGGCCACATGACCTTATTGTATTGGCTTTCCTAGTTGACTTGTGGACCGGGACTTTAATCACACATACTGGTTCAACAAAAATACAACCTTCTTCCTTTTGCTGCTTCTTTCCCTCGTTGTTTTCCTTCTTCCTCAATTTCTCTTTCTTGTGCCTTCTTTCGCGCTGTTATCTATTGTCATTTTCACAAGTGAAATTGCAAAAATCAAACCATCATCATCATCAACTAATAGAAAACCAAATAAGAATTTCAACCAAAGTTGACCCACAAATACCCAATCAAATAAGCAAGCGAGAACTTGCTACATTGGGTGGGTTCGAATTTCAGGAGATTCGATCAGTCTCTATGTCTTAAATTGTAGTAATATTTCAAAAGATGTCCGTTTTCAGAAATTCCAAAACTAGGGTTATTTCCTGATTTGAATTGAAGTTATAATTTAATTCAACACTTGAACAAGAAATACAACACTATTTATTGCAATGCATATTCTTGTTACATGCATCCAAAATTGCAAGTGGAACAAGAGACCAGTTGCTAGAATCTTCAAGGGCTATGTAGGTCTAAGCACAACAATATTCACCGATCTAAACAATGCAATCTTCGCCGGCAGCTCATCCAAGTTCCTCATGTTACTATCGATAGCCCCCTTTGTCGTTTGTCTATATGCCATGGTGCTCCTACATGAAGTTTACCTTCCACCTCCGCACTAGAGGATACTCATGAATCCAATGGGAAAGAAGCAACAAGAAAGAGAAACGAGGAAGAAGGAGAGCATGGAGGATGAAGAAGAAACAAAAGGAAGAAGCTTGTACTTTGTTGGACCGGTTTATGTGATTAAAGTCCTGGTTCACAGGTTAGCAAGAAAACAAATAAAATAAGGACAACGTGGCTATTACTAACAGAAATGAAAAAGTTGGTGACAGAAATAAAAGAGGGCAAACCTCATGGGTGGGAAATTTTATTTACAAAAACGTCATGGGTGAGGTATAAAATTAGGTGAAACTTCATGGGTGGGGATGTAATTTTTCCTATAATATATTATGGTCCACTAATGCCCCATTAATAATCAATGAATACAAACTTGAGCTAATAAAAATTTGACTTTGTAGGATGCCATTTTTCCTTCTTCCATCTATCTAGGGTTATAAACCCTTCAAGAAAATTCTCAGTATCACCACTTTTATTCACTCAAAGATTACAAAAGACTTTGTAATATATGTTTTGTTTTGAAGTACAATCCTAATTACAACCTTTGGGGTGTCGGGTGTCGAACCTACCACCAATTGACACAGCTGAAGAATAGCTGTAATATATGTTATTAGTTGGGTATAATATACATACACCGCACTAACTTGTCATCTTAATGTTTAATTCTTCATGAGCAGCTGATTAAAACATGAACTAGCTTCAATAAACTGCATGAGACATTAATTGTGGAGCATTAATCCAAACACTAACAAATAGAGCTATTGTTCAAAAGATTAAAGTAATGGTTCCTACCTCTTCATAAAAAGAATATGCGGAACCTAACATTGCAACGATGACTTTTCGTAGAACACCTTGAAGTTAATTAGGCAATCTAGGTGGTCCACTAGTATTTTTTTTAGGCAAGAAATGGTTTTATTATAAGTATATGATACAACTGGAGAGCAGGTGGTAGCACATAAAGATGAAAAACGAGATGCAAGGAGTGCCTAAAGAACCTCTACCTTAAGCAATTGATTCTTATAGAATATTACTTTTGTAAGGAAGGTACTGGCTAGCCATAAGGACACAAACAACCACAAGAAATCTCTGGGAAAATGGAACCCTGCCTGGAGACCAAAGAGGTCTGAGACACCAACAAACAAACCAAGACGGGATGTCACTCGCACCCCATTACAACAACCAGATAAAACCGAGTAAGACAAATAAGTATAAACCCAAGATCATTAACCAGACAACAAAGCAACTTCATTCTAAAGCCAAAAAGGACCCTCACATCACTGGACTTGCGGACATCTGAAAAGGACCAATCGGAAGGGAAAAACCTCTAGTCGCATTGCCTTCGACTTCCATGCAGCTAGAGAGAGTAAAATTCACAATTCCATATGGTCTTGGTCATGGCCACATACTGCATTTAGACATGAGTTAGCATTTGTAAGGGGAACATTACCTACTTGCCTTGAGCTCTCACCACTAAGAAATCCTAGACCATGCAAGTGTGTCTACTTCCTCCTTTTACCAGATGAGGTGTCTAAGCTCAGATCGAGGGAGTCAAAAGTGTTGGTGATTCTCCTAAGAAGACTGAAGCTTCTTGTCTTATAAAGTGGGGGTCTAAAGGGATAGGATCCATTAAGGTAGGGGAGTAATCCTTCAATGGGTATGAGATCCCTAAGAGCTAACAGTGATCACTGGCTATCGGGGGAAGACTTTATGGTATTGGCTCAAAATATCTCTAACTACTCCAAATGTTGGCACCCATGGGTCAAAGAACTCATTTAGGGCTTGGGGGTTGGTTTTGTATAAGAAGTATTCCGTCGACAACCATGAGATGAATCACAAGTCATTTGAGGAGGAAAGTGATGATAAAGGGCGGATGTAGTGGGAGTGGGTAAGGAGACCACACTTGGAGAAAATAAAGAGGAGTTCATCATATGTTATGGGGTAGACTAAATGAACTCCTTCAAGAACAAGCTGGAGGTACCAGCAAATCAATGTTTGGAGGTTGATGAGGACCTTGATTTGCAAGCAAGGAAGTCCATATGCATGGTTTCCTCCATCAAACCCATGAATGTGCCAATCGAGTTAACAATACGAGTAGCATACTCCATATTCAAGCAATACGGTGGAAGGTCATACATCCTGACCCAACAGGGAACCCATTCGAAAATATGCTTATCAAAGGGCACCTTGAG